>OX457051.1:43196660-43426660 GCA_949752735.1 Lumbricus terrestris
ATCGACAGAATAATTAATCGATTAATCGATAGAATTAATTAATTAATCGAATAATTATTCGAATAAATAATTAATCGAATAATTAATCGATAGAATAATCAATTAATCGGATAATTAATCGAATAAATAATTAATCGAATAATTAATCGATAGAATAATTAATTAATCGGATAATTAATCGAATAAATAATTAATCGAATAATTAATCGATAGAATAATTAATTTTTCTAATAATTAATTAATCGAATAATTAATTAATCAATTAATTAATCGATAAAATAATTAATTGATAGAATAATCAATTAATCGAATAATTAATCGATAGAATAATTAATTAATCGGATAATTAATCGATGTAGTCATGAATCGGATGCGATGATAAGAAGAAGAAATAATCGGTCTACACCGTTGGATTTGAAGTCAATTAGAAAAGAAGTCTTTAGCAGAAAACGGACAGACCGATCCACCACTCACACTCACAGACAGACGAGAGATAGACAGACAGAGACATAGACAGACAGACAGAGGCAGATAGAGACAAAGATAGACAGAAAGACAGACAAGCAGGCAGGCAGACAGAAGAGAGACTGACACAGCCTTATCATGATATACCCCTCCCTCCGCAAAAACAATTCAGCCGAAATAGAACATCACTACTTAAGGACAGAGTGATACATTAAAATAGATAAGACAGAAACATGTACAGGAAGCAGACAGACAGACGATAATCAATCAGACAGACAGACAAAAAATCTGGAACTTTAGGATGGCGAGTAAGAAAGCGAAAAGACAGTTTGCAGCTGATGCTAAGTTGGAACAAAAAAAGTGTTTAATGGAAACGTGAAGAGAGAATGAAATAGATAGCGAAAGATGCGACATCGGTCTGTGTGAGAGAGAAGATACAATGGTGAGATATCAGCCAAAGTTTCTCTTCATAATTCTTTTAAACAAATTCACATTCAACCTCAGTTGACAGTCACAGCGAACAGGAATCAATAAGCCACTTACTTAGTATGCCTTTGAGCCAATAAGTCATTAAGCTACTGAGTCCTTATGTGACTAAGTCATTTAACCACTAAGTCGTTAAGCCACTACGTCATTAAGCTGCTGAGTCTTTATGTGACTAAGTCATTAAGACACTTAAAAGACATCAAGCCACTAAGTTATTAAGTCATTAGCTGCACATAGATCTGTTATTTAAGCAACAAATTGAGGAGTGTGAATGGTGGTAACATGACCCACTAAATTAGGGTCACCTAATTAACACAGGTCTATAGAATTATTGAGCAACCATAAAAACGAATCATATTTGTTTAGGAGGGAAGTACAGATGCAAGTGCTGTTAAAATTATAATAGATATATGAATCAGGGCTTTTTTTAACATGCAGACTTTGTACACAAAATGTGCAGTTCTAAATGGATTTGTGCAGTTGTAGAATCACTTTTGTACAGTTAAAACTAGCAACAAACCTCTTTGTCCTCCGATAGGAAGTAATTTACCATGGATGATGGGAATGGAAAGGAGTTGTGCAGTTCTAAAACTTCCTTAAAAACAGCCCTGATATGAATAGTAAAGAAAACAAATTTAAAGTCTAAGCATTGGCAACCGAGCAATTTGAAAAACAGCCTCACAAGAAACTCATCCAATGTTTTAAAGACTAATCTGTTGAGAAACAATGATTATGAGAATTTACGTCTTACTTTTGCGGATGATTCCCCAACCGTCTTCGGCCACCTCACTCCCGACCGTTTTGTCGTCTTCCCACTTCTCCTTCCGTTCTCTTCCCCATTCCGTCGTCGGAGTCTTTCCAGGCAACTGGAGCAGACGAGACCACAGTCGCTTCCCTCGATCGACACCAATCCATCGACGCTGGAAAGGACAGCTGGATAATCATCCACCATCACAATCTCCATCTTCTGTCGCTCTGAACTCTGGCGACAGATGGAACACACAAAGCAACGCAACCGGTATTTCCTCAGCCACCGGTTCTGCTCCTCAAGGTCCTTGGACTTCTCAAAGGCACACCACTGACCGACGAGGTTATGGTAGCATACGAAACAGACGTTGAAGCATCCAGCGTCCGAAATCACCTCAGCCACAGAAGACGAAGAAGTTATGGTGGATAGGAACGGAAAGAATGGACGAACAAAACAAGTCTTGTTGTCTTCGGAATTTTGACTGACTTTTGGGCGATCATAGATAGATACAAAGCTGCTTTCCCAGCTGCTTTTTAGTTTCCGGCATCTGCTTCCACAGAGAGAGCAACAACACGTGGCAGCGATGATGACATCATCATTTTCATCATTCAATTTGTGTCCATTAAACGTCAAACCCATCTCAGTACGAATCATTGTGTCATCTGCTTTTGTTGCCGTCATGTTCTTGTTACAATCCATTTTGAGAAGGAGAGGAGAAGGAAAAGGCATTCGAAAGGACGCTGTATCGGGAAATGCAGCAATTGTCCTACTACTTGAGTCAGAGAGACCTCGGTCTAAGGCAGGTGATCCATCTTTTCCAAACTCAACAGATTCCTTCCCTGCATTCGACAAAGTCTCTTCTTCCCTAAGACATGGAATTCTTCGTGAGTTGCGCCTCTCAGCTGCCACAGGTTGAACAGAATTGCTTGCAGGAAATGCAAGAGAACTGTTTGCATTTAGAAAAGGTCTGAGCATGTATTCTCGTCTGTCCACAGGAAGGTTGTTCTCTTCAAACTTCTGCCATTGGCAGCGGATGTGATCATGGCAAAGAACACAAACAAGCACCGTGCCTCGGCTGTTGATGGGACGAGCACCAAGAGGACATTTCAGTTTCTCAATGAAAGGCAAAACAATTCGACTCGTCTCAACCTCTCCTTCCTCTTCGCGAGTCATCAACGTAAACATTGAGCTGAGCAATGTCACTTCCCCGCAAAGGTAGCACGCGCTTCCACCATTACGATTAGCGACGCTTCCATTTCCACCATCTCCGTTCTCCTTCAATGTCGTCTTTTCCACGACTATCGGAGCGTCGTTGATCTTGTAGATCCGATCCATCTCCGCAACTTTCCTCGACTCGAAAATGCGCCACTGACGACTCAGAGTCTTGCGACATTCGCTGCAGACTTGCGTCACACCGTTCTTCGTGAGAGCCATCGCACCGGACGGCTCAGCCAACCCGAGGATGAAAGGAAAGTACGGCTCATCATCCGAATACTTGATGGCGTAGACGAAACGAGCGAGAGACGCAGGACAAGTCTTGCAACAGACGTAACAAACAATTGATCCATTCTTTTGTTTCGCGCTGCCAACCACATCACAACCAATAGACTTTGAGCTGCTTGTGCCAAGCAATTTTGAGCCACTCGTGCCAAGCGCTTTCGAAGCATTTGCAACACTTTTTGCGTGATCACTTTTCTGCGACTTTCTCGATTGAGTTTTCGGTTTCTTTGGTGAGATGGAGAGATCGAGAACTGCGTTCAATTCCGCTCTTTCTGCTGGATTATCAACAGATGACGAGAGACTTGAGTCGTTGGCTGGAGACGGAATGGCATCCTTGATGTTGCATGAGATGCCTGTGTGGCTTCCGTAGTCGAATGGACTGATGTTGCCCGACAAACCACAGTTGTATTGCACGCCCATGATCTGCGCCACATACTCACCCTGCACGTTCAGCTCAGCTCCTGTGAACGACCGGTTATCAATGCGCTTCAACCAGTAGAGTCGCTTGACGAGCGGCGTTTTGCTCCTCTCGAATGAATCCCATTGTTGGCTGAGAAATGCATAGCAGACCAAACATGAACTGACGACCCCTTCACCGTTCGGCAGTTTTGCTCCTTTTGGCGGATCGTGGCTTTCGAGGAATGAGAAGTAGGCACCTTTTGTTCGAGGTTTAACGTGGAGAATGCTGTTGGCACCCTTACTTCCACACACAAAACAAATTGATTTCATTTTGATTCCTGTATCACTTTGAACAGGAAATCCTCTGCTTAGGCATCCCAGGCAGGCAGTGCAGCCGATATGGAGCCCAAACCGTCTTTATTTCCAAGGGAAATGATTCGTACAGTACATTTCAAAGTTGGCCATCATAGCCAACATCATCTTCGCCATCCACACTGCATGAGAATGAAAACCGCCTGTGGTCATTTGTTCTAAGTAATTCCGAGAGTAGAACCTTTCTAACGAACCGTTTGTCCACTGTAATCGCAACCCATCCACCTGCATGGCCGATTGTCACGAATACACGACAAACATAATATGCGGCCAGGATTTATAAAGACGTTTTGGACACCTGGGTCACAGCCAGCGCCACCTCCGCCGACATAACAACACTTTGTCAGCGAAGATAAAATGCACAACACCCTCGACCGACACCGCACAGTTCAATTTAATCTCAAAACCGTCACAATTCTAATCTTA
This sequence comes from Lumbricus terrestris, assembly GCA_949752735.1. Taxonomy (NCBI): domain Eukaryota; kingdom Metazoa; phylum Annelida; class Clitellata; order Crassiclitellata; family Lumbricidae; genus Lumbricus; species Lumbricus terrestris. The sequence continues at coordinate 43,201,057 of OX457051.1, forward strand.
ACAGCACTTAAACTGCGCGTCAACTTCGAGCGCTCTATTTTTCTCCAGCTAGTCTCTTCTAAACGGTGTCGAATTGGGACCATTTAGCAAATCTTCGCCTAATAATCTGAAGCACTTGAAGACGGACTCCACTTGAAACATAAACATTTCACGCAAACACTTTGCGTTGCTTCTTCTGTCGCCTTATTATTCGAGCGACGACTTCTTCTTTCCCCTCGACCGCCAGGTGGCGCAGAGCGAATAAAGAACAGGCGACAAGAACATGCGCCAACACAAGGAAAACAAGGAGACGGCGCCCATTGTCACGGTTCTGGTCTAGGGGTCTAGGCCTGCAACTGTCACTTTTCATGACCTTATTATTGTTGTGCAATACATCTTTCTGTTATGTAGGCTTATTCGTGAGTTTTAGGCGATCACTCCTCATTGTGACGGTGCTTGTCGTGTAACTAAGACTTTGACGCCTTTGATCATGTGTTTAAATATTTTTGCATCCAGGCAGAGCCACAGTAGTCCTATAAACACAACAATTCATATTTCTTTTGATGGAGAGGGAGACGGGAAGCGGATAAAAGGCAGTTTACCAAGTTTGGTGACCAGCAGCAGGCCTATCCTACATTGGACAAAGGTGATTATGACCCCTCCATAAAATGAGTAAAGTATATTAGGCTAATGAACCTTGAAGAGTCAGGTTTAGGCTATAGAGGAATTAATTTTCTGTGTCACATCATGATTCGTTTGACATCCCAATAAATAATTATTAGTAACCTAATTATGGAGACCTTATCATTTGAATTTAAATTTGACGACAGCATAGCCTAATTAATCTAGTTTTTTCTAACCAGTAGGCCTATGCTAAATGAAGGATTGGTACAAGAACCAACTCACGTACGCCTAGGGGCCGTCCATAAAGTACGTCACGCTATTTTTGACCATTTTTGACCCCCCCTCCCCCCTGTCACAAACTGTCACAAATCTCGGACCCCCCCCTAAAGTACGTCACACTTTCGAAAAAAAAAACATAGCCATTTACCTAACCCTCTAAACCCTAGGATACTATCCCTAATCCCTCTGATAGTGACGTGTGTCCCTAAACGCTTTGATAGTGACGGGAAATCAACTTTTATCCCGCCAGGCCGGGTTCTAGACATGCCTGGCCGGGCCGGGTCAGATTTTAGGTACTAAGAAAAAATAAATAAAAAAGAATTTAAAAATTAAATGTGTGACGTCACACATGGCCTGACCCCCTCCCCTCTGTCACAAACTGTCACACTTTCTTACACCCCCTCCCCCCCCCTGGAGCGTGACGTACTTTATGGACGGCCCCCTACCTCTGAAGCATTTAGTTGAATAAAAGTTATAGATTGCATTTCATCAATCTATCAAAGCGATAGTGTAGGTCTATATAAAGACTACTGCAATTCAAATTTAAAGCACGCCTTTTTCTTCTTGCGAGATTGTGCGAATCAATGTCTTACGGGTTCTAAGGCTATCTCTAACACAATAGTTTTATGTTTCCTACACCGAAGACTTTTGTAACAATTTAAATTCTTAGATTCGTCGAGTGTAGGCTGAATTGCACGGCATGCGATTAACAAGTCTGCTGACAGTTGACACTCAATCTGACACGTTCGACAGATAAGAAGCGATAAATAAGGCGATAAATCACCTTCAAACTAATAAGAGCGATAAAAGTTTCAATGCACTTTAACATAATTAATCGCCTCGTCTAACAGGAGATTGATTTGTGTCATCACTTTATTATTATTGTTATCTAATCTCACTTCATTAAACTTCCGGTGATATGGATTCACTTCTCTTCAGACTTCGTATCAATCATGATGTAAGAAATTTCTTACATCATGATATCAATTAGGCTACACTCTAAACAGACGATACCGAAACTTTTTTAATTAAGCGACTTCAACCTCTTAAGCGCAATTATAGCATAACTCAACGCGTGAATTAATTGCCAAACTTCTAGTTTCATTTGTTGAAAAATAGGCTTTAATTCTCTTTAACTGGACCGAATATTAGGCCTACTACAACAGAACAAATAGGCCTACTACAGTACTACCAATAACCCAACGCAAGCTATGCTGGAAAACGTTTGAAGTCCGTTTCAGATCGTCCACTGGCCTAAGCTTATCATAGACGCCACAAATGATGTTTTTAAACAGCAGACGCGATTAGAAGTTCATAAGGATTTGTATCTCTCCTGTTTAATAATATCGTCTAACTTGGTCTGTCTTTGCTTCTTTTTCCTTTGAAATCTTACATGCACTGCATTTTACAATCACAACTGGGGCAATCCATCTGATTTTATCAACGACACCCCTCTGATCCAGCATTGTGATTTGGAAATGTCATGTTGAGGCTTCATCATTGGTGCATGCCTCAAACAGAGAGATACGTTACTTTACAATGCAATGCTCTCACACAACTTGAGGATATATATCTCTTAACTGTGCTTATTAAGTAGAAATTGTGATTTACTGTGAATTGCAAGTCATGTGCTGCAGTACTTTTAACAAGGTGATAAACATGACACCATCAACAATCACCCAACATCTGCCCTGAAACGGGATTCAAATCATTTAACATGTTTCCGCTTAATACGCAAAAACCAGATCATATCCATGGCAAAAGCAACGAAAATGTCTCAGCTCAAATACGCCATACATGCATGACACATCCAAGACAATGCTCACAAAATTAATATCCTCCTCATTTGCAGTTTTACAGGATCATTTTTATTTTGCAATGCCGAGCATTCAGATACTTTAGGTGAAGTCCATTAGCAGTTAGGATTCAATCAGTTCACTCATTACACTGTGGATCTGTCATCTATGGCTGTTTGAGTTTGAAAAATGAACAAATGAGCAATTCTTAATCGACAAGGTCAAAATAGACGTAAATTATTAATCGCGCATGTAAACAAAACTTAAGGAAAGGTTTTCTCTATTTGAGAAATGCAAGCATTGCCTTAAATTGGTAGGCATGAGCGCTAAATGAACGACCAGACGAAATTACATTAAAAACGAAGAACTGAATGTGAGTCAGGAGCCAAAGACAATCATGAATTTCCATCAATATCATAACAACAAAAATTTGTGTCAAGACATTTTAATCATCACAACAAATCTGTGAAACTTAGCGAGAAGGTAGAATAATATCATCTGCAGAATGTCCCTGTCATGAGTTCTTTTGATTGTTCATTGCTGAGTAGGCTTTCATCTCAGATCTAGCATCGCACATTCTCAATTAATATCAACACTTCCTGACTAGTCATCGAATACTTGGCAGAAATGTTCCTTAAATTGGATACAAACTAAAGTGCAGAATAACTTAAAAAACAAGTCTAAAGCGATCAACTGACAAGACTAACGGACTTCGTAAAATGTAGAAAATGAACGAGTAATTCTCCTTGAGATTATTTTCCAGGTCAATAAAAAAAGTTCAAATGGTAAACTCAACCAGGTTCAATATCAGCGATAAACCATCTTCCACGAAAATTCTTCCAGACAGCCACACAAGAGAATCCTTCTCACGCAAAGGTGTTGTGTGTTCACAGACCAGACGTCTCTCTCTCCACTGAGATCGATTAAAATGTCATTCAAATGTTGGAACAAAAAAAAACGCTCGTCTAGAACACTTAACCTATAAGGTGCTATACGATGGGATGAGAGACAGAGTAGGGAGCGACTGGCAGATGTCATCCAGATGTCGTCCATTGTCTCTACTTCCAGCGATTGTTCTCGTAATCCCAGTGGCTACTGATGCCCTGCACAGCTCCCTGGCGTTGCTTCACCAACAGCTCGAGCTGCTTCTCCTGCCACTCCTTCGTTATCGTGTGTGGCATCTCAGGTAGCACTGCGGCACAAATTCATCAACATTCACATCAATATATACAAACATTCAAATATCCACAAATGCAGTCACTTAGTCTATGCATAATATGTAATCATTGTAATGTCATTTTAACTGCTTCATGCTCTAATGCAAAATGTCAATCACGTACCGAGGAGCATTTTCCACCTCTAGCAAAACCTGTTCTAACTTACACCATCCCTTCGTTCTACCAGTAAATAATGTCAAAAACTTTATTCCAAGGGTCCTCTTTGCCTGACATTAAAGACAGTTCTGATCACACTTAATCTTACTTATCTCTATTTATCATGTTTCTATTGTAATCGGAAGTGCATTCAGACAAATCGTGGCAACGTGGAACACAGTTTAAGCAAAGTGTGAGCGCAAATAGTAAGGAAGAACATTTGACAGTCTCAGACTTTAAGCAACTCTTTCCAAATGAGACGAGATGATACGAAATTAAGTTCATTAGAAAAAGAATCAGAATGAGTTGCATAAATGTTTACTGACCGTATCTTTTGAGCAGGATGCTCAGCCAACCAGTTATGGAGATACCGAAAAGTATGACAGCCAGGACAGCCTTCCATTCACCGGTCGGTGCACCCATCTCAGCAAACGTCATACGAAAACTTGCACGGTACACTAGAAATTGACAAATAAAGAACCAACTCAAAGTTCTACATTCACAGGCCAATGAAAACAATCTGTGCATTGGCTAAACAGCCAGTCAAAGAACTGGTTTATTAACAGTCAGTCAAATAACTGGTTTATCAGAGCCAGTCAAAGAAGTGGTTTATCAACAGCCAGTCAAAGAACTGGTTTATTAACAGTCAGTCAAATAACTGGTTTATCAGAGCCAGTCAAAGAAGTGGTTTATCAACAGCCAGTCAAAGAAGTGGTTTATCAACAGTCAATTCAGAACTGGTTTATCAACAGCCAGCCAAAGAACCGGTTAATCAACAGTCAGTAAATCAATTACGTTTCTTCTTTTCGTCAAGCGACAGACCCTTCCAGTCGCCCTTCTCCTTCTCCCTCAGCGCCAACACTTCCTTCGTGTTTTCACCAAATCGTACGGCAGGAACTGGAAACTCCGGACGATCCATGTAGTATGGAATTCCATTCCATCCATATCCAACGATGTCGCGGTTACCTGGAGAATTAATCACGATCTATAAAATTAGATCTTAGGACAGCAGAAGCAGTCTGGGCAAAATTCATGTTCGTAATATTGATCACACGAGTTTGCATTATCATCATCAAGTATTTATTAAACTGTCCACTGCTGTCTATTGACCAAGCATCTGTTGATGGCGCTCTGCAACTCGACAATCAAGATGATAAGCAATTGTGAACAAAGAAAGTCTACACAATAGCCATCTTAGGATAGGACTCGTGAAACTCTACTATCCACGTTGCAGCAACGTGGGGCATGGCGGTGCAGTGGGTATGTTCTTTGCCTTGCAGTCGGAGAGTTGCAGGTTCGAATCCACCTCAAGTCACCTCGTAGGGACGTTGGGCAAGTCCTTCACTCGCAATTGCACAGCGCATTGGCGTGAAACTTTGATTCAGTGTCGGCGCTGTAGTTGGGAGTGCTTCTGAGTAGACATTTTAAGGGGTGCTATAACAAGTGCACATACATACATAAAAAATGTACAAACGGTTTCATGAATTGACGTCTAAAGCACGAAATAGCTTTATCCCAAAGACATCAGTTGACAATTCGTTCAACTAAAATCTTAATCAAAACCATCTGCATTGCATGATTAGAAACGGCAGTTTGAACTCTGATATATATCCGACATAATTGTAAAAGAAAATTTGAAAGTGTTTGATATGCGAACTAAACAAGAATCCTGGCTGTGATGGATATAGAAGGTAAGAGAGATGAGCAACTGAAGACTGTTCAATCTTGCAATTATTCTGCTGCAAATCAAGCGGACACCAGTGGCGATTTCGACGGTCCAAAACTTGCTACATCATATGTGACACAGGGGCTCAAAACCCGTCACATGTCGGTTTCTGACCTTTTGATTTAGTCATATGCTACAATGACCATGCTCTAAAATGCTTTTAACACAATGAAATTATCTTTTTTCCAACAAAAGTTGTGCTCGTTTGATTCTGTCATTAGTTTATAGTGAAAAAATAAAATAAAAAGTGACTGAATATTTGTGTCATCCAAGTCTACTGAATCCACTAAGTTATTATTCAGAAATTTTTCTGGGCATTAGAGGCATATATTCTGAATCAGATAACCCAAACGGCATCAAAATCGGTTCACTACTTCACAAATTAGGGCGAATTCACAGTCATATACTGAATTGAAGAATAAACTGCATTCTTTACCCCTCTCGCCTATTTCGGCGTCTAGCGCATTATCTAGGAAGCGACAAACGACGGGTTTCGAGCCCCTGCGTCACATATGTCTCTCTCGTATCTTACAGACAACCAACAAACCGTTCTAAACATGAAATTTGTCTTGCAATCCAGTTTATGGATTCAAGTCAAAGTTCAATTCCAGAAGCAGTATGGAAAGAGCAAACTGGAGATTCATCCTCATCCTCCAGTTTGCAGCATCGAAATGAGAGGCGACAATGTCTGTCTGACCCTAAAGTCCAATGGCAGAGAACATGACGAGTAAGAGACAAGAAATCAAACATAAAACTAAAACTGATGCATTCGATCTTCAACATTCATCTGTGCTGACAGCTGGCAGCTGTTAGGCCAACAATTGCTGATATGCTGACATGAACAATTAACTGAATTTGTAAACAAAGCGAAGTTTACCTAGTCTTGGATGGTATTGATCACGGAGAGCAGGTGAGAGCTGCTCATGGTGGACCGACCTGCTCAACCTGCTCGCTCGCAGGACAGAACGGGCAAGGAACACGGCACGATTACACTCCATCTGCAAGTATTATTGCACACAATCTATAAGTATCACACGCAATCTGTAAGTACTACATGCAATTTGTAAGCAAGATTATATCTGTAAATAGTCACATTAAATCTCTAAGCAGATTAGAAAGCATCAGTGATCAATCTATTTTTCAAGTAAAATAACAATATTCAGTTAACTAGCAATAAAATTTAACTGATATGTTAGATGAAGTTTCTACATAATAGATAAATTATCCAACTTCGTAGTTTTTAATACTCCAAACTGATGGGCTATGACCAGTGCCGTACTGGCAAAATAAGAGGCGAGTATATGCTATAGTTGTCTAGGCAACCTGTCAGCAGCTCATTTTCTCGTAGATCACACACAAATATTTGTGAGGTGAGTATGCACCGTATACCCGCATATACCCTAACTACAGTTCTCGCTATGACTTAGTAGCAAGCAGTTTGAAACGCATTCAGTACATTTCTCTCTGCATTATTCACCAGACAAGGTTTCTCAATGCAAGGTCACCACAAACATATGAGGACTGCAATTGTAATAAGGATGTCATCTGTCACCAGGGTCGTAAAAACTGAATGTACTTCTAAAAGGAACAGATCTGAGACAAACATAAATGAACAAGATATTATAGTAACTACAGTAACTGGTGTCTTAGTAACGAATTCAATCGTGAAGCTTGTAGCACCAAAACTACACTACTACTGTTCTGGTCAACACAGCGCAGGATCTGAAGGACAACGCGGAACAGTTGGTACATAAAGGTTGGTATATCGACCTATTTATATATGACATTCCATTGAAACAAAGGAGATATTTCAAACAAGAAGAGGCGCTACAGAAGTTGTAAAAGTACTGTGTGAACCCTGGACCATTGACATTGATCATGCCGTCGAGACGACTTCAAAGTCTTAACACATGTAATTAAATCCGCCGTCAACTTCAAAAACATCCTTTACCAAGAAATAGGTCGCTACGTTACGTTAGTAACCCTTAAAAGTAGAACAGAATAAAGAAACGATTTATTTTAAACGCTTTTAACGAACTCACCCTCAACTTATTCAGAGGACGAATGAGAGCAAGATTTCGAGGGAGGACGCGAGATCTCGTTCGGCCGTAAAACATAGAATAACGAATTTTAGAAACATCTCAATATTTGATGTCACGCTCAAAGATTGAAATTCGCGATAAGAATATTCTTTAATGAACCAATTGCTATCCGCATTTTGGTGTACATGCGTGTTATAATAAACAACCGATGAGCTTTGTTATTTCTAGTATACTGAGATGACATGCTAGCGGGTGTCATCATCATCATCAACAGAGGACCAGCGCCCTAAGTGCCCGATGCCGTTCTCGTTATTCCACACCAGGTTTGTCTCTCCAAGTAGCGGGTGTGCTAATCAAGAATGCGCAAAATTAAATCATGATGATCTTCAATAGGGAGTGAGAATTAAGTTATTTGGTAGAGCTAGAAGGTTGTTCATTCGCTTAAAGAAGAAAGGGCCGTCCATAAATGACGTGCACGCACTTTTGGACGATTTTGACCCCTCGCCTATAGTCACTCGACACCACAAAAAGACAACACAAAATTTTTATATCTAGTGTGGGACCGCCACACTCAGAAATAACATCGTCACAAAATAATGTCTGAGTGTCGTCATTTATGGACGGTCCAAAGGACAATAAAGTGCAACTGGCGTGATTATGGCTAGAAGAAGTCTGTCATCCGATGCCTCGGCCAATTGAATTAAACTTGACATGAACTCAAACAAGTAACTGGGCTACAACGAATCGTTCTCTTGAAAGTTGAAAAGCGGGCAGTCTTATCCCTTTCTCGTCGAAAGCTCACAATACGTGCACAATGACCATCAATCCAAGCACGAAAATTATTATAGTCATTTAATTGTCGCTTGCAATTGGCATAGTTTAACGAAATCTTGTTTTACAAACGCTGTTGATTATTATGTATTTCTGACTGGACAAACATATCGCGCCATCTGGTGGTGGCCTGCTTGGCATCTCCCAGTGATCGTTTAATTTGGGATTTTCAGATGAATTTTCGAAAAAAATTATGACCTGCAAATTTTGTATAAAGCGCCACACAAAATACAAGCGAGCTCACGAGCTCTAAGTCGAAAAAGAGGGTGCAATTTCTGTACAAATGGTCCAAACTTCAAAGCGTATTTTTGATAATTGCGTCAAAGACTTTGCACCCGGTATTTATCAATTGCATTCGTTCTTGCCGCACACCAATTCATTATATCAGAACAAAATCACAATATAAATAATCATGATTATTTTATACTGTGGCAAAATTCAGATAACGCAACAATTTGGCGCAAAGATCTTGATGACTTTTAAGAAAATTTTACTAGAAAGCGTGTCCTCAGCTGTTCATCCTGTTTAATAGTATGCCTGCAGTGTTACATTTTATTCGAAGGACCTTGAACTCGAAAGTAAATACTAAAGACCGCGTGTGATGTGGCGTTGGATTTCTCTTCTTTTTCTTTTAAACAATTCTTCGGATTTTAGCGCATACTAGGATTCTGCAGTTCGGATTTGATGTCGTTCGAAAACTTGACCTCTCCGCTCATGGAAACGTTGTCTGAAATGAAATCTGTCACCGCTACGGCACCCGTCAACATTGCTGTAATCAAATACTGTAAGTCGTTTACCCTCTCTGCGTACATTGGTGGCGCTACATAAATTTAGCGTTACGATGTCAGTTGTGCAATGTGAGACAGAGCAAATTTAATACAACAAGGACTATGTAGGTAATGGTCAACTAGTCAATCAGAATTTATATAGCGCCCCTTCAAGATACTACTCAGAGGCGCTCCCGGCAGAGATCAAGCAGAAAAACAGTCTTCAACAGCTTGTGAAGCTTAGAGCAGTTTGGGAAGTGTTGCATAGTCAAGGGAAGACCATTCCAGGTTGTTGGACCAACCACAGAGAACGAACGCCTCTGGATTGTTGCAGAGCGAGTCAAAGGAACCATTAAGTCACCATGGACAGCAGAGTGCAGTGCACGGCGGCCTGTGCAAGTGGAAAGGGAGATACTTGAAATTGATCCAGAGAGTAGCATTGCATTCTTAATCTTGCAAGTTTTAAAATGGCAGTAAGTCAGTAAGTAGTTAATCTAAGGATTGACTGTGTGACCTGCTAATGTTTGCTTTGAACCAAAGCGAAGGAGACGAAAGCGATCTTATTGCCATTGGATAATATTTCTTTTATGTAATTAAATCCAAGTAATATATTTCTTGTTTTTATTTTAGGGGGAAAGAGAGATGAGAAGTTAATTTTGCCAATCAACGGTTCAATCAGTGTTACACTCGATCAATCACACGTGAGTTTTGATATCACTGAATGTAGCGAATGTTTGGTTTAATCGAAGGCAGGCTGCTTGTGTATTGTTGAATAAATGGTCACACTGAATTGTGAATCTGAGGCATGGATAATCAGCCACCAGAGGAAGATTCCATTCCTTGGGAGCAGAGGCATGGAATGCATGTGAGTCAATGCTTGTTCTTATAGTAAGTAAGTAAAACAATTGGTTTGTTTTGTTGTTGACAGTTACGTGCAAAGACGACCGTTGCTGCAAGTCCATCTTTTGAGAGCGATCGACTGTGGCTGAATTCTCAGTGAGTAGTGGCTCTGAATTACTCGTCAATGCAACCGTTGTTTACTGAGATCTTCTTTTCTCTCAACACTGGACTGTAATGAATTTGGGTTGTGTTTATTTTGAGATGTTGAAATACAGGTGGAAATTAATAATGTGTTTTTATTCATTACATTTTATAAGTTTATTTATTTAATTAAGTCTTAATTCATTGATTTGTTGTGGATAATAAATCAGCCAATCTGCTGATTAAATCATTGATTATTTGATAAATTAGTCAATAAAAAACTGGTGACAAAAGTTCGTTATTTATTGTTGCTTTATAGATCAGGTGTTTAACGTTGTTTTGGAAACCAGTTTTATGACTTAGATGGAAGAAATGAAAGCCATCTTGGAATCACTAAGGAAAACTATTATTTTTGGAAGTTTAGTAGCTGAAAAACAGTGGCATCCACGTGGCTTCATGCTTCTGTCCTGAATTACGATCACACTTGGTGGAGACTTGTTGAGTTAACACATAATTTACTTTTGTTTTATTTCAGGGAGAAATCTCTTGAAAATGACGATCGAATCCAAAATGTCTTAAAGGAAAGTAAGTGGAATTGCTGGAGAAAAATATGTCACTCTCTGCTTGCATCTTTTAACTAACCTCGTGAAAATCTGATCATTTGTTTTCGTTTTCTGACAAGTTTACTGTGTTGGTTGGATGACCTCACTGTCCCTTTATGGCCTCCCTTTGTAGCCGTTGCATTCTTGTTTTCTACATTTGCTGTCTTTTTGTGTACTATGGTTGCAATAAAAATAGAATTCAATTGAATTGAATTATTTGGGTTTTATCATTGGAGATTTATGTTCATTTTTTCTCTGTTTTGTTGTAAGTTCGACGACGTGCGCGTAAGAGATCTCACTCGTCTTCGTCAGATGGAAAACTCAATCCGATGCTTTCATGGAAGGTTCACATTTGCTCGGAGAATAATTTTCCGACGGCCGCTGGTCTTGCTTCATCAGCCGCGGGATTCGCTTGTCTAGGTCAGACTCAACAGATTTTCTTTTCTATTGTCTTCATAAGTTATTGTTTCCTGAAGAGCCATTGCTCGTCTTTTCAAGTATAATTTACTTATTATTGTTATTTATTATATTTACTGCTATTATTTTTATTATTCGACTTAGCTTAGTAATGTTATTATCTATTTACTTTGGTGAACACTGTCGCTATTGTTACTGTTGCTATTGCTATTGTTGTTGCTTTTATTATTCCATTTTATCTTTGTATTCTCTGTTATTATTTTCTAATCTATTGCTGTTATTGTTTTTATTATTATCATCATCGTCGTCGTCATTATTTTTGGTATTCAAAACCCGCAACTTTTGAAGGCTACATAAATGGCGTAATTTCTTATAGATGTGCAATTGCTGACCTTAACCCTTTGAACCCGGAGCTCCCGTAACTCTACGGATAACGGGCCGGAAAACTGGCTCGTCGGGTTCAAAAGGTTAATAAGACTCAATTGTTTATTCGTTACTGAAAATTGTTAAGTAAGTTACGCGTCAAGTGCTTTGAATTAAGTGAAATGATTGCTTATCTGACATTATGCTTTTCTTTTCCTTTAGTCTTTGCGTTGGCCAAACTCTACGGTGTTACTGGTGAGATATCGGAGATAGCGAGGTGAGAATGGAGAGGTTGAGTACTCTGCTATCTTTTGACCATTCAGGTTGTGGCACAATTCACAGTGCTTTCAAAGAGTCATGCAAAGTTAGAGAGCAGATGTTTATATTCATAAATTACTTACATACATATGCTTATGTGAGTGTGTACTGTAGGTATGCATGTAGATACACAGCAAATACATGCATGCATTAATACATGCATACATTAATACATGCATACATTAATACATGCATACATTAATACATGCATACATTAATACATGCATACATTAATACATGCATGCATACATACATTGCATACCTGCGTAATCATACCGTACATCTATTTTAAAGATGCTAACTGATCAGGATCCTGCTTTTTATCAGTTACTTAAATCTTACTTTTTTAGCTGTGGCTGGACTGTGAGCGCCTCTGTGTAGGTTTCTTGAGGAGGCGCTATATAAATTCTCTGTATGAATGAATGAATGAATTTTAACTCTATTTTAATGACTTGATTTTTATGCTACAGTGTTTATCTGTCATGATTGTAAATTGTGGAGTTTAATTTAAGGTCGATTATGCAAAGTCGTGTTTTGTTGATGAATTGTTGATGTTTCTAGTTCTTGATGATCTCATGTTCGTGGCGCCACCTTCTGACCTCTGTACCTCACTTCGTTCTGATGTTGTTGTTGTTGTTGTTGTTGTTGTTGTTGTTGTTGTTGTTGTTGTTGTTGTTGTTGTTGTCTTTAGATGTGGATCAGGAAGTGCGTGTCGAAGTATCTACGGAGGATTTGTCGAATGGAATGTTGGCACAAAAGACGACGGATCCGATTCAATTGCTCAGCAAATCGCGTCAGACGATCATTGGCCGCAGATGGCCGTCCTGCTTCTTGTTGTACGTCTTTCTTTTCATCATCATTGCACTCAATTCAACGCAATTGAACGGAAAATGATTCGTATTTTAAAACAGTTCTTTGCTTGGAATTTTCATCTATGAATAAAAGGAAGTCTTTTTAAACATATGAAACTCTATGAAGGTGTTTTAGAAATATATTGAAATGATTCGTAGATGGCTAAAACTGCGTCATTTCTCAGATTCCTGTTGTGATGCGGTTACCCTGTTTAACAGACAAGACACTGATTGACTATTTGCACACAGCAACACATTTAAGTCACATGTGCTTAAATGTATGCATACATATATTGTTAGCTTGAAGCCTCAGATTCACACTTAGGGGTGACCTTGCGCGCGTAATAAATTTATGTAATAATAATAATAATAATAATAATAGAAAATGAAGAGGTTGCAGAATGATTAAAAGTCTATTTTCAATATATACAAGAAATGGTTTAAGAAATTATAAAGAAGACTCGCACACAAACCTATATACATAAATAAATACAAAATACGCATATTTAGATAGATAGATTTATGCACGCATAGTATATGTATACAAAACTACGTATACATAACTACATCCACGCATACATGTACAGTTGTACATGCATGCACAACATTGCACACGTACATAGATCATGGACACACGTTAGTGTGAGTTTCTTCAGATGCTCTTGCTATCTTATTCATCTGTCGTTGTCACCAGGTGTCTGCAGATAAGAAACAGACGAGCAGTACTCATGGAATGCAGACGTCAGTTGCGACGAGTCGTCTTCTCAAATACCGAGCAGAGCAACTTGTTCCGAGCACGCTCGTTGAAATGAAGGCAGCGATCAGAGACAGAAACTTTGACAGATTCGCTGAACTCACGATGAAGGTAGATTCTGCTCTTTGAAGACAAATTATGGGAGTGACTGTTACAAGACAAAGGGAGGAATTGATGTCGTAGAAGGTAGCGTTGCTCTTGTTTCCTCTCACTTTCTCTCTATCAACACAAAGAGAGGAGTCGTTGCACAGAGCAGAAGGAGAAAGTCTGTCTCTTTTGCACGACATATCGATGGAATTGATCCAGCAACTGCTTCCGATATATCTCTCTGCTCTTCTCGTTGTTTTGTCTCTTTCATCTTTATTCACGTTGGATACATAAAACACGATGAAATGCACAAAACTTTTAGTGAACTTTTTCACCGAAGGTTTTGTTTCACGTGGATTGAAGAAGATTTTTCTGATTGTTGAGATTCACTTGTCACTCTTCAATTTTCATTTGATAATTGCTAAAAAATCTTTTCAAGCTTACCTAACAACCATTGAACAATGAACAAGCAGGGCAATGTTTTATCAACCGCAATGATTTTGAATCGTTAATTATATTCGATGTATAAACTATTTATATTTCTTAAATCATTTCAAAATGAAACCCCTTACGGTTAAATACCTAAATGCTTGGTGTAAAACCTTTGAATAGATGCGGCTTCAGATGATGACCTCACGATGTTTAACTGACATTTCAATGACATGACATTTTGACATCATTTGCAGATGGACTTTATTTCTATTTCTCTGTCTTTTCTTCTTCGTCTTCTGTCAGGACAGCAACCAGATGCACGCCGTCTGTCTCGACACTTTTCCTCCGATCGTCTACTTGACGGATACGTCACGCGATGTCATGCGACTCGTGTCAGCCGTCAATGACTTCTACGGAGAGAAGAAGGTTTGTGACAGAAGTCACGAAGTCTTTTCTAACAATGGATTTCATGACAGTGTTAGCTTAACTTTGCAGAGCAAGAAAACCGATTGCTTCATTCATCTTATTCTTATTTAATTTTTTAGAATTATTAATGTTCATTTATTACAATTATTAATGTGCAATTATTACTTGTAATTATTAATGTGCAATTATTATTATTGAGCACAGACTGGCAGAAATATGCAAACATTATTTGTAGTGGGCCGTTTAATTTTAAGTTTACGTATTATATTTACTAAAATTGAAACTTTTGATTGCATTTAAACTTTAGAACATTGCCATTTGACCTATTTTGTACACTATTCGTCGAATAGTTGATCCAATTATTTGTATTAGACTGAAAATAGTGAAAATCATCTATCCGATACAACCCTAGTTTCTAGTTCCATAATATTCTGATTTCCATTGTGACGTTTTTCCTTTGCATCTATTTAGTTGGCGTATACATTTGACGCTGGACCAAACGCTTGCCTCTATATGGTTGACGAAGATATCGTTCCACAGATTCTCTCTCTCATTCGTCATTTCTTTCCACCGTCTGTTGACAATGGAAAGGATTTCCTGACTGGAATAGAGGTCACGATTCCCACGCCTAATCAGGTCTGGAATGCTCCTTTCGAAATTCATTATGTTATGGATTACCTAATTGTTACGTGATTAACATTTCTTCACATTAAAAGGTTATTTGCATTAATTGTTGTGTGATTTACAGCTTTTACTATAGAATGGTCTCTTCACTCATTTTGTTAAGTAATTCCATTTTCTTCACATTCAAACGTTGCTTTACATTAATTGTTATTTTCTTTGTATGTTGATGTCTTTGTTGTATTCCTTTGTCTTGTAGGAACTGCTTTCCACTGTTTCGTTGGTGCCTCGTCCTGGTGCCATTAAATACGTCATTCATACAAAGGTATTGTGTGTTTTTTAGGGACAAGTGTTGTATGCTCCTACTAATCCTATTGTTGAGAGCAAATGAGTTCGTTTTTAAAATGGTTTACTGTCTAATGGTTTTCTGTAATGTAAGATGTAAGATATTAGTTAATTTATTAATTAGAATTATGTTGCACCAGATTGTAATTCTCAATGCGTCTTTTGATGGCGCTCCACAACTAGTAACTGTAACCAAGTCAATATCCCAAATAGGCAACTTGCACAGTGCTATATAAAATTACTGCGTTAAATAAATAATAAGTAAATAAATATTCATATGATCAGTGAGGACTGTTGAGGACGGTACTCGAGTGAAGAATGGAGGGAAAGAAACCACCAGGAAGACCAAGAAAGTTGATGATGGACAGAAAAAATGGACCATGATATAAAGAAATTAAGGAAAAAGCACAGAACAGACAAGAATGGTGTTGTTGGAATCTTGGATGATCTGCCTACTACGGGCAGAACACTAAGGGGCCGTCCATATAGTACGTCACGCTATTTTTGACCCCCCCCTGTCACAAACTCACAAATCTCGGACCCCCCCCTAAAGTACGTCACACTTTCGAACAAATTTTTTTAAACATAACCATTTACCTAACCCTCTAAACCGTAGGATACTATCCCTAATCCCTCTGATAGTGACGTGTGTCCCTAAACGCTTTGATAGTGACGGGAAATCAACTTTTATCCCGCCAGGCCAGGTTTTAGACACGCCTGGCCGAGCCGGGTCGGATTTTAGGTATTAAGAACAAAAAAATAAGAAAGAATTTAAAAAATAAATGTGTGACGTCACACATGGCCTGACCCCCCCCCCTGTCACAAACTGTCACACTTTCTTACACCCCCTCCCCCCCTGGAGCGTGACGTACTTTATGGACGGCCCCTAAAGAAGAAGATGAGTCAGATTGAAGGCAGAGTTCAAATTCCCCACTGGCGCAAAAAGAGATTTCTAACCCACCTGTCCCATCACCCCCCACCCCTGTTCAGCCTGACGACCATAGACTGTAAAGGTTGAAGATGAGATGGTGAGGATTGACCATCTCTCATACATAATATGCATATGATGCTGATGCTGGGAAAGTGAAGTTGCTGACACTTGATAACAATGGTTGCAAAACAATGGTTGCCTTCTGCGGAACTTGTTCAAAGGAATGCTTCTCTTTTCTTCTCTCTTTATTCTCTGGATTTAAAAGGATGTTGAAGGAATGGCTGGCGATTATTACCTAAGTCCTGAAGCCACCTTCGTTGATTTTTTATCTTGCGACTGAGTTTAGTGACTGCTGTCTCTCTCTCATATACGGCGCTATAGAAGTTGATGTGAATATGTTCTTATTTTGAATTCTAGGTTGGTTCTGGTCCAGCTGTTATTAAGGATCCATCCGCGTCTCTTCTCAATTCAACCGGTTTTCCTCTCTAAGATCTGCTCCTGTGATGGCTGCCACATTTCGTCAAACAGAGTAATATTAAACAGAATAATGCTGAAGGGATCAAATGATGATGTCAGGAAATGATCAATTGCAACTTCTTCATCGGCTTCCTCATCTTCATCAATTGTGCCTTTTTAATTTCATGTATCTAGGTCAATTGATTAAAGTAGGTCGTGGTCTGCACTTATGAGAAAGACTGATTTTAGAGACAAACATGGGTGGAGTTTGGTTTCCGTTCTTGGAGGGGCTAAAGCTGTCTTGGGGGCTAAACCCGGGAAAAGAAACCATTTGCACGGCAAAAAAATCAATCTGGGTCTTCTTGGGGGGCTTAGCCCCCCTAGCCCCTGATAAACTCCGCCCATGGAGACAAATTATGATTCTGTAAGATATTTGTTTTATTCTAATTAAAGAAAAGTCATGAGGAGATGAAATTTGTGAATGAGCAATTCTACAGTTGTTCCTCTCTTTCTTATTTGAAGCCGAAGCATTGATCGTGTGTGGGGTAGTGAGAAATATCTGTGGATATGTCAAATGGAAATTTCTATCTGGCCATCAGGTGTGGTGGGTGGGAAATGTTGAGAATATCGTCCATTTGTTTCAGACGCCTGTTGCCTCTGATGCCTAACTTTTTCACATCATCTATATCTGTCTCTTAAATCCCTTTCTTTGTTTCTTGTTTCCTTGGGGGGGGAGGCGTCCGTAAATGATACCACGCAATTTTTGACGATTTTTACCCTTCCCCATCGTCAATTGTCACAAAAGTCATGATGTCTAGTGTGGGATCATCTCACGTCGTCAAAAAAGTCTGACCCTCCTACGTTTGTGACGTCATTTATGGACGATCCCTCCTCTAACTTGTGTCTCTATCTCTGCACTTGAAACAAGTTCAAACAACATCTTCTGTGTGTGTCAACCGAAGATCAGTGTGAACATCGAGTCGTTCGTTCTGTTGTTTCGAATGAGAACGGAACCTTTCCACAGATGTAATCAGGGTTGCCAGGTCGTCGCGAAAAGCGCGCGTTGGGCTACTTTTCAATGCACTGGCGACCGGAAATTTCGATCTCGCGATATTTTCAACAAGTGGCGGCCCCAGCTGTAGAATTTCTGGGGTGGCGTCAGGGTCACGAAAGTTGGTGAGCAGGTCGAAGAAACTATCCTAAATGCAAAGAAAATATTTAAAATTGCTGAGAACTTTTGGTAGCTCATAAGGCAGGTCAAAAGGAGTAGGCTGAAATAGGCAGATGTTCTACCGGCGGTCTCTTTTCTGCCTTGTCTTTTTCAAAACTCGCTTCTTAGAGAGGGGCCTTGTGCACTGGTTGCGCCTCTGAACGGTTCACCCTATCAGATGTTCATTGGAAGTTTAAACTGATTGTAGTTAAGTGTTAGCAATATAATACTTCAAAAGGCATAAACAGTGACGGCGCCGCGCCAGAATTTCAGTTGGGGGAGGGACTGAAGCCTCGCGGAGGAAATCTTCCATTTTTCATCTGCCAAAATTTCTGATGACTTTTTTAGTCGCAAGCTTGTGGGAATATTTTAACTTTTACATGTAAAAAACCCGATGGACCTTTTTTTAGGGGGGCTGAGCCTTTCATAGGGGGCTTAACCCCCCTAGCGCCGCCACTGGGCATAAATCATAAACTTTGTATATAGGCCCGTAACTACTCTGACTGTGGCCCTAAAAGTAGCAGGGTTCCAGAGTATTTGCTCATCTGCCCCTTCTCCCCGAGTTTATTCGCAAGAACAGAAACTCTGCTTTTGCAGAGAGACTAAGGTCTATAGGTGCACGACGTCAATATATTCTGGATTTATTATTTTTTTCTTATTTCTTTCGGCAGAAGGGAAATTTTTGCCCTCCCACTGCTAAAATGTCCCCTACGCCTATACGTGTCTATATGGCAGCGCCGCCATTGTTTTCGACTCCTGTTCAATTGTTCCTCCGATTCAAATTAATTGCGTCGACCGTATGTGACAACCATGATCCGCATCTATAGAAATCAAATGCACTAATTATAAAAGTTTCCAAAGGCTTACCACAGCTGCAGGCCTAGCGACTGCTGTGGTAATTTATCATCTGCTTCAGCCTTTGGCTTACGTGACACGTCTAGGCTATAGGACCTTACGTTCTGCATGCGTTGAATGATTAACGGCATTTATCATTCGCTTGGCTTTCCATACATGGTTCGATATAGTAACTTTAAGCTTAGTAGGCTAGTTGGTGATTAGCGGTCATAACCGTTGCACCCAGGCTACTCCAGGGTAGGCTATACGCGGGCATACAACGCGTACTCGCCTCACGAAAATTTGGCATCGTGTAGGCCTACGTAGTTCCGAAAACAAGGGTAGGCTATACGCGGGTGTGAGCTTACAGCGTATACTTAGGCCTACCTCACAAAGACCAAAGTAAAAGTTCACAGAAATAAAGTGACGAGCAGAACACAGGATAAGATAGAAAAATCCTGAAATTAGATCGTTTTATGGCGTGCTTAATGCTTTTTCGAATGGAAAATCGTAGGTAAAGCATGCGATGACTAAAAAATGGTCGTCAGAAAATTTTACCGAAAAAATGTCCGGCAGCGTGTATAGGCCTAGGCCTATATAATTATGCTACTCACCTTAAAATTTTAAAATTTAACCGGTGCACTGGTGCTGCCCCATGGGCGCCCGCAGGATTTTTTGCAGGGGGGGTCAGTCATGACCAAGAGCGTTAAAATATAAAATGTCATTAAATACTAAGCTTACACAATTACATTGTATCAATATAACGTGCTACTATTTACGAGCTTTTTGCAATGAGACTAACAAGATCTTTCAACAATTTCCGACTTTTAAGGCACATATTATTCATGTATAGCCTACATTGCATGTTGCGTGCACAAGGCCTGAAATAATTATTATTTGGTATTTAATATCTATGTGGGAAGTCCCTCGTCATGGTCCTTGACATGGCATACGGTATATTCATAACATAGTCTTATCAATATAAATACATATTTATATACAAGTATATAATTTTATGTATAGGCTACGTGATACACAGTCTGCCAAGCAACATTTGTGAATTTATATGTTACAAAATGGAACTTTTGTCAACCATCTGTACTGTCGCTGTGTGCCTTCACTTCAATCAAAGACCCAAATGGAATTACATGTGTAAAGACTCAATTTTAAATGGAACCATATGCAACCTATCGTGGCCCTATGCAATTATAATATTACCCGGTATATAATTATAATATTCACTCATACAGTCATTCCAGGAAGCTGTTTAGGTGGCCCTTCAAGAAGCCTGAACAGAGGTGCTCCCAGTTTACTGAGCCAAGGTCAAACAGAAGACCTGAGTTGAAAAAAGGCAGATAATGATGGGTGAGCCCATAGCAACCAGGAAGGAACAATGTACAAAGAAAAGAAATTATTCATAGTACAGGACATGCATGTCGACAATTAAAGTATCCAACCATTACGTTAGATAACAACTGTGATTTCCAATTCAATAGACTCACATAATAGACCTGGCCTACCGTGGATCCTTTGGGGGTAATGGCGGAGTGGTGTGCGTTTGGAAGGCGACAAGACAGACCAGCTGACTACTGGCGTAGCATTCTGCAGTGCATTAATGGCAGTTCCAAAATTTTGTCTGTAAACTCTGTGTGTCGTTTCGGGTACTGCTGTGTTTTCGTCGAATTGTGCGGAACGTAACGGATAACTTAATTATTATAAACTGAACTCCATGTCCTGGTCAGCTTATCTTTTTGATCATCCACTCTACATACATACTGAGGCAACTGTAATCATAGGCCAGAGGTTACGATCCCTCATAAACAATCGGGCTTAATTCCTCTCCTTCCCCCTCCCGGGTCGGCCTTCCACTCTCAGGGCGGCTTTCCTCCTCCCTACGTGAGTTTGGCTCGTTTCTGACTGATCCCTCCCCCGCATATTTCACTTGGCTCAAGTTGCGCCCGCCCTGCATAGGGATAGGAGCTCCGAGTCACTACTATAGGCTAATGATCCGCTCTTCTGCGACCCAATTTTTATTGACCCTCCCCTCATCTGTCTCAGTCAGTCCTGTGTCTCTGTCTTAAGAATCTCCTCCATGCGCGTCCGACATGTTCATCCTCATTCAACACCTTATTCGACCTTATAGGTCGCCGGTGTTGAGGGAACGAAAGGCGACCAAACTGAGCTAATGCATATTCTCCACTCATTGTCAGACGGTGGTTGCGGTACCCATCGGCTGTAAAGGGTTCATAGGTTTCGGACTATAGACCTGTAGCCTATAATATATATATATATATATTATATAAATATAACTTTAAACTACTGACTTGTGCATTTTATGTACATGTGAATATATATACTGAGGGGGGTGGAAATAGCATGCAGAGGTCTTTGTCTGGTGGACAGTGCCTTTGCACTGAGTCCTTCCTGTGAAGTTTGCATATCGGGCAAAAACACCTCCTCCACTCGTCCTGCCCATCTCCAGCTCCCCGGACTCTTCCCAAGATACCTCCAAACACCCCATGCAAGTCGTATCTAATTACTGTGTCAGACACCACATAAATTGTGCATCTGTGACTCTGTGTATCGTACATACAACATGCTTACTTCAGAAACTGTGACCATGTTGTGGCCTTGTTGTGGTCATTATTTGAACACCGCAAGGCGTATGTAAAATAGGTGAACTGTTTGAACAATAATTATTGGACAAATCCAGGGGTGGGTGCAAATGCATCCTTTCTCCTTTTACCACTGACGTTTTTTCAGAAAGTATCATTATTGATATTTTGTCATGATTTCCAGGGGGGGTCACGCGACCCCCCTTGACCTATGCTGCGGGCGCCCATGTGCAGCTGCCCTGATTGCACCTGTACGTTCGACGGCTGTTCATTTTATATCTAGGCGTATCGCGTATGCCTATACTTCTAAACTGTTAAACTCAATAATTTACAAGTAACTAATATCCTGTGTGACCTAATGCTTAACATGAAGAAAATTGAGATTTTGTGGCAAACTTTATCGGATTGTGCCAGAGGTCATTCCACTGGTAGCCCACTCGGCGGCTACGTCTTATAGGCCTAAAAATTATAGGCAGCTAGGTTAGTCAATAGTCATAGGCTCAGGGTGAGAATTGCCGGGGGGGTTGGGGGGTTTCGACCCCCCTAGTCTTTCTTAGAGTCCCATGTTAAAGTATGTTTTTTACACCCCAATTCCAAGTGGATAATGGTCCAACCCCCCAGTTATTTTTCCACAATTCTCACACTGCATGATAGGCTGATAGACTATCGTTCGCTTAGCGTATAGTACAATATTATTTGTCTTGTGTAGCCTACGAGGAGAATAATAGGCCTATTCAGTTGCGGATCCAGAACGTTTCGAAGGGGGCCAAAATTTTCGACCTTGGGCAAGGATAAATTTAATCTTTAGTCGCCGGAAAATCTGATGACCGTTTTTTAGTCATCATAGACTACTTTGTAAAGGTCTGCCGAACTGATGGGGGGCACGTCCACTTACCACGCCAAATTGGCTGGTGAAAAATAAAGAATTTTCTAAATGGAGGGGCCTATGCCGGATTGGCCCCTTGGATCCGCCACTGTGTCTATTGATCTATGCTAGCCATAAAATTAATAATGCTATGGTAGGCCTATAGCCTACATGTAGCCTAGTTTAGAATCATAAATTATCCGCCCATTGTAGCATTATTATTTTTATCAATCCAGCTTCTACTTTGGCAAGGATCTTTTTCATTAAGCCACCTCCAGCGACCAGTGTAGAATACACAAGAATTCGTTTCATCATGCTAGGATTGCAGCCTGTGTTTAACCGATAGTTAGTTTTCATCGATGCAACTTCTAGTCAATTGAGAATTGTTATTATTCATGAATCCAGCTTCTATTTATGCCTATGTAAGATTCGTTTCATAAATCAGTCTTCTGTTTAGCACACATTCTTTACGACAATACCACTTCTATGACTATTCGACCAACTCTGAAACGCATGCAATTGCGAATGATTTACGATGCTAAACTACATGTAGGTCTAGCTAGGCTACACGGTCCCAGGCCCCGCAGGGTGGGAGGATCGAGTATACGGCGCTCCATAAAACCTGGTTGTTATGGGCATCGTGCTTTCAGTTTTAATTATATATACAGGCCTTCTGGCCGTGACTGGCCCCACTGCCAAAATCCCAGTTCTCTAGTTGTGCGTGCCTCTGTAGGTTACATGTTTAGCCATCTCGCCAAATTAGATTGGTGACAGGTGGCCCCTAAAATACAAAAATAAACTAGGCCTAATGCCCAATGCAGAATGAGAATTGAAGAAGAGTAGGCTAACTAGGGTGTCATACAATGAACCACGTGGATTTGAGGTGTGAAAAGGAGACTGATCCTAAGAAAGACTATAATGAGGGTTGAACCCCACGACCCTCCACTCTCGAAAATTTTCACCCTGGTTCAATGGTTAAATTAATTATCATACGCGATCCTGTTTACTCGTCTTACTCCGAAGCTACTCGAAGAATAAGCAAGAAAGAATAATTCGAGAGGACGAAAGTGCAAATGGAAATATGGAACACCGATTCTGTCATAAAATTTTTATTTCCTACATTCTGCAACAGTGCCGCAGCAATTTTACCTTCAAAGCATAATAATAATTTTATGATGATTGCACGTTGGCATACGTCATAGGTCGTGAACAGCAACATTTCCGTTATCATCCTCGACATCAATTGATAATTATAATCAACGTCGTCGTCATCATAGTCATCATCGTCGTCATCGTCGTCGTCGTCATCATCATCATCATCATCATCATCATCATCATCATCATCATCGTAGTCGTCATCATCATCGTCGTCTTCGTCGAGACTATCATCATCATCATCATCGCCATTGTCATAATCGTCATCATAATCATCATCGTCATTGTCATCATCGTCATCATCATCATCATCATCATCATCATCATCATCATAATCATCATCGTCATTGTCATCATCGTCATCATCATCGTCATCGTCATTGTCATCATCATCATCATCATCATCATCATCATCATCATCATCATCATCATCATCATCATCATCATCATCAACAACAACCACTGATCCCGGCGGCTGTGAATGAGATGATATCTTGTAACTGGCTGCGGTGTCAGCAACTTAGCAAGAGCTCAATAAAACGAATAATCATCATAACTGCCATTTGGTTTTTTGTATTAGTAGCTTAAACATCAAATTTTCAAGAAGTCACTCTATAAAGCTAAGTGAAGGGCATCAACTTATTCACGAGCGCTTCTTCGTATCAGAAATATATTATAATATATAATTATATATAGGCTAGGCCTAAGCTTATAATATTATGAGGACGTTGGTCAAAAAAAGAGCCTAACAGAAAATCTTGATTAGTTCCGTGCGCCCTCCCTGCTTTGACATGACGTGCTGATCATGGGCGTATTTAGACGGTGGAGTTTTCAGGTTCAGCCCCATCTGAATAATTTTATTTTTAGCTGGTTCTGCGCAATTCTCTGTTGTCTGAGGCTATTTTCACCGGAAACCGCCGAACGAGAACCTCTAATTTGTCTGGTTACGGTACTGAATCCGATTGACCTTTGAATATTTGGGTTCATTGTTCAGATAAGAGAGATGATCTCTCTTCATTGCTCCGTGTCGTGAAATGGTTGCTTTAAAAAATGTCACACCTAAAATTACATTTTCTTTCTCCCGAGCCTCAAATAGCCTACAATCTTCTAAGATAAGATAAGATAAGAATATTCTTTAATATACCAATTGCTATCCGCATTTTGGTGTACAGACATGTTATAATAAACAAACATAGGCCTACATCATTTCTGTATCCATTCAATGTCAAATGTTTTAAAACAGCACAAAATTATAAATCCAAAAAACAATATAAAAATGTTCTTTTACTGACAAACAATCTATGCTGCTCTTTTATTTATATTGTAATACATTTAAATACAATACAGCATTCTCGTTAAAAACGATTTCCTCGTTAGCTTATTGATCCATGGCCTGCCATGAGGTCCAGTATGCACTTTGGTGTTGGGGGAGTTTCTCACTTCCAATCAGTCAGTGGGTCCCTGGACATGAAAAATCACCGAGGTGCTTGTCCACCATGACGTCACGAATGGCGCAATTGCAAAATCCAATATGGCCGCCACCGGCCATATTGGAAAATTAGTCTTTATTATTTCTTGCACGATATGCAAGTGTAATACCTCTAATATTACTAATTCAGGTATGTAGAATTCATTTCTGATATTTAATTTGTCATACGGGGTCATCTGAAGGTCATACGGGCATTTTCAAGGTCATTTAATACATTTTTTTCATTTATCACAGCATATGCACGTGTAATACCTCAAATAATACTGATTCTAACATGCAGAATTCATTTATGATATTGTTTTTGTCATCCGGGGTCATCTGAAGGTCATAGGGTCAACTTCAAGGTCATTCTTTAATTTCTTCATTACTCACATCATGTGCACGTGTAATACCTGAAATGTTACCCATTCAGATATGTCGAATTCATTTAGGCTATGATACTGTTTTTGTCATCCCGGGTCATCTGAAGGCTATAAGGTCATTGTCAAGGTCATTGTGTTGCATCAATGATGCGGATTATAACTTGAATGAATGCAACAGTATAAAGGTGTTATAACTTTAATCAAGCAACTTTAGTCAGCTAATTATGTCATGTTATAAGTCGATGCTGCCTTATGTCATTTTTCAGTGTTTTTACAGGAAGAGTTCTTTGTCTTCCCATGACAATATATCACGCAGAAATTTGAGGCAGCGCGACAACCACAGCGTAGAGTGTTACACTTTCCAGCACACTTGCATATTGTGAGCAGACTTCGCGGTAAAGGAAGCAGACATTTCGATGGAAGCAGTGCACCAAAGTGTTCCTTCCATCCGTGATGTAATGGCTCTAGTTCTGCACCGCGTTCATTGTTTGTTGCAAGTAGTTGGCATGCTCTGTGCACCAGGAAGGCCCCTCGCTGGATGTGGCCTCTGATCTCGCTGCTTGTAGGAGGAAGAGCGTCAATTCCGACTGTGGATGTGATATAGTTTTCTAGTCTCAGCTGGTCGAACGTCTCACATGTTGTATTTGACCTTGCTCCTGCCCAGACACGTACCAAGTACTTCTCTGCTAATTCTGCATCTTGTTCTAACAGCGTGTCTGTCTCTCCAAAGTTTGTCAGATACTGTACTGGGTCGCAGGCTAAAGCTGCATGTTTCGATCCCACCTTACTCATGCAGTCGTCTCCTGTCAACACATGTGCCTTGATGACTGCTTTGGCCAGGGATGCTCCAAGTTCAGATACCGCTTGATGAAGTGGAAGCATTCGCCGATGTTCACCAGTGCCATACTGCTGCCACATCTCCTGCAACCCCAGGTCAATGAAGTATGGTGTGTAGTGTAGCAATACTGCGAAAGTGTCCGTGTCGTTTGAGACTACGACAAGTCTCTTGCACCGTTGCACACGAACAGCCCAGTCTACGTGCACCACCAGCCTGGCATCCGCCTCCTCGATCCAGTTCAACAGGTCTGGGATCTCTTCTCCGCCAGTCGACATTGCGGGAAGTGCTTCATCTTCAGAAACAAGAGAGCTAGCAATGACTGTTACATTGCCATATTCTCGATTGCTAGCAATATCTCTCACCAGAAGCTGCAGGTTTCGCTTGTTTTCCATCGATGCCCAGAACTTTTCCAGTTGATGAGGAATTGGCGTGTCTCTGTTCATGCCGATAATTGCGATGCCTGATGTTGAGTCAGCACGCCGCATGCGCTCCCCTTCCTTAAGAGACATCTCAATGTAAGAGTCGAGTACCAGATGGACATACTTCACGTTTTGGCAGAGGGTTGAAGCAGAGCTTATGACGGCGTCGATGATCCTACCAATGTTTGGAAATTGTGTGAGCGGCAACTGCCGAATCCTAGACATAAAATCTACCACAACATGAGTATCAAGATTAGACTCCTGGCACCATTTGGTGAGGTCAAGTTTAGGCTCAATCTCTCCCACAAGTAGCGACTTGTTGGTGTGAGCTGGAATATCGCCATCAAATAATGGAGACGCTGAGACCAAGTTGTGTGAAAGTATCTGCCTGATGTCCATACCCCGTTCTTTAGCAATGTCCATGTTCCTATGTGCCTCTGATATGTCCTTGGATGACAGTTCATTCTTCTCCGTTTCCATTGTTGATGCTGTCTTCTGAGGCTGGTCGGTGAATCGTGGCAGTTTCGACTTCGATATGGTCATGCTAATGTGTAACAGTTAACAGTGCGACGATAGTTCAGAAATTCACACAACGCCTGAGTAAAATAACAGCAGAATATTTTTAGAGTAATAGTGACATCCAAATGTGTAGGCCTATATGATGATAATGAAGGCATTGAAGTGTTACATAAACGTTTACTGTTGCATTCATTCAAGTTATAATTAGCATCATTGATGCAACACAATGACCTTGACAATGACCTTATAGCCTTCAGATGACCCGGGATGACAAAAACAGTATCATAGCCTAAATGAATTCGACATATCTGAATGGGTAACATTTCAGGTATTACACGTGCACATGATGTGAGTAATGAAGAAATTAAAGAATGACCTTGAAGTTGACCCTATGACCTTCAGATGACCCCGGATGACAAAAACAATATCATAAATGAATTCTGCATGTTAGAATCAGTATTATTTGAGGTATTACACGTGCATATGCTGTGATAAATGAAAAAAATGTATTAAATGACCTTGAAAATGCCCGTATGACCTTCAGATGACCCCGTATGACAAATTAAATATCAGAAATGAATTCTACATACCTGAATTAGTAATATTAGACTTATTACGCGTCCAAATCGTGCAAGAAATAATAAATACCAATTTTACAATATGGACGGTGGCGGCCATATTGGATTTTGCAATTACGTCATTCGTGACGTCATGGTGGACAAGCACCTCGGTGATTTTTCATGTCCAGGGACCCACTGACTGATTGGAAGTGAGAAACTCCCCCAACACCAAAGTGCATACTGGACCTCATGGCAGGCCAAGGACTATATCCGCCCTAGGGATAATTCGGTCATGTAGTCTTGGCCTCATGGAATAAGGCTGGGGCCTCAATGGTGGGAGGAGTGGGTGTAGCACATGTCCTTGATTAAGCAGGAGGGCAGCGAAGAGCCTCCCGTCCGCTGTTCTACACAGCTCCTCGAAGGTAGGATTGTCCTCAGGAAGAGTAGAATTAAGAATTAAGACTTATTATTTACATGTAAAATACTTTACCTAAATCAAAGCAAAAGATATTTTGTCAACGTGTTAAGTAGACTCTTTGTTTATTCTCGTACAAACATCCGGTGGCTAGCTGCGATTTTAGTGCATTTAAAAATTTATCAATTTTTAGCAAAATTAAAACCTGGCTACATACCCACCGAGCATCAGAGGAATATGTAGTATCTTTGGGTTCATGTTTTTGTCGATAAGGTGAAATTTAAATCAATTTATTATTTTTTAATTTGTTTATTTCAGACGAGTTTTGAGTTAGTAAAGCATTAGATTTAGTGTCATTGTAAGCGATTGCTTCGTTTGTATCAACTAATTTAACCTGTTAGCGTTGTATTAGACTTTCGTAACAAATTGAAATGAGCGATAATGGAGAATCGGGTATACATGGCGCTACGGTACCCTGAGATGAAAACTGCCTAAGTCTGCCTTATATGCCATTCTGTTGCTAGTTCAGCGTCTCCCAAATTTTTTGAGCCACGGAACCCTTCGCGTTCTAACTTTTCTTGCGAATTCCAATCTCAATTAAACGCATTGAACTCTGAAGAATGCTTAGCGTCTGCCGTCTGAGAAGCATACTATTCTTCAAGAAAAATCTGATGACTGGGGGTACGTGAAGATAGAATGCGAATAGCTCTTTTGTTTAGTTCGCATGCATTTGTATCTATATTTGGCTTGATGCTTGAAAGCTGCCTTCTTATTGTCAGCTGTATAGATCATTAAAGGATGTATACAGCTCTATATAGAAATAGATACATTTTTTTTATCTATTTCTATATATCGGTTCATCGAATAAACGAGCAAAGCATGTATTGGAGACGAGACTGCTTTCTTTGCACGAAACCTGCCTCTGTTGATTGCTGCTAAACACCATAATCAAAAGTATATGCGTGTTGCAGAAACAAAAGCTTTGTTTGCGACAATTATTGAGATCTCTCTTGAGAAGCGCAAGGATGATGGGAGTTCTGAGATACTTAGAAGTATAAAAACGTATATTGAAGCCATTGCTGCTGAGGCAGATATTACACAACTTGTGTCGTATAAGCTTACACTTTAGCAACATAGCCAGTCATCAGATGAATAGGACAATACTAAGAACGATAATCGAATGAGGACATATTGCAAATATTTCAGGCTGGGCCAGAGTTTGGTGGATTGTACACAGTTCAATTGTCAAGGTTGAGGAAGAGATGAGAAAATTAACAGTTGAGCCATATGATGTGTTTTCTGTAAAGTATTTGAATGAGGCTTAATGCCATTGACATTCGTTTGCCTAACCCAATAAATAATTATAGAAATAGACACACAGACTGTGCAGATATGCCAACCTTACAGTTACAGCGTCTCTTAAATGTGTCATTCGATCGTAATTGAGATAATTATTTTTTTTTATTTCCCGACAATATACACGATGTAGGTTTTAGTATGTTTCACTGTACATGTTACTACGTAACAGTCCTAACTAATAGCTATGCAACTGCCTTATCGCTATTTACTTCTGGCTTTTCTTTCTTTATTTCATGCAGCTTATTATAATTATCGACGGAAGAGTTCCTTCGAATAGAATGGCTGCGAATTGTCTCATTCTCTCTCCCTTCTAGCGACTCCTCCATCTTCGCCCGCGGTTCATTCATGCGCATCGCACTCACAATAAATTATTGCTGTCCATGCATACCACGCGTTCTCTGTGATCTCTGTTTCTCGTTTCGTCTCTGTCTTCCGTTGTCTCTTTCTCTTCATCCATCCGTCCATCTGTCTTTCCATAAAATCTTCCATCTCTCTGCGCCGGTCCGTCTCTCATTGTCTGTCTCTCTTTGTCTCTCCGTCTCTCTGTCTGTCTCTCTTTGTCTCTCGTCTCGCTTTGTCTGTCTGTCCGTCTCTCTGTCCGTTTTTCTTTGTCTCTCCGTCTCTTTTTCTCTATCTCTCTTTGTCTCTCCGTCTCTCTTTGTCTCTCCGTCTCTCTGTCTGTCTCTCCACCTCCCTTTGTCTTTCTTCCTCCGCTCCGTCCTGTCGTAGATAACCCTCCTTTAAGACCCTAAGATGAAACCAGTCATCTCTGCCGGATCCTTGATTACTCTGCAAGACACCAGAGGGGTGTTGGTGGCGCCTGGCCACGTGACCTTTTGACCTGACCTTGTTTCATCCGGTTTGAACTTGACGGAAGTGGCTTCCGCTTTGTTTGAAGACGGCAGAGGCGCGCATTGAGAGTGATTGACAGGTGCTGGCAACGAGGGAATTGGCGCGCGCTTAGCAGGCGCGCCGACGGGTATTGGCTATGTCGTTTATTGGCGCCTGCACAGGTAGGTGATTGCTGATTTCAGTTCCAGGTGAGTCATTGTTAGCGACAGTCGAGAGCGGCTGTCTGCGAGAGGCAGCGGTGCGAAGAAATCGGTGGGAGTTGTTGGTGAGGGGGAGAGAGAGAGAGAGAGAGAGAGTAGAGTGTTTGTCGATCTGATAGATGTGCTGGTGTCAGTGTTTTAGCAACCTGATGGAGTCGAATCGTCGTGACCTCAAGGATCCTCTGTTCTATCGAGGAGCGATGGCCGAGGCCATTGGAACCCTCTTCCTCGTCTTCGTTGGATGCGGGTCATGCATTGCCAAAGATTGGGAGGGAAAGAAGCCATCAACAGTCCAGATCTCGCTCTGCTTTGGTCTGGGAGTCGCCACTATGGTCTGGTGCATTGGTCACGTCAGCGGTGGTCACATCAACCCTGCCGTCACGGTTGGCATGCTCGTCGCTCGCAAGATCAGCATCATAAGAGCGATTGTCTTCGTCGCGGCCCAGTGCATCGGTGCGTTGGTTGGGGCGGCCATTCTCTCCGTCGTCATCCCTCGTCATTTACATGAATCTCTTGGGACGACAACAATTGATCGATCGCTCTCCGTTGTTCAGGGATTCGGTATCGAGCTGATGATCACGTTCGTGCTCGTCTTCACGGTCTTTGCTTCGTGTGATGCCAACCGTGAAGATCTGAATGGTTCCGCTCCATTGACCATTGGTCTGAGTGTTACGCTCTGCCATCTATTCGCCGTAAGTACTTTGAAGTATCGTTCTCTCTACAGAATAATGTGAAATTTAATTGCTGCTTTTTATAATTTGCATTGACGACATTCGCGCCTACTTTTTGCTCTATGGGACACCCTCTCCTTGCTATGTGCCACCCTCTCCTTGCTATTGCCACCCTCTTCCCTGCTATGGGCCAACCTTTCTTTACTATGGGCCACCCTCTCCTTGCTATGCGCCACCCTCACTTTGCTATGGGCCACCCTCTCCTTGCTATTGCCACCCTCTTCCCTGCTATGGACCACCCTTTCTTTGCTAAGGGCCACCCTGTCCTTGCTATTTGCCACCCTCACTTTGCTATGGGTCACCCTCTTCCCTGTTATGGACCGCCCTCTTCCCTGCTATGGGCCGCCCTCTTCCCTGTTATGGGCCGCCCTCTTCCCTGTTATGGGCCGCCCTCTCCTGCTCACTTGTTTGGCCAAACTATCCTCTCTTTCATTCACTTGTATCCCCTCTCTACTTTTATGGGCTATCAATCCTCACCATTTCTTTTGTGGACCACCCTGTCGTTACATTATCAGCAACTGATAATCTCTTTTGATTTCATTGGTCTATCTTTATTTCATGGGCCTCACTCAATCTTTATTCAGTCTTTCCGACTCTTTCGTCATTTAAGTGGTTATCCTCTTCTTTTTACGGAACACCCTCCTTTTCATCGGGTACAGTCTCCTGGTTTTTATTGGCCACCCTATCATTATATCATAAGCTCATTCCATTTTCATACACCATTGTGCTATTTAAATGGCCATTCTTTCCTTTTTACCAGTAGCGTATAATTTTGATGATCACACTTCCTGGTTTTTATTGGCCACCATATCCTCTGCCAATTACATTTAAAAAATATTTTCATCGTCCCGTAGCAGAGACTAATTTATCTCCTTGTGTAAAATATTGAACGCTGTGAAAACACGGACGGGGGGGGGGGAGGATCTGCGGCGTTTACTCAACCCCTCACTACTCCCTTCATTCCGATGGTGGTAATGAGTTGTTAAATTCTACTGTTAAATATTGTCTTTTGCGTTGTTTTTATTGCTTTTGTTTCTGGTGATTAGCCTGTGACCGACTTAGGAGATCAATATTTTCATTGTAAAAAACCGATGTAAAAGACATGCTCTGCTCGTTTTGTCGAAGATTCACGAATTTCTTTTCATTAATCCTCTGGCGACGGGTCAGCCACTCGGATCCTTCTCCTCCACTTGTCTCTGTTTCCAGTGTCTTCTTTCTTCGGTTTGAGCAAGGCATGAACTGTCTGCAGACTATTATTATATTGTTAGAGGACAGAGGACCAACCCGGATATTACCGATGCTGCTGGAGAGTGGAAAGTGGAGAGGAAGAGGAGGAAGAGAGTTGAATGGAGAGAAGGAGAGAAGAGGGAACATAATTATTGACGCATCTACTCAGCTATCAGCTCTACCACTCCCCTCCCTTCTGCTCTCTGCCGTCCGCTCTGCTCACTCCTCTCATCTGCTAGCTGTCCCTCCTCTTTCTGCTCCTCTGCCCCTCTGCTCTTCTCCAATCCTCTCTTATCCCACATCCTTTCCTCTTAGTTGGCAGCAATAAAACGAAATGGTAGAACTATGTCGTTGGAATAGCCAGCTATTAATAGTTGGCTGTTCACTCGAACGGTCATCAGATGGGGATCTAAATATAGACATGAAAGAATCGATGAATTTGTCGGTTGAAGTGGAAGAAGAAAAGTAACTGCATCATGCATGAGCTGATTGAGTCGA
The DNA here is from genome assembly GCA_949752735.1 of Lumbricus terrestris. Taxonomy (NCBI): domain Eukaryota; kingdom Metazoa; phylum Annelida; class Clitellata; order Crassiclitellata; family Lumbricidae; genus Lumbricus; species Lumbricus terrestris. The sequence goes on from OX457051.1 coordinate 43,234,206, forward strand.
TTGGGGGCAAAGGGTTGAAAAGAGCAAATGTTAAGGCACGATGGTAATTGAAGCAAGAGGTATTTAGAGCAAAGTTCACTCGCGATGTCCTGTTAGATGAGGAGGATTTGAGAGGGGGATAAAGCGTCTTGGAAGGCTACCCTGCAAGTCATAAAATGTTGGATCCGTCTTTTAGGGGGTCATTAATAACCGGTCAACCCCTCTCCGCCAAAGTACAATTACTTGACGACGACATATGACCTGTCTATGGAGCGACCTTTGACCTCTCTATGTATTCTATATATCGACCTTTGACCTCTCTATGTATTCTATATATCGACCTTTGACCTCTCTGTGTATACTATACATCGACCTTTGACCTCTCTATGTATTCTATATATCGACCTTTGACCTCTCTATGTATTCTATATATCGACCTTTGACCTCTCTATGTATTCTATATATCGACCTTTGACCTCTCTATGTATACTATATCGACCTTTGACCTCTCTGTGTATACTATATATCGACCTTTGACCTCTCTATGTATACTATATATCGACCTTTGACCTCTCTATGTATACTATATCGACCTTTGACCTCTCTATGTATACTATATATCGACCTTTGACCTCTCTATGTATACCATGTCGACCTTTGACCTCTCTATGTATACTATATCGACCTTTGACCTCTCTATGTATTCTATATATCGACCTTTGACCTCTCTATGTATACTATATATCGACCTTTGACCTCTCTATGTATACTATATCGACCTTTGACCTCTCTATGTATACTATATATCGACCTTTGACCTCTCTATGTATACCATGTCGACCTTTGACCTCTCTATGTATACTATATCGACCTTTGACCTCTCTATGTATACTATATATCGACCTTTGACCTCTCTATGTATACTATATATCGACCTTTGACCTCTCTATGTATACTATATATCGACCTTTGACCTCTCTATGTATACTATATCGACCTTTGACCTCTCTATGTATACTATGTCGACCTTTGACCTCTCTATGTATACTATATCGACCTTTGACCTCTCTATGTATACTATATATCGACCTTTGACCTCTCTATGTATACTATATATCGACCTTTGACCTCTCTATGTATACTATATATCGACCTTTGACCTCTCTATGTATTCTATATATCGACCTTTGACCTCTCTATGTATTCTATATATCGACCTTTGACCTCTCTATGTATTCTATATATCGACCTTTGACCTCTCTATGTATTCTATATATCGACCTTTGACCTCTCTATGTATTCTATATATCGACCTTTGACCTCTCTATGTATACTATATCGACCTTTGACCTCTCTATGTATACTATATCGACCTTTGACCTCTCTATGTATTCTATATATCGACCTTTGACCTCTCTATGTATACTATATCGACCTTTGACCTCTCTATGTATACTACAGCGACCTTTGACCTCTCTATGTATTCTATATATCGACCTTTGACCTGTCTATGAGGCGACCTTTGACCTCTCTATGTATTCTATATATCGACCTTTGACCTGTCTATGAAGCGACCTTTAATCTGTATATATGGAGGGAGCGTGGACTCCTGTGGCAATGGTTTGAACGCTGCATTCGTGTTGACATGTGTATCAAATGTTTGCAAATTTATTCATGAATTGTGTACAAACTGTAATAATAAACAGTGTTTGAAATGCATAATAATGAATTGCATATAAATTATTGTTGTCTAGCCATGTGCATATTGCTCGTTGAGAGCGCTATATAATTATCGTAAAAATATGATCGAACTATAATATATGTGTTAAGTAAGTGTATGGTTTGTTCGTTGTCTGTCGCTGGTAGATAAAGTACACCGGGTCGAGTATGAATCCAGCGAGATCATTTGGTCCGGCAGTTATCATTGGAATCTGGCGCGAGCATTATGTGAGTGGATCTGTCTGTCTGTCTGTCTGTCTGTCTGTCTGTCTGTCTGCAGCATCAAATGCATGGCGTATGCATGCATGTATTAATTCTACTAAGTATACAATACAATGTATGTTATCGTCACTGTTAGCTCAAAACTTATAAAGCGCCATTTTAATCATACATGCAGGGCGCCAGCGTATTCACGAGCGTTGATTCGTTTCAATGGGATATATATAGTTGTAAAATTCACTAAAAGTTGTTGGGGAGGAGAGAGGGGAACTAGAAATTAGTTATCAATATTTGAATTTTTGAAATAACGTAGCAACTTTGACGTTGTATGAGTTTCACTGTAAAAAACTAAAAACCATTTTGCTATTATTATTATTATTGCACTGATGTTTAACTGAAGTTAGGTAGCCTATATATTATAAGCAGTGCTTAAAGTGTGGCTGGACGGTAATGGACGGCGTTCAGGCACTTATTTTAAAATCTGAACGCCGTGCTGCCACTTAATGGCCAACACAATCTGGAAAGGTATGGGCGTCCAGGCTTTTTTGTTTTCTTTTTTTTAGACTTTAAGCATTGATTATATTATGCAGTAGCCTACAATTCAATCCTCCTCCTCCTCTTCCTCCTCCCACTTACCCATACAGTCAGTTCAGTTTTCACGATCCAATTCACTGAGTTTGACACCCTCCTCCTCCTCCTCCTCCTCCTCTTCCTCCTCCTCCTCCTCCTCCTCCTCCTCCTCCTCCTCCTCCTCCTCTTGCACCATGCACGACACCTCTCTCTGCCCTTCAGCTACCTCATCGATAAACTTTGCAATTCGCTCCATGCATGTGTTGTATATCATGTAGCTGTCCAGACCGCCGCCTCTTTGAAGCAATCTTATTTTGAAAGAAACACTTTTTAGAAATGTCATCATAAAAAATGAATGGTCAAAAGTGTCGTCTGTGTTTGGCTACTCAGCGGTTGCCGGCTCCACCCCAGCCACCCCGCCCAGAGTCCCCCCCCCCCGAAAGGGGGACAGCGGAGTAGATTGAACGCTGGCTCCCGACACAACCTCATCTGAACAGGACGAATTTAAGGTTGCGATAAGCGCATCTGATCAAACCCTAGGCACCTACAGTCTTAATTATAATGTTCTTGTTTTTAGGTTATCATTCTGCAATCTGCAGTATGTGTTGTCTTGTGTCATCATCATCGTGTGCATCATATACGACCCCTGTTGTGCTCTGTTGTAGGTTTACTGGGGCGGACCTTTGTTGGGAGGAATCATTGCTGCTCTTCTCTACGAACTGGTCTTCGCATCGGACGCATCCGTTGATAAAGCGAAGCAATTCTGTTTGTCCAGACGATCATCAGATGTTTCCCTTCGTCCCTCCGAAGACGAAAGCTCGTTACCCGAGGAAAAGGTCAAGATGACGTCACACGACGAAAAGATAAAGATGACGTCACACGATGAGAAGGCCAAGGTGACGTCACACGACGACAAGGCCGCCAGGAGGGCGTCACACGGCGGCGGCGAAAAGGTCAAAACGAAGGATGCTGGAAAGCGTGTCTAAGTCCCCGTTCGTCCCAGAGTTCACTGCGCTTTGCTGGCTGGGAGGTCGGTGTGCGAAAACTATTTCTTGTTCTGATTGACGCGTTTGAATGTTTTGCTAACATTAAGGAATTAATACTCAGACTGTTTTCTGGTTTTGTGAGGAGCGCTATCTGTCTGATTTGTGATTGTCATTCGTTGCGATGATTTCATCCTCGGTGCCTTCCTTGTGCAATTGCAGATATTATGCTTAGATCAAATCGGTTGCTTAAAAAGTATAGAATTTAACAAAGTCTGGTCATATATAGTCTATAAACAAAGTGTTCTTGCTATAGACGCCATATTTCTTAAACGGGTATTAACTGCATTGGTCTTAGTCAGTATAGGTTGTACAATGTTCTACTTTGATCGCATATCATAGGCATTGACGAAATCTGATCTCAGAGAAGTTGATTGGTTGAAGGCTGAGGAGAATAGAAACTAATCTGGTTCAGTTCAGTTGTGAATCGGTTTAAAATACGGATCTAATGTGGATTTCAATGTTGCTACGAAACCTAAATTTTCACCTAAGTTTTTTAACTGGATTGACTTCTAAGTTCCTGTGGATTTAGTAGATGTAAACATTCCGTAAAAGTGTTGGATAAGTTCTTTTTTATATCGTTCTTGATGACACAGACTGAGTTATATATATATATATATATTATATATATACATATATATATATATATTCTGAGTGTTGTAACCTGATCTAATGTTGTTATTTACCTCCTCGGAAGAGCAATGACTGTTGGGTCTCGAGAGTGTTGTCAAAAAGGGTCTGATGGTTGAGTAGGGTAGGCAATGGGTTGAGTAGGGGTAGGCAATGGATTGAGTAGTTAATGATTAGGCAATGGGTTGTGTAAGCAATGAGTAGGCAATCATATAATGGAGGGTTGAATTATAGAGACCTAATTAAAATCCGAATTTGGTGATGCTCTTCAATTACATATTATTACTCCTAGTCTTGCACAAGTATAATAGAGTAATTTTAATGCTCTTTTAGTCCTTAAGACTAGTCTATAATATAGTCATTGTCATGTATATGTGCCATATGATGTCTGCTACATGTCATTTGTGCTTCAAACAAGCCACCCTGTGTAAGGATTTGCCATTTCCTTACATTATACACAGTCATCTGTAGACGTATGTTATGTAATATTATTATTCTCTGAATTGCATTCAATTGTAGCCATGCATTTCACACACAATTCTTGCAACGTTTTGAGAGAGAGATAGTAGTAAAACATTCCAACTCAAATGTCCGAATGCATTGGCATACATTTCATGCTAATGTTCACATACTTCCATGCTAATGTTCACATACTTCCATGCTAATGTTCACATACTTTAACGCTAATGTTTGCATACTTCCATGCTAATGTTTGCATACTTCTATGCTAATGTTCACATACCTCCATGCTAATGTTCACATAGACTTGACTGTTGTAACCTCACTGTGCTCTGTATCGTCTATAGTTACTGAAGGTCTGTGTGATATTGAACTGTGTCACATTGTTTGGTATTGTTTGTATGTGAGTATTGAATTGTATATATTCGTTTAGTGTTGTGTAATTTGCGAATGAAGAATTTGCCTTTGAATTGGGTGAATTGGGTGAAACTGTGAACCATGCTGTCATTGATAATCAGAACAGTGGCAGTTCTGTTGTTATTGGTTTCCTCACTAAATTCGCTGATTGCAAACGCCGTTGTTTCTTGATATTCTTTGCTTTTAATTCATTCTTTCAGATAAATTTAACATAAGATGCAATGGTGGAGTTTTAAATTAAATCTTCTTTCTGCAATTTTGTCAATGACTGTAATTATGTGTGGAGTATTTCGAAAGAAGCGTCTAAAAATTCTTCGAACGTAGTTAATAAATTTAAATATTTCTTTTGACAAGTTGCAATTATAATTTTGTTTTCTTTACCCGATTGTTATGTTATGTCCGTATTTGGTCTGCTTGTCTTTCTCTCTGGTCGTCTCTTACAGATGGGAGAAAGTGTTGTTGTTATTGCTGTGTGTAATGACGTTTATGCGTATTCGCCGATGGTGACTTACAGCAGCTTTTTGAGTCTCCGACTATCGCATTGGACGTTAAAAGGCGCGTTGGTTTCGTTTTAAATGTCGAAGGAAATAAGGTGTCATTGGATCATTGTGTCATAGGGTCATTGTGATTTGTGACATTGTGTCATGGGGTCATTGGATCAGTGTGTCATGGGTCATTGGATCAGTGTGTCATGGGGGTCATGGGTCATTGGATCAGTGTGTCATGGGGTCATGGGGTTGATTGTGATTTGTGGCATTGGGTCATGGGGTCATTGGATCAGTGGGTCATGGGGTCATTGGATCAGTGTGTCATGGGATCATTGATGGCGGGTGGAGATAGCGAGCAGTTGAATCTGGTTGTTTCTCTTTGTTGTATATGATATTCTTTGAACAGAAGATATGTCGTATAATACAAATTGTTCGGCGCATGTACATCATAGTACAATAATTATTGTTGTTCATGTGGATCCTTGTTGAGTAAAATACTTGTTGAGATTTGAATCTCTATTCACTCCGCCACCTCAGAAGGTTGCATGCATATTATTATTATTATTATTATTATTATTATAATTATTATTATTATTATTATTATTATTATTATTATTGTGTTGGCTTTAACGCTAGATCTCTCTGACCATCTGTCTGTGTCTATCTGTCTGTATGTCTCTGTCTTTCCGTCCGTCTGTCTGTCCGCCTGTGTCTGTGTTGTAAGCTTTCGCATTAAAAGACCAATAGGCGACAGAATGAATAGCCGGGCGTTGCGTAATAATCCTTTTAGAATTGAGTTGATTCTCTTGCATCACGCATGCATTATATTCATACAATGTTGTTAATTATAACGCATGGCTTCCTGATTATCATTGACAACGGATTTAACGATAACACAAGTAATAACCACCTCTATACAGATAGACTTACATTCACGCGCGCACACACGCGCACACACGCGTTCGGTCATAAAGACCAACTATATATATATATATATATATATATATATATATATATATATATATATAATTTATATATATATATATAACAGCCGTTTTCAAACCTTTTTATTTTTAGTGCCGCGACCTATTGGTAAATTTTAAAATTCTCTCAACAACAAAGTTGATTGAGTTTATCCACTTCACTGCATTTTTGCCATTTTCGTCCATTTTCACTTCATTATGCGAAAACTGGTTTTTTGCAATTGTGTGAATTTTAACATCTTTTTATATAAATTTTCGAAATGAATGAATGAATTAATTGAATCTTTTACAAATTTCTGAAGGGTCTAACCGACGTCAGGTAAATCGTCAGGCGATCCCTGTGGAAGCGGGGGCGATCGACTCACAGGTTGAGGACTTCTGAAGCTATAGTGACCAATTATTAAAGCCAAAGAACTCCGCTTCACTTGTGTACCATGATAGTGCCAGTCCACAGCCTGGGCAGAGGAGGAGGGGGACTACTCTGATCGTCTAAACGTCATCTTCCTATAATTTTATATCTCCGAGTCTGATTAACATCTCGATGCGAGAATAACAACTTTTCAACTTTTCATTAATTAATTAACTCTGTTTATATCACACTGCAACTGCAATCAAAGCCAGGAATTGTTATTTTTTTCCTTATTTATGATGATCAGATTGGTCGCTGTTTATTGTTTTCTGTGAGACAAACAATATTTTGGCAGAGTCGCAGGTGTCGTTGTGAAGAGGGAGGGAGGGAGGGAGGGAGGTAGAGGGAGGGAGAGTTGATAAGTTGAGAAGATGCAGAGAAAGTCGATTCATTCAAAAGATACGAAGAGAAAAATTGCGAAAATCAATGGAGGAACTATTTTCAGATGAACGAACGTCATTTGGGATCAATATTATTTTAATAAGCATCGTGTTGCTAGGATTGATGACATTGTTTGGCCGAAGATTGATATAACATTGCGCTGCCATTATTGGTGTTCATGTAGAAATATATCGCCTGTCGTCGGATGTTCACAGTTTTTGACCAGTTGGTGCAGCTGCCTGCCAAAGACAACTCATCTTTAGCTCGACAGGAAATAGCAGCAGCATTAAGGGGCCTGTTGGAACCGATGAAGTAGTAGTATAGTTGCAGTTTGACGTCATTGTGAGGTAACAAAGACCATTAGCGACGCCCTCCTCCTTTATCCAGGCTTGGGACTGGCACTGGCAGAGTGCGACCAGTGGCGGAGTTTGGACCGATGGAACATCAGTCCAAACAGGTCCCTTAATGCTGCCTCTTGACATTCAGGTGTGTTAAATTAGGTGGCATAAAGACGCTTCTATAGGTAGACCTAGAAGCGGAGGTATAGATACCAGATAGCAGCATCATCATCATCAGCAGCAGCAGCAGCAGTTGAGATTAATCGATTAATGAGCGTGATTGGGTCTCATGTCGACCTGTCTCTGCAGCTATAATATAGTGAAACTCAACAGACGTCACTGCAGGTATATTCAGAATGCGTCGTCAAAGTAGGCCTACATGTGGCGATGGTCGATCGGTGGCGGCGCTAAGGGGGCTGCTACAAGAGGCTCAGCCCCCCTAAAAAGGGCCATCCGAATTTTTTGACATTGAAATATCCACGATTTTCGGCTGACGACTAAAAAAAGGTCGTCAGAAATTTTGGCGGGTGAAAATGTGAAATTTTCGCCGCGAGGCTTCAGCCCCCCGAAACTGAAATCACTGTGGTCGATTGGTTAAAGCGATCAACTTGTTTGGAAGAGTGACACGTGTTCAAACCCTCTTCTTCCTCCAATCAGACGGTTACCGACGCATACAGGGCCGCATTAAAAAAGTCATCAGAATTTTCGGCCGAAGATCCGCAAAAAATTTCCCAACAGGGCGTTGGGAAATTTTTGGCGGATCTTCGGCCGAAAATTCTGATGACTTTTTTAAGTCGTTTGGTCAATAATTTCGTAGAATATGCCGATTGATTTATTTCCCTCCCAAAAAGTTGATGACTTTTTTTAGTCGTTTGGTTGAAATTGCTAAAAAAACTATTTTTAAAAATCGGAAATTTTTCCCACGCATGTGTGGCCCCCCCAAAAGTGTTGGGCCCTGTTCGGACGAACATGTTGAACATGCCTTAATCCGACTTTATTGGACGCATACATGTAGCAAACAAATCGAAGCAGCCGACTTCAGTTTAATCCTCGCTTCGTCCTCTACTTTCACGTGACAGCAAGGATCGACGGCTTTGGCCAAAACTCGACATTTCATCGGTTCTACTTCTACTCTTTGCAATCAGTTCTCTCCATTGACATCTTCTTTGTTATTAACTGGTACCCGAATCACATCTTGTACCCGTCTAAAAAATTAAATTTTATTTGGATCATCCGCACTGGGAGCGCCTCTGATTGGTGTGCCCCGTGAGAGGCGCTTTATAAATTTGCAGATGCAATACAATACAATACAATACACGAACATTGAGTAAGTCCTTCACTCACACTGGCTCAGTGGAGTCAGTGCTCGTTGCTCAACGTTACCTGGAGGACAGCGAGAAAGGAGAATTGGGAGGCAGTGGCGGCGCCAAGATTTCAGGTTTGGGTGGGGTGGGGGGCGGCTGAAGCCCTAAGCCTTTCCTCCCTCCAAGAAATGTAACTAGTCTATTGAACTAGAACATTTCCCTTGAGGGTGCTCAATGCTCATATTATAATTGCAAGCGCCGAAGACGCGAAGCTGCGAGTGCCGAAGGCGCGAAGCCCACATCGACTATTATAGGGGGCTGTAGAAGCGTCGTAGACTCGTAGGATCCACCAGCGGAATCTGGGGCGGCATGGGCGGAGACCTAGGGGGACAGGGGGGACGGTCCCCTCTAATGGAGGTGTTGGGGGGACGGCCCATGCATCTGCCCCCCCCCCCAAAAGGTCATCAACTTTTTTTGCGGCGAAACTAGAAAATTTCGTCGAGATTTTGCCGGTCGTCAGAAATTTTGGCCGGCAAAAGATGAAAATTTGTCGGCGACACTCAGAGCCATTCGTCCGTCAAAAAATCTCGCGTCTTTCCGTCCCCCCCCCCCCCCAAGTATCCGCCCAGGTCTCTGCCTATGTGGGGCGGAGCCACAGAAACAAACGCATTTTTAACTTTTGACGTCGACTTTTTAAGGTCAGAAAATATCTGACCTGCTCCTCAACAAAGTTTCCTACTATAATATCCAGTCCCACTGCTTGCGATTTTATGGCGACGCTCGAAAAATCACCTAAACTGGCCAAACACCGATCAGTCTGCTTCGCTTTTAAATGCATTGGAATCGTGCCGCATTGCAGCATTCTCACTGACTATTTCAGCAGACTTAATTTGTTAGGCCAGAAAATATAGGGATCGAGTCTCTGTCACGCGACGTACAACATCCAGTAGGCCTACTGCGACTCAGCATAGTTTTCATCGCGCGACAAAAATTTGAAAGATTTACAGCTTCCTGTTGCAGGCATAATTATATCCTGTTCCGTGAATTGATGTACCGCGGTAGACCTATAGGCATCATACATCCATAAATGGCCATAAGTAAGTAAGAAGTGAGTAAGTAAGTAAGTAAGTAAGTAAGTAGGTAGGTAGGTAGGTAGGTAGGTAGGTAGGTAGGTAGGTAGGTAAGTAAGTAGGTAGGTAGGTAAGTAAGTAAGTAGGTAGGTAGGTAGGTAGGTAGGTAGGTAGGTAGGTAGGTAGGTAGGTAGGTAGGTAGGTAGGTAGGTAGGTAGGTAGGTAGGTAGGTAGGTAGGTAGGTAGGTAAGTAAGTAAGTAAGTAAGTAGGTAGGTAAGTAAGTACGTAAATAAGTAAGTAGCCCCGTTGTTGTAACTCAATGAACGTTGGAGCAACCTATATGGGCAGCATACAGGTCCCACACATAATTATGGGCTTCATATAATATAGGCATATATATATGCTGGTGGGAAGTAGATTTTAAGCAGGCAAGTAGCCTAAGTAGCCTTTTAATATAGAATGAAACGCTTATCTTTCACTAAACAGATAGCTAACCTACTCTAAAAAATTTACTGCCATAATTATTGGACAGGAAGCCCCTTTAAAAACGTTTCGAAACGGTTGCTCCCTGCCAGGGCCTACTATCCCCCCCTGGAAGGTGGAAGCAATCCCCCCCTAACAGAAACTGTTTGCCTATATTGCAAGCGCCGAAGGCGCGAAGCTGCGAGTGCCGAAGGCACGAAGCTCATAGCGACTAGGGGGTCTGGGGGAGCGTCGTAAGCTCCCCCAGCGGGGTCTGGGGCAGAGCCCCAGAAACCAACGCATTTTTAGCTGTTGGCATCGACTAGAGCGCATGTTTTAGGCTCTTGTTTGCTAGCTGTTTATGAACGATAAAGTCATGAAAATTTCACTTTTTGGGATTTGCACTCTATAATTGTACCTTTTTAAGCTGTCATCTTCACAAAATTGCTCATGAATTCAATGCTGAGAAACGTGGTGTAGGATATCGTAAAATGTCGCCTCCCCCATTATTTATTTATTTTTTTATAATTTGCACAATATAGACTCTAATGGTAACATTCCAAAATTTCTCATTATGGGTTAACAGTGCGTTAAACACTAGTAGTCCTGTGAAGTTTTGAAAAGTCCAGCATTCAGTAATATCAACTTCTTGTATATAACAAATGCAGTGTTAGTAGATATAAAATATACTTTAATTTTTTTTAAACAGTTAATGTAATTAATTATGAGTTGTGAGAGCGAGTGCCATATATGTGCAGGGACAAATGTAAGTGACTGCAAAGCAAAGGTCATACTAAATGAATATATACCCCGGGATGAACGTTCAAGGGGAATTTACCGTGGGTGTGGGGAGGGATGGTACAGAGGGAGATGCCGGGGGGATATGTCCAGAAGGAAATCTCTTATGCCCATCTATCAATAGGGGGGGGGGATTTCCCTCTGGCACAAGTTGGATCAGGGCATCAGACTACTTACTCCTCACCCAACGTGGCAAGCCCTGATGTGTGCGAATTTGATGGAAGTGCAAGGACAAATTTATGTGAGTGTTAAGCAAAAGTCAAATTAAATGAAGATATACCCTGTGTTATGACAGGGAGGGGATTGTTGGGGGGGATTTACCAGGAGGAAGTCCATGGCAGATGCTGGGGAATATCGGGGGAAATGTTCAGGAGTAAATATTCTATACGCAACTTTATCATTAGGGGGGGAAACCTTTCCCCCCCTGGCCCAAATTGGAAGCAGTCTGCTTCCATCCCCCCATGGCGTAGTAGGCCCTGCTCCCTGCAGATATATATATTAGGGCCTATTGGCTTATGATAGCTTCTGACACTGGCGCATCAAGATGGCTGACTGCTCGAAATATGGCGGTTTCAATCGATGATGGCAAGTAAAGATCCAAGAGATCTATAATAATTATTATTGACCCATTCGAACAACAGTCCCCAAGAACAGCGCACTAGTCTGGCGCTGCATGGAGGGTCTTGCTCCCGTATGTAGGCCTATACCTACAGGAACTCTGCTGTCCTACCTCTGGTGTCCAGCGGCGATCTGACCTCCGATCAGCTGATTAACCCTCAACAGCTAACGTGTAAAAACTTACGTTACAGCTAACCTGGGGTCCAGCTGGACCCCATTGTATTTTTTAATATTTGAATTTGTAAACACGATATCGATGATGAAAATCAATTCCCCACTATTTCTATTGGTAAATTGGTCATGTATGTGTACTTGTTATACCGTCCCTTCAAGAATGCTACTCAGAAGCGCTCCCAACTACAGCGCGGGCACTGAATTGGAGTTTCACGCTGAGGCTCTGAACAATTGCGAGGGAAGGACTTGCTCAATGTCCATACGAGGCGGCTTGAGGTGGATTCCATGCCCTACTACAAAGTATGCAAATGTCTGCAAGCAGTAGGGATGCCAGAGGGGGACTAGGGTCTAAGCTCCCCCGAAAAATCCGGTTTTTTACATGTAAAAATTAAATATTTCCATGTTAAAGTTTATGTAAGTCTATATCCTATTGTCGTAGTGAACATTTGGGTTAGGGTCAGAGTAAGGGTTAGGGTCTTTCTATCTGACCCTGTCTGTCTGTCCGTCTGTCTGCTTGTCTGCCTGTCTGTCCGTCCATCTGTCTGTCCATATTCTGCTGGTCTATCTGTCTGTCTGTCTACGCGTTTGTCTGCATCTCTGCCTGCCCGTCTGTCTGCTTGTATGCCTGTCCATTCGTCCGTCTGACAGTCTTCTGTCTGCCGTCTGTCTATCTGTCTGTCTGCCTGTCTGTCCATCTGTCTGTCTGTATGTCTGTATGTCTGTCTGTCTGTCTGTCTGTCTGCGTGTCTGCCTGTCTGTCTGTCTGTCTATCTGTCTGTCTCGTGTCTGCCTCTCTGTCTGTCTGTCTGTCTGTATGTCTGTATGTCTGCCTGCGTGTCTGTCTGCTTGTCTGCTTGTCCGTCCATCCATCTGTCTGTCTGCCTGCCTGTCTGTTGTTGGGTTCACTTGCTCTAGTCTAGAAGATGATGAGTAATACTCAGGTCCGTAATGTAAAATAACATCGATTTATTCAATAACAGAGCAGTCTGACAAGAAGTAGGTTAACGTTACCCAAAGCTGACATGAAGTACGACCGATACAGCTGATTCGACAGAGCTGACGTGAAGACACACCAGGCTAACGGAGCCCAAAGGAAGACGGATGTAGGCCAGTTCACCAACGAGGTGGGACGGCAATCGAAGAAGACAAACGTCGTAGAACACGAACCACACGCCACGCTCAACAGGAGTCGAACACGCACCACAGAGTAGACCCACGACAAGAAGCAAGCCCCCACAGTAGTAGCCCTTTAAATAGGCCCTGCCCTTCCCTCAACTCCCACATAGTCAAGGAGAGTCCAAGTAAGGAAGCCCAGAGGGGTAATAGGTAGCTAACACTCACATACCCCCCCACCAGAACATGAGGAGTCCAACGGGGACGACGAACTATACGAACAATGCTACGCCTAAATGCAAAATCACTCAGTACAAGCCATTACACGTACTAAGCAATTCAGCAAGACTTAACTAAATAATGCATCGCACTCATAAATAACGTAAGAGTCCGATATAATCATGATCTGAATACACAAACTTCATATAACCCAAATCATCAGTTCACACGTAATCACGATATATATACATACACATCAATAGTTCAAATGTCCAAAAAAACTATATCTGAAACACAAGAAAAAATTTGGACACCAACTGGTGTATCAAAAATGAACCAAAATGTATAATGGTCATCGGCACAAGCCACCCTACACTACAGACACACTGAAGAGTTCATTGCCGAAGAATTCCGTGCTTTCCTTTTATGACAGAACGTTCCATTGAAACTGTTTCTGGACAGTGTTTGACTTTTCCTGACAGAATGTTCCATTGAAACTGTTTCTGGACAGTGTTTGACTTTTCATGACAGAATGTTCCATTGAAACTGTTTCTGGACAGTGTTTGACTTTTCATGACAGAACGTTCCATTGACATACGACGAGGATAGACGTACCAGAGAGCATCTCTAGCACGCCCGACGACTCCGCTGTGAGGAGACAAGTGGAGACACTGATTGACGTGTGCCCTCACCCGCTCCCACTCACATTATGCAGATGGACGACTCAGAATGTCCGGCAGAACATTCCATTCGCCTGGACGATGTCTAATGTCCAAGTTGTACTGTTCAAGCTCCAAACTCCATCGCAAGAGCTTCATATTTTTGTTCGCCATCTGATGGATGAACTGCAAAGGTTTATGATCGGTGAACACCAGGACGACTGCGGATCCAAAGTAGACACTAAAGGCCCGCAAGGCGACCATCAGTGCCAGCGCTTCCTTCTCTATGGTCGAATAGCGAATCTCCTGCGGCAGCAGCTTCCGACTCAAATAGCAGATCGGGTGTTCCAATCCATCCTTCATCTGAAACAAGCACGCTCCCAGACAGAATTGAGAAGCATCAACACCCACACAAAACTGTTTAGTAAAGTCAGGAGGTATTAAGATAGGTCTAGAAGCCAGACGAGATTTTAGATCAAGAAAAGCAACCTCCGCTTCCTCATTCCATCTAAAAGGAATCCCTTTCTTTGTCAAAGCCGTGAGCGGCAAAGTAATATCAGAGAAATGAGGCAAGTACCTCTGATAGTATCCCGCTAATCCTAAGAAAGATTGCACCTGTTTTTTAGTAGCAGGCCTAGGAAATTTCAACACCGCTTCCACCTTCTTCAACCTTGGCTGAACTCCGTCAATCCCAATGTGATGACCCAAGAAATCCACAGACGCATTAGCAAAGACACATTTAGCCAGATTCAGAGTTAAACAAGCATCAGCTATTCGAGATAACACTTTTCGCAAATGAACCAAATGATCCGACCATGCTAAGCTGAAAATGATGATGTCGTCTAAATAAGCATCACAAAACTCATTCAATCCATTCAGCACTTTCGTAATTAACCTTGAGAACGAAGCCGGAGCATTCTTCAGGCCAAAACTCATGTATTTCCATTGGTAATGCCCTTTCGGGGTGACAAACGCAGTTAACGGAACTGACTCCGGATGCATCGGGATCTGCCAGTAACCTTTAGTCATATCCAGCTTTGTTATAAACCGTGACTGACCCACTCGATCAATTAACACCTCCACCCGTGGCATAGGAAATGGATCCGGAACAGATAATCCATTCAGTTTCCTGAAATCTGTACAAAGACGATCTGTACCGTTTGGCTTAGGCACCAAGACAATCGGAGCTGCCCACGGACTCTCGGACTCCTCTATTATCCCCGCTTCCAACAACTGATTCACCTCTTTATCCACCCTCGCCATTTTCTCAGGATTTAACCTGTAAGGGTATTGTCGAACAGGGCGAGCACCTTCAACCAAATCAATTCTATGAGACACCATAGATGTTTTACCCGGTACTTCACTAAACACATGTGCAAAGTCATGCAAAACATCCCGCAATTCCGCACGACATTCAGCAGACACTTCACATTGTAAGACCTTATCCTTTAAAGTCACATCATTCATCCTCACATCCGGATTTACCACCAACACAGAAGCCACCACCTCCTCATTCGGTCGCTCATACACCACATCCATACGATCCACATAGCGCTTCATCAGATTCACATGTACCACCCGTTCCGTTTTTCTTCGATCCGGGGTACTCACTAAATAATCGACCGGACCAAGTCGACGTACAACCACATACGGTCCACAATATTTGGTCTGTAAAGGTTTACCCACCAACGGAATCAAGAGTAAAACCTTTTCACCTTCCTCAAAAGACACAGCACGTGACTGCTTATCATACAGTTGCTTCGATTTACTTTTCGCATCAACAGCATTTTCACCAGCAAGTTTCAATCCAACACGCATACGTTCACGTAATTGTAAAACATAGTCAATCACGTTCTTGCCAGACACTTCATGTACAACATCTTTCGCCAACCATTCTTCCTTCATCAATTGCAACATGCCACGCACATCTCTGCCATACATCAAATCAAAAGCAGAAAAGCCAGTACCCTGTACCGGAACCTCTCTATATGCAAACAAGATCCACGGCAACATTGCATCCCAAGAACCCGGATATGTTTCAGCCAACGCCTTCAACATATCTTTCATAGTACGATGAAAGCGTTCGCACGAGCCATTCGTTTGTGGTCTATAAGGACTAGTTTTCAACTGCACAATACCACATTCATGCACAAACACTTGCATCAAATCAGACATGAATTCTGAGCCACAATCAGATAACAATTCTTTCGGAAATCCGAAAAGCGAAAAAACTTCACACAAACATTTAGCCACATCCTGCGCCGTATGATTCTTCAACGGAAACGCAAATGGAAAATGGGAAGCCAAATCAATGACCGTGAGAATAAACCTATTCCCCGTTCCCTCACATACACTCAATGGGCCTACGATATCCATTGCCAAGCGTTGAAACACTTCCTCCATTACAGGCATACTGACCATGGGCGCCCTATAATTTCTGTTTCCTTTGCCTAAGCGTTGACACACATCACATGAACGACAATACTCACGAACGTCTCGATTCACATGAGGCCACCAGAAATGCTTCGTCAACCGATCCAGTGTCTTTCTAGTACCCAAATGCCCAGCCGCTGGTATATCATGGGCCACATGCAACAACTTCTGTCTTAAGTCACGAGGCACAACTATTTGTACCACACCCATTCCTAATGGTGTACACTTCTCCTCCCATCGACGCACCAAGACCTCGTCCACCAACGCATACGGTTGTACACGCCCACCGACAGACACCGTCTCGTCGACTTGTGCATACAATGGTCTCAATTCAGGACACCGGCGCTGGCGCAATATTAATTCCTGTCGGCTAACATATAGCTCCGATCTTTCTGTCACAACAGATTCTGTCGCTGCAAATAAACTCGATAAGTCGCCTTCATCGAAATTCATTCGTTCAACTTGTCTGTCAATTATTTCACCTGGCGTTCGCTCTTGGTCGGCCGACTCCGTACTTTGACCCACTATCTCCGACTGCTCGGGCGCCGCTTCACTGCACACCGCCGTCTCCCTCTCACTCTGTCTCAGTGCATGTGCTCTAGCCTGTGCACGAGTCGTCACCGCGACCTCCAACACCTGTCCTGCCAGCGCTGTATCATTACCCACAATGCAATGCACCCCAGCCATTGGAAGTGAATTCATTAGACAGCATAACACCTCACCTTGAACAAA
Organism: Lumbricus terrestris; assembly: GCA_949752735.1. Classification (NCBI taxonomy): domain Eukaryota; kingdom Metazoa; phylum Annelida; class Clitellata; order Crassiclitellata; family Lumbricidae; genus Lumbricus; species Lumbricus terrestris. The sequence continues at coordinate 43,251,424 of OX457051.1, forward strand.
TGCACAATCAACATTCACTTTCACCAGAGGACATTCCACAATAGAACCAGATATACCTCTGAGTAATCTCGTTTCATTCATGTGTACAAACTCATGCTCATTCAACCATTCATTAGACACCAAAGACTGCAGCGCTCCACTGTCCCTCAAGAATACCGCCTCCTTTCGTGCACCCTCATCATCAATTACACATCCAATCACACAAAATGGTGCATACAGTTTATCAACAGATTCAATTGGCTTCGGAAAACTCTGTGGTTTAACAGGCGCCGAAACAGTCTGAACCAAACCCACAGGTTTCGCACCCCTCCAATTTTCCATTTGAGTCCCCTCCTTTCGTTTTAATTTCCAACAACTGGCCTTCGTATGACCTGGCGCTCTACAAAATGCGCACGTGACCGGTTCCCCAAAACCAGTGACGTCATCATTTTCCCGCACAGGCTTATTAAACCCATACGTTCCTCTTTGAGGCGAACGTCGACCCCAATTTGTATCACGACGCGTACCATCCTTGTACCCCACGCCTTGACGCTCCCATACATCTTTCTTCTCACTTTCATCAGATGAGAATCCTCGTGTACGGTCGAAAAAATCCCTGCGGAACCCCCCAGAATAATGGTTCGGCCCCTGCTTGTATAACACTGCATATTCATCCGCTAAACGTGCAGCACTTGCCACAGTATCAGGACTCTTATCTATCAGCCACCTGTGTACTTCAATAGGTAACGCTTGTACAAACTGCTCCATGAGAATTACCTCTTTAAATTTTGCTAACTCCTCCCACGAGTTTGTACCCTCAATCCATCTCTGAAAAGGACTCTGCAGTCGAAATGCATAATTCGCATACGTTTCCCTCGGTTCTTTTCGCAACCCCCGAAATTTCTTTCGATAAAATTCCGGAATACGTTCGTACGCCGTCAATAGCGCACTCTTCACAATATCATATTGGACGCACTCCTCCAACGATAAAGCCGCAAAAACTTTCGCCGCCTTCCCCGACAACTGTGGCTGTAGGAGGGACGACCATTTTCCCATCGGAATTTGATGCAACGTCATTGCTTGCTCAAACGCCGCAAAATAATGTTCGATATCGGCCGAATCAAATTTTGGCACAAATTTCAGAGCTGCCCCAAAACGCAAATCCTCATTTCCATGCGCTGGTCGTTCGACAGCACCACCTCCTTCTATCCTCCGTCCGTCCATTTCTAATTTCTGCTTCTCAAATTCCATATTCATTCGTTTCTCCTCCATGTCAAATCTCCTTTTCGTCTCTTCTGCTTCAATCCTCAATTTATTCTCCTCTGCTGCAATCCTCAATTTATTCTCCTCTGCTTCAATCCTCAATTTATTCTCCTCTGCTTCAATCTTCAATTTATTCTCCTCTGCTTCAATCTGCATTTTCTTCTCCTCTCTCTCTGCTTCAATTTGCATTTTCTTCTCCTCGAATCTCATTCGCTCCTTCTCTCTCTCCCACTCTCTGTCCTCTTTTAAGTGCAAGCGCTCTAACTCGGCCTCCTCTTTCTTAGCCTGTGCCTTAAGTTTCCAAGCTGCACTACCCAATTTCGGTGACAATGGTTTCATAGCCATTCTCCTCACCTGTGACCTAGACACGTCCTCCACATCCTCACCATATGTCTCACTCACCAGTCGAAGTGTGTCACTTGGTATGTCTCTGACATCCCCAAATTCAGGAATTAACTCCTCCTCTAACGACGCCATTTTACCTCTACGCCCTGTCGACTATTCGACGTGCAGACCAACGCACAGCGCAAAAAATTCACCCACGACAGCTCACTTCAAAACTGTCTCGACCAAATTTACAAAACTCGCAAAACTCAATATCGCAAAACGTCGAAATTTCCCGCACTAATTTTCCCGACCTAATTCGCCAAAAACAACAACCATTGACCTGTCTTCACGGCCAACCACCATATAACACTTTTCCAACGGAATTACCACCGTACTATTCGCTAAATTTCACGGAAACAACGCCCCTTTTTTGACGCAAATTTCAAATTATCGTGAAAAAAATCCCGAGAGACCCCATCTGTTGGGTTCACTTGCTCTAGTCTAGAAGATGATGAGTAATACTCAGGTCCGTAATGTAAAATAACATCGATTTATTCAATAACAGAGCAGTCTGACAAGAAGTAGGTTAACGTTACCCAAAGCTGACATGAAGTACGACCGATACAGCTGATTCGACAGAGCTGACGTGAAGACACACCAGGCTAACGGAGCCCAAAGGAAGACGGATGTAGGCCAGTTCACCAACGAGGTGGGACGGCAATCGAAGAAGACAAACGTCGTAGAACACGAACCACACGCCACGCTCAACAGGAGTCGAACACACACCACAGAGTAGACCCACGACAAGAAGCAAGCCCCCACAGTAGTAGCCCTTTAAATAGGCCCTGCCCTTCCCTCAACTCCCACATAGTCAAGGAGAGTCCAAGTAAGGAAGCCCAGAGGGGTAATAGGTAGCTAACACTCACACTGTCCATATTCTATTTGCCTATCTGTCTGTCTGTCTACCCGTTTGTCTGCATCTCTGCCTGCCTGCCTGTCTGTATACTTGTCTGCCTGTCCGTCCGTTGGTCTGTCAGTCTTCTGTCTGCCTGTCTGTCTATCTGTGTGTCTGTCCGTCTGTCTGTCTGCATGTCTGCCTGTCTGTCTGCCTCTCTGCCTGCCTGCCTGTCTATCTGTCTGTCTGCTTCTCTGCTTGTCCCTCCGTCTGTCAGTCTTCTGTCTCCATGTCTGTCTGGCTCTGTCTGTCTCTGTCTGTGTCTCTGTCTGTGTCTCTGTCTGTGTCTCTGTCTGTGTATCTGTCTGTCTCTGTCTGTCTGTCTGTCCGTCTGTTTGTCTGTATGTATGTCATACTATGTCTGTCTGTCTTTCTATCCGTCTATCTGTCATTCTGTTTTAACATTTTTGGTATTAAATATGAAAAAACCTTATGAAATTCACACGTAATTTTTGGGGTCCGCATGGACCCCAGAGGAAAAAAATTCATAAAAAAATATTGCACCGTGTTTTTTAAAAACTTTTTCCAGGAACAGCACCCTAACATAAATGCTAACAATTACATAAAATATTAGGGTAGCAGCCACTTCACAAATATGAAAAAACATACGATGAACATGCTTGGGGTCCGCATGGACCCCAGGTTAGCTGTTGAGGGTTAAGCGGAACTCTTGACCCCTAGCTCGTTCTCGAACCGCTATAATGCAGCGACGTAATTCTCAGTGGCTTTCCCTAGAACCTGGAATGGGCTCCCTAGCTGTTGCTCTTCGCCTGGTGCCTAGAGGTCACACGTACCACTGTATATGTTCTTTTTCCCTTTAAAACTGCCTTATTTAGCCGTTTTTGAACTGGGAGCGCTTCTGAGTAGATTACCTTGAAGGTGCGCTATATAAAAAGGTCAATATAAGACTACCTCTGAGATAGCCTAGGTCTATTTTTGGCAAGAGATGTGCAGCTGGAATCCGGTTGTGACGATTATAAGAAAAGCATGTGGAAATTCCGCTGAGTCCTTTTCTAGTTGTTACCAATTATAGCCTGCAAATTGTAATTACAGTTTGGCGACTGGCATGTGGTAGGCCAGTGGTTCCCAGCCTTTTTTGACTGCCGGGCCACTTTTGCTAAGTTGGCGGACACGAGGGCCACTTTTTCTTAGTTGAAGGACACTATATATAGGGGCCACAAGGCTAAAATTTAATTAACTAAAGGCGTATAAAACTGTTATAATTGAATCAAAATAGAATGTTTGATGCGATTTATTAACGTCCAAATAAAATAATTCGTAATAGAAAAGAATTATATATTCTATCATGTCCAAAATGTCAATTTTTACATATATCTTTCATAATTCATTGAGATGCTGCGGGCCATTTTTGAAGGCCAGGCGGGCCACTTTTGGCCGGCGGGCCACGGGTTGGGAACCGCTGTACGTGGTAGGCCATAATCATAATTAGGCCTACGAGGCCACGAATGTAGGCCTACGTGTTATTAAAACCGTCTAAAACTAGAAATTTTTGCACATGCAACTTGACAAGCATCGCAGAAACAGACTCTGATGCGACATGTAGAGGTATGCCAATTAAGTTTACTTTTTGGCCATTCTCTATAATTATTTTTGCTTCAATCCAAAAAAACAACAGGAACATGCTTTTCAAAATGCAAAGTCAGTTTAGGTCTACTGGTGACGTTGCCTTTGAAGCATATCCAATTCGTCCAGTATTCTTGCCATGCCAAATAAAGAATTAAGAAAACGCTGTTTCTGACACTTTGTGAGCAGAAAAATAGAACGCCAGCAATTCTTGTGTCCCATGGTTTGACTGGCAGCCGACTCCATGATGTTGTACGTTCCACCACAGTCGCGCGAATGCTTTAGGCCTAATTATTCTTCACCAGCATGGTGGGGTTTTGCAAATGAGGGTCAGAGAAGTCGCCTGTCCGCTATTATTAGAAAGTTGGTGCGACAAGGTTTTTTGCCCAGTAACACTCCTACTTTTGACATGTTATGTTCTAAAGCTCTTTACTTCTATCCTTTGTGACCCCGATCATGTCCTCCATTATCTTCTTACACCTGAACGTGTAGGCCTAACTGGTTACTCCCTTAGGCCCCGTTCACATAATCTAGAAATACCACGATGTGATTCGTTGATTGGAAAGGGATTTATCACGAGAATGCTATATAGTTAACTTTTGACGATAATAGTTTAGTAATTATATTATAATTTAACTTCAATCAATCAATCAATCAATATACTTTATTGATCATCATGTATATGTATACATACAGTATAGCACAAACAAACAGTAGTTGAAAATGTCACATGCATAGATGTCAAAGGGTTAAGCCCAAAGGAACGTAAGGTTCCGCTAACAGGGTTGCCCTAATTACACGAAGAATCAATCTATCATCAACTTTCTGCATAACAGTATATGTGTAGGCTATAGACAGTTGTATATGATCAAGGTGTAAAACAATCTCTTCCATTTTACAAGTTTATCGAAATGCATTGAATGTAAGTTATGCAACTTAAACAAGTGGGGAAAACAAAATAACAAACAGACTAAACTAAACTAAACTAAGCTAAAAAAAAACTAAAAACACAACAGTTAAGAGAATACAACAGTGCACGTGTAGGTAGTGCACTTCAAAACAAAACCATTTTGTGCAATTATGCAATAGTATTGTAGCGTTCGTAGAACTACGCTACGAGTTTCTGGTAGTTAATATTATTATTTTTATTTAATTTCTGATCGATTATGGGGTTTCAGGGATCTGATATATTTGTTTTATTTCTGTATTTTTGAGCTGCCTTGTGTGACCTATATTTTAATGTTGATTTGCGCTTGACACGGGTCACAGCGACCGCTGACGTAGGCAGCAGTCGTTGCTGTATTTTCACACGCTCTCAGCGATCGTCGGTCGCTGTCTTCAAAGGCCGCGCCGCTTGCAGTCGATGAGGGTAATTAAACTTTCGCACGCTCTCTGAGGTGGTCTGATGATCAGAGTGAGCGAGGAATACAGCCAGCCAGACAAGCACAGGCAGGGACACGGATTGAGAAGGAAACACCGTTGGCGTGTGGGTCTGTGTACGTGTGTTTTCTCAAGGTTGAACTGGTGCATTTGATGCCTACGTGATCAGCGGCAGATGGCGCTTTTCAGAAGGAGAGATAGAAGGAGGAAGACAGTGAGCTATAGACAGACGCGGAGATACACAGGAGAGGACGCAGCTGGCAGCTAATTCTTGCCGCCTTGAAACAGCTGCGTTGCTGCTGGGTTTGCGCGCGCGGCTCGCTTGCTGGTCATGCGCAGAAAGGGGGACGCTCTCCTTGTCAGGCAGTAATAAAAGAGCAGCGCAACGCTGAGAGGCTCAGTTGCGCACAGGATCTCAGGGCGGTCGGATGTATTGCGGCGGTTGGTAGTTTTAGGCTCGATCAAGTTGGTGAAGCATGGCCAGGATAAGCGCCTGCTTGCACTAGTTGCGCATACACGGATTCTGTCGGCGATCCATTCTCTCTCGACATGGAGTCGATTAAATAAAAGAGTTTGTTTGTTGCGAGAAATACATCAGCGTCGCTACAAGTTTTGTCTTCGCTCTCGCTTCGGATATATTCCTGGATTACTAATTCAAGGCCTCTCTTCGCCCTGTCACACGGAGTGATTTATCGTGGGCTTCGAATCGTCAGCGCTCTGCTCTCGTTCTTCGGAATTGTGTTGCGAAGCGTTTGTTCGTATTATTTGCCTAAGGGCGTCTTTCTCAAACGGCTTGGATATATAGCCGAAATTGTTGTTCATTGCGTGAAATCAGCGACGGATTTAACTGATCTTTTCGGGCGTTTCAAACTCGACGCCTTTCTGTGTGTTTCGTCGCATCTCTTGGATATCGTCTTCGTCGCTGTTCTTCGCACACGATCGGCTTTGTCCCTTGTCTTCGGACATAAGGTACGCTTTATTGGGGAATTAATACGATCGGTTATTAAGACATTTTGGGCTGAACTGAAATTGGCTGTGGGACTTGAGAGTCAATCGGGATTTAATTTAGGCATACTCCGGTTGATAGGTGTTTGCATTGAATTGTTGCATTTGATTTTCATTGAATGTCTTTACAAAGGATAGGAACTGATAATTGAACTTACTGACTTTTATGTTTGATTGCTTTGAACATAATTGATGTCAATTGAAGATTCAATTGATTGGGAATAATAAGAAATATTAATTAAACTTCTGACTTTGATTATTGATGGCTTTGAATGTGACGGATGTGGATTGAATGCTTGATTTGTTAATAAGAATAACTACTTCGTTCACTGCTAGCGATATTGACTGTGAGCTATAAAGATAGAAGTCATTTCTATAGCGCTATGGAGGAGTCTAGGCCAGTCACCCCTGCTCAGCCTTCACGGCCCCCTTCTTCTATGGAGATATTGCTCGAGGCAATACAAACTAATGCTAGGGCTACTCATGAAGCCATTCAGACTAATGCTAGGTCTACTCATGAGGCAATACAAACTAATGCCAGAGACACGCAAGAGGCGATTGCCACGGTAGAATTCAATGTCCTGGCAGTGCAATCGAATGTTAGCGATGCTATTTCCTCAGTGCAATCAAATGTAAGAGAGGAAATCTCTTCTGTAAAATCTTATGTCAGAGATACGCAGGATGCAATCACCTCAGAGCAATTAAATGTCAGGGAAGCGCTGACGGAAGTTGTATCACGATTGGAAAGGCTAGAGGCATCGCCGGTACCCAAGCCTGCTGTGGATTTGAACCCTGGTTACCTCACCGCTATTACCACTGCGGACGCGCCATACCACTCGACCATCGGCCTGGAAGAAACTTTGGGTGCTAGGCCTAAAGATTTCACGCAACCTGGTATATTGCGAAGAAGTGATAGATTGGCTAGTAGGCCGCCAATTTCATATAGGGAGTACGGTAGTCGAAAAGACTGGCCGCCTTTCCTGGGTTGGGATCCGAACCCAGAAGTCACCTCCTCCTGTCCTCCCTCTATCTCTAGAGCTCGTCCACAGCAGCACGCGGTCCCATCGAGCGAGGATCCGGAAGTGGCGACTCCGGGGAGGCCGATAGGGGTGGGCGTTACAATTGGTCCCAGCCAGTGGGGTCAAATTAGTTCTAGAGATTTTGGTGATGATAGGTTAGAAGAGGAAACTGACTATGCTAGAACAGGCGAAATGGCAATGTCTTTTGAAAGAAGGAAGGAAAGGGAATTTGCTGATAATGTGGAAATAATGTCTGATGATGGTAGTGTAGACATTGAAATCAGCAAAATAATGGAATCTAGACCTAAAACTGTTAAAATAATTGATAACAGAATGCATGCAGCACAGCAACCGGAGTTTAGAAATTTTGAAGTGAATAAACCGATCGCTAATAAATTGTCACGGGAGGGGGGTGATAAGGTCAACCCAGTCCCTTTGGCCTCTTCGTCCCTTCCTCTCGTCGAGTATCCTCGACCGGATCCACAATGGAGGCTGCAAGCGCCGCTCGCACACGTCGATCAACAAAGAGTGGAAATGGCACCGAGTCGGGTCGACTTTACACAACCAGCGTCGGTAATGCCGACCTATCAGTCAATGCCTGACTGCGTCCTCGACGGTCGTGCAACGTCGACCATGGTTGGTCGAGACTACGCTCGACCCGACCTTCCTCCTGGACCAGCGGCGATGGCAACGGTCGACTGGATGCAACCATACGCTCGTCCCGACCATTCAAACATGCCGTGGAGGTATGCTCCGACCTACACTCCGAGCGCTTTCTACGGTAGCAGCGACAACCGGGTTTGGGTTGACCCGCTTCGCTGTCCCGACTCGTTTCGACCAAGCGACGCCGTCTTTCCTCGGTGGCCAACGGTCGTGGAATCGGCGAGGATGAGTTCGTGCCTCGGCGCGCAAAACTTCGGATTTAGCCGTGATGCCGAACTACCGCGATGTCAGGCGGTAATGAAGTCGACACCTCTGGAGAGAAATGAAACGACGGACGATAATAAAGCGACGTCTGCGGTTGGTGAAACGAACGCACTGGCGCCTACCTACGTTTCGGTCGGTCCTATCAAAATTGTCCCGACGACCACCGTCGCAACGCAAACGACCGGCGACTGGGAGCTACCGTCGATCAGTTCAAAGGGAACTGTCAAGGAACTTGAACCGACCGCGTCTGCAACAGCTAAAGAGGGCGAGGTTAAACAGTCATCGACTTCTCCTCCTAAGCCAACACAATTCCTGAAACTCGGGTCTTTTAGCGGAAAGACGGACGTTGAAACATTCTTACGAAAATTCTCCGTGTGCGCCAGGAATAACAGATGGACGGACGAGGAGAGATTGAACCAATTAGTAGTCTCATTGGTTGAACCGGCGACTCATTTGCTGAGCGAGTCGAACGCAGATAGCTTGGACACTTGGACGGCTTTGGTACAGCGACTTCGAGAACGATATGGTAACGCTGAACAGCAAGCTTTATTTCAGACACAGCTGAGTACTCGAAAGCAGAAAGCCGATGAAGATATGGGAGCCTTGGTCGATGATGTGCGCCGTCTGACCTCGCGTGCGTATCCGGGCTCTTCGACTGTCCACAGCGAAGCAATTGCTGTTCGGGCATTCTTGGATGCCCTGAGAGATAGAACGCTTGCTCTGAAAATCCGAGAGCGAGAACCGAGATCCCTCGACGAAGCCTACAAGGTAGCGATGCGATTGGACGGCTATCAGAAAGCAGAAGACGGTGGCCATGAGCAGCACGAACGTCGACATGGACGAATCAACGCGATTAAAGAAGAAGAGTCGGAAATAAAGGACCTGCTGCGACGAATGGAGCGACTAGAGAAGGAGCGACAACCCGTGTCGGCGCCACAATACAGAGACAATAATCGCGGGTCGTGGACAGGTCAGAACGGGTCAACCGGAAATGGTCGGTACAACGCTAACGGAAGTTACCGGCGGTACAACCAACGCTGTTCGATCTGTAATAGAACAGGTCACTGGAGTTCTACGTGCAGATACCGACAGGCGGCGGAACCGGAAGCTGGACGATCGGCGCGGAGATGCTTCGAGTGTTCAGCAACGGACCACATAGCACGCTTCTGTCCTCTTCGACAACAGCAGCAGGCTCCACCTAGCGACAACCTGGGACAACCGGTGGGCGATGGTCCCGACAATCCCGTCGTTGGTCGTGTGTTCGCTGTTCGGTCCGCTCCAGCGCCGAGCAGGGACCAGCGGAACGGGCAGAACCAGGAGCGTCGGTCGCGGAGGTCGCCATCATCGTCGAGGAGGCGAGACAGTGGTCGGAACTCACCAAGAGAGGAGCGACGCTGTTTCTACTGTGACGACAGTTCGCACCTTTTGAGGAGCTGTCCGCTTCGCAATGGACCCCCTGAGGACCGGATCTGGAGGATGCTGGGAGAACCGACCGGACTTCGTCCGCCTGAGAACTTGACGTCGGCTGGGTAACTTTGCTGAATGACCGCTTAATGGCGGCCATTATGAATGCAGAAGCATCTGTAAACATGTTTTATTTTGATTGTGATGAATACGTTTACTTTACATGTGGAAGGCTTTACATGTGGTGTTACGGTGTAAATAACTGTATTCTTGCATCGTATGTTGTGCATAGTATTAATACTTGTATTGCATTGCCGACTGTCTGATTAAGATTAATGTTCGCAATGGTGATATAGGTTGGTACTGCATTGCATTGTATTTCAGAGATGGACGATTTTATTATTGCCTTACTATAGACAGAATGTGAACTGTCCATGCTCTTGCATTGCGCTACATAAATAATAATCTGACATGAAGAGAGATTGACTAAAGCTGCCTATTTTAATTAAGACCGTTGGTCATGATTATGTGAACTTAACCGACCTTTCTTGAGGCTAGGTTAAAATTGTAGGCCTACGAGGTGATTCTGAGATGATGCTCGGAAGCGAAATTTGCATTAGGCCTAATTTTAAGAAATTTGCACAGTTAAATTTTAATGCTCCTAATTTCTGTGGTAGTGTTTTTATATTCGTAACTATTGTCATTGTATATATTAAGTGTATAGATGCACTATTGATGAGTTAAAAGGCGCTAAGTAAATGGTTAATCGACCCATATAGCGCTTAACTGCAATCTGTCGGGATTAGGCCTATATATATGGTTTACCCTGAGGATAGGCCCATACTATTCTGAGGTTCGGTAAAATTTGTCGGCATGTTGTATATATTTGAGCTCCAGTAGATATATAATCTGCCTTGATTAAAATGGTAGGCCTAAGAGTGTTAATAATGTTAATACATAGACGACAATAATATTTAATTATGCTGTTGTTCTATGAATAATATCAGATCGCAGCGGGATTATATATATATAGTTGGTCGCGTTTAAAATGTAGGCCTCCTTGTTTTAATAGCCTAACGCTGAGGAATAAGCGATAATTTAGCTATGCTGTGTAATTTTTGCATTAGGCCTAGTTTTGCGGTTTTGCCTCATTCCCGCCTGCAAGGGAATTATATGGTTAAACTGCGAGGCCTGATGATATTAATTAGAACTAGGCATAAAATAATAAGGAGTTCTGTCTGTGCGAGAAATGAGGTTGGCCTAAATGATTTTGTAGCATTGGATTTAATATTATTATTAATCCTGTGTAGATTTATATTTGGATTAATGATTGACCTAATTTTGAAAGCGCTAACGACTGCTCTGTGCAAAGTCGGTGGGACTTTAAGTTAACCTACATGGGTGATTTTTAGGCACCTATTTCCCACGCTCTTCTCTCGCATACGGCCGGAGTGGGGAGAGCAACGGGGTGGTCTGTGTGACACATCATAGGCGGTGAACGATTGACCGTCGTGGATGGACCGACGGAAGGATAATGTTCAGCTGCGCAGTTATAAGTAACGTCGTTAAAATTATTATGGGACTATATAATCATGATTTGATAGTAGGCCTGGATTTGAAGGTTGATAGTTAATACAGGCGCCAGATATGTGGTAGGCCTAATTTCTATCCTACTTTTATGAGCGCTAATTAGGCCTAACTTTGTGCAGGTCAGCGCGACCTTAGTCGTATGATGCACTTAGGCCTACATGATGGTTTGTTGCCTAATTCCCACGGGATTTTAAGAGACGCACGCTGTAGATGCATAGCGTGGGAGAATAATGAGCGGCGATTAATTGGCAATCGTTATTTCCCAGGCGCGTGGGTGGTCCCGTTAGTCTCCGCTGCATCACTGATAGAATGAAGGAAAGATAATAGGCCTTGATGCTATGCAATGATGCATAAGGATTTATAGTAGACTAAAGTGGCCTAACTGTTGAATTGCGCTTTAGACTAGGATCTCATATTAAAATCATGATAATCCTTTTAGGCCTAGGATTTTTACGATTATACAATGTGACTGTTTTGTAACGTTAATTGCAATAATATGTTACGTTAGCCTATGTTTAAATGGCCTATTTTAATTCTGTGCATAATCGGTTGCATTTTTAATAATTAAGTAGGCCTACTGAAAGATGTTGGGAAGGGAGCGGCTTATTAAGCTGAAGTTAGGCTTGGTCTCTTACGGTAAGCTTTGATGGGGAGCCTACGGATAGTTATAATGAGCATTGGCCTTTGGAGACTTAAGCTGTGTGTGTAGTCTCAGGTAATTTGCTATGATAGCACCGTTGTTAATGGGATTAGAGACTTAGGTTTAACTGCTTAGATGAGTCTTTAAATGTAGACGTTTGCCTACAGTGAAATGCCTAAAGAAGTCTCGATGGTAATGTAACGCCCGCCCCTATCGGCCTCCCCGGAGTCGCCACTTCCGGATCCTCGCCTGATGGGACCGCGTGCTGCTGTGGACGAGCTCTAGAGATAGAGGGAGGACAGGAGGAGGTGACTTCTGGGTTCGGATCCCAACCCAGGAAAGGCGGCCAGTCTTTTCGACTACCGTACTCCCTATATGAAATTGGCGGCCTACCAGCCAATCTATCACTTCTTCGCAATATACCAGGTTGCGTGAAATCTTTAGGCCTAGCACCCAAAGTTTCCTCCAGGCCGATGGTCGAGTGGTATGGCGCGTCCGCAGTGGTAATAGCGGTGAGGTAACCAGGGTTCAAATCCACAGCAGGCTTGGGTACCGGCGATGCCTCTAGCCTTTCCAATCGTGATACAACTTCCGTCAGCGCTTCCCTGACATTTAATTGCTCTGAGGTGATTGCATCCTGCGTTTCTCTGACATAAGATTTTACAGAAGAGATTTCCTCTCTTACATTTGATTGCACTGCCAGGACATTAAATTCTACCGTGGAAATCGCCTCTTGCGTGTCCCTGGCATTAGTTTCAATTGACGACTGCATAAAAGACATCGCCTCATGAGTACTCTTAGCATTGGTTTGTATTGCTTCATGAGTCGACTTAGCATTAGTCTGTATTGCTTCGAGCAATATCTCCATCGAGGAAGGGGGCCGTGAAGGCTGAGCAGGGGTGACTGGCCTAGACTCCTCCATAGCGCTATAGAAATGACTCCTATCTTTATAGCTCACAGTCAATATCGCTAGCAGTGAACGAAGTAGTTATTCTTATTAACAAATCAAGCATTCAATCCACATCCGTCACATTCAAAGCCATCAATAATCAAAGTCAGAAGTTTAATTAATATTTCTTATTATTCCCAATCAATTGAATCTTCAATTGACATCAATTATGTTCAAAGCAATCAAACATAAAAGTCAGTAAGTTCAATTATCAGTTCCTATCCTTTGTAAAGACATTCAATGAAAATCAAATGCAACAATTCAATGCAAACACCTATCAACCGGAGTATGCCTGACTTAAATCCCGATTGACTCTCAAGTCCCACAGCCAATTTCAGTTCAGCCCAAAATGTCTTAATAACCGATCGTATTAATTCCCCAATAAAGCGTACCTTATGTCCGAAGACAAGGGACAAAGCCGATCGTGTGCGAAGAACAGCGACGAAGACGATATCCAAGAGATGCGACGACACACACAGAAAGGCGTCGAGTTTGAAACGCCCGAAAAGATCAGCTAAATCCGATGCTGATTTCTCGCAATGAACAACAATTTCGGCTATTTATCCAAGCCGTTTGAGAAAGACGCCCTTAGGCAACCATACGAACAACCGCTTCGCAACACAATTTCGAAGAACGAGAGCAGAGCGCTGACGATTCGAAGCCCACGATAAATCACTCCGTGTGACAGGGCGAAGAGAGGCCTTGAATTAGTAATCCAGGAATATATCCGAAGCGAGAGCGAAGACAAAACTTGCAGCGACGCTGATGTATTTCTCGCAACAAACAAACTCTTTTATTTAATCGACTCCATGTCGAGAGAGAATGAATCGCCGACAGAATCCGTGTATGCGCAACTAGTGCAAGCAGGCGCTTATCCTGGCCATACTTCCCCAACTTGATCGAGCCTAAAACTACCAACCGCCGCAATACATCCGACTGCCCTGAGATCCTGTGCGCAACTGAGCCTCTCAGCGTCGCGCTGCTCTTTTATAACTGCCTGACAAGGAGAGCGTCCCCCTTTCTGCGCATGACCAGCAAGCGAGCCGCGCGCGCAAACCCAGCAGCAACGCAGCTGTTTCAAGGCGGCAAGAATCAGCTGCCACGTGCGTCCTCTCCTGTGTATCTCCGCGTCTGTCTGTAGCTCACTGTCTTTCTCCTTCAATCTCTCCTTCTGAAAAGCGCCATCTGCCGCTGATCACGTAGGCATCAAATGCACCAGTTCAACCTTGAGAAAACACACGTACACAGACCCACACGCCAACGGTGTTTCCTTCTCAATCCGTGTCCCTGCCTGTGCTTGTCTGGCTGGCTGTATTCCTCGCTCACTCTGATCATCAGACCACCTCAGAGAGCGTGCGAAAGTTTAATTACCCTCATCGACTGCAAGCGGCACGGCCTTTGAAGACAGCGACCGACGATCGCTGAGAGCGTGTGAACATATACCAATTAATGGAACAGCAACGACTGCTGCCTACGTCAGCGGTCGCTGTGACCCGTGTCAAGCGCAAATCAACATTAAAATATAGGTCACACAAGGCAGCTCAAAAATACAGAAATAAAACAAATATATCAGATCCCTGAAACCCCATAATCGATCAGAAATTAAATAAAAATAATAATATTAACTACCAGAAACTCGTAGCGTAGTCATACAATCGCTACACTATTCTCGGCCCTCCCTGATTTCAGGATCCCTTTAATTGGACAAATGGATCCTGAAATGTTAGTAAGGCCATACTCCAATTTTTACATCAATGATTCAAATGCAAGAATTAAAAATATATGCAACGAACAGTCCTCAACGTAAGCATCAGAAAGTTCACATTTTAGCGTTAAATGTCAGTTCAAGCGAAAGAAACATTTATTATTATTATAATTATATAGCTCCATCGCTAATAGTTCAGTAAAGCTCAAAAGTAATTCTATATATAGGTCTCCTTGAGTTTAGTTAAGCACAAAGTCCTCCACGGCAAGCATTGACTTAAGAACCCACGGGACAGCCACAAAAACCACTAGACTTCCGTTACCTTTACAACAGGTCATCTGATTAATAGGCCACCCATGGCCTTTACTATCGAGACTTCTTTAGGCATTTCACTGTAGGCAAACGTCTACATTTAAAGACTCATCTAAGCAGTTAAACCTAAGTCTCTAATCCCATTAACAACGGTACTATCATAGCAAATTACCTGAGACTACACACACAGCTTAAGTCTCCAAAGGCCAATGCTCATTATAACTATCCGTAGGCTCCCCATCAAAGCTTACCGTAAGAGACCAAGCCTAACTTCAGCTTAATAAGCCGCTCCCTTCCCAACATCTTTCAGTAGGCCTACTTAATTATTAAAAATGCAACCGATTATGCATAGAATTAGAATAGGCCATTTAAACATAGGCTAACGTAACATATTATTGCAATTAACGTTACAAAACAGTCACATTGTATAATCGTAAAAATCCTAGGCCTAAAAGGATTATCATGATTTTAATATGAGATCTTAGTCTAAAGCACAAATCAACAGTTAGGCCATTTTAGTCTATCTTATGCATTTGCATCATCCTTCAGGCAGTCTATTATTAGCACATGCATCAGGCCACACACGCGTCAGCGCCTGGGAAAATCATCGGTCGATAATAATCGCCGCGTTGATGCGTCGACTCAGTACCTATTTCCATGCATCTACAGCGTGCGTCTAACCGTGAGAATTAGGCAACAAACATGATCCTTTTACATGTAGGTTAAAGTGCATCGTACGACTAAGGTCGCGCTGACCTGCACAAAATTAGGCCTAATTAGCGCTCATAAAATTATGATATGCATTAATCGGTATCCCAAGCATGCATTAAAAACTTACATTACCCTCCTAGGTAACAATACAGAATTATATTTCCGCTGACTTCTTTACGTTGAATCAACCAATAACCTGGCCATTCAAAGTGACCTTATATACACTGATAAATCAAGGCCAAAGACGATCGCGGGCGCCTTTAATGTGTCGCCTCGTTCTTCCCCTCTCTCTACAATTGCAGCGGTAGGAGTCGTGGGAACTGAACAAGACCAGCAAAAACTCGCATCTGTGACATTGCAAAATTAGGCCTCAGAACTAGGTCAATCAACAAAACTTAGCAAAACCTTTCTAAGCTAGAATTATCGATAAACCTTACATGGCACGTTTTGCCTATGGCTCAAATAGGAAATTGAACGGCCAGCCTTTTTCATTATACACAAAAAGGATCCTAATTATTATTATTATTTCTAGCCCTAATTAATATTATTAGGCCTCGCAGTTTAACCATATAATTCCATTGCAGGCGGAATCAGGCAAAACCGCAAAACTAGGCCTAATGCAAAGATTACACAGCATAACTAACTTATCGCCTATTCCTCAGCGTTAGGCTATTAAAACAAGTAGGCCTACATCCTAATGCCGAAATCTGTCTTCAAATCCTCAGAATTATATGGGCTCATCACGGCAAACTATATATATATATATAGGCCTAATCCCGACAGATTGCAGTTAAGCGCAATATAGGCCTTAAAGCATTCATTCAGCGCCTCTTTAAATCATCAGTTATGCATCCATACAATTATATATATATGCGATGACAATAGTTACGCATATAAAAACTCTATACACAGAAATTAGGAGCATTAAACTTTAACTGTGCAAATCTCTTAAAATTATTTTTCATAAATCAGATTATAGATAAAGCGGAATATAGGCCTAATGCAAATTTCGCCTCCGAGCATCATCTCAGAATCACTTCTTAGAAACATAGGCCTACTATTTCACCGCAGGTCATAATATCACATAATCACATCATCATGGCTAATTCCACTGCAAGTCTAAGTTCAAGGTCACATAATCGTCATCAATGGCCTTAACTAAAATAGGCAATCTTATATATACATCAACAGGTAAAACCAATATTTATATAGCGCAATGCAGGCAATGACAGTCCAGTTTTCTGTCTACAGCAGAGGCAATACTGAAATTGTCCATCGCTGAAGTACAATGCAAGGCAATACAAATATTAATACTATGCAATACACATATGACTGCACAACATACAATGCAAGAATACAGTTATTTACACAGTAACACACACATGTAAAGCCTTCCACATGTAAAGCAAAAATGTATTCATCACAATCAAAATAAAACATGGTTACAGATGCTTCTGCATTCAAAATGGCCGCAAATTAAGCGGTCATTTAACAGAGTTACCCAGCCGACGTCAAGTTTTCAGGCGGACGAAGTCCGGTCGGTTCTCCCAGCATCCTCCAGATCCGGTCCTCAGGGGGTCCATTGCGAAGCGGACAGCTCCTCAAAAGGTGCGAACTGTCGTCACAGTAGAAACAGCGTCGTTCCTCTCTTGGTAAGTTCCGACCACTGTCTCGCCTCCTCGACGATGATGGCGACCTCCGCGACCGACGCTCCTGGTTCTGCCCGTTCCGCTGGTCCCTGCTCGGCGCTGGAGCGGACCGAACAGCGAACACACGACCAACGCTGGGGTTGTCGTGGTTATCGCCCACAGGTTGTCCAAGGTTGTCGCTAGGTGGAGCCTGCTGCTGTTGTCGAAGAGGGCAGAGGCGCGCTATGTGGTCCGTCGCAGAACACTCGAAGCATCGGCGCGCGGAAGGTCCTGCTTCCGTTTCTGTTTCCACATATGGCCGAAGTCTGCACGCCGAGCTCAAATGACCGAGCCGATGACACAGGAAACATCGCGGAGTTCCCCGTCCATAACTTCCATTGTTATTCGACCATTCATTTCTTGTTGACCCGTTCTGACCTCTCCACGGCCCGCGATTGTTGTCTCTGTATTGTGGCGCCGAAACGGATTGTCGCTCCTTCTCTAGTCGCTCCACTTGTCTCCTCATTTGCTCCATCCGCCGTTCCAGATCCTTTACTTTCGACTCTTCTTCCTGTTCTTTAATTGCGTTGACACGGCCGTGTCGTCGGTCTTGTTGCTCATGGCCACCGTCTTCTGCTTTCTGGTAGCCGTCCAATCGCATCGCTACCTTGTAGGCTTCGTCGAGGGATTTCGGTTCTCGCTCTCGGATTTTCAGAGCAAGCGTTCTATCTCTCAGGGCATCCAAGAATGCCCGAACAGCAATTGCTTCGCTGTGAGCCGTCGAGGAACCCGGATAGGCTCGCGTGGAGAGACGTCGGATGTCGTCCACCAGGACGCCCATGTCCTCGTCGACTTTCTGTTTCCTGGTGCTTAGCTGCGTTTGGAACAGGGCTTGTTGTTCAGCGTTGCCGTATCGTTCACGAAGTCGCTGGACCAAAGCCGTCCAAGTGTCCAGGCTATCTGCGTTCGACTCGCTCAGCAAATGAGTCGCCGGTTCAACCAATGAGACTACTAATTGGTTCAATCTCTCCTCGTCCGTCCATCTGTTATTCCTGGCGCACACGGAGAATTTTCGTAAGAATGTTTCAACGTCCGTCTTTCCGCTAAAAGACCCGAGTTTCAGGAATTGTGTTGGCTTGGTAGACGAAGGCGACGACTGTTTGGCCTCGCCCTCTTTAGCTGTCGTCGACGCGGTCGGTTCTGCTTCCTTGATTGTTCCCTTTGAACCGATCGACGGTAACCCCCAGTCGCCGGTCGTTTGCGTTGCGACGGTGGTCGTCGGGACAACTTTAATAGGGCCGACTGAAGCGTTGGTAGACGTCCGTGCTCTCGTTTCACCAACCGCAGACGTCGCTTTATCATCGCCCGTCGTTTCATTTCTCTCCAGAGGTGTCGACTTTATTACCGCCTGACATCGCGGTAGTTCGGCATCACGGCTAAATCCGAAGTTTTGCGCGCCGAGGCACGAACTCATCCTCGCCGATTCCACGACCGTTGGCCACCGAGGAAAGACGGCGTCGCTTGGTCGAAGCGGGTCGAGACAGCGAGGCGGGTCAACCCAAACCCGGTTGTCGCTGCTACCGTAGAAAGCGCTCGGAGTGTAGGTCGGAGCATACCTCCACGGCATGTTTGAATGGTCGGGACGAGCGTATGGTTGCATCCAGTCGACCGTTGCCATCGCCGCTGGTCCAGGAGGAAGGTCGGGTCGAGCGTAGTCTCGACCAACCATGGTCGACGTTGCACGACCGTCGAGGACGCAGTCAGGCATTGACTGATAGGTCGGCATTACCGACGCTGGTTGTGTAAAGTCGACCCGACTCGGTGCCATTTCCACTCTTTGTTGATCGACGTGTGCGAGCGGCGCTTGCAGCCTCCATTGCGGATCAGGTCGAGGATACTCGACGAGAGGAAGGGACGAAGAGGCCAAAGGGACTGGGTTGACCTTATCACCCCCCTCCCATGACAATTTATTAGCGATCGGTTTATTCACTTCAAAATTTCTAAACTCCGGTTGCCGTGCTGCATGCATTCTGTTATCAATTATTTTAACAGTTTTAGGTCTAGATTCCATTATCTTGCTGATTTCAATGTCTACACTACCATCATCAGACATTATTTCGACATTATCAGCAAATTCCCTTTCCTTCCTTCTTTCAAAAGACATTGCCATTTCGCCTGTTCTAGCATAGTCAGTTTCTTCTTCTAACCTATCATCACCAAAATCTCTAGAACTATTTTGACCCCACTGGCTGGGACCAATTGTAACGCCCGCCCCTATCGGCCTCCCCGGAGTCGCCACTTCCGGATCCTCGCCTGATGGGACCGCGTGCTGCTGTGGACGAGCTCTAGAGATAGAGGGAGGACAGGAGGAGGTGACTTCTGGGTTCGGATCCCAACCCAGGAAAGGCGGCCAGTCTTTTCGACTACCGTACTCCCTATATGAAATTGGCGGCCTACCAGCCAATCTATCACTTCTTCGCAATATACCAGGTTGCGTGAAATCTTTAGGCCTAGCACCCAAAGTTTCCTCCAGGCCGATGGTCGAGTGGTATGGCGCGTCCGCAGTGGTAATAGCGGTGAGGTAACCAGGGTTCAAATCCACAGCAGGCTTGGGTACCGGCGATGCCTCTAGCCTTTCCAATCGTGATACAACTTCCGTCAGCGCTTCCCTGACATTTAATTGCTCTGAGGTGATTGCATCCTGCGTTTCTCTGACATAAGATTTTACAGAAGAGATTTCCTCTCTTACATTTGATTGCACTGCCAGGACATTAAATTCTACCGTGGAAATCGCCTCTTGCGTGTCCCTGGCATTAGTTTCAATTGACGACTGCATAAAAGACATCGCCTCATGAGTACTCTTAGCATTGGTTTGTATTGCTTCATGAGTCGACTTAGCATTAGTCTGTATTGCTTCGAGCAATATCTCCATCGAGGAAGGGGGCCGTGAAGGCTGAGCAGGGGTGACTGGCCTAGACTCCTCCATAGCGCTATAGAAATGACTCCTATCTTTATAGCTCACAGTCAATATCGCTAGCAGTGAACGAAGTAGTTATTCTTATTAACAAATCAAGCATTCAATCCACATCCGTCACATTCAAAGCCATCAATAATCAAAGTCAGAAGTTTAATTAATATTTCTTATTATTCCCAATCAATTGAATCTTCAATTGACATCAATTATGTTCAAAGCAATCAAACATAAAAGTCAGTAAGTTCAATTATCAGTTCCTATCCTTTGTAAAGACATTCAATGAAAATCAAATGCAACAATTCAATGCAAACACCTATCAACCGGAGTATGCCTGACTTAAATCCCGATTGACTCTCAAGTCCCACAGCCAATTTCAGTTCAGCCCAAAATGTCTTAATAACCGATCGTATTAATTCCCCAATAAAGCGTACCTTATGTCCGAAGACAAGGGACAAAGCCGATCGTGTGCGAAGAACAGCGACGAAGACGATATCCAAGAGATGCGACGACACACACAGAAAGGCGTCGAGTTTGAAACGCCCGAAAAGATCAGCTAAATCCGATGCTGATTTCTCGCAATGAACAACAATTTCGGCTATTTATCCAAGCCGTTTGAGAAAGACGCCCTTAGGCAACCATACGAACAACCGCTTCGCAACACAATTTCGAAGAACGAGAGCAGAGCGCTGACGATTCGAAGCCCACGATAAATCACTCCGTGTGACAGGGCGAAGAGAGGCCTTGAATTAGTAATCCAGGAATATATCCGAAGCGAGAGCGAAGACAAAACTTGCAGCGACGCTGATGTATTTCTCGCAACAAACAAACTCTTTTATTTAATCGACTCCATGTCGAGAGAGAATGAATCGCCGACAGAATCCGTGTATGCGCAACTAGTGCAAGCAGGCGCTTATCCTGGCCATACTTCCCCAACTTGATCGAGCCTAAAACTACCAACCGCCGCAATACATCCGACTGCCCTGAGATCCTGTGCGCAACTGAGCCTCTCAGCGTCGCGCTGCTCTTTTATAACTGCCTGACAAGGAGAGCGTCCCCCTTTCTGCGCATGACCAGCAAGCGAGCCGCGCGCGCAAACCCAGCAGCAACGCAGCTGTTTCAAGGCGGCAAGAATCAGCTGCCACGTGCGTCCTCTCCTGTGTATCTCCGCGTCTGTCTGTAGCTCACTGTCTTTCTCCTTCAATCTCTCCTTCTGAAAAGCGCCATCTGCCGCTGATCACGTAGGCATCAAATGCACCAGTTCAACCTTGAGAAAACACACGTACACAGACCCACACGCCAACGGTGTTTCCTTCTCAATCCGTGTCCCTGCCTGTGCTTGTCTGGCTGGCTGTATTCCTCGCTCACTCTGATCATCAGACCACCTCAGAGAGCGTGCGAAAGTTTAATTACCCTCATCGACTGCAAGCGGCACGGCCTTTGAAGACAGCGACCGACGATCGCTGAGAGCGTGTGAACATATACCAATTAATGGAACAGCAACGACTGCTGCCTACGTCAGCGGTCGCTGTGACCCGTGTCAAGCGCAAATCAACATTAAAATATAGGTCACACAAGGCAGCTCAAAAATACAGAAATAAAACAAATATATCAGATCCCTGAAACCCCATAATCGATCAGAAATTAAATAAAAATAATAATATTAACTACCAGAAACTCGTAGCGTAGTCATACAATCGCTACAGTAAAGGCCATGGGTGGCCTATTAATCAGATGACCTGTTGTAAAGGTAACGAAGGTCTAGTGGTTTTTGTGGCTGTCCCGTGGGTTCTTAAGTCAATGCTTGCCGTGGAGGACTTTGTGCTTAACTAAACTCTAGGAGACCTATATATAGAATTGCTTTTGAGCTTCACTGAACTATTAGCGATGGAGCTATATAATTATAATAATAATAAATGTTTCTTTCGCTTGAACTGACATTTAACGCTAAAATGTGAACTTTCTGATGCTTACGTTGATGACTGTTCATTGCATATATTTTTTTTAATTCTTGCATTTGATCCTTGATGTAAAAATTGGAGTATGGCCTTACTAACATTTCAGGATCCATTTTTCCAATTAAAGGGATCCTGAAATCAGGGAGGGCCGAGAATATTGTAGCGTTCGTAGAACTACGCTACGAGTTTCTGGTAGTTAATATTATTATTTTTATTTAATTTCTGATCGATTATGGGGTTTCAGGGATCTGATATATTTGTTTTATTTCTGTATTTTTGAGCTGCCTTGTGTGACCTATATTTTAATGTTGATTTGCGCTTGACACGGGTCACAGCGACCGCTGACGTAGGCAGCAGTCGTTGCTGTATTTTCACACGCTCACAGCGATCGTCGGTCGCTGTCTTCAAAGGCCGCGCCGCTTGCAGTCGATGAGGGTAATTAAACTTTCGCACGCTCTCTGAGGTGGTCTGATGATCAGAGTGAGCGAGGAATACAGCCAGCCAGACAAGCACAGGCAGGGACACGGATTGAGAAGGAAACACCGTTGGCGTGTGGGTCTGTGTACGTGTGTTTTCTCAAGGTTGAACTGGTGCATTTGATGCCTACGTGATCAGCGGCAGATGGCGCTTTTCAGAAGGAGAGATAGAAGGAGGAAGACAGTGAGCTATAGACAGACGCGGAGATACACAGGAGAGGACGCAGCTGGCAGCTAATTCTTGCCGCCTTGAAACAGCTGCGTTGCTGCTGGGTTTGCGCGCGCGGCTCGCTTGCTGGTCATGCGCAGAAAGGGGGACGCTCTCCTTGTCAGGCAGTAATAAAAGAGCAGCGCAACGCTGAGAGGCTCAGTTGCGCACAGGATCTCAGGGCGGTCGGATGTATTGCGGCGGTTGGTAGTTTTAGGCTCGATCAAGTTGGTGAAGCATGGCCAGGATAAGCGCCTGCTTGCACTAGTTGCGCATACACGGATTCTGTCGGCGATCCATTCTCTCTCGACATGGAGTCGATTAAATAAAAGAGTTTGTTTGTTGCGAGAAATACATCAGCGTCGCTACAAGTTTTGTCTTCGCTCTCGCTTCGGATATATTCCTGGATTACTAATTCAAGGCCTCTCTTCGCCCTGTCACACGGAGTGATTTATCGTGGGCTTCGAATCGTCAGCGCTCTGCTCTCGTTCTTCGGAATTGTGTTGCGAAGCGTTTGTTCGTATTATTTGCCTAAGGGCGTCTTTCTCAAACGGCTTGGATATATAGCCGAAATTGTTGTTCATTGCGTGAAATCAGCGACGGATTTAACTGATCTTTTCGGGCGTTTCAAACTCGACGCCTTTCTGTGTGTTTCGTCGCATCTCTTGGATATCGTCTTCGTCGCTGTTCTTCGCACACGATCGGCTTTGTCCCTTGTCTTCGGACATAAGGTACGCTTTATTGGGGAATTAATACGATCGGTTATTAAGACATTTTGGGCTGAACTGAAATTGGCTGTGGGACTTGAGAGTCAATCGGGATTTAATTTAGGCATACTCCGGTTGATAGGTGTTTGCATTGAATTGTTGCATTTGATTTTCATTGAATGTCTTTACAAAGGATAGGAACTGATAATTGAACTTACTGACTTTTATGTTTGATTGCTTTGAACATAATTGATGTCAATTGAAGATTCAATTGATTGGGAATAATAAGAAATATTAATTAAACTTCTGACTTTGATTATTGATGGCTTTGAATGTGACGGATGTGGATTGAATGCTTGATTTGTTAATAAGAATAACTACTTCGTTCACTGCTAGCGATATTGACTGTGAGCTATAAAGATAGAAGTCATTTCTATAGCGCTATGGAGGAGTCTAGGCCAGTCACCCCTGCTCAGCCTTCACGGCCCCCTTCTTCTATGGAGATATTGCTCGAGGCAATACAAACTAATGCTAGGGCTACTCATGAAGCCATTCAGACTAATGCTAGGTCTACTCATGAGGCAATACAAACTAATGCCAGAGACACGCAAGAGGCGATTGCCACGGTAGAATTCAATGTCCTGGCAGTGCAATCGAATGTTAGCGATGCTATTTCCTCAGTGCAATCAAATGTAAGAGAGGAAATCTCTTCTGTAAAATCTTATGTCAGAGATACGCAGGATGCAATCACCTCAGAGCAATTAAATGTCAGGGAAGCGCTGACGGAAGTTGTATCACGATTGGAAAGGCTAGAGGCATCGCCGGTACCCAAGCCTGCTGTGGATTTGAACCCTGGTTACCTCACCGCTATTACCACTGCGGACGCGCCATACCACTCGACCATCGGCCTGGAAGAAACTTTGGGTGCTAGGCCTAAAGATTTCACGCAACCTGGTATATTGCGAAGAAGTGATAGATTGGCTAGTAGGCCGCCAATTTCATATAGGGAGTACGGTAGTCGAAAAGACTGGCCGCCTTTCCTGGGTTGGGATCCGAACCCAGAAGTCACCTCCTCCTGTCCTCCCTCTATCTCTAGAGCTCGTCCACAGCAGCACGCGGTCCCATCGAGCGAGGATCCGGAAGTGGCGACTCCGGGGAGGCCGATAGGGGCGGGCGTTACAGTATCCAAAAGAAATAATTTCAATTTGTATTTGTATTGGTACATTGTAGTTATACAAGTAGCCTAAGATCAATAGGCAGAGAATTCCACATCGACGGTCCACATATTCTAATACTATGCAGTCCAGTAGTGGTACGAACACTTCTTTGGTGGTATCTATTTACAGATCGTGTATAATGTCCATGAACGTCTGAATTTTTACAAAACCAGTGGTTGAAGCTTGTTATGATTAGATTTCTGTGAAGTTTATACATAAATACTCCAATTTGTAGTTTATTAATGTAGTCAAAAGGCAGGATTTTCAAATCACTGAATAATGGTTGTGTGTGGGCTCTAAAAGGTGCATTGCATATAATTCGAACAGCTCGCTTTTGTAGGGTTGTCAAAATAGTTAAACGAGTGTGGTATGTGGAAGCCCACGTAATATTACAATATGACATTTAAGGGTATATCAAAGAGTAATATAAATTCACAAGTATTTCTCGCGGCATAAGGTGTCGAACACGAGAGATTATGCCTATATTTTTTGATATCTTTTTGGATATAGAGTTTATATGCTCCCTCCATGTTAATTGTTCATCAATGTGAACACCCAAAAATTTGGTTGATGATACCCTACAAATACATTGTTCATCTATTTTAATTGATATATTGCAATTTGTTGCTGTTCTAAGTTTAATTTTAGAGCAGAACAAAATAAAATTCGTCTTCTCAAGATTCAGCGATAATTTGTTGGCTTTGAACCAATCGCCTACAAGTTTTAATTCAGCATTAATTTTTTTAACCAAGACTTCAATAACTTTATCTGACATAAACACATTGGTGTCATCAGCAAACATGACAAAGCTGAGTAATGACGAGCTGTTCGAAATATCATTCACATATATTAGGAACAAAAGTGGACCCAGTACGGAACCTTGTGGCACACCACAAGTAACATCAGTTTCATGTGAAATGTTCCCGTTATATAAGACACTCTGCTTTCTATTTCTTAAGTAATCTATAAGCCAATCAAGACATACACCTCTTATGCCATAATGTTCAAGTTTGCTTATCAGAATTTTATGATTCACCGTGTCAAATGCTTTAGATAAGTCAAAGAAGACACCCATAGAAAAGTGGTTTTCCTCCTTGGCTTCAGAGATTTTATCATACATTTCCATTACGGCCATGTATGTAGAGTGGCCTGTTCGAAAGCCATACTGACTTGTGTACAATATATTCTTTACTGTTAGATATGGGGTTAGATATCACATAACTTGTGATTTAAATTTGCACGTTTCTATTACCTATTATTACTTCGATGTTTTATAATGATGTTTTGTGTCCCATTGTGCGTTTGCAAGTGGAGTAATAAAGAAAATACTTACTTTTTACTTACTTAGTGAATCTGATGAAATTATAGCGCAATAGAAATCTGTTACTTCCTACTTGTGACTATTTATATCGATGGCTGAATGCGATTTGCTGCAAAAGGCAAATTCTCGTTCTGCGAACTCATCTTTATTCATGAGCTGACGTTAGACGGTCACGTGACCAAAACAACGACAGCCGTGTTGTGTGTGTGTGTCAGCTGACGATTGCAACAACGAACAGTGTTGTTGTTGTTGTTGTTTCTATTGTTGCTCGTGTTGTCTACGGTTGGTTTTCCCTTTCGAAAGATAACGCAGGGGTGGATGGACCCCCGTAAGAAGCCTCAACCGCGAATCAGTTGAACGTAGTCGACGAATCGTCTTTTTGTGGCGAGTGTTCAGGTGAGAATTGGTTTCGTGTCCTTGATATAAAATCAGATTATTTCTCTCATCTCGTTTGACGTTGGGCTAAAGTTCGTGGCTGTGGTCGTCGCTATGGCCGACTAAAACACACACATCGTTTGCCCTCAATTCCCCCGATGAGTTAAAACCCCAATGCATGATGATTCTTGGGGATATCTAGACGACCGACTGACTTTGGGAAGGGACGAGGAAGGCGGTTGGCTTCGAAGCAGATGGTAACGAGCGAAGACAGATGGGTGTTGGTCGGTCTATGAAGATGACTTGGCAGTTTGACCCTTCGTCGATACGGGGTTCCTGGGTCATTTCGAAGCAGAAACTGAGTTTAAAAGGATGTGCGGATAAGAATCGGACATGTACGCATTGATCTCTTCGTAGATTCGATTTTGATCGATTGTGGAAGATTACGGCAAACATCTTGGAAAAATCCGATAGGTTAGGGAGGTCAGGGACCCGACCCAGATGAAAAACTTCCGTTTGTTGGACCGCAGGGATAGACACGATATGTTTACCACATCGGAGGGTAGATGGGACCAGGACCCTCTAACTATTTGGACTAATTGGACCGCCCAATAACTTTATGATCCCACATTTGGACCAACTGTGTTTGGTGTAGTATGAGCCTATCACTCTCTTGGGGACTTTGATTTGCTGAGCTCAAAGAAGTTTTCGTACAGGAGAGGTACAGAGGGGAGGAAATTGATGCCTTATTTGTAGACCAAATTTGAAGATCATGTCTTGTATTTCTTGGCAGACAGACAAACAGACAGACAGACACTAGAGAAAATGAGATAAGAAAACTTTGACTGGTAGAGGCAAAGAGAGTCAAATGCTGAGTTGTTTTAGAAGCCCATCTGCTTCTGAGTCATAGTCATCTGTAATGTTAACACTTGACAAGACATTTAATCATTGTTTGTTACTAATCTATTCTGTGAGAAAAACTTTTGAAGACAGCATTAATCCTATTAAATTTCTTAGCAATTGGAAGTCATTTAATCTTTTTCATGTAATTGTCATCCAACAAAACTCGCCTGAGAGAGAGAGACAGACAGACAGACACAGACAGACACAGAGATTTGTGTACATACTTTGATTTATTGATATGATTATAGCTATATTACATATATTATATATATATATATGTATTATATATAGGCACTTGAAAACTTTACATTAAATGTCTTTACATTAATCTTGGAAGATGTAATTTGGCATTCACCTTGTTAAGTGTACAGTTTCATTACCTAGTTTTGTGTCCAGCTGATGAAGTTGCTTTATGTGAGTTGTGATAATGTTGATTGCTTTAACAACATACACATGGAAACTGTGCATCTTTTTAAGAACTTGGTTGACTGTCATTGCAATCTTACGATGAGAATTGAGATCGACCAGCATTTTAAGCTGAGTTATTCTTAGCACTTTAATATAAATGAGAGTAGATAATAAAAGTGAATGGGACACCATTGTGGGGCGTAGTGGTGCAGTGGGTATGTTCGTCACCCTGCAGCCGAAGTGTTGCAGGTTCGAATCCACCTCAAGTGCACATACAAACACACCATTGTAGTTAGTGAACTTCTTGGTTTTTGCCCCTTTTCTGCATGTGCTTGAAAATAAATTTTTTAAATTGTGGTTTTGTACTGTCTGGTCGGAAGCATAGTTTCTCTTGAAGTGACACTATATAAATTTCATGGTTTCGATTACAATTAAGTGCTGGAGCAGTAATGTTTGTTAGAGAATTATATCCTCTTGACTTATATGAGTTATATCCTGATGAACTTCTTTACAGATTGCAATCTGTGCAAATGTGGGAAAACAATCGTTTGATGAAGAAGATGTCCGGACGATCTATTAGCACCGAATTATTATACGACATCGATATGCTTGAGATGATTCGCTGGCCTTCCATTGAGGACACGCCTGACCTGTTCGAGGTGATGACCTCTTCATGCCAAGGTCGTGGTCCCTATGATTCCCTCTTCCCTTTCCAGCATATCGTTCCATGCCACGATGTTTCCAGTTCGCTTCGCAACGTCATTTCCGATGATTCGTTGAAAAGCGATTTTTACTTCAACCGAATCGATTGTGACGACGATTCACTGATGGTCACTTCGAATGATGCGCTGCGCTTCGAAGAGGATTGTCTCTTTGAATCTCCATCGCCTTCCTGCAGAAATGTTCCGCCTCAGAGCATTGTCTCTGGCGCTGAGTCTGGTGCCAGTCGGTTCCTCTGCCAGAGGAACTCAATGGCTGACATGACTCTCGCACAACTCAACGACTCAAACGCCTCTGACACAAAGAGTCATAGAGTTGATCTTGCCGAACTAAAGGTCAAAGTTCAAGACCTCGATCAGAACTTTGATCCAACGAACGAGAATTTCTCGTCTGCTTCGAAATCGGTTTCTTCTTCTTCGTTGTTGACAACGAAAGACAACATTGCATCTCGACTGTTGCCTTCAAAGCAGAACAACATCAGCCGACAACCGTTGTTTGCTGTTAAAGATGAATATGAAGGAAGCAACATTGCTATTAAGCATGAGATAAAGACAGAGAATAATTTGTCGCCCGTCAAGTTCTCTTCAAAGACATCGAAAGCGTTGAAGAGATGTCGGACGTCGAGTTTTGCCTTAAGCGAAGGAGACGGAAAAGATGAGTCAAAGAACGCGTTGGATGTACTGAAGTCTTTGAATCATCATCAAGGTCATGACCTCGTCTCTTCCATCTCTTCTTCCAACTGCTGGCCAGTGGGAAAGAAAATTAAGCTGGAAATAACAGGTCAGTTATCATTATTATTATCGTTATTATTATTATTATTATTTATAATATGATTATTGTTATGATTATTAATATTATAATTTTTTGTTATTATGATGGTTAATGTTTATTATTTATTCTTATCATTAATATTATAATTATTATTTCTATTATTTTTTAAATTAGCTAATTTTTGGCACATGTGGCAAGGAGTGGTAGTGGTGGAATGGGTTTTGAAGCCAGGCTGAAGATGAGCATTGACTTATGGAATGTGCAACCTCTGCTAGTGACATTTAAATCACAGATGAATTGTTGAATTGGTCATTTGTTGGTTCGTTAGAATGTTCAACTTGTGATGTCAAGAAGCAGATACGGTTTTTATCGTGCTCCTCTTCGACAGTTTGGTTTGTTTATGTAATTGGTTGAAGGAATTCAACTAAACGTGTAAACAAAGCTGTTAATAAGATGAACGAATTGGTTATAAAATAACTATGGACAAGCAATTGATACCAGTGACACTATTCGAAGATAAAACAGTGAATGATGTTGATTTTGTATTTGCTGATAATTATTACTTTGTCTCGAGATTGCCTCAACCTAGTAATTTTTTTATATGTTGTGTTTATGTCAGATTAAATAAACGAGCATTGATTGATTGATTGATTGATTGATTGATTGACTTATTCGATAATACATGTAATCATAATTAACTCTTAACAAATATTAATTCTAGAATAACTAACTATTAATAACTTTTATTTGTTAGCCGCTGTTAAAATAATACTACGAGAGGTGATGAAATGTTTTGCTGATGCGATCCATATTTTGCTCTGTTTTATAGAAAGTGCCTGTGATGACAATGAGGGTCAGAAGGTCATCATGCCATGCAATGACGTCACCAGCCTGCCTCCTCATTCTTCGAAATCTGTCGTCAGTGAAGAAGAAGAGAATGGAGGAGGAGACACTGATGACCTCTCTGATGCAGGTATGACTTGACCTACTCACCTGACCTACTTCACCTGACCTACTCACCTGACCTACTTCACATGACCTACTTCACCTGACGTACTTCACCTGACCTACTCACCTGACCTACTTCACCTGACCTACTTCACCTGACCTACTTCACCTGACCTACTTCACCTGACCTACTTCATCTGACCTACTTCATCTGACCTATTCGCCTGACCTACTTCATCTGACCTACTTATTCTGACCTATTCACCTGACCTACAACACCTGACCTACTTCACCTGACCTACTTCACCTGACCTACTTCACCTGACCTATTCATCTGACCTACTTCACCTGACGTACTTCACCTGACCTACTTCACCTGACCTACTTCACCTGACCTACTTCACCTGACCTACTCACCTGATCTATTCACCTGACCTACTTTATCTGACCTACTTCATCTGACCTATTCACCTGACCTACTTCATCTGACCTACTTATTCGGACCTATTCACCTGACCTACAACACCTGACCTACTTCACCTGACCTACTTCACCTGACCTACTTCATCTGACCTATTCACCTGACCTACTTATTCTGACCTATTCACCTGACCTACAACACCTGACCTACTTGACCTGACCTACTTGACCTGACCTACTTCACCTGACCTATTCACCTGACCTACTTCATCTGACCTACTTATTCTGACCTATTCACCTGACCTACAACACCTGACCTACTTCACCTGACCTACTTCACCTGACCTATTCACCTGACCTACTTCACCTGACCTACAACACCTGACCTACAACACCTGACTTACTTCACCTGACCTACTTCGCCTGACCTACTTCACCTGACCTACTCACATGACCTACTTCACATGACCTACTTCACCTGACCTACTCACATGACCTACTTCACATGACCTACTTCGCCTGACCTACTTCGCCTGACCTACTTCACCTGACCTACTCACCTCACCTACTTCACCTCACCTACTTCACCTGACCTACTTGTGTCGGCGAAGGATGTTGTTCGATTTTCAAATCAGTTTCTTTTATATGCTGCAAATAATTCTGTCTGCTTCCTGATTCCACAGCTGATGATGATGATGATGATCACGATGATGTTATCCATGGTCCTTAGGAAAAGGATGGAATTAACATTCGCCAGATAGTTGTCGTCGTCACCATCGTCGTCATCGTCATCATGTTCATCTGCATTGTCACGAATATTGTCATCATCATCATTGCTCATAATCATCTTCATCAGAGCAGCATCTTTGCATATGTCATGATTTGTGTGTTTGTTAAATGGAAATGTATTTCGATGTGTGATGTAAAGTCAAGTGACATTTCTGTAGATCCACTCCAAGATCAATGTTCACATGCCTTACAAATGATGATGCCAATTCAAAGATGCAGGCTGTCCTTTTGAAAGAGAGAGAGGGGGGGTTCCTAGTAATATTATTAATGCCATATCAGGTGTTTCACCACCCAGTTTTTTTTCACCTGCTGCACACAGTGAAGCATTTTGCACTTCCACCCCCGAATCTCAGCTGACAGCCCTAACGATTTGGCCCCAACTGAGGCGATGGTCATAATAATAAGAGGATTGGCCCCAATCTGGATTGGGGCTTTGACTATTGGATGGCCTTGCGATTTAATGGGTCATTGAAGTCCGTTTGAAATTGAGTCACAAGGGAAAGAGAACATATGGAAGAGACAGAGAGAGACAGACAGAATGGCATAGATGCAGAAAGAGAGACAGAGAGACAGACAGAATGACAGAGATACAGACAGAGAGACAGACAGAATGACAGAGATGCAGAAAGAGAGAGACAGCAAGTGAGAAAGAGAGGTGCTGCATTGATCAGATGTATTTGAGTCATTTGCAATTGAAGTTGTGAACAGAGTTCAAGGCATTAACTGACAGAATCGTCGAAATGGTTTTAAACACTTGCATCGAATTTCTAGAGTTTAAATAATTTTCTTGTTTCCGATGAGTTTACTTCTGTTGAGGGTGACGTGTTGTGTGTTTATTTTCTCTTGAATTTGCAGAATCTGTTCTCAGCAAAAGTAGTTCGGTGGCGGATGTGATGCGGCCGAACGGTGGTTCCGAGAAGCGCTACTTCTGGCAATACAACATCCAGGCGAAAGGTCCAAAGGAGAAGAGACTCTGTAAGAACATCGGATCCACGGATCCACACGTCATCAAAGACTTTGAGGATCCCGTCTTTGATCCAGGTCACAGCAACATCCACTTCGTCCACAGTGGAAAAGCACGCAAGGGAGATGGAACGGACATCACTCCCAATCCACACAAACTCCTTCAGATCGGTTGTGAGCTGAAGACGTTGAATTGTACGATTGAAGACATGATGCTGGCGTCGGACTTTGTCACGCGAACGACGACGATGAAGGAAAAGAACAAATACGCGTCACGCGTTTGTCGGCTGAAGAAAAAAGCTCAACATGAAGCGAATAAGATTAAGCTGCAAGGATTGAACGAAGAACACAGTTAGTGTTTGTGGATACGTCAGCAGTCAATATTATAGTAATTATGATGATAATAATTATTATTTTAGTGATATGATAATGATGGTAATAAGATAATAGCTAGGATAATGATAGTAATAATAACAATAAAGATAATGATTATAATTTTATTAGATAATTTTGACTTCAGGTGAATAAAAAAAAATAAAAGTAATAGTTATAATAGTGATTATAATAATAATAATAATAATAATAATAATAATTAATAATAATAATAATAATATAGGATGATTTGTATAGAGCCATGGCTCAGCTAAGTGTGTAGGAAAGTGTTTTGCATATGAGTTGAATGAGTCAAAGGCCGTCATCATTATTATTTTTCAGATGGGTCTTAAGTTGTGATATAAATGTGTTGATGATGATGACGACGACGACGACGACGAGGATGGTGCATTCTGCACATGACCCATCGCATCGTAATACTGAACTGCCATGCACTATGGAATCTATTACTGTAGCAGAGAGAAGGAACAGAGAGGAGGAGGCCCTTATTATATCTCTCTCTCTGTCATCAGAGCATCATGCTTTTATATAGGTTACATATTAGAACAAAAATTTAATGCAGGCAGCTCAATCTGATATATAATTGCAATTCTGCATTCAAATCTTAGACTTTGTGAGTTTTTGCATAATGGTGTTACATTGTGATTTCATTATATCTTACGTCATGTCTCATATTTGAACCGAATGTTTTTCCACTCTTTTGCTTATGAGTTCATAGAAAGATGATCTGTGATGATGATCTAAATTCTAAATGTTTCTTCTGCTTGAACTTTTGTTTTGTGAAACAACAGATCAACTGATGTCGGTTCTCAATTCAATTAAATCAAAACTTAGACAACAGCGGGATAAGACATCCTCATCTTCCTTCTCCTCTTCATCATCCTCATCATCATCGTCCACGAACAATAAAAGACAACAAAACGTCAACTTCACCGAAGAACTCGACAACCTCACAAAATCCTGTCTAAGTAAGCACTGCTCTCTTAAAATTCTACTTTCTTAAAGCAGTGTTTGTCTTAAAGCAATGTTTTTTAAAAATTAAAGCAGTATTTTTCCTCTCAAAGCAGTGCTTTTCTCAAAGCAATGTTTTTCTTAAAGCACTGTTTTTCTTAAAGCACTGTTTTTCTTAAAGCACTGTTTTTCTTAAAGCACTGTTTTTCTTAAAGCGCTGTTTTTCTTAAAGCAGTGTTTGTCTTAACAGTGTTTTTCTCAAAGCAGTGTTTTAGAAAAAAATTAAAATAGTGTTTTTTCTCATAGCAGTGGTTTTTTTAATTAAAGCAGTGTTTTTCTCAAAGCAATGTTTTTTTAAGCTCTGTTTTTCTTAAGACTATGTTTTTTTATATTAAATCTGTGTTTTTCATAAATCTGTGTTCATCTTCTTCTTAATCTTCTGTTGTATTCAAAGGGGTGAATGTGGCCGGTCGGGCGGATGACTACGTCAGCTCAATTCTTCTCGACTCTTCCACGAATACAGACAAGGACGACATTTGGTTGTACAGCGATTGAACTCAAAACTGACTCAGTGAATCAACTGACAGTCAGTGATCAACCGACATTCAAGGTCTGACAGTTACTGACCGTCAAACGGCAGTTCAACTGACAGTCAATTTGGATCAATTGACAGTCATTTTGAATCAGCTGACAGTCGTTTTGGATCAGCTGACAGTCGTTTTGGATCAGCTGACAGTCGTTTTGGATCAGCTGACAGTCATTTTGGATCCGTAATCTTCTTCCTGCATCCAGCTGGGCTTCTGTTCAGACTGATAAAAACATTGATGACGATATACTTGAAAATCTTTTCTTGCATATAATGTTGACAATTCAGGGATTTCATTTTCCACTGAAGTCTATTTATTGTGACAGATGAAAAAAGATTCTGCAGACCTGAAGCTGCTTCTGTCACTGAATGAAACTCTTCGTATTCGCTTATTATTATCTGGGCATTTTTTGTCTTCAATTAATTATTTGGTTTTGATAACTCGTTGCTTTTCTCTAACATTTTGGATTTTTTTGACTAATTGTGAGGCGCTAAGTGCATTAAATACGGGCGTTCAAAAGATTTTCAGCAAACCATGTTGCTCTTGTGAGTCTTGTCAGTCTGTGACATCCATCAGAAAAGAGGGTTGGCATCACGTGATGGCTTGGAATAATCCAAACCTCTGATTCAGAATATTGGTGTGAGAATTAATTCTTCAAACTCTAGCCATCAGTGGAGCTTCTTTGCTAACTGTGGCATCACTACAGAAGTGATTAGATTCAATTATAATATATTGACATTTGGTTGACTGAAGTTGTCTGTAGATTGTATGCATCTGATGTTTTGTTTCTGATCTACGTGTCACCAACACTCGTTTCATTGTCCATCTAAGCTATCTACGTTGGCTTCTATCTTGATTGGATGATGTTCAATCGTAAGTCGTTTCTTCGTGCTATCCTTGCAATTTTCCCCAGCAATTACAGTATATCCCTTGCATTGTGTAACCTATGATGTTGTAGATAGATTTTGGGTTTTTTCATTAGAAGATTGAAGCTGGAATTTAATTAATGATGAACAACACGGAGCTGTTAGAAACGTTTTATATTCTGTTTTTTTTTAAATTCGATTTTTATTTTTTAATTGCAAATTCACTTGAAATGACGATCGATTTCTGCCTTGGACAATAATTAAATGATGATGATGATGTTGTTGTTGCTGATGATGATGATGATCATGATGATGATGATGATGATGATGTTGTTGCTGGTAAATATGTTGCAATATAGATTGGGTCACTTGAGAAGCAAGAGTGTGTGGCCGACATCGCATGATGTGATTATAATTGTTGTTTAAGTAGAACTGGATGTATTCGTGTGTATATCTGATATATGCAAATGACATTTTACTTTTCTCGTTGGGAACTGGATGTTCACTTTTGTGAATATCTGAATGCTGCGTGGTAATGAGATGCGAGTTGAAACGAGTGGGGCAATAAACAAAGGCTCTTAAGTCTGGTGGATTACCAGTTCAACTTTAATAACAGATTGCACGTTCAATTCCATTTGGGTCGCATTGTATCTAATTAGGTCATGTCAAATGCAGAAGTTTTAAGTTGGGTCACTATCTCAAATGAAGCATCCACAGTCAGAAAGAGGAGAAGCTAAGCAAACTTGTTTTTCATTATTTTATTATTATTAGCATATTCTGATTAATTATGAGCAGCCTCTGTAGTTGTTCTGTCGTCTACGTTGTAAGAAGAAGGAATCAGCAGATGCCACACCAAAACGAAACCATGATGAGGGCTGTTGAGAGTCTAACCAATGTGACAGTTTTACACAGATGTACATAGTTACCGTAATTCTGTAAAAACGTAATATTATTATTATTGTGTTGGATGTTTGATATCAGAACGCATTGCAAATGAAATACAGACTGTTGCTTTAATAGATGTATGGAGTCATTTATTTCATAAAATTAGTATTTAGTTGATGGTTAAATGAGGAGCATAGCATTCAGCTGGAATTATTAACTATTGCATAGTATGTATTTTAGTTAGCAATTTATAAATAATATATATGAGCTAAAGGAATCTAGCGATAGTATCATGTAGACATAAGATAAGTTGGCCAACTGAGTTTTCGATAATTACCAGTGATGCAGTGTTATTATAAATTAAACTATATTGAAGTTTGTCTTTATCTAATTGTTGTCTGCACAGTTGAATTTGAGAATTAATTGTCTTTGTTAATCGGATGATGGGAATTTGGTGGCATTTAATCGGATCATTTACCGTCGGGTTTATTGAACTTTGCTGCTGTAAATATTTAGTAAAATTAAATGACTGCTTTGCCAGAGTTGACTTGTTTAAACTGGTGTTAATATGGTCATTGTGACTTGTTTAAACTGGTGTTAATATGGTCATTGTCTAATAATGTGCATCATATTATTTACAGACTATTTCATAATATTTTGTGTATGTTGACTACACAGAATGGACAAGTTGAGAATTCTTTCTGATAATGCTTTGGAGTTGATAGTAGAAAATGTTTGTTTCACGAAGGTGCGCGTGAATTTTATTCGTGAAATGTTCATCATCATTTCTCTCTCTCTGTTGTATCTTTATGAGAAGAGTTTTGCTGCATAGATCATTTTGAATGAATTATCGAATAGATGCATTTAATTAATGATTACTGATTGACTATTAGACTACTTTATTAATTGATTTAATTGCAAGGTGAATTCTCTACTCATACATATGAATGGTTCTGAGACATTGTTACAGATTGATTGGAATTTCAAATTCTTGCCGTGATAGCTATTGTTTGTCTCTTGACGGTTTTGGTTTCTTCATGAATAATAGATGAATTGGAAGCTAGTAGCAATTGTTTTAAATCGTAGACAAAGAAGACTAAAAATGGAATGGTTGAGATGATTGACGATTAGTTGATTGAGGAATTGTGAAAATATTATTAAGTGATTAAATCATGGATGAAATGGAAAGCTCGTTTATTTTTTGTAAAATAATTACTGTAGATATTTAACAACTGTTTCGTTTGGGCATAAATGCTTTTATTTTTATTTTCTACCTCTTTGCCAATGAATTTCTTTCATCCACAAAACTTTAGACATGATTGGTCACAATGTTTGTTTCATAAAATGGAGAGCACAGGTTCGATTATCCTCTTCCTCATCCTCCTCTTCCTTCTTCTCCTCCACCTCCTCTTCTCCTCCACCTCGTCCTCCTATTCCCCACCTCCTCTTCCTCCACCTTCTCCTCTTCTCCTCCACCTCTTCTTTCTACTCCACCTCCTCCTCTTTGGGTCCTTAGCAAGTTAGTAGTAGTCTCACTTTAACATCACTGTGTGATAACAAAGTTTGATGCCCTCCTCCTTCATCCAGGCTTGGGACTGTCATTTATTGACTTCATCATTAGATTGGGTGTTTAATAAATAAGTAATAACAACAATAAAGAATTTACACATCGGCTGTTTTTTGTGTTGCCTCTATTATTTACAGATTTTCCAGCCACATTGACAATATTATTCTTTTAATTAATGTGGGCAATTGTCTTGCATTACTAAAAGGTTACTTACTTAACTTATTTACTTACTTGCTAATATAGTAAAGGACCACAACCTGCGATATGGGGGGGGGTGCGCTCAAATACCATAGACATATTTATTCATTAATTCACTACATTAATTTGCTGGGCTGCTCTGTCCATACACATGAAGTGTAACATCTTCATGAGTAATTATTGTTGTAAAGGGAGACAGAGAGGAATGATACACATTTTCTTTACACATCGATATGTTATTAGTTCGTATTGTGCTATTGTGTATTTTAAACATGTGGTAGGTTGAGCATAGTAATAATAATAGGTTGTAGACAAGATAGGTGTTGCTCTACACAAGTTTACTGATTGCTCGCTAGATGGACAACGTTAAATACTGTAGTGAACGGTTCGCTCGTCTGAAGCAAGAACCATATAATTGTAAGGCATTCCTTAAAGTATTTCTTTAGCGCCAGATTAGTTGAGGGGAATTATACGGGAGACCTGCCTGCATTCTAATAAGATATTTAAATATCGGGCTATAGTATGGCGCTCGGGCCGTACGTACACAGGGATCTGAAATGTCGTGGCACCCATTCAAACGAAGAGTAGCAGTAGTAAAGGATCTCCCCAATCATGGTCGCCCTCAGACATGCGCTCAATCGATGTCTAAGAGAACTGAGCTATTAATATTGTGAGGTCAGGGCAGCGGCGCCCGCAGGATTTTTTTCTTGTACGCACAGAAATTTTCGATGGAGGGGTGAACAGGGGAAAATTTTCGGTCGACGAAAAAACTGATGATTTTTTTTAGTCATCGACCAAAAATTTCCAAAAAAACATACCTTTTCTATCCGCCCAAAAAACTGATGACCTTTTTTTTTTTTTTTAGTCATTTAGTCATCGACCAAAAATTTACCAAAAACATACCTTTTCTATCCGCCGCTGTACGCACTTACCTATTTGCGTACGTCTGCGGGCGCCGCTGCTGTACGCACTTGCGTAAGTGCGTACGCCTGCGGGCGCCGCTGGGTCAGGGCGTAACTATCGTCTTAGTCTAATAATAATGTGCACAAACTGCAAGGCGCATAGAGTCCCATAAAGACATTTAAAATGAGTAATTCCAGGCATTGCATACATGGCCAAACAGAGGAGCATACGTTGACCTCTGATCCGGGGCCATAAAGATCGCGAGCTAATTACGTCACTGCAGGTTGCGGCCAACATGATTGTATACGGTCGTTTCGAAAGCCATTCACATTTACTTTTACAGGACACACAAATCATGAGAGAAGAGCAGCCTACGAAGTTAAAGTTCAGGGAATGTATTATTATAAAATATGAGGCTATAAGAGATGAGACATCGAGTGTTAAGTCAACAGCTGATCGTAGGCCCTATAATAATTATATGCAACTGACTTCAATAGACTGAAACATCCGCCGTCTGTTCAATGAGAGGATATGCATGTATATATATATATATATATATATATATATATATATATATATATATATATATATATAATGAGAGATCGATTTTTCATTGAACTGCTGATAATGATGAGGTGTTTTGAATCGTGTTATCATTCTGCTGACGGTTGTATTCGTTTTTACAGTTGTGCTGATTCGAATCAGCACAACTGTAAAAGAGGGTGAGGAGGAAGACAAGGAAGAAAGGCAGGAAGCTGAGATGGAAGATGAGGAAGAGGATAGGAATAAAAAGGAAGAGGGAGAAGAAGGAGAAGGGGGAGGTGAATTATTAAGAAGAAGAAGAAAGGAGGAAGAGGACTGGAGGAGGAGATGTAGGAC
Source organism: Lumbricus terrestris (assembly GCA_949752735.1). Lineage (NCBI taxonomy): Eukaryota > Metazoa > Annelida > Clitellata > Crassiclitellata > Lumbricidae > Lumbricus > Lumbricus terrestris. The sequence goes on from OX457051.1 coordinate 43,291,186, forward strand.
GAGTAGTTGGTTGGTCTGGGTCGTTAGACGGTGATTAATCGTTGAAAAAGCAGAATGTGCTGGAAAAACCAGGATTGATTCAAAACAGAGGGTGCGTTTTTTTCTTGTTCACTTCGTTTCGTTTTTGGAGCATTGGAGATCCAAATTGATAATGTGATTGGATGGAAAGTTTTTGAACTTTTGGGTACAGCTTGCACGCGCCAAAGAGGATGGAGGGAACAAGCAGACAGAGGGAGGGAAGGAGGCAGAGGAGGAGGATGCAGAGGAGGAGGAGGCAGAGGAGGAGGAGGAGGCAGGGTGGGGCAGGAAAAAGCCAGCTGTGCCGTTGGCCAGACATTCTTGACGTTCCAATTATTGTGCACGCGTTGTATGCGCCGGATGCAAGTGCAGTAGGAGTTTTATTACACAGAGACACACACATATATGTACTCAGACACACACACAAAGACACACGCACACACACAGACATACATACATATACACAGAAATACAGACACATTATACAGTTATACACATAAATACGCACTGTTCATGGAAAATACTTTAGTGCCTTAGAGAACACTCTGGAAGAAGTTGATACACACGTTGTCTATAGTAACCAACAACAAATTGCCACCGAACTCTAGTTCAGCAAAACATTTGGAAATAGTGTGCCCTGCAGCCAGTCACACTTGTCTAATAGGTCACACTAATTGTCTATACAGGAGACAGTGGGTGGGGGAGGTCCTTGGGTTGGGAGAAGTCCTGGGGTTGGGGGAGGTCCTCGGGTTGGGGGAAGTCCTGGGGTTGGGGGAGGTCCTCGGGTTGGGGGAAGTCCATGGGTTGGGGGAGGTCCATGGGTTGGGGGAGATCCGATCGATCTTACTTATTCGACATCCAACATAATAACCCAAGCATGTTTGAAAGGATGAAAGAATAGCTTACCTGTTTGACATAGGCTACTAATTGTGTCCAGGTGAGTGGAGATGATTACAGGTGAGCATTTCTATGCAGGTGGAAATATCATCATATTATAAAGACCTTTCCCCCGTCAGAAACAGCTGCTGCGTTTGATCGATAAAATCGGTTTAATATCCGGTTGAATTGATGTGGACATCATGTGGCCGAATGAACAGCTGCTCTTCACTTCTGATTGGTTCAAATGTAACGGAGTTGTAAGTGTATTTTACTTTAAAGTATCAGACATTAGTAGGACAGTCATCGATTCGTTCAAACTCATGTAGGCTACAACACTCTTTTTCTTCGGCCTCGGCTGACCCATGGCGCTATATAAGTATTAATGTTATACTATTATCATTAGCCTACAAGTGGCCCTCACATCCAGAGTGAGAATTGTCCGGGGTTTGAGGTTTCATCCTTCCAGTCTTTCTTTCACCTCAGAGTAAAGTCTGTTTTTCACACCACAATTCCATGTGGATCATAGTCCACCCCCGCCCCAGTTATTTTTTCGCAATTCTCGCACTGGTCATGTAATCGAACATAAGCTATGTGCTATGTATGGAAACATTTCAATAACCTAGTTGTAGCCAAAACCTTTGGGCCTTCTGTCTGTCTGTCTGTCTCTGTATGTCTCTGTATGTCCATCTGTTTCTCTCGTCGTTATTATTTGCATTGTATATTGACATGCCGTATTACTGTGCAATGTATGTCCACATTTCTGACATGGTGTTTTCTGCATTGTTTCACATGTAAGCGAACTTTAAGATCGCCTGGTACAGAGGTTCGTGCTGTGATTACAAACAGAGTATCCTATTAATAGGTCAGACTAAACCTTAGTCCCACTGGCCTATCGTGTTTTTAATGGCTGTAAGCATTGGATGCCAAACATGTCTGAACTTAAGGGGCCTATAAATGAGTACATTTCTGGCCTGTATGGATGAGGGCGTTGGGAGGGGGTCTGTGTAGCGACCTGCGATGCCTTGGCCCCACGGAGTGAAGGGCCAAGACCGCTTCTGCCACTAACCAAAGCTTTCGCCTATATTTGCATGATATTGGCGACCTACGTACATGTACTTTTATGGAATGTCAACTGTGAATGGTAATGCGATTCTTCTGTCGCTTTCGCCTGTATACTGTATTATAGTGTATACACCGTACGCCTATGCGTAGGTATAATACATGTAGGCAGGCGCGTGTTATGTTTGGACAAGCAAATAATATAGTCATGTCCGTCTGTCTGTGTGTCTGTCCCTGCCTCTATCTGTCTCTTTTCTATCTCTCTGTCTCTGTCTGTCTCCGTCCATCCATCCTCTATCCATCTGTCTGTCTGTCCATCCATCTGTCTGTCCATGGGCGGAGTTTGGTTTCCGTTCTTGGAGGGGCTAGATTTTTTGGGGCAGAGACTCGGTCCAGAAAACGAGAAAAATTTCACGGCAAAAAATTTGATGACCTTTTTTAGTCCTCAGGCTCAAATCTCGGCGAAATCTAACAATTTTTCCGACCCAAAAAGTTTTTTTACCTTTTCCTTTAGTCATTCGTATGTTTTGCATGGGGGTCTAGGCCCGAGAAAAGATACCATTTACACGGTAAAAATTACTAGGTCTTCTTGGGGGGCTTAGCCCCTCTAGCCCCTATAAACTCCGCCCATGTGTCTGTCTGTCTATCTGTTTGTCTGCTTTTTTCTTCTGTTTGTCTGTCTGCTTGTATATTAGATGCATATAGATGTAGAGACCGTTAAGCGCTGCACATACATGCATGCATGTATTGTATACATGAGTCGTCGGCTGCTGTTGAGTCTAAACGGCTCTGCTCCATAGACGCCAGGACCAACGGCAATAAACAAACAGACAGGGTGGTCATAAGGTTTCAACCTTTATTCCGTCGCTATTTAAAAAAAGGCACTGGCTACGGAACCGTCCGGAGTGCCGTAATTTGTTTTCTACGTAACCGTCCGGACGAATTTCCATGACTAGCGGACCGCCAGTCACGTGTAACCTGTCACATGACCCGAGTCACGAGTCCAGGCGGCCGTCTCATGCTGAATCCGCGAGTGGCGGATTCAGAATGAGACGTCTAAACGAATATTATTATGTAATTTGAAGTTCGATTTTTGAAGAAAATGTTCTTATGACTAACCCTACCCTATCTCTAACCATATCATGTAAATGAAGATTGGTTAGCAGGCGGCCGTCTCATGCTGAATGCGCGAGTGGCGGCCATCCCATAAAGAAGATTATTATGCAATTTTAAGTTCGATTTTTGAAGAAAAAGTTCTTGTGACTAACCCTACCCTATCCCTAACCCTAACCCTATCATGTAAATGAAGATTGGTTACTTACTCTGTCATTAAAACAAGAAAAAACAAGAAAACTTTTGTCCGACATAAAACAAGCAATCGGTAACTGGCGCCATTATTCAAGAATGAAGACTCGTGACTCGGGTCATGTGACAGGTTACATGTGACTGACGGTTACGTAGAAAACAAATTACGGCACCGTCCGGACGGTTCCGTAGCCAGTGCGTTAAAAAAATTATGATTATGATGACGACGATGATGATGACGATGATGATGACGATGACAACGATGATGATGACGATCATGATGATGACGACGATTATCGTCATTATCATTATAATACTAGCAATAAAAAGTAATCGTTTATTATTTGAAACTAAATCGTTTCTCGAATAGTATAACTATAACTAAACGATTTCTCTATCCATCAACCAGTCCAACATCAACTTTTTTGGTCTTCCTGGTGGTTTCTTTCCCTCCATTCTTTCCTCGAATAGTATAACTATCCTCAACGGTGAGTCTCCAACATCAACTTTCTTGGTCTTAATTTCTTTCTTGGTGTAATTGTTATACTATTCGAGGAAAGAATGTAGGGAAAGAAACCACCAGGAAGACGAAGAAAGATGATGTTGAACTGGTTGCTGGACAACGAAGAGGGAGGAGGATAATATAAAGAAATCAATGAAAAAGCACAGAATAGACAAGAATGGTGTCGTTGGAATCTTGGACGATCTGCCAAAGAGCAGAACATTAAAGACGAAGAATTGAGACTGACAGTTATAACAGACAATCTGATAAATTCAACAGGAATCGAATAATTAATTCGACTGTATAGGCTATAGCAGCCTGGAAACCACTATAGGTCTAGTACAGCGGTTTCCAACCCGTGGCCCGCGGGCCAAAAGTGGCCCGCCTGGCTTACAAAAATGGCCCGCAGCATCTCAATGAATTAATAAAAAATATAGGCCTATGTAAAAATTGACAATTTGGACATGATAGAATATATAATTCTTTTCTATTAGGCCTACAAATTATTTTATTTGGACGTTAATAAATCGCATCAAACATTCTATTTTGATTAAATTATAGCAATATTATAGCCTTGGCTAATTAAATTTTACCCTTGTGGCCCCCTAATGTCCTCCAACTTAAAAAAGTGGCCCTCAAGTCAAAAAAGGTTGGGAACCACTGGCCTAGTATCTGTTCTGCAGCTCTGCAGCTCTGCTGCATGTTTCACAATCGCCCATTGGGAGTGAAAGGTTGAGTTATGCATAACTTCTATAACCCTGTCAACTCCCCAGGCCTCATTGCCTCGGTGCCAAATTCCTATATCTGTCTAGAAAAAGCAAGACCTCCTCCGCCAGTGGTTAACCAACGAGGACCAAAAGGTGGTGGAATATGTATCATTTACAAAGAACACCTAACAGCCTCGATGAGAGACCTTGGAATTTTCTCTACATTTGAATATCTTGCGGCATATTTTACATTCAAGGATTTGCATTCACTCATTGTTGTCATTTACCGTCCAGGCTCGAAAAGCACAAATGTGGAGTTCTTTACTGAATTTTCAAGCCTTCTCGCAGCTATCACCAAATTCTCCTGCAATATCATTATCCTTGGAGACCTGAATATCCACCTGGATGAAATAAACAACTCCGATTCTAAACGTTTCAATAAACTCATAACTACACACGATCTCACTCAGCATGTTACAGGGCCAACTCAAATCCATGGACATACTTTGGACGTTATCATGACCCGCATTGATGACAAGCTGATAGTGAGCAACATTAACATTTTTCCGCCATCAATATCTGATCACTCCATCATTCATTTCAACATTGCGCATCAACTTCCGCCAATAATCCGTCAGTCGGTTGTACGCCGCTCTTTCGGAAAATTCGATCAATCAGCTTTTGGTTCTGATCTCGAATCCACCGACCTCTTTAAACAAGCATTATGGAAGGAAGACTCAAATGTTAACGCTGCAGAGCTCTTCGATCTCTACGACTCAACCATGGAAGATCTTTTGGATCAACATGCCCCTCGAAGAGAAATAACTATACGAAAAGTACCTGACTGCCCATGGTTCGATGGAATCTGTGCTACATAAAAAAAGTCAACTCGTCGCCTCGAACGCCAATTTCGAAATTCGCCTTCTAAAGACAGAGAGCTACGCTGGAGAACCCAGGTTAAAACTCAACGAATCTTGTTTCAGCAAAAACGTTCAAATTATCTTCGTCACAGCATCGAGAGTGCTCAAGGTGATGGTCTAACACTCTGGAAATCCTTGAACACGCTACTTACACCGCCTCAAGACACCTCCTCACGCATTTCTCCAGATACACTCCTTGATTATTTTGAAAATAAAATAGACATGATCGGTGATTCGACTAAAGATGCACCGATTCCGGATTTTTCAAATCTACCTCCGATTTCACATTCGCTATGCAAGTTCGACGAAATCACAGTTGGTGAAGTTGAAAAACTTATAAACGATTCGTCATCAAAGCAGTGTGAATTGGATTCTGCACCTACTTGGCTCCTCAAATCTCTACACGTAATTTTCGCTCCGATCCTTGCACTCCTCATCAATGTTTCCATAACCCAAGCGTGTCTACCATCTAAACACAAGCGCGCCATTATTCGACCTCGTGTAAAGAAGTCAGGATTAGACCCGACAGATCCGGCCAGCTACCGGCCCATCTCGAATTTGTCCTTCATCTCGAAACTCGTCGAACATGTTATTCATAAACAACTATCTTTCTACATTGAATCAAATCATCTGCTTCCAACAACGCAATCTGGATTTCGTCGTCATCACTCTACCGAAACTGCAGTCATTAAAGTCTACAACGACATTGTTCTGGCCCTTGACTCAGGACTCATTGCAGCCCTGCTACTTCTGGATTTCTCTGCGGCCTTCGACTGTGTGGATCACACCATTCTCCTTAAACTCCTACAAACTCAATTTGGCGTGACTGCTTCAGCTATTCAGTGGATTGCCTCTTTCCTCTCCTCACGATCATACAGTATTAAACTTGGTGGGTCCTCTTCTAAAATGTTTTTTGTCCTTTTCGGCGTCCCCCAAGGCTCCATTCTTGGCCCACTCCTCTTTATTTTATACACCTCCAACATTGTCAACATCGCCTTGCAACATGGTCTCATGATTCACTTATATGCTGATGACACACAACTCTACATAAAGCTATCCGGACAGAACATTGGTAACATCAAAGTCAAGATTGCAGCCTGTTTCCGTGATATTCAGTCTTGGTGTGCATCTATGCGTTTGAAGTTAAATGCCGCCAAGACAGAACTCATTTGGTTTGACCGTCAAAGTGGACGAATCGATGATAAACTAATGAAAACTCTTGACCTCGACTCCAACTGCTCTATTCCACCATCTGATGTGATCCGTGATCTCGGTGTGCTACTGGACTGCAGTTTAAAGATGAATCACCATATATCTTCTGTAGCCAGAGCATGCTTTTTCCACCTTCGTCGAATTCGACAAGTGAAACGTTGTTTGAATGAAACTTGCCTTCGTATTCTCACTCAAGCTCTCGTCATCTCTCGCCTCGATTACTGCAACTCGGTTCTATCTGGTCTTCCATCATCAACACTTCAACCCCTGTCTTCAGTTCTTCATACGGCCGCTCGTCTGATAAAAGGTCTTGGTCCCAGAGACCACATCACTTCAACTCTGAAACAACTACACTGGCTTCCTATCCGTGCTCGTATTGCTTTCAAAATTTCCCTCCTGATGTTTCATATCCACTACGGAACCTCTCCATCCTACATGGCATCGATGGTCACGCCATGTTCCGCTTCTAAGTCCAGAGGACTTCGTTCGTCCTCGCGAAGTGATTTTGCTACACTTCGCACATACCGGAAGCTTGGAAGCCGTGCCTTCTCAGCATCAGGACCTAAAGAATGGAACAGTCTACCAACCTCCATTCGCCAGTGCTCATCTGTTGCAGAATTTAAATCAAAGCTAAAAACTCATTTGTTTTCATTGTATTATAACTAGATTTGTAGTGAAGCGCGCTCTTGTGCAAGACTTGTTTTGTTAAAGCGCGTTATAAATGACTAATTGTATTGTATTATTGTATGTAACCCCGGATTAGACAATATCTGTTTGCAATGGTAATTGTTCTATTGAATTGCGAATAAGCCTATCACCAATAATAATGAAAAATGACGAACTTCTATGGCGCCGTAACACGGCACATGCCGCTACAAGGTCGCTTCGACAAACACAAGAACGCAATCGGTGAGTATGAGGCGATGTTGAGAGGTGCTTCAGGTCGAAATCTTTTGACCACCCTATTCGCACTTTTTACATTGGGTATATATCGCAGTAGCAGTGAGTCACGTGATGTCGGGCGAAGGGGGGATGAGGTGGAGGGTGGGTTGAACGTTGATACGGTCTGGTGTTCGTGGTCGACATTGTCAGCATTAGCAAGGAAAGTATCGCTTGGAGTCGGTCGTTCAGTCAGTCTTACAGCACCGTCGACTAAAGGTAGGATCATCCTTAGTTTCTCAGACAAATTCTTTGGCGTCAAGGAACTAGACCAAATCTTGGTGATCTGTTTAGACAAAGCAAAATTAATTACGATTCTTTGTGCTAGACGTAATTTAGATCACTTAACTTGTAATTGCTGTTGAAAGTAATGCTTACGTTGACAATTTCTTATTTTTTCGCGCATCGTTGAACATCAAAAGAAGTTCTTCAAATAAATAAGAAACTGTTTTCAGACGAAGTTGTTTTTGAGCGGCCACCGATGCGAGTCGGTTCATTTATACGTAAAAAGAAGCCGAAGCTTAACTAGGGCTGAAAACTTAGACACGCCCATTGATAAGGGCGTTTTGTTTACAGATTGAATTCGCCGATAGCCCTGCAAAGTCTGCACCCAAATTTTGTGCAATCTCTAAGAGTTCAGTCTTTTTTTTATAATTATTAGGTTGTGATTTAATTGCTGAATTCCGTGATTCACTATAATTTTCTTGCGTGTACCACATAAAAATGCAAATTATTTTATTTGCCGTTAAATTGCAGAAATTAATGAAGCAACATCTTAGCATAAGTGTAATCGTAGTCGTAAACTCCAAATGAAGCCAATGAAGAGCCACTTAATGCTAAATGTAGGCCTATTTACGAAAGTTGTGTCGAATATGCATGGTTGCCTAAACTTCTCTAAAGGGCAATGAAAAGTTTATCCAAGGCATGCCCCCAAATTCATCGTTCATCCATCTTTGAGATTAAGAATTCAACCCAGGGCCTTCTGAATTTCTCCCAGGGTCCTTTTCAGCTTCAGCCAGCACCACTTTAACTTCAGCCAGGGCCGTTTTGACCTTCATTCAATGCTTCATTCTCAATCGATCACAGTCTAAACGTTACCAACTAAAAAACTAAGAGAAGATAATAATATATTATAATAAATTATAATAAATTATTTATGATGATTTTCTGCAACAGATTCGTGAGAATGGGAGGCAAGGGAAGCAAGCCGAACTTCAAGGAATTGTCGAAAGGCACAAAGTACACAACGAAGGAGTTGGAAGAGTTCTTCAGTCGTTTCAAGAAGGACTTTCCAGATGGGAAGATAAGTCAGAAGCAGTTCATTCAACTCTACCAGAAGATGTTTGAAACAGACGAAGATGGAGACGCAACCGAATTCTGTGGCCACGTCTTCCGTCAATACGACACGGACCACAATGGCTACGTGGATTTTCGTGAGTACGTGACAACGTTGAGCATCGCTTCCAAAGGAACCCCGAAGGAGAAACTCCACTGGGCTTTCCAGCTGTACGATAAGGATGCCAGTGGATATCTCACACAGGCGGAGATTGTCGAGGTTCTGTCGGTAGGTGACAGCACCTTCTCTCTTATTCCGGTTAGAGAAAACAAAGGTGGGGTTAGTGCTTTCTCGGTGGTAGGACCCTCAACCTGGAATGGTCTTCCTTTGACACTGCGCTCCCTTTCTAAAAATCCTTCTCAGGCTTTCTTCTCTCATCTTTTGACAGTTTTATTTGGCCGCGCTGAGGCTGGGAGCGCCTAAGAGTAGCCCCCTTGAAGAGGCGCTATATAGATGCACTCAATGAATGCATGACTGAATGAATAGTATAGGCTTACGTTACTTTTTTAACGAGGCACTTTGATGTGAGCGCTGCAAATGTACTTGCAGTCTGCATAGGCTGTGCATGGCTCTGCGCTCCTGTTGCCACGAGACGGTACCAGATAGGCTACAGAGTCCGACCACGTAGACTCAAGTTTCTGCTGGATGTCTGTGAATTGGTTTTGATCTCTGCAGATTATATGAGCAGGGGAGTTGGGGAACCAATCCTGAGTTGTATATTTATACACACGGCTGTATGCATAGACCTGAAATTTGGTCTCTATATATTATATGCATAAGCAAGTAGAGAGAAAAATTATGCACATGTATCCTATAGAGTTCTTTTAGTTATAGCACGCTTTGGCATGCTACAGCCGAACTAAGTCTAGACATCCAATACTAGGCCAACAGAATGAGTTCATTTGCTGTTATGTCGGCTGCATGGGCGTTGCTATTTCTCCGTTCTTTGCATCGGAAGGCGGAAAGAAATCACTTGACTGGAATTTGATCCACGGAATATGAATCATCATCATCATCATCAGCATCATCATCATCATCATCGTCATCATCAGCAGCAGCCTTTTCCACTTAGCATCAATATAAGTCTGGAAAGCGAAACACTTTGAATCCATGTTTCATGGCAAAAACATCTTCTTGCTTTTCATTTTAATGTTTACAATTGCCATTGTTATTATTTGTAGTAGTAGCAGGTCCAGGGTGATGGTGGTGGGTAGTGAGTGTGGTTGTGGTTGCAGCAGCGTTGCTTGTGTAGTATTGCTTAAGGCACAAATTTGCAGTCGAAATTATCAAGTGTGCAGTTGAAATGTTTGGCTGAATTGCTGAGAGTTCACCTCCAGAGCAGATTATGTGTGATTCCATTCTGATAAGCCCAACCATTTCAATTACAGTTGACCGTGTTGAGGAGGAATGTGCAGCTAACATTCCATGAGTGCTTTTTCACTGTTGCATTGCTTAATTAAGTCCTAGTTAAGTTACACGTATCCTATGAAACATTCATGATTATTAAGTGGGAAGAGGGGTCAGGGTGATATAAGCTACTAGCTTTTGTTGGCTCCTAATTGCATTGTACTCAATGTACTGTGCTTAGTCATTCATATTTATGTAACCAGAGTTGAACGTGCAATAAAGTATGTATGTAGACCCTGCTTAAACCAATCGACTACCGTGATTTTATGTAGCGTGGGACGTGCGCCGTTGAAACTGTTTTATTGCTGGTATACTTTTCAGTCCATCTACAAATCTCGTGGAATCCCGGATCCTAAAGGAAAAGCGACGGAAGTTGCGAAGGACATTTTCACCAAAGCAGACGACAGCAAGGACAACAAACTGTCAGAGGCGGAATTCATCAAACATTCTTCATCCTCTCCTGAGATCGGTGAACTTCTCCAGGCCTTCTAAGGAACTGGAAGGAAGGGTGGTGCCTTGCGGAACAAAACATTCTATTCCTTCTCACTTTATACGCTACGTAGATTTTTACCACTTTTATGAAGACGATGCTGACTTTAGTTCTGGTAGTCATGTTTGTTTAGTTTACAACGATAGAACGATAGAGCGATGGAAATGACGCGGGAGTTATGGATGAACGGAAGAAGGGAAATGTGGACTGGAGGTGGAAGAGATGGGATGGAGGTGGAAGAGATGGGACGGAGGTGGAAGAGATGGAATGGAGGTGGAAGAGATGGAATGGAGGTGGAAGAGATGGAATGGAGGTGGAAGAGATGGAATGGAGGTGGAAGAGATGGAATGGAGGTGGAAGAGATGGAATGGAGGTGGAAGAGATGGAATGGAGGTGGAAGAGATGGAATGGAGGTGGAAGAGATGGGATGGAGGTGGAAGAGATGGGATGGAGGTGGAAGAGATGGGACGGAGGTGGAAGAGATGGAATGGAGGTGGAAGAGATGGAATGGAGGTGGAAGAGATGGAATGGAGGTGGAAGAGATGGAATGGAGGTGGAAGAGATGGAATGGAGGTGGAAGAGATGGAATGGAGGTGGAAGAGGTGGAATGGAGGTGGAAGAGATGGAATGGAGGTGGAAGAGATGGAATGGAGGTGGAAGAGATGGAATGGAAGTGGAAAAGATGGAATGGAGGTGGAAGAGATGAAATGGAGGTGGAAGAGATGGAATCGAAGTGGAAGAGATGGAATGGAGGTGGAAGAGATGAAATGGAGGTGGAAGAGATGGAATGGAGGTGGAAGAGATGGAATGGAGGTGGAAGAGATGGAATGGAGGTGGAAGAGATGGAATGGAGGTGGAGGAGATGGAATGGAGGTGGAAGAGATGGAATGGAGGTGGAAGAGATGGAATGGAGGTGGAAGAGATGGAATGGAGGTGGAAGAGATGGAATGGAGGTGGAAGAGATGGAATGGAGGTGGAAGAGATGGAATGGAGGTGGAAGAGATGGAATGGAGGTGGAAAAGATGGAATGGAGGTGGAAGAGATGAAATGGAGGTGGAAGAGATGGAATGGAGGTGGAAGAGATGGAATGGAGGTGGAAGAGATGGAATGGAGGTGGAAGAGATGGAATGGAGGTGGAAGAGATGGAATGGAGGTGGAAGAGATGGAATGGAGGTGGAAGAGATGGAATGGAGGTGGAAGAGATGGAATGGAGGTGGAAGAGATGAAATGGAGGTGGAAGAGATGGAATGGAGGTGGAAGAGATGAAATGGAGGTGGAAGAGATGGAATGGAGGTGGAAGAGATGGAATGGAGGTGGAAGAGATGGAATGGAGGTGGAAGAGATGGAAAAGCTGATCAACGAAGAAATTATTTGCTTCTTATAATTCTCCAGCTCCTTTGTTTCTAGAGATGAATGAAAATTGAATAAATCTCGATTTCTCTCATTATTTCCGTCTCTCATAGAATTTCATCTGATTGCTTTTAATGTTTTGCTGTTGCAACCGTGTAGGTCTACACAACCTGCTGCAGCATTGTCGTTGCACGGTCGACCAGTTGGTCTCTGTGTTTAATTGTATTTGTGTGTGTGTGTGTGTGTGTGTGTGTGTGTGTGTGTGTGTGTGTGTGTGTGTGTGTGTGTGTGTGTGTGTGTGTGTGTGTGTGTGTGTGTTGTTGAACGTCTTGTGTCGGCTTCTCTCCTATTTCAATATCAATCGCTAGTCTGCGCTAGATGTTCGTTTCGTTCCGCCCAGAATCTTCCTTTATCGGGAAAATTGTTAGTGAACGATCAGAATTACTGTATGTCTAACTATAGATGTTCTGGATCCAAAATGTGTAAGCACAGGGTTTAGGACATGGGCGAAGTCAGGGGGCAAATCTGGCCGGGATCTCCCATTTAGAAATTTGGACATTTCTCATCAGCGATTCTGACTGTGAAAAAGGACGTGCCTCCCCATTCCCCACTATAGGTTCGTAGAGGCTTTCAGCAATACAGCGGAAAAGATGGCAGAGAGAAAGGAAAGTAGTGTATGATTAAAAAAGGTCATCAATAATTCTGACGGAAACATGATTGTAGCTTATGCCCTACATTTTGACCAAACGACTAAAAAAAGTTCATCAGAATTTACGGCCAATAACCAACGAAAAATATTCTCAGACCCAACACCAAAAATGTTGGTTCCCACTTCGAAAATTTCTGTACTCGCCCCGGGCCTAGGATGTGACTGAACGGTGTCTACGCATTTACCTTCAATTTTTAACGTCGTGCTGTCGCTTGTTAGACCAGCACGTATAGCATGTAAGGTAAGAGGTGTCGAGGTAGGAGGCCTTTTCCCCTTTCGACACTGTTCTGTGTATCAAGTAACCTGTCTATCTGTTTCTTTCAGCTTTCTTTTCTTTATCCTTCTCTGTCTAAAGCCTCTGTCTGCCCTCTTACACACTCTCACTCATTGTTAATTGATGTGGGGTCATTAGAGTAATGAATTTAAAAGTCAAGCAAACTGGCCGGTGCATGTTTGTGTGATTTTTAGAGCGCCGCCAGAAAATCGCGAGCATTGGGTTTGGATACTTAATGCGAAACTCTTTTTGAGGAGCAATTCAGATATTTTTTGGCCTCGCAATGTCTGCCGAAATAGTCATCGGGATTGAAATTGATTCCAATGTATTTAAATGTCAAGGAAAGTGGTCGGGTTTTGGCCATTTTATTGGAATTCTCCAGCGCCGCCAGATAATAGCAAATATAGTGGGGCTGGATACTTAGTAAGCAGAGCTAAAAGTGAGCCAGGTCTCAGACCCGGCATTCTTTTGTTGGCCCTTGAATAAACAATGGTATTACAATGGTATTTATCAGCCTTTGACCCAAAGAGACCAGGCAGCTTTTTCAAACCACTTTCAGCCCTGCTATAGGAGACTCTATTTGAGGAGCAGCTAATATATTTTCTGGCCGCATAAAGTTTATGTCAGAAGTTAAAAAATGCTGGTTTCGTGGTTAGTGGTTACGCCCCAGACCAGACCACGCTCGGGGAGCATATGACGCAGTGGCGTAGCCAGGAATTTGTCATGGGGGGTCTATGGCCGGAAACCCTGTGTTCTTTGGTGTAGACCTGGCCTAGTCAAAAATTCAAAACACAAGGAGATGAAATTCCAGAAGAGTCCGAAATAATGAGAGAAATATTTATTCAATTATCATTCATTTCTAGAAAAAAACAGCTGGAAAATTATGAGAAGCAAAGAATTTCTTCGTTGATCAGAGTTTCCTTCTCTTCCACCTCCATTCCATCTCTTCCACCTCTATTGCTCACTTCCATTCCTCCGTTCATCCATCACTCCCGTGCCATTTCCATCCCTCTATCGTTCTTTTCCTCTCCTGATGTTGTAGCAGCCACAGTTGGTGACTGGTCGTTGTAAGCTACACATACACGACTGCTTCAACTAAAATCATCAACGTATTCATAAAAGTAGTTTAAAGAGCATAAAAGTGAGGAGGAATAGAATGTTAGAATGTTTCGCTGCAGAAGAACGCCCTTCTTTCCAGATGCTTAAAGGCCTGGAAACGTTCCTGGATGCCTCCTTAGAAGGCCTGGAGAACTTTTCCGATCTTTGCCCAGGAAGACGGATTCCAGACAAACATTTCCGCCTCTGCCAGTCTGTTGTCCTTGTCCTGTTGACCTTGGTCCATGTCGAATTGGCCGAAGACGTGGCCACAGAATTCAGTTGCGTCTACTTCTTCATTCATCAACAATCTTCAGGGCTCTTTCTACTTTGTGTGTTGTTTTTCAGTGTGGCTTAATTGTTTCATCTGCTGTTGCTTTTGGTTAATTTTTTCATCAATTTGTGGTGTGTACCAATTAGAATTATTCATAGCTACTTGGGGGCCCTACTTAGCGGGATTCCCTCCCTTCTGGGTCTCCATTTGTGTCCTAATTCCATACTTTAGAGTTTCTCTTTAACGCACTCCAGGTTTAGGGTTATCTTTTCCCACTGGTATCACTCTATCCTATAGCCACTGGGTTTAAATAATCTCTTCTTATATATTCCTGGGGGTATCCCCAATCTAGCCCAAAGGTTTTTTATAATTAGCGTTAACTAATTAATTCTTACTTTGATTATTGCTTGTTTAATTTGTGATACTTGTTATGCTTTATGTAACTATTTTCCTGCCTTATATCTTAGTGTGCTTGATACATCTGGACCAATAAAAAAATTGATTGATTGATTGATTGATTGATTTGCTTCCTTCACGTTCGACTTGCTTGCGCCGCCACCCATTCTCACGAATCTATTGCAGAAAATTATAGTAAATTTTCATCTTCTCTTAGCTTTGCAGTTGTTAACGTATAGACTATGATCAATTGCGAATGGAACATTGACTGAAGGTCAAAACGGCCCTGACTGAAAGTTAGAGAGGTCCTGTCTTAACCAGAATAGGACCCTGAAAGAAATTCAGTGGAGCTCGGGCTGAATTCTTAATCTTTATGTTGGATGAAAGAGGAATTTCGGAACACTACTTGGAGAAACGTTTGTCTACCCTTAACCAGGGCTTAAAGTGTGCCTCGACGGTCATGGACGGCGTCCATGCACTTATTTTAAAATCTGAACGCCGTCCAGCCACTTATTGGCCAGCACTGACTGGAAAGGTAAGGGGCGTCCAGGCACTTCTTTTGGAAAGGTAAGGGGCGTCCAGGCACTTATTTTCCCACACTTTTAGCACTGCCCTTAACACAACCCTTCTGACAACGCAGCTTTCGTAAATAAGCTGTTTTCATATGCTCAGCTTTCTAATGTCGCTCCATACATTTTGCAGCCAAAGCTTATGATAGCGATTAAACGTACAGATGGAAAGGTATTGCACCATTAATTTACGCAATTTTTTTTATGCCAGCACATGTATAGATAGATAAATAAAATAGTCTGCCGTGGCTATCAGTAGAAAAGAGTGAATAATAGATTTGGTATCAGATAAAAGATTTCATCAATTTGATCACAACCTAATAATTATCAGAAGACGAAACTCTTAGCTAGTGCACATTTGGCACAGGCTTTGCAGTAAACAGTGGGCTTTAATAAGTAAGCAAAACGCCCTATATCAATAGACGTCTCTAAGATTTTCAACGACAGTCACTGCATATTAACCGACTCGCATCGGTGGCTGTCCAAAAACAGTTGAGTCTGAAATGAAAACAGTTTTTTTGTTTATTTTAAGAACTTCTTTTGATATTCAACGATGCGCGAAAAAATAAGAAATTGTCATCGTAAGCATTACTTTCAACACCAATTACAAGTTACATGTATAACCTAAGTGATTTTACGTCTAGCAGAAAGATTCCAAATCTGCGTCTAAGAGTTGATTTTTCGAGCTTGGCGCTATAGAAGTTGTGTGAGAACGTAGAGATAATACCTGAAGTATATAGACAGATGGATGTGAAGTTCAAAGACTCGATGATCAGACTCCAAGCGATGCTTTCCTTGCTAACGTTGCCAACGTACAGACCACGATTACCAGACATTATAAAGACCTAAACCACCTACCCCATCCTTCGCCCGACATCACGTGACTCACTGCTACTGCGATATATAATGTTGAAAGTGCGAATAGGGTGGTCAATAGATTTCGACCTGAAATTAACACATCTCGGCATCGCCTCATTCTCTGACCAATCGTGTGCTCCTGTTTATCGAGGCGCCATTATATATAGCGAGGTGGGCTGTGATAGGCTGCGGCGCCATATAAATTCGCCATTATTATTATTCATGCAATTCAATATGGCAGACACACAGTGTTAAGAAGTTATGCGTGAGGTCGATTGAACCTTTCACTACCCAGCTTAGCAGGCTGCCATATAATTAGAGTTGAATACGACTCCACTTGATGATGATGATGATGATGATGATGATGATGACGACGACGACGACGATGACGACGATGACGACGACGACGACGACGATGACGATGACGATGATGACGATGACGATGATGATGATGATGATGATGATACTGTGATTTACTTAGCGCCATAACACAGCCGAGGCCGAAGAAAAACAGTTCTATAGTCTACGCGAGTCTAAAAAATCGACGACAGAACTCAACCCAGATACTTGAAAAGAGGAAAATTTACATAAACAACTCTGCTACAAACTTATTGAACCAATCAAAACTGAACAAGCGTATATTCAAGTCAACCGGGTATTAAACCGATTTTTCTAACGGAGAAAGTGTTTGCTGTTGGGAATAATATTATATATATATATGTATATATATATATATGTATATCTATTATTTTATACCTGCATAGAAATCTAATCATCTCCAAATAGGGTTGCCAGGTGGCCTTCAGGAAATTACCGGACAATGGCCATCAAGTTACGGGTCATATATATATATATATATATATATATATATATATATACACACCACACACACACACGCATGCAATATATACATCAAGTTACGGGCCATATATATATATATATATATATATATATATGGCCCGTAACTTGATGTATATATATGTGCTTGTATGTGTGTGGTGTGTGTGCGTGTGTGTGGGGTGAGGTTTGGCGGGGGCGAAAAACCGAAATTCCCGCGCAACATTGGATAATTCATATTATAATATAATATATATATATATATATATATATATATATATATACACACATATATAAAAGGCATGACCGCGGACGCCTAGATAACTTGCTTTTTAAATACAGACGTCCGTTTGGAAACTCAGCCAAGTAGGCTACAGGCCTATAGATCTGAAGGGTGGATAAGATTATTCATAGGCCTATATACATGTAGATCTATATAATTATTATAATGCCGAATTTGAAAATTTGGCGCCATATATAGTGAATTCGGATATTAAACAATATTAAAAATACATTTAACGATTTTAGCACTCGGTTCCATTCTGTAGATAACCTTAGTTGAACTACAGACCTTCAAAGCTAAATGCCATCCATCATAAGGCGGGAATCTTTGTACTGACAAATATAATTAATCAGTGGGGAGGGGGTTAAGACAGGCTAGAAAGATCCAGTCGCAGATCGACACAGTCAGACATAGACAGACAGAGATAGTGAGGCAGATAAGCACAGACAGATTAGGCCTACAAGATTCGGTGTTTAAGCCTTAAGGGAAAAGAGAGAGATAGACAGACAGAGAGGGAGAGATCGTTTGTGCAGATAGAGACAGACAGACGAACAAACAGACATACAGAGACATGGCCTAAATACGGAGATTCGGTTCAACCGTTGTTTGAACTATGAATCCAGCCTCCAACGTTATACGCACAAGGTATACAGGCTATCATGATCCGTGCATCATATAGCCTATTTGGCTCTGTTATGATAGTTTATTTAACGACGCCGTCATTTCGACGATGATCGGTATGTAGGCTATAAATTTGGCTTTGTTTCACAAGGCAATCCATTATACGCGGGAAAATCGTCAGCCGATATTTTCATGGCCCCAAGAAACTATATGCACTCCAGATGCACTTGTTGCTGGCAATAATAATTTACCGGACATGGCTGTGTCCGGTAATGTCTGAAATTTCTGACCGGACAGTTTGTGTAAATTCCGGACTGTCCGGTTCATTACCGGACGCCTGGCAACCCTATCTCCAAATCACCTCGGTGCATATTAGTATGTCATCGAACACGTAGG
The DNA here is from genome assembly GCA_949752735.1 of Lumbricus terrestris. Lineage (NCBI taxonomy): Eukaryota > Metazoa > Annelida > Clitellata > Crassiclitellata > Lumbricidae > Lumbricus > Lumbricus terrestris. The sequence goes on from OX457051.1 coordinate 43,309,622, forward strand.
CCTAAATTATTATTTCTTTGTGTTCAGAATCTTTATATGTCAGAATGATGTCGATTAAGTAAGAGGAGGAAGAAGAGGAGGAGACACAGTTTAGTTGCCAACAACAAATTGCCACCCAACTCTAGTTCTACAAAACACTTGGAAATTGTGTGGTCCACAGCCAGCCAATCAAACTTGCCTACTATAGGTCACACTGTCAACTCAGAGGACCGCAGGGTGGGGTCACTGGGGTGGAATCCGATCTATCATACCTATTCGACATCTGACAGAGAAATCAAATCATCCATTTTGCCTAATAGGTCACACAGTGCACACTATAATAGCAGTCAAATCAGAGAACCGCAGGGTGGGTGGCATCCGATCGATCATACGGATTCATATTCGACGTCTGACATATTCTAAATCAAAAGGATGTCTGAACTGTGAACGATGAAAGAATTAATTAACGTATTCGATGACATACGAATATATCGAGGTGAATTGGAGATGTCTGTATTTCTATGCTTGTAGAAATATTATCATCATATATAATAAAACCCATCAGCAACACCTTCTTCGTTTAATCGATACAATCGGTTTAATATCCGATTGAATTGATTTAGACGAATAAACCAACTCTTCACTTCTAATTTTTTCAATAATATTGCAACTGGGTTGTTTCTGCATTTCTCCTGTCAAGTATCAGGTTCAATAGACGTCAGGACCAACGACAGTGAACAAAAAGACAGGGTGGTCAAAATGTTTCAACCTCTATCCGCCTCTGTTAAAAAAATATGATGACGATATTGATGATGACGATGGTGATCATGATCACCACCATCATCATCATCATCGTCATCGTCATCGTCATCGTCATCATCATCATCATCATCATCATCATCGTCATCGTCATCGTCATCGTCATCGTCATCGTCATCGTCATCGTCATCGTCATCGTCATCGTCATCATCATCATAAGTGGAGTCGAGAATTCAACTCTAATTATATGGCAGCCTGCTAAGATGGGTAGTGAAAGGTCCAATCGACCTTAAGCATAACTTCTAAACCGCCGGTCTACGCTGTGTGTCTGCCATATTGAATTTCATGAATAATAATAATAATAATAATAATAATAATAATAATAATAATAATAATAATAATAATAATAATAATAATAAATAATAATAATAATAATAATAATAATAATAATAATAATGAGGACGAGGCCTGATCTTCTAAACACTAAAAAAACAGCTCCAAGCATAATTTTTTGAAATCCCAAGGGATCCTAGGTACCTCGGGTAAAAAAAAAATAATAATAATAATAATGGCGAATTTATATGGCGCCATAGCCTATCACAGCACACCTCGCTATAATTATATAATGGCGCCTCGACAAACAGGAGCACACGATCGGTCAGAGAATGAGGCGATGTCGAGATGTGTTAATTTCAGGTCGAAATCTCTTGACCACCCTATTCGCAACTTCAGCATTATATATCGCAGTAGCAGTGAGTCACGTGATGTCGGGCGAGGGATGGGGTAGGTGGTTTAGGTCTTTATAAGGTCTGGTAATCGTTGTCTATACGTTGGCAACGTTAGCAAGGAAAGCATCGCTTGGAGTCTGATCATCGAGTCTTTGAACTTCACATCCATCTGTCTAAATACTTCAGGTATTATCTCTACGTTCTCACACAACTTCTATAGCGCCAAGCTCGAAAAATCAACTCTTGGTTTTGGCCAACTTAGACGCAAATTTGGAATCTTTCTGCTAGACGTAAAATCACTTAACTTGTAATTGGTGTTGAAAGTAATGCCTACGATGACAATTTCTTATTTTTTGCGCATCGCTGAATATCAAAAGAAGTTCTTCAAATAAACAAGAAAATTATTTTTATATCAGACGAAACTGTTTTGGACAGCCACCGATGCGAGTCGGTTAATATGCAGATACTGTCGCTGAAAATCTTAGAGACGCCTATTGATATAGGGCGTTTTGCTTACTTATTAAAGCCCACTGTTTACTGCAAAGCCTGTGCCAAATGTGCACTAGCCATGGGCGTCCGCAGGAATTTTTGTAGGGGGGCGCAGATTTTTATAAATTGTCACAGGTGCTAAATAGGTTGTCGAAAGCAACCGATCGCTCCTTCTGCGCTGGTTCCCTGTCGATCAGCTGCCACGGAACCCAGCATGCGAAAAATCATAGACATTCATTGTAAAAACTGTTATGATAGTCAAATTTTAGGCCTATGTGACTGAAATCTGACCTTACTGTTGAAATAACAATTGCAATCGTCTGGGTTCTTATATCCAAACTGATTTATCACTTCACGAACCCGCTTCTGCTGTCTGAAATTGTTTCTGAAGTAATAATCTTCGTTTATTGACATTCAATCTGACAAACCGCAGAACGATTACATGTACAAGTCATACGAAATACGGCCTGCCTCGCACGACACGCAGTTCGGCTACAACAGGTTCGGTAACTTAACACTAATGGCCTAAGTACTGGATCACTCCTGAATCGGCCAAGCCAGGAGTGGGAGGGGCTATCTTTTATTTTTAGCAGAAGTACGATATACATGTACAATGTACATATAGATACACTCTTTAGGTCTATACAGAGAGCTGATTAACGGTCGTCACTGGTTGTTGATCGAATGAATCCATGTTTGTACCCTCATATAAGTAGGCCTACCACATTGAATTACCTTAATTTCCATGATACCCGCTGTAAGCCTATACTGCAGTATTTAGTTTTAAAAGTCTGACCGTCTACAGAACTTAACTTCAAGCGAAAACGAAACGCCCCTTGACAGTGTGTTCCGTTCCAACAAATTGCCCTTCGCTCTGAATGAGCGGGAAGCTTTTGTTCCCGTGTGTTGTGACTTGTGACCTCAATGATCAATCTGCCAGCAAGGTCGTAACTTTTCTCAGATAGAGGTGGTGATATATATATATATATATATATATATATATATATATATATATCACCCAGGATCAATCCACAATCTAAGAACCTTGTATGCCACCCTATCAAGTATCAACTTTGATGTTACCCGGTGGAAACGAATGTTTCCTCTTCTCTCCCTCCTCTCCTTTTCTTTCTCTGTCCCTTCTACCTCTTCCTCTATGTCTCTCGCTGGCACCATCGCTCTCTATCTGTTATCCTCTCTCATGAAATCAACCAAGACTGAGTCAACGCATCGTGTATAATAATAATGCACCTCTTCCTGTAATATAGGCCTATATATAATATAGGCAGTATACATGTATAGGACCCCCATGTATACTATAGAAATTCAGTAGTTCCGAAGCTAGCGGGCTATATTTAAAGTGTGGCAAAACGCGTGTTGGCTGGCATTTAATTAAGGGAAGAAGCTGATTTCTTAGTCAGTGTCAGATACTGTCGCTCCAGTCAGTTTGTTTAGGCTATATAAATTTGTGTGACTATATTCGCGTTTCACCGGTCGACCTGTTATCTCGTAGGGATCACCTCAACAACACAAGAGCCGCTGTTAGAGAAACACGATACCAATTACTTAGCAATTAGGCGACACGACTGAATGGCATTTTGTCGTATCGCGTTAAAAGTATGAATTTCCATATTACCACAAGAGAATCCTACAGGGTATACCTATACGTTATGCGTCCAAAGAAAGATAGGTCTAACTGATAGAACCCATCGATAATCACGTTGAAAATCGCGTTGTAATAATCATAACCAAGTAATCTAAAGTTATCTGCAAATATGCGAAAAATCCAGGGGGGCGCACTTGCGCCCCCTTGCGCCCCCTTGCGGACGCCCATGGCACTAGCTAAGAGTTTCGTCTTCTGATAATTATTAGGTTGTGATCAAATTGATGAAATCTTTTATCTGATACCAAATCTATTATTCACTCTTTTCTACTGATAGCCACGGCAGACTATTTTATTTATCTATCTACATGAACTGGTATAAAAAAATTGCGTAAATTAATGGTGCAATACCTTTCCATCTGTACGTTTAATCGCAAACATAAGCTTTGGCTGCAAATGTATGGAGCTACATTAGAAAGCTGAGCATAAGCTTATGACAACAGCTTATTTAAGAACGCTGTGTTGTTTAGAATGGCTGTGTTAAGGGCAGACAAACGTTTATCCAAGTAGTGTTCCAAAATTCCTCGTTCATCCAACTTCGAGATTAAGAATTCAACACAAAGCCCTCCGAATTTCTTCCAGGGTCCTTTTCTGGTTAAGACAGGACCCCTCTAACTTTCAGTCAGGGTCGTTTTGACCTTCATTCATTGCTCCATTCTCAATTGATCATAGTCTATACGTTACCAACTGCAACGCTAAGAGAAGAGCCAACTGCATAGCTAAGAGAAGATGAAAATTTACTATAATTTTCTGCAATAGATTCGTGAGAATGGGTGGCGGCGCAAGCAAGTCGAACGTGAAGGAAGCAAATGAAGAAGTAGACGCAACTGAATTCTGTGCCCACGTCTTCGGCCAATTCGACATGGACCAAGGTCAACAGGACAAGGACAACAGACTGGCAGAGGCGGAAATCTTCGTCTGGAATCCGTCTTCCTTTGCTGAGATCGGAAAAGTTCTCCAGGCCTTCTAAGGAGGACATCCAGGAACGTTTCCAGGTCTTCAAGGATCTGGAAGGAAGGGCGCTCTTCTGGAACGAAACATTCTAACATTCTATTCCTCCTCACTTTCTATGCTTTAAAACAACTTTAATGAATACGTTGATGATTTTAGTTGAAGCAGTCGTGTATGTGTATCTTACAACGATCATTGACCACCTGTAGCTGCTGCAACATCAGGAGAGGAAAAGAACAATAGAGGGATGGATATAACACGGGAGTGATGGATGAACGGAGGAATGGAAGTGTGGAATGGAGGTGGAAGAGATGGAATGGAGGTGGAAGAGATGGAATGGATGTGGAAGAGATGGAATGGAGGTGGAAGAGATGGAATGGAGGTGGAAGAGATGGAATGGAGGTGGAAGAGATGGAATGGAGGTGGAAGAGATGGAATTGAGGTGGAAGAGATGGAATGGAGGTGGAAGAGATGGAATGGAGGTGGAAGAGATGGAATGGAGGTGGAAGAGATGGAATGGAGGTGGAAGAGATGGAATGGAGGTGGAAGAGATGGAATGGAGGTGGAAGAGATGGAATGGAGGTGGAAGAGATGGTATGGAAGTGGAAGAGATGGAATGGATGTGGAAGAGATGGAATGGAGGTGGAAGAGATGGAATGGAGGTGGAAGAGATGGAATGGAGGTGGAAGAGATGGAATGGAGGTGGAAGAGATGGAATGGAGGTGGAAGAGATGGAATGGAGGTGGAAGAGATGGAATGGAGGTGGAAGAGATGGAATGGAGGTGGAAGAGATGGAATGGAGGTGGAAGAGATGGAATGGAGGTGGAAGAGATGGAATGGAGGTGGAAGAGATGGTATGGAAGTGGAAGAGATGGAATGGATGTGGAAGAGATGGAATGGAGGTGGAAGAGATGGTATGGAAGTGGAAGAGATGGAATGGATGTGGAAGAGATGGAATGGAGGTGGAAGAGATGGTATGGAAGTGGAAAAGATGGAATGGAGGTGGAAGAGATGGAATGGAGGTGGAAGAGATGGAATGGAAGTGGAAAAGATGGAATGGAGGTGGAAGAGATGGAATGGAGGTGGAAGAGATGGAATGGAGGTGGAAGAGATGGAATGGAGGTGGAAGAGATGGAATGGAGGTGGAAGAGATGGAATGGATGTGGAAGAGATGGAATGGAGGTGGAAGAGATGGTATGGAAGTGGAAGAGATGGAATGGATGTGGAAGAGATGGAATGGAGGTGGAAGAGATGGTATGGAAGTGGAAAAGATGGAATGGAGGTGGAAGAGATGGAATGGAGGTGGAAGAGATGGAATGGAGGTGGAAGAGATGGAATGGAGGTGGAAGAGATGGAATGGAGGTGGAAGAGATGGAATGGAGGTGGAAGAGATGGAATGGAAGTGGAAAAGATGGAATGGAGGTGGAAGAGATGGAATGGAGGTGGAAGAGATGGAATGGAGGTGGAAGAGATGGAATGGAAGTGGAAAAGATGGAATGGAGGTGGAAGAGATGGAATGGAGGTGGAAGAGATGGAATGGAGGTGGAAGAGATGGAATCGAAGTGGAAAAGATGGAATGGAGGTGGAAGAGATGGAATGGAGGTGGAAGAGATGGAATGGAAGTGGAAAAGATGGAATGGAGGTGGAAGAGATGAAATGGAGGTGGAAGAGATGGAATGGAGGTGGAAGAGATGGAATGGAGGTGGAAGAGATGGTATGGAGGTGGAAGAGATGGAATGGAGGTGGAAGAGATGGAATGGAGGTGGAAGAGATGGAATGGAGGTGGAAGAGATGGAATGGAGGTGGAGGAGATGGAATGGAGGTGGAAGAGATGGAATGGAGGTGGAAAAGATGGAATGGAGGTGGAAGAGATGGAATGGAGGTGGAAGAGATGGAATGGAGGTGGAAGAGATGGAATGGAGGTGGAAGAGATGGAATCGAAGTGGAAGAGATGGAATGGATGTGGAAGAGATGGAATGGAGGTGGAAGAGATGGAATGGAGGTGGAAGAGATGGAATGGAGGTGGAAGAGATGGAATGGAGGTGGAAGAGATGGAATGGAGGTGGAAGAGATGGAATGGAGGTGGAAGAGATGGAATGGAGGTGGAAGAGATGGAATGGAGGTGGAAGAGATGGAATGGAGGTGGAAGAGATGGAATGGAGGTGGAAGAGATGGAATGGAGGTGGAAGAGATGGAATGGAGGTGGAAGAGATGGAATGGAGGTGGAAGAGATGGAATGGAGGTGGAGGAGATGGAATGGAGGTGGAAGAGATGGAATGGAGGTGGAAGAGATGGAATGGAGGTGGAAGAGATGGAATGGAGGTGGAAGAGATGGAATGGAGGTGGAAGAGATGGAATGGAGGTGGAAGAGATGGAATGGATGTGGAAGAGATGGAATGGAGGTGGAAGAGATGGAATGGAGGTGGAAGAGATGGAATGGAGGTGGAAGAGATGGAATGGAGGTGGAGGAGATGGAATGGAGGTGGAAGAGATGGAATGGAAGTGGAAGAGATGGAATGGATGTGGAAGAGATGGAATCGAAGTGGAAGAGATGGAATGGAGGTGGAAGAGATGGTATGGAAGTGGAAGAGATGGAATGGAGGTGGAAGAGATGGAATGGAGGTGGAAGAGATGGAATGGAGGTGGAAGAGATGGAATGGTGGTGGAAGAGATGGAATGGAGGTGGGAGAGATGGAATGGAGGTGGAAGAGATGGAATGGAGGTGGAAGAGATGGAATGGAAGTGGAAAAGATGGAAAAGCTGATCAACGAAGAAATTCTTGGCTTCTTACAATTTTCCAGCTGCTTTGTTTCTAGAAATGAATGAAAATTGAATAAATATTTCTAGAATTATTTCCGACTCTCCTGGATTTTCATCTCATTGCTTTTAAAATTCTGTTGCAACCACGTTCTTGTCCCCTTGCAACATTACTGTTGCAGGGTTGACCTGCTAGTCTTCAGTCCGTGTGTCATTGTCTTTGTTTGTGTGCGTGTGTCATTCTCTTTGCGTCTGTCTATCTGCCTGTGTCTGTCTGTCTGTCTGTCTATCTGTTAGTTGATGGTCTTTACAGATCACTCGCTAGATTGCGCCACATGTTCTCTTCCTGCCACGCATCCGCCAAGTCCTTAATCGCGAAAATTATTTTTGAAAGATAACTATTGTGGGACTCGGTGGAAACCGGAGGGTTGCAGGAGGGTTGCAGGTTGGAATCCACCTCAAGTTGCCGCGTAGGGACCTTGGGCAAGTCCTTCACCCCAATTATTCGCCGGAGGTGTGTACACGCCTGTATACCCGCGCACACCCTCATGTGCAGCCCTGAATATATGTAAGACGATACTTGGGACTCGCTGCGTTCTGCGAAATGTTTTGTCCAGCACTTGTTGACATCGCCAGATATGAGAGCGCTATAACGAAGTTACATGAAACTGTTTACAAAGCGACGCTAAATCAATTCAAACTGCCTCATCGACCCGGACCACCACGGACTACTCTCACGGAAAATCCTTCTAACTCAACGCAGCGCTCGTGAATAAGCTGGTGCCCCGCGCTTGGCTTCGAGTGGCGCTTTAGAAATCTCGAGTTTACGACTACGATATAATAATTTATACCGAACGGATTCGCCGGACACGAGCGCCCCTAGCGAAGTGGCTGGTAATTGTTGGTACGACATAGTGCAATTATTTTAGTGCATAGACCTACATGATGATTCTTGACAAAGGCTCACAATAAAGCAATCGCTTGAAATATGACGTACATCTTTGAGATAATATTATGTAGGCTTTGATAATCTCGAATTGCTGAGAATGAAGTATCGTTTGTCTATAATAGACTAAGAATGTCTTCATTGAAAAGCAACGAAGACGATTCAAAGCAGCTTTAAACTATCCAGCTTCTATATGCAGGGTACATGTAGCATAGAGGTATGGAAGTGGACTCTCGATAGCACAACAGGACTCCTGAAAGTTATTTACCTAGTCTTGAAAGCACATTGATTTTATTCAGGGTGACACACAGCCTAATATAAATTATCAAATCTTTCAATTGACACATGATCAGGGTCTTTATACGACGGCGGCGGCTTGAGGTATAATTATTCTGCCTACAAACCTTTGAGCCGATGACAGCCTCGGCTCGCAATCTTTTGAACACCCAATGCACACTGTCGTTCGATTTGCTTACCTGTAGAATTGAGTCACGTGATGTCGGACGTAGGAGGAGGAGAAGGACGAGGAGGAGGGAGGTATTTCGCTGATAAGGTCTGGTATTCGTGGTCGACGTTGCTATCATTAGCTGCATGTATATAGGACTGCATCGTTTGGAGTCAAGTCTGTCTTGCAACTTTAGCTGTGTCGTCTACTACAGGTAGGATCTCTCGTTTGCCAGACAACTTCTATAGCGCCATAGAACGAAAGACCAACTCTTGATGACCAGCGTAGACGCAAATCAAATCTACTAGACTTAAAATCAATTGAATTGAAAGATGTCTTTGAAAATGGTGCTATCGACGGGCGCCCGCATGATATTTATGCAGGAAGTTCAAAGGAAAATGGTAAAAAAATTCAGCAAGATTTTTAAAACAAAAGTGTATTAGTTAGAAACAATAGGCGCCAATTTTTCAAGGGCAAGGTCCCTCTCGCCCCGATTTTCTGGCGCCCATGGCAGCAATTTTTTTAGTTTCTCTGCAAATCACAACTTCTCAGACGAAGCTATAATTGAAATTAACCATAGCAAATTTTGTTTACAGCAGAATCAGTTTTCGGGCAGCGGTTAATAGCCTAATGCAAATTGTTCGTTCGTGATAGATGATGGAATCTAAGACGCGCCTATTGTAATAGAGGCGTTTTGTTTACTTATTTTCCCCAGCTGATGCTGGGGGAAATAATTATATACAATAGAGGTTGGCGTACTCTATGCAATATAAAAGGCACTCACTGTTTCTTCATATTTATTTGACGGTTTATATTTAACTGGTATAATCTTATATAGCTGATTTCAATTTTTCTGATTCATTGCTGTGTAGCCTACTATAATAATGTGCTACATAAAATTGCAGATTATCTTACTTTGTTGCTGCAATGCCGAAATTAGTGGTGCAATACCTAGCATACGTTCTATCGTTTTCATTATGTCATAAAATCCAAATAGATCTATTATAGACGTAAGACTAGTTTAAAGCCAAGTGGTGGGCAACAGCTTATTCACGAGTGCTGTGTCGAGCCAGAGGCTGTTCAACGAGTATCCAAAACTCATCTTACTTTCAGCCATGACTCCTCTGAACTTCAGCCAAAGCTCCTTTGACTATCAGATTCCGTTCCTTTTGACTTCAGTCAATGCTCCTTTGTATTTCAGCCAGGGCATTCTATATTTCTTTCATGGCTGTTTTCATTCCCATCCGGGCCCCTTTTGACTTGCAGTGATTTTTTCGCACTGGACCATTGCCTGCATTGCCAGCTGCAAAACCTAATTACAGGCCTGTATTATAATTTGCTGCAACAGATTCGTGAGAATGGGTCACAAAGGAAGCAAGCCGAACTTCAAGGAATTGTCGAAAGGCACAAAGTATACGACAAAGGAGCTACAGGATTTCTTCAAGAAGTTCAAGAAAGATTATCCGGATGGGAAGATCAACAAGCAGCAGTTCGTCAAACTCTACCAGAATATGTTTGAAACAGATGACGATGGCGATGCCACCGAGTTCTGTGGCCACGTCTTCCGTCAATACGACACGGACCATAACGGTTTCATCGACTTCCGCGAATACGTGACAACGTTGAGCATCGCTTCCAAGGGAACTCCGAAGGAGAAACTGCACTGGGCTTTCCAGCTGTACGACACGGATAACAGTGGATACCTGACGGAACATGAGATCGTCGAGATTCTATCGGTAGGTTTTAACAGATACCGTGGTTCTTTTATTCTGGTTAGAAGACAACAAAGTCTGGACTTGCCGCTTGCCTAGTAATACCTACTTTACCTTTTTAATGAGGGGAATCCAGGGCTTGACGTGTGTCTGGACGGTCATGGACTGCGTCCGTGGAGGCGCTTATTTTCTAATCTGAACACCGTCCTACCATTTGTCTTAACCAGCACATGTAGCTTGTAAATGTAAGGGGCGTCTAGGCCTTTCTTCTGCGACACTTTAAGCACTTCGGCATTTATTATGACCAATGCAAATGTACGTATACAGGCTAATAATGGCTGTGCACTTCTGTAACACCGAGTCGGGATCTGATAATTTGTTGCTGGTATATATTCATTTCAGTCCATCTACAGATCACGTGGACTCCACGATGCGCGAGACAAGGCGACAGATGTCGCGAGGGACATCTTCAGGCAAGCAGACGATAGCAAGGACGGTCGTCTCTCAGAAGCTGAATTCGTTCGGCATTCCTCATCCTCTGCTGAACTCGGGGAACTGCTCCAGGCGTTCTAATGACGGACACACACGCGCTGGAAGAAGGTCCTCGAACTCCTATACAGACCCCTTCAAAGGAAGGGCATCCAGGATCTTTTCCATGGTTTTCAAGGACACGGGAGGAGGGTGTTCTTCCACAGCGAAACATTATTGCTACTCACTTTTGCGCTACGTAGAATCTAATCACTTAAAAAGACGATTCTGTTAGCCTCGAATGCTTCCTTTAATTTGCCAGCTGCTTAGTTTATAGAGACGAATGAAAATTTAATAAATCTATATTCCTCTAATTTCGATATGCCCAGGAATATCATCTGGTTGCCTTTATAATGTCTGTTGCAAGGTGTATGTGTATCTGTCTGTGTGTCAATGGGTCATTGTCTGTGAATCTTTGCTTTTGTGTGTGCGTGGGGTTGTGTGGGTTGTGTGTCTCTCTGTTCGTGTTTTGTGTTCGTCCCTGTTCTTCTGTACGTGTCTCATAGTTAATGCTGAATGTTCGCAACAATCCAACAGAGTCATTAATGGAGGGAAATTTTTGAGAAGGAAAAGCTAGGCGTCGAATCCAGAATGTCTAAGTTACGTTCTGTCTTTTTTATCTCGCTTTTTCTCGTTATCTCTGTCTCTGTCGCTCGTTCCCTGGTGAAAATTGCCCTCAGGTGTTCAATCCCTAGTCTTTCTTCCGCGTAGAACAACCCCCACCCCCATTGCTCTCCACAATAATTATTCACATACTGACTCGTACTCTGTCGTTCTGTATGCTTTGTCCTGCATGGACCTGTCAATCACTCTTATCACTCACTGCCTTTACCTGTCTGTACGTCATTCCGTCCCCGCCATTTCTTGTTCTATTCAAGCTCATACCTGTCTGTCGGTTTTAACATTCTCTCTGTCTGTCTCTGTCTGTCTGTTTCTCTCTCCTTATGTCCGTTCGTGTGTCTCTGAGTTTGCTTTGATTCATCTTTCTAAGTGGATCATCTCCTTTCGGACCCTTGAATTCCAAAGCAACAGAGACATCAGTTGTCGTCGTCGTCTTCTTCTTATCAGCCCCGATTAGATCGAGAGAGGGCGTCGATGAGTCCCTCTAGCGACGACATTTGTACTGAATGCAAGTCACGAGTGATTAGACTACCTGATAAACTTCAAACCAAAGATTACAAGACTTTCAAACCAACGATTGCGAATCAAAGATAAGAAGAGACATAAAAAAATTTGATTGAAAGAACAAGATGATGATGAGAGATAAGACAGAGACGTCAATCTGCGAGAAAATAATGAAGACGTGTGGGTGTGGGTGAGGGTGTGGGCTGGGTATGGGTGTTGGTGTGGGTTGGGTATGGGTGTGGGTGTGGGTTGGGTATGGGTGTTGGTGTGGGTGTGGGTTGGGTATGGGTGTGGGTTGGGGTATGGGTGTGGGTTGGGTATGGGTGTTGGTGTGGGTGTGGGTTGGGTATGGGTGTGGGTTGTGGTATGGGTGTGGGTTGGGTATGGGTGTTGGTGTGGGTGTGGGTTGGGTATGGGTGTGGGTTGGGTATGGGTGTGGGTGTGGGCTGGGTATGGGTGTGGGTGTGGGATATCTTCTAGTATGCTATCATAATTATGTGGCCATATTGTGTTCAATGCTCAAACGCAGAATTTAAATACTCCTAGGAGTCTTAAAGTGTGCCTGGACGGTCACGGACGTCGTCCATGCACTTGTTTTAAAATCTGAACGCCGTCCAGCCACTTATTGGCGATCACATACTGGAAAGGTAAGGGGCGTCCAGGCACTTCTTTTGGAGAAGTAAGGGGCGTCCAGGCACTTATTTTTCCACACTTTATGCACTGCCTAGGACTGCTGCGGTGTAAATCTGTGCAACACAGTGCGACGAACTAAAAATTAGACGTTTGAGTGAATAAGTAAGTGGATGAATCATTGATGAGTGAGTGATCGTCACAGAGGTCATGCGTTATGCGTCATGACTATAATAGCGTTCGATCTTTCGTCATAATTCGCTTAGTGGCTTTGAAACGCACTAAGAGTGCACTTATTCTAGATACGTGCACGATTCCAAGCAGAGATGTAAGATTTAATAAATGCCTTGTAAGTAACTGTTAATGTAACGCGCACAAAGAATTATTGTGGACCAATGTCTTGTCACTGACTGATCAGTTATTTCGATGATGTCGTATGAACTAATACTTATACCGCAATTATCATTTCCAAGCTATGAAAGTATAAAAATGGAAAGGCATAGCAATCAAAAGACAAATTTGACTAAATAGAATAGCTAAAACTTGTCAAATTTGGTGGTCAAAGTTGCTCTAATTTGCAGATATGGCGGAACCATAGAAACCGCAGAGAAAGCTAACGATGCTTCCACTGTTCCACACCCTTTAGTTGTGGTAGACTCTGTCCGAGTATAATAATTATTATTATTATAGTCCGTTAGAAAAATCCTCTGCTCCGCTGGTTACCCATCCAGGCTAGACCTGGGAGTGACTATGGTCAGCTAATCCGACCCCACTTGACCCTAAAGTGACTTGAGGTCGACTTGAAGTCGACTTCTTGGAGTCAAAAAGACTTGACCCGACTTGGCAGAAAAACAACCGACTTCCGACTTGAAGTCGACTTCTGACATGGTAATGGCCATTATTCTTTAGGTCTACGTGCGGATATATAGGCCTACCATTGCCAGAAATCAAGCTAATTTTTCCTGGCAAGCATTAATTTCATATAGGCCTACCAATGAGTAATGAGGCCTCAACACTTAATTTATGCATGAATTTGTTAAAGTTTTATTAAACCCATTTCAGGCTGTTTGCGTTTCAGTTTGAATAGTTTTTTTTATGCTTTTGGTCAACTAGTAGCCTATAGACAATGCGACGGCAAATTACTAGGCCTATGAATTTTAGCTTGTCCGTTGTCTGTGATTATTCAGATTACAGTCATTGCTATTATTTTTTTTTTTATCAATATTAATATTAAATAAATATGTGAAACTAATGCGCAAGGTCTAAGATAAGATGGGGAACTGGCTGCACTGAATGGCGTGTTATGATAGGCCTAATTTAATTGTAATTCGATCTGTTTTCATATTATTATTCGGCCACTAACATCATTCCGCAACTTAGCAAATAGCATTGCAAGCGCATCATCCGGCTGTAGGCTATTACTATAGTAGCCTCGACCTATTCACTGACAGTAGGCTAAAGTCTTTTCATTGTCCAATCGGCTCGTACAGCCTACAATAGTTTTTAGGGCTGCCAACCGTCCCGGATTCGCCGGGACAGTCCCGGAATCGGCCCTGTGCGTCCCGTGTCCCGGATTGATCTCAAATTGTCCCGGAATTTGTGGTAAAAGAAATGTTGTCATTTTGCACACTAAACTCGCAAGTTATGTGATAATTTTGCGTTCTGTGCTGTTAAACCTAACGTTTGTTGGCTGAACATCGACAGCGCTGGGTTCAAGTCTTGAAAACTTTACAAACCACTGACACTCAGTAGCCTACATGTATAGGCTATATTGTGTCCTATGTAGGCCTACTGTTAGTCCGTTGTAACTTGTAATGCATTTTGAGAGACGACGTGTTGATTTTTCCATCACTTTGTGTCTGGACAGTGTAAATTGGTATAAATGTCATATCTGGTGACTGCGGGCGTCCCGGAATGGCGAAGTCAAGAGTTGGCAGCCCTAATAGTTTTCCGTCTGCAGACAACTGCAGATGCAACGTAAAAAATTTAAAGTAGCGCCAAGCTGTCGATTTATTATAGGTCTTGTATATAGGACCTAGATCCAGCTTTCTTTGTGCCGATTTCACTGACCACCATAGAAGTTCACTGATTTGCTCATGTTCATGTCACGTGCTAATATTTTAGTAACTTTTTCATCATTTTAATTAAGCGCTTGCCTAAGCGTGACGCTTTAGCACAGAAAAAAAATATATGAATAGATCGGCAGACGGCAGTCTGCACGATAGCCTACCGGTAAAATAATCAGTAAGCTGTATAAGTCTCTGTTTAGCAAAGAACTCATTCATTATTGTAAACACACTACAACAGCTGCTTAAATGTTATCCTGGTCTCACGATCATTGGTTTGAAGTGACAAATTTAGCTATGTTTGTGTTTCAAGTCGGTTTAAGTCGACTTGTGGTAAAAACAACTCCAAGTGACTTCTCTCTACAAAATTCGACTTGGGGTCAGTTGCGGTGAGCAGAAACGACCCGACCCGACTTGGGATGACCAAGTCGACTGGGGTCGACTTATTGGGGTCGACTCCCAGGTCTAATCCAGGCTAGGATGTCATTTGAATGTTTTTCAAAGTATATAATGTCTGCTAATCGTTAGACATCATCACGTGATGCTCTTGGATCAATCGTAATCGTAATCGTAATCTCCAAATCTCTAAAGTGACACTCTAAAGCCAAGCGTAGGGCGCCAGCATATTCACGAGCGATGACGTGTCAAGGCGTTGATTGCGAACAGCTTCTTCAAGAGGAGACTTTATAATCAAATGAGCAACTTTACAATAATTGGGAAAACAGAATGTTTGAAGAAACTGGTCCAGCTGAATGGAACTCTTTAACAGAACGAATCCGAAGATCCTCCTCAATTTATATTTTAATTTCTAAACTTACAACTCAACTCTCATCCTAATATAATGCTATGTTTGGATTGGCTGTAGGCCTATTGCAACGCATCCTTCGAATAAGACTCTGTTTTGTTAAGCTACGTTATAAATATTGGTTGAATATAGGGTACTTTGTGTGTTTGAACAACCACCGAAATGAAAGAATGTAAAAAGTGAGACGAGATCTGTGGGTTCATATTCTTGGACAGAGTACGAGTCATAATTATTATTATTATGCTCGACGTACAATACATGCATGCTTAGGCTATATTTTACAATCTCCGGTTTTGGTCGAATGTTTCTCGTGGATTCGCTAGATGGCCTATTTGCGCACGTCGTCATCACTGCAGCATGCAGGAGCTTGTTGTCACAAATGTGAGATGAACCGAGCACCAATATTCCTTTATGATCAGCTTAGGTAATTTCGATGGTAGACAGGCAAGAGAATCACCATAACCCTAACCACTCAGAGGAGGACATGGGAGAAATGCCCAGGGGCCTGCGACTTCAAGGGGCCTGAGCTAGGTAGTTACACAGTATTACATACAGAGTTTTTTAAAAAGTAAGTAAAGTCATTCGAGGGTCGAAGGCCCGTTAGGGAGGCGCTCATCTCCTTTTCTTGGCCCTTGAGCCGGCAATGGACGAATTCCAGGTCCTGGACACAGGGCCGGTGTATCACAGGACTTGCCGTTTACCTCCCAGCTTACGCCGGTACCAAATTATACTGCTTGGTGACAGAGGCACGTGTGCGTAAACAACTTGCCCAAGGTCGTTACCCGGAGTCGAACCCGCAACCTCCCGCTCCATGAACAAGCGCGTTAACGAAGGCCGCCGAGACTACGATTCATTTTTAAAATTTAATATTGCACAGATAGTAATTAGCTGCAATCATTTGAAACTGAATAAAAACATAAATTATTTTAAATGTAAATATAAATCGTATGTCATACTATCTGCATTTTTATTGATTCAATTTTTCTAACAAATGTTCTCATAGGGCATGAAGATAGTTTAGGGCCCATGAGAGTTCTGCCCCACCCCACCTTCGGCTCTGAAGGGGATTGGCCATAAAAATGGGAAATGAAGGGACTATTACATGTCTTGAATAGTCAGAACATACTATAAAGTGACTAAATGTAACCATTGACAACCTCCCTCCCATCCCTCCCTCCCTCCATCTCTTCCTCCCTCCCATCCCATCCTTCATCATCAAACGAGAGAAGGCAGTAAACGCATAAAACGGGATCTCTTCAACTTTCTCATCGTCAACAATTTTAGCGAAGTTTTTCAGCCAAGGAAGGGAGGGAGATAGAGGGAGGGAGGGATGGAGGATGGTCTGAGGGAGAAGGGAGGGGAGTGTTCGCCGGTTCCGCTTTCAAGCCGTCACAGCAGGCTAAGGCATGACCCCTCGGGGAGCGGGGTAGGGGGCGTTACGTATTTTGCTGAGTGAGTCAGTTATAGCCTCAATCGGCCTCAGGCCTGCAACAACAAGAATATGAACGGGCAGCGAGAATAACATTAGACTGTTCTGATCATTGTCGAGCACCAGACGGATGTGCTTTATACAGAGGACCAATTCTATGGTCTTTGTATACTGATAGATGATACAATCTATTCATAGGACCAATTCCATGGTCTTGTTATACTGGTAGATGATACAATCTCTACAGAGGAACAATTATTCTATGGTCTTCTTATACCGATGCTTGATACATGATACATGATACATGATGCTTGATACATGATACACGATGCATGATACATGATACATGATACAGTCCTCCATTGTTCTCGAAACGTTTCATTCAGAGTAACTTATATCATTCAGTTGTTCAAATTTCCAAATGAACTCAAAATTAATCACTTGAAGCTGTTTTAGCAAACGACAGCAACTGTTAAACCCATAGCAGTACTGTAGACAATAAAACTGTCTCCGTTCTGTCCTCCAACTCTCCCATTTCTTCCGCTCGTTCTGGTTAAGAGTGTATAACACCAATTTTATCCTTTAATTATGGTTTGGTTTTGGGTGTCATCAGCTGAACAATGTCTTGTGCACCAGACACCCATGCAATAGATGAGTTACTCATTGACAGTGCCACACCACAGCTACAGCGTTTGACCAATGATTCTTCCACTGAAGAAAGTGCAAAACTCATTTAGGATGTTAGTGATGAATCGGTTGCTCGGTGCGTGAAGGGTGTTGAGAGTTTTCAACAGCGATCACACTTACTTACATTATTGAAGCATTCTCAGCTGCAGTTAATAATATTCTTAGAAGTGGGGACGACATCAAACTTTTAGTCCATGTAGTCCGAAAGTTAGACCACTGCCTATAGACTGAATGTATGGTCGGTCGACGGTCTAAAGCAGTTTATTTTATATGTTCGGTCTGATTCATGTGTGAACAGCACTCGGCCTAACTTCTCTGCTCTGTTCGGCTACAGCAAAATAATGTCTGGCTTAGTCTTGTATGCAGGGCGTGAAAAGCCTTGCATGCTCTTAGGCCTCGGCCTATGCACGACTCGAGTCCCACTTAATTCAGACTTTATCAAGGCATTGCTATAATTATAGACCTTGTCTGTTTCGCTGTATGTCGCTGTACTTCTCGCTGTCTGCCTCTCTCTCTGTCTAGCTGACTTTCTCCCTCTCTCTTATGGTTATATAATATATATATATATATAGTTTATATATGTATATATAACATACATGTACAGTTGTACACATGACACATATGCATAAAAATCTATTTATTTGAAAGTGGTGCACTTGTCATAGCGCCCCTTCAAGCTCACTACTCAGAGACGCTCCCGACTACAGCGCGGACACCGTATCGCCGAAGCGCTGTGCAATTGCGAGTGAAGGACTTGCCCAAGGTCCCTACACGGTGACTTGAGGTGGATTCGAACATTCAACCTTCCGGCTGCAAGTCACGAACATACCCACTACACCACCGCGCCCCACATATAATATTGTTTGTCGAGACAGGATTCGAAGCAGAGGCTCAATCTCTTCCATTGATCTGGATCATTGTAAACTGGATTCCGACCTTTCTTCACCATCCAAACCATAATCCCTTCAACTTCACGCAAAGCTCGTGAATAAACTGATGCCCCATTATAGTCTACGTTCGAATGAGACTCATTGGAATCACGTCACGCACCTGCGTTGTCATCGTTCGATGATTGTGCAGTGAAGCATGACCATTGACCATTGACCATAGAGATGGAATAATGGAATAATAGAATAATAGAATCATTCATGCGATGCTACAATAAAGCTTTCTATCTGATGTTGACCGTTCTTAATGGTTGCCATGGAGACGCGTAGCAATCGATGAGGCATCGACCAGCGCAAAGGGCAAAGGGTCGAATTGTGGTCGTGTGAATGGAGCGTTGAGGAAAAGAGTTGAACTGCGTGCATTGCCCGCAGGGCTTTAGAGATGACTGTGTGTGTGTGCCAAGGTACACTGCCAACTGTGCGTATACCAAGGTATAATGTCACTGGGTTTTTTAATGACACCATAGAAGAAAAGGTATAAGTCTAGTTATACAAATGGATTGGTTGCGTAGGAGACCAAATGGTTGCCATGTGAACGAGGTCTACATCCTCAAAGCATGGCTGATTAACAGCATAAAAAGTTAACGACCTTTCAAGATGAACGAATGAATTGGTTGTAATATCGACATTTCAATCTACATGACATTCTATGGCCGCTGCTCACAACTCTCTTCTCTTCAATTCATCTGTAAGCTTACAATGCATGTCCGTGTTTATATGTACGTGCGTGTGTGTATGTCTAGTTGTGTTTGTGTGGGTGTGTGTCTGGGTGTGTGTGAGTGCATGTGGGCCTGATCCGCTGGGCGCACACACAACACACACACAGACACACAGCAAACAAGTCTTTCGGCTTCTATCAAATCCGCATCTGCTTATGATCGACGAGGGTGTTCAAAAATATTTTTACACCGTTCTAAACCTCGTTATTCTCTCGACGACAGGAAGAAAAGCAGTCTATATTCATTCATTCATTCATTCATTCATTCATTCATTCATTCATTCATTCATTCATTCATTCATTCATTCACTCACTCACTCACTCACTCACTCATTCATTCATTCAGTCATTCAGTCATTCATTCATTCATCCATTCATTCATCCATTCATCCATTCATTTATTCATCCATTCATCCATTCATCCATTCATCCATTCATTTATTTATTCATTCATTTATTTATTCATTCATTCATTTATTCATTCATTCATTCATTCATTCATTCATTCATTTATTCATTCATTCATTTCCAAAATTGATATAGTGCACACACCCGGACACACACCAAAATGTGTGGGTTGTAAGTCCTCTCCTCACCCTCTCGTCTTCTCAACGACAGTGTATTATAATACTCATCATGTCTCATGAGTTGGTAGCCTATACACGGTGCGAAGGTGGAATAGAAACATCGTCAGAACTTTCTGTCCCGGTAGTGATCGCAACCAATCTCTCGTCTGTTGAAAGTCGACCAATTGCACAACGACTACTATTATACCAGATTTAATAATTAATTATAAAAGATGGCCGACTGTGGTTTCACTTTGAAATGACCTTCGTCTGCTGTTCAAGGTCACCATGGTGATAATAGAATTTCAAAATTTGGATTTGATCAGTAATGCCCTCCTAACCCTCATCATCATTATCATCGTTGTCGTCGTCATCATCATCATTTAAATAGGATTGCCCAGGTTGTCTGAGGCTGAACGTCCTACTCAAATAATATTGTAGGTCTAAGTAGTCGTGGGGTCGATTGGTTCGTAAGCCTACATGTAGTTGCATGAAATCTTTTGACCACCCTTCGTTTGACGCAGCAGAGGGTCACGTGGTGCCTGCTGCCTGCGCATGCGCGATTGCGTCGGTCGAAGGAGGAAAGGAGGAAGTGTGGTTGGCTGTGATTCGGTCGTTCGATCGGTCGTTTACAGAGGTCGTCGTCGTCGTCGTATCTCGTGTTCGTTGGTTCATCAGTGACGTTCGTTGCCATAGAAGCAGACAGACAGAGAGAGACAGAGGAACACAGAGGCATAGAGAGACATACAGAGAGATACAGAGGGAGTCAAGCAACGGTTCAGCTGCACTTGAGGTAGGAGGAGAAGCTCTTATCTATGCACAAGCTGCTCAATTATATAGCGCCAAGTTCTGGTTAAGTTTAGATGAAATAGGAAACAAGTTTCAGGCAGCTAATACGAGTTATGTGTTTCAACAACGCTTCGATGATGGTTTAAACATAAGCATAGATAAGTCATCTAGATGCGATGCATGAGTATACATTTTAATACACATATAATACATGCATAGCCTACATATATACATATATATTGTATATATGTATGTCTGTCTGTGTCTGTTGTCTGTCTGTCATTGGCTGGTCGGTTAATATTTTCGTTCTTCATCGGATGACATGAACCGTAAATTATGAAGACAAGCAGGAAGAAAAATGACCAGATAGAAAAAGAGAAATGATTATTATGTAGACAGACAGATAGACAGACAGGCAAACACGTTGGACAAACGTAACCTGTTAGGCTGTTATACGAAGAAGAAGAAGAAGAAAACCTAACAGTTTTGTTTCATTGAATTGATTCTTTTATGTTCTATTCTTTACCCAATTTTATTGTCTTTTTCCGACTGGAAATTTTCCGCTCCTCTGAATTCTGCCATTCTTCCTCTGACATGCGAAGGTATTGACAACAATAACAGCTTCATAAATATTGTCATAAAATTATCTTTCGCTTCAATTCCTTCGCACACCTAATCCACTCGATACACGCAGCCGACGAATCAGTGGAGCGTGAAGCTTGTCTTGCGAAGCGTGACGTCATCTTCGTATTGTATTGAATGAGATGACAACAATGTGAGAGACATTAATGACGTCTTTTAGCCACCGTCACCAAACTACTGTGAGCCATAAACTCTCTGGCTATGAAGTTGCAACTTAATTGGCTGTAAAGTAATAAATTACGCGGGTTTCAAAGGTCGAAATATGGAAATCTGAAGTTGATTATGGATGGGGGGGGGGATGCGTGATGGTCGCATGAACGAGAATTTGTCATCGAATATACCATGCAGCCATAATTATGTTAAATACCATCGCCATCGTCATCGTCATCATCATCGTCGTCATCGTCATCGTCATCATCACTATATCATTGTTTTTGCTATCATTATTGTGCACAGCATAGGCACAACTTTCTAATGACGATCGATGTTGCTGTGCAATTGGGAGTGAGAGATTTTGAGTCTCAACGTCCCAATATATATATATGTAATATTATATATATATATATATATATATATATATATATATATACAGGAACCGTCTCAGAGGGGATGAGGGATAGGAATAGGGGCATTGAACCCATCTACTGTCTGCGTGCAATGCAAACAGTTGTCCAAAGAAGGCACTATATAATTATATGTATGTAGTATATATATATACTACATATATATATATACATACATATATATATAACATCACGTTGTAAGTGAAAACTCACGATGGGGAATTTGAGTTGAAAACAATCGTCTGATGATGAGCAGAAGCGAAGCGGGCGGCACAAAATATGGAGAATAATCCCATCGAAAAGAAAATCAGTTTTAAGGATTGGAGGGAAAAGGAAGTTGATTTGGCTCCATTCGGATGCTAAGAGGAAGGCTATGTATAATAATAGATCTGCTCCAGCAGATAAAGGGGAAGATACTATTGCAGCAAACTGCTTTGATGGACACACTGGGTTGTAAGTAGACAGCGGATCACAAGGATGTCATGTCCTGGCGATTGGGGAAGGACCCCCTGTGACCAGAGACACATGTGGCAGAGTGACACACACACACACACACACACACACACACACACACACACACACACACACACACATGGATCCTCTGGGATATAATTATATGATGGGGGTGAGGCAATTCCCTTGGAGGAAATGCATTTCGTATGCGAGAGTTAGAATCTTGCATTGAATGCGCTGAGGTATTAAGTAACCAACACAACGTATATGATGGTATAATCTGGTATGCAAGTCTTGCAGATAAGGTCAGTTCGGCCTCTGCTGGTCCCACAGCAACGAGTCTAGCGATCGTAGCGTCTGCTATGTCTGCTATAATAGATGTAGATACGTTTTAGTGATGCATGTGGTTGGTAGCTCTGAGTTCTCGCTTGCACTACATCACTTGCACTACATGTGGCGGATGGATGGATGGATGGATGGATGGATGGAGTCCTGCAGGCATCGATGAACAGCTGAGGCGTTGTATACAATGTGTGCACTGCTGCTTGGAAGAGTGTAGATGGTTGGGTGGATGGAGGAGGCGGAGAGGGAGGAGGTGGTGTGCGCCTGGTTACCATGGCAGCAAAGTCGGTGTGTGAGGATGCAGACGGGGTCATTGTTTCATTGCCCGGATGTAAATGTTGATTATATGCAGGACTGGTGCTGCAGGTCTACAGGGACATTGCATATTATTATGATCCTCTCTCTGTGTCTCTGTCTCTGTCTATCTGCCTTGATATATGTCTTTATTGGGCTCAGTATAAAGTTTGTTTATCTGGGCATCTGACTCTCTGTCTTCCTACGCAACTACTCCAGTATTTCTGTCTTTATTTGCCTCTCTCTGTTTCTCTGCTTTTGCCACTGACCATGTCGCTGGCTCTGCCTCTCTCTCTCTATCTTCATCTATATGTCTGCCTCTGTTCTTCTGTCCGTCTGTCAGTAGTATTGGAGAGTTGCAGACTTCTACAATTATTGTCTGGCAAGTGGTACTGCTGCTGATGCTGCCTCTGGCAACGATAGAAATAATGATGATGCTGTAGGTTGCCAGGCATCACATCTGACCTACGAGTACCTGAACAGAATTAGTAGCAGCTCATGATTAGCCAGCAGCAGCAGCGGCAACGGTAGCAGCAGCAGCAGCAGCGGCGGCAGCAGTATGGGAAGATGATTTAACATTATGTCAGCCATTAACTCTCAGACTGCACATCTCTCTCTCTCTCTCTCTCTCTCTCTCTCTCTCTCTCTCTCTCTCTCTCTCTCTCTCTCTCTCTCTCTCTCTCTCTCTCTCTCTCTGCCTCTATCTGTATCTCTTTCTCTGTCTCTCTCTCTCCCGCATCCAATGTAACACTTCAAATACGTATAACTGACAAAACGTAAGAACAGACGCAAACAATTACACATCCATCTAGACATACACACACAGACACAGGCATTAAACGTTTATAAATGGATATAATATAATATACAGAGACAGATATGCAGGTATACATGTATACAGCCACTCACACAGACGACGGATGGAAGGAAGGAAGCAGATGCAGACTCACAAACGAACGGATGGACAAAGAAACTTAGTAGGCATTTTGACCATACCACAAGAAAGTAAGAGAAATGACGACGATGACGACGACGACGACGACGAAGAAGAAGAAGAAGAAGAAGAAGAAGAAGAAGAAGAAGAAGAAGAAGAAGAAGAAGAAGAAAAAGAAGAAGAAGAAGAAGAAGTAGAAGAAGAAGAAGAAGAAGAAGATGAAGATAATGATAATGATGATGTTGATAATGATGATGCCTGCATAGAGGGAGGTAATGATGGTAGGTGATCATGAGGTGGAGGTTGGCGGGTAGAACAGGATGTTGTTTGTCCTACAATATTATTGGTTGGCATTCGAGAGGTAAACAACTTCGGAGCGTAAATGTAATCATTAGTGAAATTACAGCGACCAGCAGATCTATGTATTATTATTATAATAGTGTAGAGATGAGACATAAAAAGACCGATGGTGTGTGTCGGTCGGTCGGTGGGTCTGGGGGTCGTCTGGGGTCATCTCTGCCCCCCTCCATATCTCTCGGGGCTGAGAACGGAACAAATTATTCCGTCTAGACTTGTCTCCTCCTCCTCTTCCTCCTCGTTGTCCTCATCCTCTGCTGCTGCTGGTGATGGTGGTGGTGGTGGTGGTGGTGATGGTGGTGGTGGTGGTGGTGGTGATGGTGGTGGTGGTGATGGTGGTGGTGGTGGTGGTGAACGGTGGTGGTGATGGTGATGGTGGTGGTGATGGTGGTGGTGATGGTGGTGGTGATGGTGTTAATGCGTTTCCGTTGTTCATCACGTGATGTCTTCTTTGTTCTTCTTCTTTCCTTCGATCTCTCCTCATTCGTTTCTGTCGATCGATCGATTCTCATGAAAAGCAGATTCAAACACAGACGTTTAGCAAACAGAGACAAGACAAATATATATATATATATATATCATATATATTATATATATATATATTATAAATAATATATATTATGATATATCTGCATATGTGTACGGCTGTACGCGTGTGCGTGGACATTCCTTTCATAGGATTAGGGTAAAATAATGCAGATATGCAAATGTGTATTAGGCCTATTATTATATATTATGCATAGACGAATGTTTTTGTGAATTTGCGTATTGGTCTATTATGTAGTCATTACATTGAAATAATGCATGATGAAAACAGCTGATGTGGCATATAATACTACCAACTATAATACTAGCAATGTATCTGAAATTGCTCAAAATAATCAGTCTTAGCATGAATGCTTGAATACCAGTTTAATGGTGTTAGTGGAATTCAACATATTTCCTGATTTTTATGTCAATCTAAAGATACGTCTGGTTTGCTAGTAGCATGTAATAATAATAATAATATTGTTTGCTGCAGTGAAGCTCAAACATGTCTCAAACGTCACATCCAATAGATACGATTGATAGTTGATTCTTCTGCTGCTCTCATCATTCAACAAAATATATGAAAATGCTTTCATTGCGACTGTTATCTTAACATTGCACCGGATCAGCAAGAAAACTGAGTTGCTGAATTTCATGAATAAATTTTTATTATTATTATAAGTGCAGTCATTGATGTCGTAAACAATTCCTGTTAGCACTGAAATAATGAGGTAAATTTGCCAAGATCACAGCATACAACAACGGTGTGGAAATTAAAACAAATAAAAATTAAAAGACTTAAAAAATAAAATTAAAAAATTAAAATTAAAAAATTAAAAGACCCCTCTGCTCGCCGTTGCTCGCTTCACCGATCATCCTTCCGTTCCTTCCCCCCACACACATTACACGTTACACATGCCTTGATTTCCTACCCGGAAGATGCGGATTCTATTAAATATGCATTGGTTGTTGTGTGTGTATGTGTATGTGTGTGTGTGTCTGCCTGTCTGTCTGTATGTCTTAAGCCGTTCAAGGTAGACATTAGTCATGACAATTTGAATAAGCAATGGGAGATCGAGCAGACGAATAACTTCAGTCTTCATGGTGGATGAGAAGGAGTGGGAGGAGGAGGAGGAAGGAAGAGGAGGAAGAGGAAGAAGGAAGGAAGAGGAAGAGGAGGAGATTCCTTTGGAAGTTTCTCGAAACAATGAATAAGCAGAATAAGAATGCAGACGATAATCGTTTCCTCCGTTCTATATAATGCATTTGGGAAAGATAGGTTGTTTCACACACTCTTCCCTCCCACTTTCTATGCACTGTGTTATTTTGACCATTGCTACAGGTATTTAAGATCTCCACCACACAGCATCAACCACTTCCTCAACCGTCTCGTATTATACACAAAAGAATCCGAAGAATTATTATTATTACCAAAAGTAGATATATACATATATACAGTATATATATGTATATATATATATAATTATATTCATTTATGAATCTGTTGCATACACCAATGACTCATTATTCAGACGTTTTCATTGGCCGTTCATTCGGAAGACTTACGTAGCGCATAATATATCTAAGGCAATTATAATTGAGATGCGATTGTGATAATGTGATTAATGTGAGAAGTTTGGATGCGAAGGTCAAAATCTGGACAAAGTGACAGATTTGTCGTTGATGTTCATAAGTTTTTGATATCAGTTGATAAAAGTTGATTGCGGTTAAGACCCAATTACGCACACGCACATACACTAGGTCGAACTATCAATTCAGTTTTGTTGATCATGGGTCGCAACATAGCATGATAGCATGAAGGTGTTGACCAAATATTGTATGAGTTGCTGTAGTTGATATAAAATATGAATGTCAAGAAAGGACCATGGTTTCGGTAGATAGGGCCCACATGAGCCACAGGACCATGGTCTCGGCGAATTGGAGTCCCATTGGTACCATAGACCATGGTCGCCGTGGATATGGACCACCATGGGACCATAGAACCATGGCCCGCGCTGGATATATGACCACCTATGCACCATACCTATAGTTCAGACAGCATACTATGACACGAGTAGCAATTGATGTTAAAAGTTGATGGTGACACTGAGTTGAGTCAGACATGAAACATCGTTTTATGATTTTAGCGTCAGGATAAGTGAAAACAGGAAATAAGAAGATAGATCAGAAATGTTACTGCAGCAGATGCCTTAGTTTAATATTATTGTGAGAAAGACACAACAGAGGAAATATCACTCATGCAAACACGGAGAACACAAGCGGATGCAAAGAGACACACAGACACACGGACACACGGACACACAGACACACAGACACACGGACACACAGACACACGGACACACAGACTTCAGTTCGATTTTCATTTCCTGTCGTCATCTGTCTTTACGACCAGATTATTCGTGAGTTGACTTTTGCTTCGCGCACCTGCACGAAAACCATTTAAAGCCTATAATAAAAATCCCAGTGATCCACCTGATTGTCGGTCTGTCTGTTTCTGTCCCTCTGTCTCTGTGTGTCTTTCCCTCTCGCTGTCTCTATGTAGGCCTATCTATTTCTCATTAGATTCGACATATATTACCGCTCAGGTGTTAGCTTTCTTCTGTGCATGACATTTGATCGGGGTTTTTAAATTCGGGCCAATATCCAATTCAATCTGTTCAACATGTTGAAAATGTTTCTGTCAAGTGTATTTATTGCTTACTTCCGAGCAACGTAGAATTTTTATTCTCCAATATAATTTGATCCGACCTATAGAAAACATCTATGGGGTTGTTTATCTTAATCCCAGGTTGGTTACTCCAAGCCAAATCTCAATTGAAAAATCAGATCCATTGGGAAGTAAGGAAGAAAATAACACAGGAGAACAGTGTAATTGGAAGTGGAATTGGAAGCCGAAGTGGAAAGAGGTGTAGAGTTGGGGAAGTGGAAAGAGGTGTAGAGTTGGTTTGAGAGGAATGATTGGGTTGATATTACAAACAGTTGATTCTTAATCGTCTCCTTCGTCCAAGAGATGGCAGGACAGAAGTTAGATAAGAAATGATGTTGAAGTTCATCGAAGCAGAAGGCAGAATATATCTGGTTTCATCTGATTGTTTCTCTTCAAACGTCACCCTTCAATTCTTCCTTGGACACAACTGTCAATCAACGTTGCAACAATCTGTTATGTCAATCAAAAATACGTCAAGCATCTTATTGTCCCTCCTATGACTTGCACTCGACTACCACAAAAATCCATGATCAACATTTGACCATAAACAGTACAATTGCATAAATGAATGCTTACTCACTCACAACAATCTCATGACACCTGCATGCATAATGCATGCGTATATGCTAAGTTGCTCACTAACATACATAGGCCTACATGTATATACGATTACACATACATATACATACATAGCCTACATGTATAAGTGATTACACACACATATACATTCTTACAATTATTTTTATGCATGCATATAGAAAGAATGCTGAAGTCAACATGACCAAGGGCTGTTTTTAAGGAATCTTTAGAACAGCACAACTCTTTTCCTTTCCATCTTCCATGATAAATTACTTCCAATCGGACGTTTTTTGCTAGTTTTAACAGTACAGAAGTGCTTATACAACAGCATAAATCCATTTAGAGCTGCACATTCTGTGTACAACTGCACGTTAAAAAACCCTGACATGACCTCACTACAAGTTTCAATTTCAGAATAGTCTGAGACTAGTCTGATTTAGACCAGTCTGATTTAGTCTGATTTAGTCTGAGTTAGTCGAGTCTGAGACTAGTCTCATTTAGTCTGATTTAGTCTGCAGTCTGAAGACTGCGATTTATGGAAATCTACAGCTAGGCTATTGTTGCGACGATCGGCCTATATATTATAATAATAATAATACTAATAGTAGACCAACAGCGTCTATTATAGACCTATAGGCCTATACTGTTCAACTACTTCTCACGCCTTTGTACACAACTGTAGCCCACAGGCTAAACGCAACGAGAGCGTGGGCCGATATACGTCAGTGTACACGTGTGCTGTGTATAATTATTGTACGCTGTGTATTTGTCAGGATTGAACGTTCTGGTCATTATTTGTTGCCTGCTGTAGGTTCGTTGATCGTAGTTGAAAATGGGAGGAAAAGGAAGCAAACCAGACTTCAAGGAATTGTCGAAAGGAACGAAGTTCACCACAAAGGAACTGGAGCAATGGTTCAAGAAGTTCAAGGGCGACTTTCCCGATGGAAAGATAAACAAACAGCAGTTCATCAAACTCTATCAGAAGATGTTTGAGACGGACATTGACGCCGATGCCACTGAATTCTGTAGCCACGTCTTCCGTCAATACGACAAAGACAACAACGGAAGCATCGACTTCCGTGAATTCGTCACGACCTTGAGCATCGCATCCAGAGGAACTCCACAGGAGAAGCTCCATTGGGCTTTCCAGCTGTACGACAAGGATGCCAGTGGATATCTGACAGAGGCGGAGATCGTCGAGATTCTGTCGGTAGGTGGACGCAATCGATATCCAAAGATTTATATGGCGCACGAGTGGAGCAAGATCGCTGTTTAATCAGACTGTTCACATGTGCTCAGTCAAAACAAAGTGGATAGTCAGATGTATGGTCAGAATTGGTTCAGGATCGTCAAGGGTCAACTGGTCAAGCAGGCAGGTGGACGGACGGACATGAAGCAGATAGATGGCTGGGTGGATGGCTGTGTGGGTGGGTGAGTGGGTGGGTGGATGGGTGGATGGATGGATGGGTGGATGGGTGGGCGGGCGGGTGGGTGAGTGGGTGGATGGATGGGTGGATGGCGTTTAGAGCTGAAGCAACGAGAGAGGAATATGGGGAAGAGGAAATTATCCAGTGGTAGCTGAGATTTCTAATAAGATCAGAGAGGTAGTAAGGAGATTGACACAGGAACATAATAATTATTATTATAGGTAAGAAGGAGAATTTTATATTGAGTCCAAGTATTGAAGGGAAGCCAGTGAAGGTGTTCAGTCATAACTAAGTGAGAGAAACGAGGGAGGCGGGTCACAATCAAACTACCATCAATGCATTAATTACCGATTGGAAATTGCTAGATCAGCAAAATTTCACAGCTTCCTGTCTGTCTTAGTTTAAGAGGAGAGTTTAGAGGCTTTTTCAAGTTTTCTTTGTCAGCAGGTTTGCATCTGTTGATGCTGATGATGCTGATGTTGATGGTGATGGTGATGATGGTGATGATGGTGATGATGGTGATGATGGTGATGGTGATGCTGATGCTGATGGTGATGCTGATGTTGATGCTGATGTTGATGGTGATGGTGATGTTGATGGTGATGATGTTGATGATGCTGATGCTGATGTTAATGCTGATGTTGCTGTTGCTGTTGTTGTTGTTCTCGACCTGACTCAGCATCTGACTGGTTGACTGATGGGTGGATGAGGTAATTAAGGTCCGACTGACGACCGAGTGAGTCAAATTAACAGCGAGAGTAATATAATCAATCTGTGGAGGTGTGTTGCTGTGAGTGTGTGCGTGTACTTGTGGGAGACAGAGAGACATACACTGCCAGACAGACAGAGAGAAAGATGGAAATAGGCACACAGAGACAGACAGAGAGATAGACAGAGAGTCTGTGAGTCTGCCCATTAATGATGACGGCCCTTGTTTGATGTGCACAATGCAGATGTTATTCCCCCTCCTCATCAGGGGGGTGCTTGGTCTCCATGGTGATTTTGCTGCCTGGGGCAAGTTGTAACAAGCGACAACGGCAGATGGGCTAAAGACAGAATTACTATTATTACTTAGTTGGTTAATTGTCGAATGTTTATCTTCAGTCACCTGATGACGATGAGGTGTGGCAATAAAAATAATGACTGCTGCTGCAGGTCATCTCAGTTCTCCTCTTCATCATAAAACAACAACAGATCCGTTTCTCTTCTGCTGTATTCTAATAATTATTGTGTACAAGTTCTAACTCGATGTCGAGTTCAAATAGAATAAGTGCTGCAATATGCCGAGCAAATTTCTGTCCAGGGTAACGGCCTCTGTTGTCATAGACCCTGGTCAAATCGGATCCATCCATCCTTAAGATATTGCTATTTGATATGAGATATGCGTGAGTTCGATAGCCACTTCCTGTTTCGGCAGTTAAGAGTTTATGGCCACTCATTTCCGTTATATCCCACTTTTAGCCTAGTAAACCCTACCACAAACACATCAATTAATATTATCTAAACTGAACTTATACATAAATCCGTTGTAAAATTAGTTATAGGGGTCTATGTAACATGCTGCGTTCTGCCAGCCTGAAGTGCTGATTACGAAAACTGAATTCAATTTGAATATCCCATCGATAGTGTGTGGTTAGACTACTCATTGCAATGGAGTTGGTTAGGGGTAATTGGAGCAAATTCTCTACCGTAATTTTGCTCTGGTTGAGATACGAGTCCCAAAACTCTTTCCTGCCTTTGATTAGAACTTAGAAGTTCAGCACATTAATGAACTTTTGCACATCTCAATCAATGCGATCATATGTCCCATTAGTCCTATCAGCGTGACACAATTGTCAGCTGAATTTCAATATGGTTTCTAATAATGCTCTCCAAATCATTATATGATTATGATTATGAATGATGATTTACAGACTGTGTTTTTCTTCTTCTTTCGTTCCAGTCCATTTACAAATCGCGCAATGAACCGAATCCGAGTGGAAAAGCATCGGACATCGCGAGAGAGATCTTCACAAAAGCAGACGACAATAAGGACAACAAATTGTCGGAGGCTGAATTCGTCAAACATTCTTCCAACTGTTCCGCCATCCAAGAACTGCTCCAGGCGTTCTAAGGACACTCTCCTCTTCCTCCTCACACCCTCCATCATCTCAACCTTCATCTTCACTCACTCTGAAGGTCGTCAGGAGATGGAGGCTGTGGCTGCAGCAGCTGTATCCAAGGCAACGTCGACACATAGAATCTGAAGCGAATTTTCGCCGATGATGATATTAGAGATCAGTTTTAATAACTAATTATTAGCAATGCCTTTCTTAGACATTGAAATGAACGGCTTCTTAGATGCTAGACGTATATTTAAAAACGAAACTAGATATAATATTGCAGACCTTAAGTCTTAACAGCTTCTTCTTTTTCTTCTTTGATCTGAATAAAAGTCGGTGAAACGTTTTGGGATAAAAAATCGTCAGCTTCCAAAGAAACTGATCAACTTCATCTGAAAGAAAGATCAGAGTTTTTTCTCGATGCTATGCCTTTATTCTCGGCATCTTTTGTTCTAAAAGACATTTCGTAAGAAATTTTCAGCAGAATCGATCAATTTACTCTGAGCTCCTTTGCTTTAAACGCAATTGCTCTATTTTGTAAATTCACATTCGTTGATATTGAAAGAATTAAAGATTTACTGCTTGGTGGATTTATAAGACAACTTAATTATTATGTCTGTGCAAATCGATGATCGTATCATTTGTATGAGCATGTAAAGTCCCGACAGCTTTCTTCGCTAGGTGGCGACGTCATCCCATCGATGGCCCACCCCATCGATGGCCCACCCCATCGATGGCCCACCCGTATATTACCTACGCAAAAATATTATATTTGACCCACCCCCTCTTGCAACTCCAATATTTTTCGGATTTCCTCTGTGCGTACTAAGTCCTTTAAGTAGACCTCGCTCTCCCCTCCCCTGGCAAAAGTAAATTTCCTAAAGTTATGTATAAAACATTTGACCGCAAACTAGCTTTTTTTTCGACATCATATTTGCTAGTTAAAATTTGTTTTCTGTTTCTATTGATTGTTTAGATCTGAACATAATTTAATTGTAATGTAATCAAATGACGTCAGACTACTAAACAGAGTAACTGCTATAACTATACATAATATGTGAACGTCATAACTAGACATTTGCTTTGCGTACGTAACCCAGTCATTTGCACCCGTGCGTGGATCGTCCAAGTCCGGTGACCCCCGCCCAACGTTCCCTCTAAGCTGTAAAAGTGTGAATTTATACACAAGAGTTTTCAATTTACCCGACGTTTCCTCCGTTTAATAGCGAACGCAAAATCTATGGACAGAGAACAGAAAACGATTTTTAGCGGTTATTCAAAGCTGCAATCGTCAGGGATGCCACTCTGGATTTTGAAAAAAGGTCAGATCCGGTCGAAAAAAAGGCTAGAAAAGGCTAGATTGACGATTTTCCTGTAAAATACATAGATTTTTCCAATTTTCCGGCTTGAAATTTCTGACGACCTTTTTAAAGTCGTCCAATGACTAAAATTGGCTCTTTTTCCTTCCCGAAGAAAATTTCTGATGACCTTCTTTTTTAGTCTTTCGCTCCAAAATTGACAATTGTTGGTCCAAATTCACACAATTTTCGATTTTTTTCACGTTTTTTTGTGCATTTTCAGTTTAAAACAATTAATTTGTATGTAAAAAGTCGAAAAAACCGCCGTGCGAAAAAAAGCTAGATCCTGGCCAAAAATACCTAGAAACCTAGACAAGATCGAAAATACCTAGATCTAGGTGGAAAAAGCTATGAGTGGCATCCCTGGCAATCGCAATCTCCAAATTTCGAAAACCAAACGCAGGGCACTAGCTTATTCACGAGCGCTGCAATTAGAGGAGCAAACATATAAAAAAAAGTCAGATAGTTTAAACAATGTCTTAGAAGAGCTTGACAGTAGGCCTACGTCATAAAATTTTCTGCTTAACGACTTTCTGGGAAGTTTCTGCTACACAAGCTAGATATAAGATCGGCATTTAAACGGAAAATGAGTCATTTATAGAAACATATATACACGATTTAAAGGTGTTTAATTGGATTAAACAATTATAGAGTGAGCAGCGTCATGCAAGATAACATCTTAATGTTAAACATCGGCTTCATATTAAAAGAAAAAATTAGGTCGATTCAGGGCTTTTTTAACGTGCAGTTGTGCACAGAATGTGCAGTTCTAAATGGATTTGTGCAGTTGTAGGAGCACTTTTGTACAGTTAAAACTATCAACAAATTTCATTGTCCTCCGATTGGAAGTAATTTACCATGGATGGTGTGAAAGGAGAGAAGGGGTTGTGCAGTTCTAAAAAATCCTTAAAAACAGCCCTGGGTCGATTCCAATTCTCAGCAGATGAATAAAACGACTTCTAGTAATATAGAGATATTGTGATTCCTTTTTACACAGAAAACTTCACCTCTCGCTATTTCCCCACAGGTCTATCACTCAAAACTGAATGCATTGCTCCCTGATTCTTCCTCTTCTCCTCACATCCCTCGTCATTTCAACTCTAAACATCGCCCACCTTAGCCGTCCATCTATCTGCCTGCCTGACTCTCTGGATTTTGACCCGTTGCCTATCGATTTTGTTTTGATTAAGCGCCTGTGAAATAAGCCATGGTTCCCGAGACTTCGCCTTTGTGAGCGCTGTAGAAGTCTCTGGATTACAATTACGATGGCAATACTCCATGGCTGCCCCTGCGACCTGGAATGAATTCCCGTTTACTCTGCTTTAAATTCCTATTGATTTCTGTGTTTCATTTTCGATGATCTTAATTAAGACTTATCTATTCGACCGGAGTTAGACTTGGAGCGCCTCTGATTACACTGGACAACAAATTTTCACAAAAGCTTTGCCTCTGACATGAAATTTGCAATTTCTTACAGATTTTAGGGTGCTGGACACGAATATGACAATGAAATCAAAGAATTGGCTCCAGTTTCTCTGAAATCATCAAGAGTTTCTATAAATAGAACAATGCGTACATATGACATTTGTACCAGTAAATTTTCGCTTCTACTTCCCATTTTCTCTTGTATGACTGCTCAGGATTAGATCTGGTGAGCATGCAAGTAAGCCCATGCATGTATAAGCACTTGCTACACCACCCCCTCAAGATTCTAGTCCGATGCGCTCCCAACTACAGCGCGGACACTGAATCAGAGTTTCATGAAGCACATGAGCAATTGCAGGTGATGGGCTTGCTCAGGGTCCCTACGCGGTAGCTTGAGGTGGATTGAAACCCAAAACCTTCCTACTCCAAGGCACCGAATATACCCCCTACACCACCGCGCCCCAAAAAGTAGGCTTATTGTCAGCCAATATGGAAGTTTCCCTGATATCATTTTTCCATGACTGTAATGTCTTCTTGAAATCGTTCGCCGTCCTCAACAGTCATTATGTACATGCCGCAGTTGTCGCGAAGAAACTCCAAGTGGGAATGGAGAAGTGGATCTATAAGGACATAATGCCAAATTTGTGATACATGAAATCATAGGCAGGGGCGGATCCAGGGGGGGGGCAATCCGGCCATGGCCCCCCCATTTCAAATCACCATGGGACGTGGCCCCCCCATCCAAAAAAATTTCAGGGTGTCAGTCATGCACAGGAGAATTAATGTATAAATGTAATTAAAATCTGTAATAAAAATAATTTATAAATGTATTTAAAATCTTATCTAAGTCTCTCACGCAATTGCATTGTCTTTATATAAAGCATCGAAATGAAACAATCTTTCAACAGTATCCAACTATGATTTATGGCATGGAATGTATGTTATTCGTGTATATATTCGTTGTAAATTGTAAAAACATTAACACCAATAAACACAATTATAACTAAGTACAACTATCTATTAATTACAAATCAAATTAACACTAACAACAGTGTTTGGAATGTAATTTATTTTTTCAAGATGCCAACAAAATTTCAGGGCAAAACAAGTTAAGTTTTGAGTTTAGTCTATATGTGCAAGAAAATGCGGTGAATGATAACACATGTTTACTCCTTGTTTTTATTGATATCTTACTATATTTCATTCAGTAGTGGGAAGTATTTTATTTATTCTAGTCTTAAAAAGTCATCAGTTTTGGGATGCTAAATTGAACACCTTTTTTAGAAAATTTCGCACGGAAGACTAAAAAGTCATCGCTCTTTTTAGGCGAAAAATTTAACACCTTTTTTAATATTTCGCACGGATGACTACAAAAGTCATCAGTTTTTTTAATTCTAATTTGAACACCTTTTTTTAAACTTTCGCACGGGAGACTAAAAAGTCATCACTCTCCTTTCAGACGAAAAATTAAACACCTTTTTTAAGATTTCGCAGGGATGACTACAAAAGTCATCAGTTTTTTTAATTCTAATTTGAACACCTTTTTTTAAACTTTCGCACGGGAGACTAAAAAGTCATCACTCTCCTTTCAGACGAAAAATTAAACACCTTTTTTAAGATTTCGCAGGGATGACTACAAAAGTCATCAGTTTTTTTAATTCTAAATCGTACACCTTTTTTGAAAATTTCGCACGGGAGACTAAAAAGTCATCACTCCTTTTAGACAAAAAATTAAACACCTTTTTTAGGATTTCGCAGGGATGACTACAACAAGTCATCAGTTTTTTGGGATGCGAAATTAAACACCTTTTTTGAAAATTTCGCATGGATGAATAAATAGTCATCACTCTTTTTAGACGAAAAATTAAACAACTTTTTTAAGATTTCGCAGGGATGACTACAACAAGTCATTAGAGTTTTGGGAAGGAAAATTGAACACCCTTTTTGAAGATTTCCGGCGGATTACTTAAAAAAGAACATCTAGTTTTCGGGAAAGAAGTTTTTAAGTAAAGTCTATATTTATTGAGACCTTATGGCACTCTTACAAGCACTGAAAAGTACAGCTAATTTGTTAAGATGACAGCTTAAAATGCTACCATTGCAATGTGAAAATTCAAAAAGTTTCTGGTGGGGAGGGGCATATCCCCTCCCCACACCCCACCCCTACCACTATCGGCGCTGCGCGCCTCATGATTGTCTTCAGACGGTCAATTATCTACCCCTCCGAAAACCTCAATTCCCCCAGAGGTGGGGGCTAAATTAAACTCTGGTTTCGGCCAAAAACGACTAAAAAAGTTCATCAGATTTTTCGGCGAAAGATCAACGAAAAAATTTCCGACCACAGCCCAAAAAAATTTGGCCCCCCCCTTCGAAAATTCCTGGATCCGCCCTTGATCATAGACAATATGGTCTTCGACCAAACCCTTGTAGTTTTCTGTCCTGGCATCCCACAGGAAGTTAGTTAACACCATATGGAATTTGACGTCCAAGTATCTGAAAGCTGATCCAGACCGGTACATGAATCTTATGACGGTCTTTATCACACTGAATTTGGTGTGACTGTAGCGACGATAACGGGACTTTCTGGGTTTCAACCTTTGTTATAGGCGCTGCACATAGCCTCTCAGGCCAGTTTCTCCTCACTTAGTGCGAAGTCCTTGCTCGACTGTCCCATTGACATAGAAAAACAGCAGCATTTTGAATATTCAAGCTGCAGACTCATCAAGAGAGACAGTAAACCTTCAAGTTACTACAGAGATGCCATCCATACCTGCTGTAGTGAACGGAATTCAACAGGTGTTTTAGGTTGTCATAGGTTTCCTTCATGAGGACAGCATGTTCGAACGGAACGGATGGATGTTGGTTTGAATCAATGCAACACCGCTTTGAGACTCAATTTCGTGGAGTCGCTGAGTTGTCGCCATTCTTGAGGGTCGTGTTTGATTGCGAGGGCATTCAACAGACAATTTACATTGGAACAGAAGACAAAGTCATCTTCCTTGGCAAAATTGTTTAAAACTGCCCATGACGAGTAGCCTACGAAACGATTTCACTCAGGCATTTTCCTGGAGAAGATTCCATTCTTTTAAGTCCTCATCCAAGTGACTCCGCCTTAATTGGCCTTGGATAGGTCCAGGTCGCGATCAAGATCGTTCAGGTCACCTTGGGTGAGACTGTGTGGCATCGATGGCTGCGAAGATCCTGAAGTCGCTTCGCTTCCCTTCTCATCATCTGAATCAATAAAAAATTCTTTCCATGGATCAGGAATGGAATTCCTTTGTTGTGCAGAATGGGTCGGATTGCAGATGGTATATTCGGGTATGCTATTGACCACTTCTCTTTCCTTGTCATGCCTGCAGAAGTAGGCTGAACTATGCAGAAGTAGCAGTCACTTTGTTTGATTGCTTGGTGCTCTCCAAACTATTGGAACAGCGGAGGTCATTTTCTCGTCTTTCAACTACTTTGGAAAATTTCTTGCCAACGCGGGGGGATGGTACATGGCAGGTGGATGCAATACGACACATAAAGAATGTGCTGCTATATATGTAGTTTGAAATACAGCTTTGAGAAATTTTTTAGTTACCCACGTGTGTAGGTCAACTCAATGCGTACTGAGACATTTGTTCGTAACCATCTCTGTATCTTTTAAACTAGAGCCAATCAACAAATTTTACTGTCATTTTCGTGTTCAGCACCTCAAAATTAGTAAAGATTTGCTATTTTCATTTAAAAGGCAAATTGTGTGTTGTCCAGTGTTAGCAATCTTGAACGGGCGCAATATCAAACTGCTCTAATAAATAAATAAAAGAATGAAAATATTGTTCATTTGAATTTATGATTTGATGTTTGCTTGACATTAATGGCCATGACAGTCGCGAGATGTCGCTAAACATGAAATCATTTTGATTTTCATATAAGCGGAACACCTTTCGGATAGTTTGTAACCAATGCTATAAATAATATCTACCACCATTGTTTCAGGAATATACATACACTGCATAAATTATGCTGGAAATTGTCGTCAACGGCCTTTGATGTCATACCACGACGTTAAACTTTGGAGAAATAGTTTCAGCAATCTGTCAAAACGATTGAATTGTACTTCTGTTCTGTATAGTATTGTATTGTATTCTACTGTACACAATTATCTGACCATATTTTACAAAGCACTTCTCACAGCAAAAACCTTGCAGAAGCGCTCCCAATGCGTCCAACCTCGAGAGAAAGCATAGGCTTAGGTATATTAAGGCGAGAGAAAGATGAGAGCGGACTACCAGAGAGGATAACAGAGCAAACTGATGGGGGAAGTCCATTCCATAGGGATGGTCCTATGCAGGCAAATGATTTGGTTTGAGTCATGGTGGTCCTCGGGAGATGAAGAGGCCAAATCGATCTGAGAACCTAAGGGCGACCCATGGGCGGAGTTTGGTTTCCGTTCTTGGAGAGGCTAAAGCCTTCTGGGGGGGCTAAGCCCGTGAAAATATACCATTTACACGGTAGATAAATGATGTTGGGTCTTCTTGGGTTGGGGGGCTTAGCCCCCCTAGCTCTTGATAAACTCGGCCCTGGGGGGCTTAGCCCCCCCCCTAGCTCATGATAAACTCGGCCC
Source organism: Lumbricus terrestris (assembly GCA_949752735.1). Classification (NCBI taxonomy): domain Eukaryota; kingdom Metazoa; phylum Annelida; class Clitellata; order Crassiclitellata; family Lumbricidae; genus Lumbricus; species Lumbricus terrestris. The sequence continues at coordinate 43,348,682 of OX457051.1, forward strand.
ATGGGGCGACCAGCGATGTGGTAGAGAGGGGTCGAAGTATACGATCACAGAGATACTTTGGAGCAAGACCCAATTCAGACTTTAGGCCCAAACTAAGAACTTTGAATTGTATATGGGCAGAGAGTGAAAGCCATGCATGTAGAAATGTGGGAGTATCGGAGAAGACGGGCAATGATCCTAGCAGCAGCATTGAGCACAAGCTGTAGAGAGGAGATAGACGAACATTAGGCAGGCCAACAAGGACAGAATTACAGTTACTGTAGTCACTCCGAGAATATACAAAAGCGTGAACAATTGAGGTAAAGGTCGATGATGAGACAGATTACGGAATAGCCCTGAAGACGCCTTAGCTGGAAGTAGGAAGAGCGAGTAAGATTGGCAATGTGCTCAGTGAAGGTAAAAGAACTATCAAGGGTGACACCATATAGGTCTCGAACACTGGAAGAGAAGTTGAAGTGAGAAAAGTTTAAGAAAGTAAATGTGTAGTCGAGTTTTTGAAGCTACGATATACATAGTCTATATATTTACGCTATTGCAACAGTGCGTTTCGAAGACTAGTTTAGTTTAAGAGGGCGACTGGCTATAATTCTCACCATCGTCATCGTCAACTACGCATGCGCCGTGAGCTGTAACATCGTCATGGAGCCGAGTTTTATTACAAATGACAGACAGAGACAGAGGCAGAGGCAGAGACACAAGAGACATAGGCAGAGACAGAGGCAGAGCAGAGACATAAGAGACATAGGCAGAGACAGAGGCAGAGACAGAGACAGAGGCAGAGCAGAGACATAAGAGACATAGGCAGAGACAGAGGCAGAGACAGAGGCAGAGGCAGAGGCAGAGGCAGAGGCAGAGGCAGAGGCAGAGGCAGAGGCAGAGGCAGAGGCAGAGGCAGAGGCAGAGGCAGAGGCAGAGGCAGAGCAGAGACATAAGAGACATAGGCAGAGACAGAGGCAGAGACAGAGGCAGAGGCAGAGGCAGAGGCAGAGGCAGAGACAGAGGCAAAGACGGATAGTAGCAAATTTTCTCTCTGATCCGCCTTGTCTGTCTGTCTGTCTGTCCGTCTGTCTGTATGTCTGTTAATTGCTCGTCATTTGTCCTGAGGTTATAAATAGTCGTCATCTTGAATAATAATAATAATATTACTGCGTTTGTGTTTGGCCCAAAACAAATAATTTTGCTGCAGGTATAGTTCTTATGAAAACGTAGGCGAGGCATTCTGTAGGCCATACTTAGTCGTGAAGAGTCACAGGCCTACTCATAGCCTGTCATAGTTAGCCTGTGCCATCATTGGTTAGCCTGTGCCCTCATTGGTTGCCTGTGACCTCATTGGTTGCCTGTGAACTCAGTAGATGACTAGGGCCTGCGAACGGCCAGCGCATTCCAATTAAGAGTGCGGTTGTCGATTGAAAATAGATCTACGTCAACAGCTCTTGACTAGCGATAGAAGGACAACAGAGGTAGGTCCACTAGTAGGAGGAGGACGAGGGGAGGAGGAGGAAGCGGAGAAGGAGGAGGACGAGGGGAGGAGGAGGAAGAGGAGAAGGAGGAGGAAGCGGAGGAGGGGAGGGGTGGCAAGTGCGTTGTATTGTCGGCTCATAGTACAATGTTCGGTATTTCACCATTCAATGGTGGGTAGACTTTTGTAGGCTACGCAGAAATATTGTTTAGACGTAGAATAGAATTCGTTTCTTTAGCTCCGAAGTCATTTCATTAGCAGGTAATTCGTCGCTATGTCTATGTCTATGTCTATGTCTATGTCTCTGTTTCTGTCACTGCCTATATGTCTCTGCTTGTGTCTCTGTCTCTATATCTGTCTCTGTCTCTCTGTCTCTGTCTCCACTTTCGATTGTCGGTTGAATCCTTTGACCATTCACAGACTTCACCTGTTTTGGCGTTTTGCATTTTTAGAATAGATTATAATATTAATCAGAATAAAATAATAATCGTAATTATTATGATAATCGGAATCTAATAATTTCACAAGCACCTTTGAAAGTTTAGTGCTGGACATGAACGCCAACAAAAAATAAGTGCATTATTGATAAATAATAATTACAGTAAATAAATACTTGACTGCAATAGTTCTAACTTCTAAAGCGCTTCCGCTGGATGAAGAAGACCTAATGGTATAAAATTTAAAAAAATGGTTAGGCTATCCACCTAACAACAATGAACACAGGGTTAGGGTCGATATTATCAGAATGAATTCCGAGTCTTGGATTTGATTGTTGGAAGAAGAAGAAGAAGGTCTCGTCATCCAACAGTAACGGCACTTCTGTTAGAAGCCACGACAGATGATTCGATTCCATAATTTCCATTGCGACGTGAGGTTATAGGTTGGCGCGTTGTTTGTTTGTTTGTATGTGCACTTGCTATAGCGCCCCTTCAAGCTCTCTCTATTCAGAGGCGCTCCCGAATGCAGAGCGGACCCTGCATCGGAGTTTCACGCCGAAGCGCTGAGCAATTGTGAGTGAAGGACTTGCCCAAGGTCCTTACGCGGCGAGGCGGATTCGAACCTCGAACCTTCCGGCTTCAAAGCAACGACGCCACCACTACACCACCGCGCTATATGTTGGTGTACATATAGGGTTAATGCTCGTTGCCCTGGAGCCGGAAGATTGTGGATTCGAATCCACCTCAAAACGCCGCCGCGTAGGGACCTTCACCAAGTCCTTCACTCGCGATTGCTCGTGCGCTTCGGCGTGAACTCCAATTCAGTGTCCGCGCTGTTAGTATATTCTCAGAGTAGAATCACGAAAGGGCGCTATAAGAATTGCTCGTACAACCAGTCAACAGAGAGCTATCAACGCTGCATTTTATGGTCATTTAAAGTTCATCAATGTTCAATGATTTCTTTTCGAAATTTTTATATTTTATGTTTCATAAATATAAGCTAAACGAGAGTCGCATTATATTAATTCACTTGACGTATTTCTGAAACTCTTTTGCTGTCGATGACAAACATTTTAGGGTGATTAGATTGAGGTAGGCCTATATAATGATGCAGAAATTAGAACGATTGACATAAACAGACAGAGACAGACAGACAGACAGACAGATAGACAGGCAGATAGACAGGCAGACAGACAGACAGACAGACAAAGAAGAATAAAGGGTGGGAGTATTTTAGGGTCTTCCGGGTGCACCCCCTTTCATATGGATGAGATTTCAAAATTTGTTTAGCTAATTCTATGTATTGTGTCGATTAGAAACCCCGAAATCGAAACCTCCGAAGGGTTTTGCTGCCTATATACGCCCCTGGAACAAAGACACAGATAATATGGAGACAGACACAAACATACACACCTACAGACAGAGAAACAGAAAGAGGAAGGAGAGAGAGCGAGTAAATAAACATCAAGCAGAGAGACAGACAGACAGACAGACAGATAGAGACAGAGAGACAGAGAGAAAGAGAAGAAGTGTGAAGGTTAATTCCTAGGGCTGACATTCGATGCTGAACGACAAGAAGATCGGACGAAGATGTTTAGCAAACAGTTTTTAAGCTATAATAAAATAATGCAGTAATAGTATCTCTTATAATAAATTACAGTTATAATAATATTCACATCTCTGTTATATCCTATATTCAATTCATCTATTACATGATATACATGTAAGAGATAAATATATGGCGCCACGTTACACATAAGGACGGTATCAGTTGTTCTTTGAGGACAGGCTACAGGACGAACTGAGGGAGAGGAGGGAGGGGAGGAGGGGGAGATGGTGGAATAGGAGGATGAGGATGCGAAAGTGTATGAGGAAGAAAAGGAAGAGAAATAAGAAGAAGAGGACGAGGAGGAGAGAGGAGGAAGGAGGATAAAATGTAAGAGGAAGATGAGAAGGAGGAGACAAAGGAGGAGTGGGAATACAAAGAGAAGGAGGATGAGAAGAAAAAGGAATTGAAGGAGAAGAAAGAGGAAGAGGAGGATGGGAATGGAGTACGAAAGGAAGACGTTTTATACAATGAGAGACTATATGGCATCATATTCCAGTTTAGCGTCAGTCAGTCAGTCATTGCGTTGAATCGAGATATTCTTCTCTGTCTAAGCTATAATAGCGATGGGTTGGTCATCTAATCTCCCTCTTCTGTTTCATCAGTCAATCTTCTCAACGTTAAGTGCAATCATGGTCCTCTATGGAATCGTCGGTTGACATCATTGATCGATCAAATGCACTTCATCATCTGTTGAGTGCATTCCACCTCTGCCTCCTACTCTTCCTCCTCCTCCTCATCCATCTATCCATCCATCCATCCATCCTATTCATAGCGAATGTCTATCCTATTCAAACGTCGCCGACAACATCCTGTTGAACTGAAAAGTGCAACGAACAGAGAAGAGAAGTTGAAAACGTTGTATCGGGTTTAAAGCTTCACGACAGATCAAAAGACGAGGAACAGAGAAAGAGAGAACGAAACAGAGAGACAGACAGACAGACATACAGAGGCACATAGAGACAGACAGAAAGACAGACAGAAAGACATACAGGCAGACAGACAGAGGCACAGAGACGAATGCAAATAAAATTTTAGGACGAGAGAGACAACTAGACAGAAACCGCTCGAAGAGATAGAGATAGAAAGTAACAAAGGGAACAGATGCCCAGGATGAAGAAGAGAGACACACTGTACACACAGAGAGAAAGAGAGAGACAGACAGACAGAGACAGAGACAGAGACAAGAAGGGTGAGTGAATGAATGTAAGCCGATACGGTTCGTTAAGCAAGTCAAACATGTGGAGTCGGTTCGACAAACATCGATTCGCTTTGTTGCTAACAATAATTGTTTTATTTCGTCGTCATCTGATGAGCGACTGCTGAAGAGAGACAACGACTGTTGTTCTGGTCGAATGCTGCAGCGGCAGAGAATCGATGACGACGTTCATCCTAAATAGATGTTGAATGCCATTCAATGTATAATTGCTATTAAATATATCTGATGCACGAAGCAAATGAAATTAGCCATCAGACATTCGCTACGTTTCATCGAATGGCTACTGTAAATACATAATTATAGAATCTATATTATTATAGATGATGGCTTCACGGTGATAATTGCCGGAAGGGGGCTGGGTTCAAAACCCCCAGTCTTAGGACCATGTTGCTAAGTCTTCTTTCTCCCCCCAACTCATAGTCTGACCCACCACGAGTTACATTTCTACAATTCTATGCTGAATAAGAGACAGAGACAGACAGAGACATACAGAGACAGAGACAGACAGAGACAGACAAAGACAGAGACAGAGAAACAGATACATAGACACAGAGAACCAGAGACAGAGACAGACAGAGACAGACAAAGACAGCGACAGACATATAGACACAGAGAACCAGAGAGAGACAGAGACAGCTAATGGTTCTGACAGCGACCGACAAACTGCGAAGAACAAGAACAAAGAGATAATTGCTAATTGCTGCAAATTATGAATTAATTGGCTAATTATTGGAGCTGAAATTATTTTTGTTGACTTACACAGAATAATAATAATTATTATAATTATCATAATTATTATGAAGTAATTAAGACTAGGCTATAATAATTCACAGTAGTCTATAGGTCACTAAATTAACTGAAAGAGGAATGGAACAGAGAGAAACTGGTGAATGACAGAGAGCATACAGCGAAATTATTATAGCTATCATCATCATTATCATCGTCGTCGTCGTCTTCGTCATCATCATCAATGACCTACATATGTAAAGTAGTCATGCTACATAGATTTATGCAATGCATGGCTCTCCGCTCGCTTCCTCGTCACTCTACTGCATGCTTTTGCTCTTTCGATCGTCTTCTCAAGACTTGATCTTCGACCAGACCTGGGTTGGAAGCGCCTCTGAGCAGGGGCTTCTATCCCCCCTAAGCAACCGGGCGCAATCCATTTTCTTCCCCCCTTTTCTGGACCGGCCTTCCTCTATGTATGCAATATAATGCAATCTAGCGCATGCCCTCCTCTAGTGTGGGAATGAAGGTTTGTTTGGAGGGGGATAAACGAGCATCCAGCAGACGATCGCCGAAGCATGTGTAGCGCCGAGAAGGGACTTGGTATGGGGAGGGAATGTGCCCCTCCAGGACTTTTTTAACGTTAGTGCAGCTGTAGATCGAAGCACCTCTGTCACAAGTTCTGTGCCGTTAAAACTAGCAAAAAGGTCATTGTCATCCGATTGGAAGTAATTTACCATGGAGGATGGGAAGGAAAAGAAGGGATTGTGCAGTTCTAAAAAATTCTTTAAAAACAGCCCTGTGCCCTCCCCATAAGAAAGTTTTGCGATTTCCGCATTGCAATTTCAGCATTTTAAGCTGTCCTCTTAGCAAAATTACTCTACTGTTTCAGTGGAGGAATTGCTGCCAAAATTGGGCAGCCATATGTTTTGCACCTCTGATCAGTGTGCACTCGAGAGGCGTTACATAATTTTTTAGAGCACAATGCAATACAATAAAATATAATGTAGGTCCTACATTGTAAGCCCACGTAATAATGATGTAGCTTTAGCCTACTAAGTGTTCAAGGACTAAATTTGACTGTCTGAAATTTGAAAGATAACATTGGAGAGAAGACATTTTGTTGTGCAAAATAGTATCTGTATTAACATTATTTTTTTCAATTATAATATGATTGTATTAAAATAGTAAAAACATAATTATTATCATGTAATAGGAATTTTTTTTATAGTATATTATAGCTGCTATAGCAGTTCGTGTAATTCAAAAATGCAGATAGTAGCCTAACTAAAAACTCAAAGTGTATACATTTTGCTAAAAACTATTAGGCCTACCATTTTGTCCAAATTTATATGGAGGGGAAGTATTTTCTGGGGGGATCTTCCTCCTAGTGATGCCTAGATTGAACGCTGCCCTCCATGTCCGACCTTCACCCCCAACCGACGTGAATTTTGGCTGTCTTCTGATTCCCCCCTATTTTTCACTGGGCGCAAGCTGCGCCCGCCATGTATAGGGATAGAAGCCCCTGCCTCTGAGGAGTGATCTTGAAGAGGCGCTATATAAATTTATGTGATTAATTGATTGATTGATTGATCGATTGATTGATTGATTGATTGGTGCAAATAACTTTAATGGTTAATGAATAAATAAAGTGAATCGAGTGATCGAGGTTGAAAATAATCTCGCATGCATGTCAAACATTTCTCTGACCATTTCCTGCTCCACCTGTGTTTCTGTGTCATCATCTAATAATGAGTACGACGACTGTACACTGCCATTCTACAAATATCAAGTTGTTGGTTGATCATCCGCCGCCGTCATCGTCGTAGTCATCATATGCCGAGATCAAGCAAAAGAAAGTGGCCAACGCTTCATGTCAACGGCTGTTTTCGGGAGTTATAATAATAATAATAATAATCTTTTCTTTAATTAAACGCCTGCAAGACGCACTGCGCTTTACATTTACAGGTTATGCAGTAATCTTAATTAAACTTAACTACCAACTGAAAAGACAGCTTTGTAATTACACGGCGCCGATGGCAGCCTACAAAGCTTATCCGCCCAACGGGGGCTAGAACCTGCAACCTTTCGCACTGTTGGCCAGCGTGTTAACCACTACTCTACCGGGCCCCCCCTTAATTTATTTATAAATGGTCATATCATGTGCATATATATATATATATATATGCATCATAATTATATATGAATACGGTCATATATATATTATATTATATATGCATAACATACATCTATTTATACATATTTGTATATGCCTATAATTATAACCTTTATGTTGATGTTTTCGAGTGTCTATAATTCGGCATCCATAGCGCTCTATAGATTCGATGTTTACACTTGAGGAGAAGGAGGAGGAGTGGAGAAGGAGGAGGAGGAGGGGAGAAAGATGAAGAGGAGGGGAGGAGGAGGAGATTGGTGAGGAGATAAAGATGGGGAGCATTTTAATTCGGTTGACAAATCATGAAAATCGTCGACAGGATGAAAGTGGTTGATGATGATTCTACGCATGCGCATGTCGAATCACATTGCAACGAATCTCAGGCCACACCTACGTCAGACATTTCAAGTCACGTGACTCTTCGTCTCTGTCTGTCTCTGTCTGTGTCTCTGTCTATTTCGATGCCTGTTGTGATTTCAAATTTGAGGAGGTGAGGTGGGTTGGTAGCGGGCATGGGCGGAGACTTAGGGGGCCAGAGGACGGTCCCCCTCAATGGATGTGGTGGGGAGACGGCCCATGCATTTGCTCCCCCCCCCAATCGTTAAGTGTTAGGACATGCACACACTTCACGAACAAACTGGTTATAACGTTAGAAGAAGTGGTCGTCGAACAAGTGACGTAATGACTAAAAACTAAAAAAATTGCCAGAGAAAATTTGCTTTTTCTCGACATTTCGCCAAGATGACTAAAAAAGGTCGTCAGAAATTTTTGCCGACAAAAAATAGAAAATTTCGTCAGCGACTCAGCCATTCGTCCGCCCAAAATCTCGCGTCCCCCACAAGTTGTAAACCAAGTCTCCGCCCATGGCATTGGTGATGGGGAGGATTATAGCGATGGAGTGTGAACTGTGAAGTCCACTTCACTGAAATCTCAACTGTTTGCATAATTAATCATTAATATTAGTTTATGCAAGTTTCAAACAAGATTGTCTCGAGTGCAGTGGACATTGCTGCATAAGACGATTGAGAGTTATCGCTATACCGTCTGCGTCTCTCTCTCTGTCTGTCTGTCTGTCTGTCTCTCTATGTCTGTCTCTCTATGTATGTCTCTCTATGTCTGTCTCTCTATGTATGTCTCTCTATGTATGTCTCTCTATGTATGTCTCTCTGTGTATGCCTCTCTATGTCTACATGTCTCTGTCTGTGTCAACTGTACCTTCGACTGAAAGTACATTGTGCAAAATAAATCTGCACACACACGCACACGCACACACACGCACACACGCACACGCACACACACGCACATACACGCACACACGCACACGCACACACACGCACACACGCACACGCACACACACGCACATACACGCACACACGCACACGCACACACGCACACACACGCGCACACACGCACACGCACACACGCACACGCACACACGCGCACACACGCACACGCACACACGCACACACACGCGCACACACGCACACGCACACAGACACAGTGTAGAATAAGGCTTGAAAGTCGTAGGCCTATACCGTTGTTGTCATATACTCCATCGTTAAACAATAGCGTTATTATGATTGTAGCTAGGAAGAATGGGGTGAGACTATTAGTAGCTATACTCGTTGTCTAAGGGTAGACGCCCTTTTGGTCATCAGCCTACATGTATGACACATAATAATTATTTATATGTGCAGCCTTCGATGTTCATCTCATCTCACGAGTGTTAACGAACATAACGACAGCTGCATGAATTGATAAATCATCTGCTGTTGATTAGAGATGACTGAAAACAATGACTGAAAACAATGACAAACACATAACAATAGAAAACAATGAAAAACACGTAACAATAGAAAACAATGAAAAACACGTAACAATAGAAAACAATGACAAACACATAACAATAGAAGGTCTGCCATGTTGAGGAAAATGGAGATTCAGGGAATCGGTCACGTGAATCCTCGTCGTTGCCTCAAAATGACATCCAGCGGAAAGAATGAAGAAGTTAGTTGACAATAGACCCTTTTAGAAACAATTAAACCTCGTCTATTGTGTGCCATCTTAGAAGCAGTTAGGGACGGTGTATTCGAGGTGATATTCGAGGTGTGAATTTTGCAGACAATGCGCAAATACGTTGGATGCAACGCAAAACAATGGAGGAGGAGGAGGAGGAGGAGGAGGAGGAGGAGGAGAAGAAGGAGGAGGAGGTGGAGGAGGAGAAGGAGATGGTGAAAGGGACAAGGATCTATGATCAAAGATATACTCATGGAAATGAGAATGGAGAAAGGGAATAAGTGATAATTTTCAGTAGATGTGAAACTCATTCTCTGGAACCATCAATGAGAGAAGATTGGATAGTCTGAGGAAGAGGAGTGAAAGAGGAGACGCAATCTGATGCTGCTGCTGCTGTACTGCATGGTGGATGGTGGGAATAGAAAGGTCAAACATGAAGTTCAACACCTTAGAGGAATGATATCATCGAACGTTTGAACCTCTGCCTCTCACTCACTGAGTGTAGGACATAACCCCCTGTGTGTGTGTGTGTGTGGGGGGGGGGGCGGTTTTCCGGGGGGTTAATGTTAATGTTCGTGCTGGCATAGAACTTGAAGAAGAATGGAAAGAGACAACGAAGAACTCTCAAGCATCTCTTGTCTTTTAAGTGCCTGCGGTAAATGTTGAGGTGAATTCGATGCTACAAGCAGGACAAGAGTTATTCTCTTCTGCCGATCAGCCGACAAGAGAAAGAGAAAGAAAGAGACAGACTGTCTGACAGACAGACAGAGAGAGGGGGAGAGAGCTTCACATCGAAATCGCTTATAATCCTGTTACTCATTAGATATCTCAACTTCAGTCACCACCCACATCCTGAACGATGCATAAATTAGCATACAATTAGCATCTAATTTACATCTAATAATGCGACATGCTCGTTATATCGATCAACAGAATGAATGTCTGATGTGTTGTTAATGGACGGAAAACAAACGTCTTAGCAACATTGTCTCTGTTACTAATCGACCCCAGCATCAGCATCAGCAGCAACAGCAACAGCATCAGCAGCAGCAGCACCAGCAGCACCAGCATTAGCAGTAGACAACGACTTCCAGCGTCAGTCAAAGACAACAGAGACGGAGACAGAGTTTCTTCTGCGACGACGATCTAGAAAGCCAAAGTATACAATTATACGGTGGTGGTCGTCGTTTAAGATCTGATGAACTTTGTCAGCACTGCAGGACGAGAGATAGACAGAGATAGACAGAGATAGACAGAGAGACAGAGAGAGACAGAGAGAGATAGAGAGAGACAGAGAGTGATAGAGAGAGACAGAGAGAGATAGAGAGAGATAGAGAGTGATAGAAAGAGACAGAGACAGAGACAGAGACAGAGACAGATAGAGAGAGATAAAAAGAGAGATGAAAGAGAACTCGTTTTTGTAGCGCTACAGTAGTGAGTCGGTTCAGTTGGTGTTTAAAGTGAGAAACATTGAAGACGAATGTAATAATATTATTTTAGGTCTATTATAAAGATGTGATCACTGATCATATTGACCATATTGATCAGTCTCATTGTTTTAATAGTAATTGTTAATGGTTCTGTGTAAACAACTTGAATTACTATCATTCTTCCTATAAACAATTGAACACTGCGTCGATTACAGTATTAGTATAATAATTTTTAATAATAATAATGATCATTAGACTATTATTAGTAGTATTACTACTACTGCTACTACTTTTATTATTGTTATTATTATTATTGTTGTTGTTGTTGCTGTTGTTGTTGCTGTTGTTGTTGCTGTTGCTGTTGTTGCTGTTGCTGTTGCTACGACTACTATAGCTATAGCTATATATGCGCTTGTGACAATGCGCTTACCTCTAAAGAAACGCTTGCAAAAATAGGCCTATTGGTAAGTTGCAGTTTAGTTATAGTTATGCGTTGATTCTTGTTCCAGGACTTCGTCATCAACATCATCGTCGTCGTCGTCGTCATCATCGTCGTCATCGTTTGAAGTTCTCGTCGTCGTTGTCGGTCGCTGAAGAAAGGATTATGGGAAACGACGGAAGTAAACCGGATCTGAAGGAGTTGTCGAAGAGCTGCAAATATTCGACGAAGGAATTGAACGACTGGTACAAGAAGTTCAAGAAGGACTTTCCGAGCGGAAAGATCAACCGAACGGAATTCGTTGATCTCTACCGGAAGATGTTTGGAACGGATGGAGATGTGAAGGACTTCTGCGAGGTCGTCTTCAAGAGATACGATTCCGACGGAGATGGGACGATCAGCTTCCAGGAATTCATGACGACCTTGAGTGTTGCATCACGTGGTACAACGCAGGAGAAGCTGCGCTGGGCGTTTGGTCTTTACGACATCGATGGAAACGGATACTTAACGGAAAGAGAAATCAACGAAATACTCACCGTATGTGTCTTACTACCATCATTATCGTATTAGTGTATATATAATTATGTGTGTATATGTGTGTCGTACTACCATCATTATCATTATTAGTATTATACTCTCCAGACGAGGGTTACGGTATACCTGCATGATGAATTGGTCCGCTAGTCTTCAACGTTGATGGCACACGCTGCTCGATCCTCGTTTCTCTCCTCTTCCTCCTCCTTCTCATCCACCTCTTCCTTTATCCCCCTGCTGCTCCTCCTCTTCCTTCTTCTCTGACAGGTTGCTGTGTTGTGTGGGGTGGGATAGAGTGGGGTGGGGTAGGGTGGGGTGGAGTGGAGTGGGGTGGGGTGGAGTAGGATGGGGTGGAGTGGGGTTGGGTGGAGTGGGGTGGGTGGGGTGGGGTGGGGTGAAGTAGGGTGGGGTGGAGTGGGTTGGGTGGAGTGGGGTGGGTGGGGTACACTGGGGTGGAGTAGGGTTGGATGGGGTAAGGTGGGGTGAGGTAGAGTGGGTTGGGGAGCTTGTTCTGATTGCTCACATGTGTTACTCAGAATAATTTTCCATTGATTGGTGATTGGTCATCTGATGAAAATGGCGCCTAATGCTTGTGTAATGATGATGATGCTAATGATAGTAAAATATACATTAAGAATGCTGATCATGATGTTGATGTTGATGTTGATGATGATGATGATGATGATGATGATGATGATGATGATGATGATGATGATGATGACGATGACGACGACGACGACGATGCTGCTTCTGCTGCTGCTGCTGATGATGATGATGATGACGTTGATGATGATGATGACGTTGATGATGATGATGATGATGATGATGATGATGATGATGATGATGATGACGAAGACGACGACGACGACGACGATGATTATGATGATGATGATGGTAAAATATACATGATATCAAGCACCGTCTTTTAAAGCCTCTGAGGACACATTGATGTCTTATAGGGGGAATTTAAGCCTGAGTTTTTTTTCATCAACGTATATCTTACTTACTATTCACATCATGCGATGTCTTTGGAGCTGATGTGATTTGTGCGCTATAGAAGATATAGATTATGTCGTCGGAGTGAAAGAGAAAATTGAAAAGCAAATAGAAATCTCTGTTTCTAAATTCCCCATGTGTACAACCATGACATTGTGTACAACCATGACATTGTGTACAGTCATGACATTGTGTACAATCATGACATTGTGTACAAGCATGACATTGTGTACAATCATGACATTGTGTACAACCATGACATTGTGTACAACCATGGCATTGTGTACAACCATGACATTGTGTACAACCATGACATTGTGTACAATCATGACATTGTTTACAATCATGACATTGTGTACAATCATGACATTGTTTACAATCATGACATTGTGTACAATCATGACATTGTGTTCAATCGTGACATTGTGTACAATCATGACATTGTGTACAATCATGACATTGTGTACAATCATGACATTGTGTACAATCATGACATTGTGTACAATCATGACATTGCGTACAATCGTGACATTGTGTACAATCATGACATTGCGTACAATCGTGACATTGTGTACATTGCACTAAACAACTCATAGGAAGAGAAAGAGGACGGTTAACGACATGTTATTATTGGATGACATGGGAGGAGAGGGTTCAAATTACTTCCCAGGGATACAATCATTATCTGAAAGTTAAATGGGTGAAAGTGATCGATGACACGTCTCGAAACGATAATTTTTTTATGACATGACATGATATGATTTGATATGACATGACATGGCGTGACATGACATGACATGATATGATTTGATATGACATGACAATTATTATATTGTGTGCTGTATTTGATCCATTGTAGATATAGGGCATTGTTAAGCATATTTTTTATGTCACGTGCCCTCTATCCCTCTTTCCATCCCTCTCTCCATTTCTCACCCTTACCTCTCTTGCATCCGCTTTGAAACTTTTCCTTTCTCTGGTCATCGCATAAAAAAACAGAAACTGCTGGGAATCAGTTTTTCAGTTGCTGTATACTTTCACTTCAGAATTCTGTCTGTCTGTCTGTCTGTCTGTCTGTCTGTCTATCTGTGTGTCTGTCTCTTTGTGTCTCTTTCTCGGCTTTATGTCTCACTCTGTGTCTCTTAGTTCTGCTCAATATCTCTCCCTCTTTCTCTCCTTTTACTTCATGTCTCTGTCTCTCTATCTGCATTTGAAAACCATCCGCAACAACCACATCAGCTGCATAAGTGTTTTATGTGTTCATAATAAAAATGATAAATAATAGCGGATCTATTATGTTTATTATTATTATCATGTGAGATTGTGTGCTGTCACTTTCTGTTGTCGTTTGATTGTTTCAAAGGCGATATATAAATCGAAGGGTCATCCGAAACCAGCTCTGAAGGCAGATGAGACAACGAGAGAGATCCTCAGCAAAGCGGATGACGATGGAGACGGAAGATTATCGGAGGCAGAGTTCATCAAACACTCGTGCAACTGTGAAGCCATTCGAGAGATGCTGCAGGGATTCTGAGCATCATCATCACCGACGACACATTGAACATCTCTATTATTATAGATAACTCTATCTCTCTTACACACACGTCGAAGAATCTGTGTTGTTTTGTCACTGTGGATTATTGTAATAGTTCTGCGCCTCTTCTTTCTTCTCCTTCTCCTTCTCTTCCTCCATCTCGCTCATGTTCGTTACCGTCCCCTCAAAACCACGGAGCTATATAAATCGACCACAAAAGCTAATTTGAATAAACCGTGAAGAGACGAGAAAGTCATCTGTTGCTGTAGCCATAATTTACAGACAGCGTCATCTTTTTTAACTGACAAAGATCTGAGACAATAGGACATTTATCTAAAATTATCTAGCCTTGATCCTATCTTCATTTGTCTCTTGCAAATCATGTCTTTGTCTCTGATTCTCTCTCTGTATCTGTATCTGACTCTGTCTTTGTCTCTGTCTCTGTATCTGACTCTGTCTTTGTCTTTGTCTCTGTATCTGACTCTGTCTTTGTCTTTGTCTCTGTATCTGACTCTGTCTTTGTCTCTGTCTCTGTATCTGACTCTGTCTTTGTCTTTGTCTTTGTATCTGTCTCTGTCTTTGTCTTTGTCTCTGTCTTTGTCTCAGTCTTTGTATCTGTCTCTGTCTTTGTCTTTGTCTCTGTCTTTGTCTCAGTCTTTGTATCTGTCTCTGTCTTTGTCTCAGTCTTTGTATCTGTCTCTGTCTTTGTCTCTGTCTTTCTCTTGTGGCGTCAAATTGAATCGATTAATTCGCGTGATCTATAGTTTAAATAACCCTAACCCTAACCCTAACCCTAACCCTAACCCTAACCCTAACCCTAACCCTAACCCTAACCCTAACCCTAACCCTAACCCTAACCCTAATGTGATGTGATGTTACTGATGCAATGTGATGTAGTGTAATGTAAGTAGCAATGTGTACATCGCCAGTCACACCACGCATGATAGTCATTCAGTAGCAATTCCAGTGTGGGTACCGCGAGAAAAATACAATGTAGATCGAGAGAGAGACAGACAGACGGACGGACGGACGGACGGACAGACAGACAGACAGAGACAAACAGGCAAGCATAGATAGAGAGAGACATGCAGGCAAACAGACAATTAGCGAGCGAGAGAGAGAGACAGACAGACAGACAAACAGACAATTAGAGAGAGAGAGAGAGAGAGAGAGAGAGAGAGAGAGAGAGAGAGAGAGAGAGAGAGAGAGAGAGAGAAGAAACAGACACACATATAAGCAGGCAAACAGAAAGAGAGATAGATGCAGATATCGATCGAGAAAGATAGTCAAGTATTTCGTGAGCTGAATCATCGGGATCTAAATCTCAGACAGCTAGGAACTTTGTATCGAGATATCTGCTCCACCAGCACGAGGAACGGACAAAACTCCAGCCCGACACCCCCCGGACGACCCCCCCGGACAACCCCCCGGACAACCCCGGACAACCTCCAAACAACCCCCGGACAACCCCCGGACAAAACCGCAGGGTAGAAGATGTTGCGTATACAAGTGGTAATCCCCGAATGGCGCTCTTAAGTTCAAAATACATCTGCTGGTCGTAGGCCTACACAAGTTGGATTCATGAAAAGAATTCTCGCTAAATAGAAATCGGATTGATACAAAATCACTTTTGCTTAAATGGTAATTGGACCGATGAAAAATAATTGTTATCTAAATAGAAGTTGGATTGATAAAAACAGTCGTTGTTGTTTGGATTGAAGCTAAATTGATGAAACTCGTTTTATCAATTGACAACAGAAATAGGCTATTTGCACAGAGGAGGGTGGTTTATCCGGGTTCTTTTGTCCTTGGCTAAATGGGGGGGGGGGGGGGGCGGGTGGTCCAGGAAGGTTTGTCCGGCTTTCTTGTCCTAGGCTAAATGAAGGGGACCGGGGAGTTTTGTCCTGGAGATTTGTCCAGGATGGTTTAATGTCCTACAGACCTTCACTCAAAGACGGTGAGGGAGAGGTCCATCATATGCCGAGGCCAAGGAGATAAAGTGGCCAACACTTGATAATAAAACTAATCTGCATTGACTGCTTCCTCTCCGATAAGCAGCCAAACGCAATGTTGCCCTTCTCTTCGTCTTCTCCTTCCACTTCGTCATAATTGATAGCAGAAGAACAAGAACCATTGTTTGATAATGGCCAAAGAACAGAGTTCTAGTATTCAGAATAGTCTCTCATGTGTAACAGACCAGAAGTCGACGTTCAGTGATGCGTTGCATTGTTCACTGAAGCGTATAATATTATTATTTCGAATGAGCATAGACGCGCCGCACCGTTTCATTGTTGTAGGCTGGTTGGTTGAGGTGGAAGCCAGAGGACAAAAGACTCTCAGACAATAGTTTCATGCATCCATCGATTAAGCAAACAGGGGCCTAGTTTAACTAAGACTATTTATTTCTATTGGGCATCACTAGACATTGGTCTAAATTTTGGGCTTCTATATTCGTTATCCTCATATATTATGGGCATCTACAAGCATAATATTCTTAATTTGTGTTTCTATGGATACTGGCCTCATTTGGGCTTCTTTATTCATTATCCTCATATGGGAATCTATAAGAATATACCTCATTGGATCTCTGTATGTATGCATATCGTCTACCAAGTAACAGAAGGACGTAAGTGAGCCGACATCGATATGGAAATAATTGAAAAAGTAGTTTGACACTTTGTATCAAATCAACGTTATTATACATAATATTCATTTTGGTGGTGAATGGGCTATAAAAACATGCACTTTCAAGAATACAACTTTGATCTTAATAAAACACTGTTTTAGCTGAAATAGAAGTCACTTACGCCCTTTTGTTTGTATAGCACGTCAGGATGAATAGTCACTTACGCCCATTATGTAAGAAACACAACACTGCCAAATTTAAAGTAATTATTTTTACTGAGGTAGGTAAGTAACAGTAAATTAGGCAAAAAAGAAAATATTATGTTTCCAGTAACCCGACCGACCCGCTTTTTTGCCGCGACTCGGATAATTTTGTAAAAAAATTAATTAATTTTTTTTAAATAATGGATTGGGAGGGAGTAAATATTCGTGATTTGCGTCTTCTAAGGCATGGCAATAGATGGACAGTGAACATAAAATTCTTTGTTCACAAAACGTAAGAAAAAAACAAAATTAATATAAGCTCTCTTTAGTGTCTTATTCTTTTAAGATAAGCAGCAGTTACGACGCGTTCCGTCAGCCATTTTTCTTTACTAGCTTCTGTCACTTAGCCTACGCCCATTTCACTGTAGCTATGTCACTTACGCCCTTCTGTTTCTCCATACAATATGTCAGCTGTGTACTTACGCCCTTCTATTACTGCATATAGAACAAATATAAGCCCGTCACTTACGCCCTTCTGTTTCTCCAATCAATGTCAGCTGTGTACTTACGCCCTTCTATTACTGCATATAGAACAGCCATAAGCCCGGCACTTGCGCCCGTCTGTTATTCCACAGATACTATCATACCCGAAGAACACGATAAACATAGAATAGCGATTTTTTGGAAAGCTGTCACTTACGCCCTTCTGTTACTTGGTAGACGATATGACCATTTATATAGCGCCTTAACAAGAATCTCACGAAGGCGCTTAACGTAGCTACCCAACAGATCTAAACAGATGCGATTTAAGAGATTTAGAAAATGTTTCCTGAGATGCATTCGGTGCAATGTTACGAATTGTCAATGGAAGACGGTTCCAGTATGAAGGGCCAATGCATGAGAATGAACGGCGAGCCCGCATCGAGGTACGAGAGCGAGGAACCATCAGGTCCCCACGAGTAGAAGAGCGCAAGGATCGACGACCTGTAGATATTGACCTCATCTGCAGAGGCGGATCCAGGATTTCTGGTTAGGGGGGGCGTAAATACTACCAATCCAATCCCGTATATATATATATATATATATATATATATATATATATATATATGAAATTAGATCACGCAAAACTATAATGATCCTTTTTATAGAAAATGTTATGGAACTTTAAAAAATAATATAGTTTCTCATATAAAACCACTGGTCTCCACTGAAGGTTAACAGTGAAACGATTATAAATCAGTTATCGGTTTTGATCATGCAACCCTTGATCCAAAAAGGAAATAATTAAGTGTCACATGCCAGTGGATTAAGCGGTGTCATTCTCCTTGGATGCTTTCTGGCGTAGGCATTGATAATGTCATCAATGTCTAACTTGATGTCCCTGTGGACAAACAATAAAATGAGTGCATTAAATCTGTTCTCGTTCATTGTACTTCGGAAACACGACTTCACAAATCGCAGACTAGAATTTGCTCGTTCAACACTACAAGCCGTGACAGAAGTGAGCAGCAAAAGTGAATTATTGTGGTAATATTTGGATACATAATACGACAGGAGCAGCTGTCAGCGAGGGTGTCCGACAGGGTGCTTGGTGTGCTGTCAGCGTTTCTCCACATCTCCTGCCAAAGCTTTAACTCTTGATGAAAAGAATCCGGCGAAGGCAGGTCATCATGCTGGTAATGAAGTATACCATCAGCAGTGAGTGCGTCTATGTTTGAAACATTAGATGGAATGAGACTTAGACCACGAATTGCTTGTTTTGCAAGATCTCCAAATCGTAGGCTAGACTGCTGAAGTAGACTGTCCAGAAATGGAAGATAAATGCATGTTTCGTTTGAAATGTTCATCTGGCGTTGCAGCGGGTGTGTTGCATCGGTGAATCTGTTTTGAGCATATTCTTGGTGCAGTAATTGGTCCAGCGCCAGCTGTCTCTGCCATTTTAGTAGCTTTCTGGAAAACATGCTCCTGTAGCGACGTATAACTACGCTACGGGTCGTTAATATTATTATTTTTATTTAATTTCTGATCGATTATGGGGTTTCAGGGATCTGATATATTTGTTTTATTTCTGTATTTTTGAGCTGCCTTGTGTGACCTATATTTTAATGTTGATTTGCGCTTGTCACGGGTCACAGCGACCGCTGACGTAGGCAGCAGTCGTTGCTGTTCCATTAATTGGTATATGTTCACACGCTCTCAGCGATCGTCGGTCGCTGTCTTCAAAGGCCGTGCCGCTTGCAGTCGCTGAGGGTAATTAAACTTTCGCACGCTCTCTGAGGTGGTCTGATGATCAGAGTGAGCGAGGAATACAGCCAGACAGACAAGCACAGACAGGGAGACAGATTGAGAAGGAAACACTGTAGGCGTGTGTGTTAAAATAGCAGCGTTTTCACAGGGTTAAACTGGTGCATTTGGTGCCTACGTGATCAGCGGCAGATGGCGCCTTTCAGAAGGAGAGATAGAAGGAGAAAGATAGTGAGCTACAGACAGACGCGGAGATACACAGGAGAGGACGCAGCTGGCAGCTAATTCTTGCCGCCTTGAAACAGCTGCGTTGCTGCTGGGTTTGCGCGCGCGGCTCGCTTGCTGGTCATGCGCAGAAAGGGGGACGCTCTCCTTGTCAGGCAGTAATAAAAGAGCAGCGCGACGCTGAGAGGCTCAGTTGCGCACAGGATCTCAGGGCGGTCGGATGTATTGCGGCGGTTGGTAGTTTTAGGCTCGATCAAGTTGGTGAAGCATGGCCAGGATAAGCGCCTGCTTGCACTAGTTGCGCATACACGGATTCTGTCGGCGATTCATTCTCTCTCGACATGGAGTCGATTAAATAAAAGAGTTTGTTTGTTGCGAGAAATACATCAGCGTCGCTGCAAGTTTTGTCTTCGCTCTCGCTTCGGATATATTCCTGGATTACTAATTCAAGGCCTCTCTTCGCCCTGTCACACGGAGTGATTTATCGTGGGCTTCGAATCGTCAGCGCTCTGCTCTCGTTCTTCGAAATTGGGTTGCGAAGCGGTTGTTCGTATGGTTGCCTAAGGGCGTCTTTCTCAAACGGCTTGGATAAATAGCCGAAATTGTTGTTCATTGCGAGAAATCAGCATCGGATTTAGCTGATCTTTTCGGGCGTTTCAAACTCGACGCCTTTCTGTGTGTGTCGTCGCATCTCTTGGATATCGTCTTCGTCGCTGTTCTTCGCACACGATCGGCTTTGTCCCTTGTCTTCGGACATAAGGTACGCTTTATTGGGGAATTAATACGATCGGTTATTAAGACATTTTGGGCTGAACTGAAATTGGCTGTGGGACTTGAGAGTCAATCGGGATTTAATTTAGGCATACTCCGGTTGATAGGTGTTTGCATTGAATTGTTGCATTTGATTTTCATTGAATGTCTTTACAAAGGATAGGAACTGATAATTGAACTTACTGACTGTTATGTTTGATTGCTTTGAACATAATTGATGTCAATTGAAGATTCAATTGATTGGGAATAATAAGAAATATTAATTAAACTTCTGACTTTGATTATTGATGGCTTTGAATGTGACGGATGTGGATTGAATGCTTGATTTGTTAATAAGAATAACTACTTCGTTCATTGCTAGCGATATTGACTGTGAGCTATAAAGATAGGAGTAATCTATTTAGCGCTATGGATAATTCAAGGGCTAGCACCCCGGCCCAGCCGTCTAGGCCTTCCTCATCATTGGAGGGAGTCATGGAGGCGATAACCTCTATGCACTCGTCGATGCAGACCAATGCTAGGTCTACTCATGAAGCTATGCAGATGCATGCCAGGGACACACAGGAGGCGATTGCCACGGTGGAGTTTAATGTCTTGGCGGTGCAATCAAATGTTAGCGATGCTATTTCCTCGGTGCAATCAAATGTAAGAGAAGAGATCTCGGCTGTAAGAGATAATGTCAGGGAAGCGCTGACGGAAGTTGTATCACGATTGGAAAGGCTAGAGGCATCGCCGGTACCTAAGCCTGCTGTGGATTCGAACTCTGGACTGAGGTCCACCGCTATAACCACTGCGGACGTGCCATACCACTCGACCATCGGCCTGGAAGAAACTTTGGGTACTAGGCCTAAAGATTTCGCATACCCTGGTATATTGCGAAGAAGCGATAGATTGGCTAGTAGGCCGCCAATTTCATATAAGGAATTCGGCAGTCGAGATAACTGGCCGCCATTCCATCGTTGGGATTCGAACCCGGAAGTTACCTCCTCCTGTCCTCCCTCTATCTCTAGAGCTCGTCCACAGCAGCACGCGGCCATATCGAGCGAGGATCCGGAAGTGGCGACTCCGGGGAGGCCGATAGGGGCGGGCGTTACAATTGGTCCCAGTCAGTGGGGTCAAATTAGTTCTAGAGATTTTGGTGATGATAGGTTAGAAGAGGAAACTGACTATGCTAGAACAGGCGAAATGGCAATTTCTTTTGAAAGAAGGAAGGAAAGGGAATTTGCTGATAATGTGGAAATAATGTCTGATGATGGTAGTGTAGACATTGAAATCAGCAAAATAATGGAATCTAGACCTAAAACTGTTAAAATAATTGATAACAGAATGCATGCAGCACAGCAACCGGAGTTTAGAAATTTTGAAGTGAATAAACCGATCGCTAATAAATTGTCACGGGAGGGGGGTGATAAGGTCAACCCAGTTCCTTTGGCCTCTTCGTCGCTCCCTCACGTCGAGTATCCTCGACCTGATCCGCAATGGAGGCTGCAAGCGCCGCTCGCACACGTCGATCAACAAAGAGTGGAAATGGCACCGAGTCGGGTCGACTTTACACAACCAGCGTCGGTAATGCCGACCTATCAGTCAATGCCTGACTGCGTCCTCGACGGTCGTGCAACGTCGACCATGGTTGGTCGAGACTACGCTCGACCCGACCTTCCTCCTGGACCAGCGGCGATGGCAACGGTCGACTGGATGCAACCATACGCTCGTCCCGACCATTCAAACATGCCGTGGAGGTATGCTCCGACCTACACTCCGAGCGCTCTCTACGGTAGCAGCGACAACCGGGTTTGGGTTGACCCGCTTCGCTGTCTCGACCCGCTTCGACCAAGCGACGCCGTCTTTCCTCGGTGGCCAACGGTCGTGGAATCGGCGAGGATGAGTTCATGCCTCGGCGCGCAAAGCTTCGGATTTAGCCGTGATGCCGAATTACCGCGATGTCAGACGGTAACGAAGTCGACACCTCTGGAGAAGAATGAAACGACGGGCGATGATAAAGCGACGTCTGCGGTTGGTGAAACGAGAGCACGGACGTCTACCAACGCTTCAGTCGGCCCTATTAAAGTTGTCCCGACGACCACCGTCGCAACGCAAACGACCGGCGACTGGGGGTTACCGTCGATCGGTTCAAAGGGAACAATCAAGGAAGCAGAACCGACCGCGTCGACGACAGCTAAAGAGGGCGAGGCCAAACAGTCGTCGCCTTCGTCTACCAAGCCAACACAATTCCTGAAACTCGGGTCTTTTAGCGGAAAGACGGACGTTGAAACATTCTTACGAAAATTCTCCGTGTGCGCCAGGAATAACAGATGGATGGACGAGGAGAGATTGAACCAATTAGTAGTCTCATTGGTTGAACCGGCGACTCATTTGCTGAGCGAGTCGAACGCAGATGGCCTGGACACTTGGACGGCTTTGGTCCAGCGACTTCGTGAACGATACGGCAACGCTGAACAACAAGCCCTGTTCCAAACGCAGCTAAGCACCAGGAAACAGAAAGTCGACGAGGACATGGGCGTCCTGGTGGACGACATCCGACGTCTCTCCACGCGAGCCTATCCGGGTTCCTCGACGGCTCACAGCGAAGCAATTGCTGTTCGGGCATTCTTGGATGCCCTGAGAGATAGAACGCTTGCTCTGAAAATCCGAGAGCGAGAACCGAAATCCCTCGACGAAGCCTACAAGGTAGCGATGCGATTGGACGGCTACCAGAAAGCAGAAGACGGTGGCCATGAGCAACAAGACCGACGACACGGCCGTGTCAACGCAATTAAAGAACAGGAAGAAGAGTCGAAAGTAAAGGATCTGGAACGGCGGATGGAGCAAATGAGGAGACAAGTGGAGCGACTAGAGAAGGAGCGACAATCCGTTTCGGCGCCACAATACAGAGACAACAATCGCGGGCCGTGGAGAGGTCAGAACGGGTCAACAAGAAATGAATGGTCGAATAACAATGGAAGTTATGGACGGGGAACTCCGCTATGTTTCCTGTGTCATCGGCTCGGTCATTTGAGCTCGGCGTGCAGACTTCGGCCATATGTGGAAACAGAAACGGAAGCAGGACCTTCCGCGCGCCGATGCTTCGAATGTTCAGCAACGGACCATATAGCGCGCTTTTGTCCTCTTCGACAACAGCAGCAGGCTCCACCTAGCGACAACCTTGGACAACCGGTGGGCGATAACCACGACAACCCCAGCGTTGGTCGTGTGTTCGCTGTTCGGTCCGCTCCAGCGCCGAGCAGGGACCAGCGGAACGGGCAGAACCAGGAGCGTCGGTCGCGGAGGTCGCCATCATCGTCGAGGAGGCGAGACAGTGGTCGGAACTCACCAAGAGAGGAACGACGCTGTTTCTACTGTGACGACAGTTCGCACCTTTTGAGGAGCTGTCCGCTTCGCAATGGACCCCCTGAGGACCCGATCTGGAGGATGCTGGGAGAACCGACCGGACTTCGTCCGCCTGAAAACCTGACGTCGGCTGGGTAACTTTGCTGAATGACCGCTTAATCGCGGCCGTTATGAATGCAGAAGCATCTGTAACCATGTTTTATTTTGATTGTGATGAATACATTTTTTATTTCCATGTGGAAGGTCTTTACATGTGTGTGTTATTGTGTAAATAACTGTATTCTTGCATTGTATGTTGTGCAGTCATATGTGTATTGCATAGTATTAATATTTGTATTGCATTGCCGAATGTCTGATTAATGTTCGCAATGGTGATATAGATTAGTATTGTATTGCATTTGCAATGAAGCGATGGACGATTTTATTATTGCCTCTGCTGTAGACAGAAAACTGGACTGTCATTGCTCTTGCATTGCGCTATATAAATATTAATCTGACATGAAGATAGATTGACTAAAGCTGCCTATTTTAATTAAGACCGTTGATCCTGATTATGTGAACTTAACCTTTCTTGAGGCTAGGTTAAAATTGTAGGCCTACGAGGTGATTCTGAGATGATGCTCGGAGGCGAAATTTGCATTAGGCCTATATTCCGCTTCATCTATAACATGATTAATTAAAAATAATTTTAAAGGATTGGCACAGCTAAATTTTAAGGCTTCTAAGTTCCGTGTATAGAGTTCTTATATGCGTAACTATTGTCAACGCATATATTTATATATAATAATAATTGTATGGATGCTTATTAATTAACTTTAGTGAGGCGCTCTATAAATGTTCTATAATAGTCCCTTATTGTCCTTCAGCGCCTTAATGCATTACCGAGGTTTTGAGATTAACAGCGGTGAAATTAATATACATAGCTGCTCTTTGATTAATAGTCCTGCATAGGCCTACATGTTTTGGTTGCAGTTGATAGACGCAGGATATAGATATATTTAGTTTGATTTGATAGGCCTACTTGAATGATTAGCCCGTGTACTGTCTGCATCAGCGTTGCAGTTTGAGACACAATTTTAATAGTAGCGATGCTCTAGCGATGCATAATTTGGTCTTATAATTTTGCAGTGTAGACTATGATTAAACTGGTTGCCTAATAATATTTATTAGGACTAGGCATAAAATAATTAGGATCCTTTTTGTGTATAATGAAAAAGGCTGGCCGTTCAATTTCCTATTTGAGCTATAGGCAAAACGTGCCATGTAAGGTTTATCGATAATTCTAGCTTTAAAAGGTTTTGCTAAGTTTTGTTGATTGACCTAGTTTTGAGGCCTAATTTGCTGTGCATGGACTAATTTTGGGCCGGGTTAGTATAACTGCCGGTCGTTCCCACGACTTCTACAGCTGCAATTGTAGAGAGAGGGGGAGAACGACGGCGACACAATAAAGGCGATCGCGCTCGGCCCTGATTTATCAGTGCATATAATGTCACTTTGGATGGCCAGATTATTGATTGCTTGAACGTAAGGAAATCAGCGGAAATATAACCTTATATTTGATTTGTTGCATAGGACTGTAATATACAGTTTTAATGCATAGATTTTATCCTAATTTTTAGAAGAGCTTAATTAGGATTATTTTCACTTTGTGCAGAGACAACGCGACCTCTGTCGTACGATGCACATGGGCCCACATGTATAGAGATGATGTTCAATTGTCTAATTCTCACAGCCAGACGCACGCTGTAGATGCACTGCGTGGGGGGGAATAGAGACACAGGAGTCGACGCATCAAAGAGCGGCGATTAATTAGCAATCGTTGTTTCCCAGGCGCGTGGGTGGTCCCGTTAGTCTCCGCTGCATCTCTGATAGAATGAAGGAAAGATAATAGGCCTTGATGCTATGCAATGATGCATAAGGATTTATAGTAGACTAAAGTGGCCTAACTGTTGATTTGCGCTTTAGACTAAGATCTCATATTAAAATCATGATAATCCTTTTAGGCCTAGGATTTTTACGATTATACAATGTGACTGTTTTGTAACGTTAATTGCAATAATATGTTACGTTAGCCTATGTTTAAATGGCCTATTTTAATTCTATGCATAATCGGTTGCATTTTTAATAATTAAGTAGGCCTACTGAAAGATGTTGGGAAGGGAGCGGCTTATTAAGCTGAAGTTAGGCTTGGTCTCTTACGGTAAGCTTTGATGGGGAGCCTACGGATAGTTATAATGAGCATTGGCCTTTGGAGACTTAAGCTGTGTGTGTAGTCTCAGGTAATTTGCTATGATAGCACCGTTGTTAATGGGATTAGAGACTTAGGTTTAACTGCTTAGATGAGTCTTTAAATGTAGACGTTTGCCTACAGTGAAATGCCTAAAGAAGTCTCGATGGTAAAGGCCATGGGTGGCCTATTAATCAGATGACCTGTTGTAAAGGTAACGAAGGTCTAGTGGTTTTTGTGGCTGTCCCGTGGGTTCTTAAGTCAATGCTTGCCGTGGAGGACTTTGTGCTTAACTAAACTCAAGGAGACCTATATATAGAATTGCTTTTGAGCTTTACTGAACTATTAGCGATGGAGCTATATAATTATAATAATAATAAATGTTTCTTTCGCTTGAACTGACATTTAACGCTAAAATGTGAACTTTCTGATGCTTACGTTGAGGACTGTTCGTTGCATATATTTTTAATTCTTGCATTTGAATCATTGATGTAAAAATTGGAGTATGGCCTTACTAACATTTCAGGATCCATTTTTCCAATTAAAAGGATCCTGAAATCAGGGAGGGCCGAGAATAGTGTAGCGACGTATAACTACGCTACGGGTCGTTAATATTATTATTTTTATTTAATTTCTGATCGATTATGGGGTTTCAGGGATCTGATATATTTGTTTTATTTCTGTATTTTTGAGCTGCCTTGTGTGACCTATATTTTAATGTTGATTTGCGCTTGTCACGGGTCACAGCGACCGCTGACGTAGGCAGCAGTCGTTGCTGTTCCATTAATTGGTATATGTTCACACGCTCTCAGCGATCGTCGGTCGCTGTCTTCAAAGGCCGTGCCGCTTGCAGTCGCTGAGGGTAATTAAACTTTCGCACGCTCTCTGAGGTGGTCTGATGATCAGAGTGAGCGAGGAATACAGCCAGACAGACAAGCACAGACAGGGAGACAGATTGAGAAGGAAACACTGTAGGCGTGTGTGTTAAAATAGCAGCGTTTTCACAGGGTTAAACTGGTGCATTTGGTGCCTACGTGATCAGCGGCAGATGGCGCCTTTCAGAAGGAGAGATAGAAGGAGAAAGATAGTGAGCTACAGACAGACGCGGAGATACACAGGAGAGGACGCAGCTGGCAGCTAATTCTTGCCGCCTTGAAACAGCTGCGTTGCTGCTGGGTTTGCGCGCGCGGCTCGCTTGCTGGTCATGCGCAGAAAGGGGGACGCTCTCCTTGTCAGGCAGTAATAAAAGAGCAGCGCGACGCTGAGAGGCTCAGTTGCGCACAGGATCTCAGGGCGGTCGGATGTATTGCGGCGGTTGGTAGTTTTAGGCTCGATCAAGTTGGTGAAGCATGGCCAGGATAAGCGCCTGCTTGCACTAGTTGCGCATACACGGATTCTGTCGGCGATTCATTCTCTCTCGACATGGAGTCGATTAAATAAAAGAGTTTGTTTGTTGCGAGAAATACATCAGCGTCGCTGCAAGTTTTGTCTTCGCTCTCGCTTCGGATATATTCCTGGATTACTAATTCAAGGCCTCTCTTCGCCCTGTCACACGGAGTGATTTATCGTGGGCTTCGAATCGTCAGCGCTCTGCTCTCGTTCTTCGAAATTGGGTTGCGAAGCGGTTGTTCGTATGGTTGCCTAAGGGCGTCTTTCTCAAACGGCTTGGATAAATAGCCGAAATTGTTGTTCATTGCGAGAAATCAGCATCGGATTTAGCTGATCTTTTCGGGCGTTTCAAACTCGACGCCTTTCTGTGTGTGTCGTCGCATCTCTTGGATATCGTCTTCGTCGCTGTTCTTCGCACACGATCGGCTTTGTCCCTTGTCTTCGGACATAAGGTACGCTTTATTGGGGAATTAATACGATCGGTTATTAAGACATTTTGGGCTGAACTGAAATTGGCTGTGGGACTTGAGAGTCAATCGGGATTTAATTTAGGCATACTCCGGTTGATAGGTGTTTGCATTGAATTGTTGCATTTGATTTTCATTGAATGTCTTTACAAAGGATAGGAACTGATAATTGAACTTACTGACTGTTATGTTTGATTGCTTTGAACATAATTGATGTCAATTGAAGATTCAATTGATTGGGAATAATAAGAAATATTAATTAAACTTCTGACTTTGATTATTGATGGCTTTGAATGTGACGGATGTGGATTGAATGCTTGATTTGTTAATAAGAATAACTACTTCGTTCATTGCTAGCGATATTGACTGTGAGCTATAAAGATAGGAGTAATCTATTTAGCGCTATGGATAATTCAAGGGCTAGCACCCCGGCCCAGCCGTCTAGGCCTTCCTCATCATTGGAGGGAGTCATGGAGGCGATAACCTCTATGCACTCGTCGATGCAGACCAATGCTAGGTCTACTCATGAAGCTATGCAGATGCATGCCAGGGACACACAGGAGGCGATTGCCACGGTGGAGTTTAATGTCTTGGCGGTGCAATCAAATATTAGCGATGCTATTTCCTCGGTGCAATCAAATGTAAGAGAAGAGATCTCGGCTGTAAGAGATAATGTCAGGGAAGCGCTGACGGAAGTTGTATCACGATTGGAAAGGCTAGAGGCATCGCCGGTACCTAAGCCTGCTGTGGATTCGAACTCTGGACTGAGGTCCACCGCTATAACCACTGCGGACGTGCCATACCACTCGACCATCGGCCTGGAAGAAACTTTGGGTACTAGGCCTAAAGATTTCGCATACCCTGGTATATTGCGAAGAAGCGATAGATTGGCTAGTAGGCCGCCAATTTCATATAAGGAATTCGGCAGTCGAGATAACTGGCCGCCATTCCATCGTTGGGATTCGAACCCGGAAGTTACCTCCTCCTGTCCTCCCTCTATCTCTAGAGCTCGTCCACAGCAGCACGCGGCCATATCGAGCGAGGATCCGGAAGTGGCGACTCCGGGGAGGCCGATAGGGGCGGGCGTTACACTCCCATTCGCTGTCATCCTGTCGGGCATTGTTTAGTGCTGCTCTAACACTCGTCACTATTTCATATCCTTGGATCACGTCTAAAGATGAGCCTTGCAACTTTGCGCTGAGTCCTTTGACGTAGCCAAAGAAATGGCGAGCGATATGAAAGCTTACGATAAATGCATGATCTGTAATGCTCTTCAAAAGCCCGTAAGCAGCAGTGCTCGTCTTATAGCCTACTGTCCCAATCTGCTTCAATGGATCCGATTGCGTCTAAGCAGGCAACAATCGGTTCGTACAGCTCCATGAAATTTGACAGAGTTGTGTGCTTTTCAATCCATCTCGTCTCACATTTGCTGCAGGTTTAGGGGGGGGCGTACGCCGGCTCCGCCCCCTCTAAATCCGCGCCTGATCTGGGTTTCTTCTGGTATTGACCTCAGTGCCGTCAGTGGGGGATATTATTATTACAGACACGGTCCTCAATTATATTGTGCTTCTATAGCTAAACGTTCAATGCATCAAAATGCATCGCAATAAGAAAGACATCTGACTATTGTGAGTCTATAGAAAATCTAAACAGTAGAAAGCAGAAATGATGTCTAAGCAATTTGAAAAAGATGCATTTCAAACAAGTGCTTAAGTGTCGAAAAAGAAGTGCCTGGCCATCTCTTCCTTCCAGACTGTGTTGGTCTAATAAGTGTCAGGACGGTGTGCAGATTTGAAAATAAGTGCGTGGACGCCGTCCATGACCGTCCAACCACACTTTAAATTCTGTTTCAAACCAAATGACACAAATGACTGAGCAGAACCTACGTATTCAGAGCGCAGAACGTACAAACATACATTGTATTGCATTGTATTGTATAGCATTGTATTGTATTGTATTGTATCTGAAAATTTATAGTGCGCTTCTCGCAGCAAACGACTTTCAGAAGCGCTCCCAGTGCTTGCAACTCCGAGTGAA
Source organism: Lumbricus terrestris (assembly GCA_949752735.1). Taxonomy (NCBI): domain Eukaryota; kingdom Metazoa; phylum Annelida; class Clitellata; order Crassiclitellata; family Lumbricidae; genus Lumbricus; species Lumbricus terrestris. The sequence goes on from OX457051.1 coordinate 43,378,791, forward strand.
AATGCAAAGTTGTTTTGAGACGAGAGAAAGATGAAACATGTACGGCATTGTACGTGGAGAGCGTGAAGAGCGACGTGAACGTAAGTCCTGCGACCGACTAAAGCAGAGAGTCAACCAGATTATAACAGACGTTTGATTCGATTCAGTTTTGGCGTCGAATGTCATCTGATTGACGCGTTATTCGCTAGATGTCGCAAGTGAACGCGAGATTTCTGAAAACTTTTGTTCTAATTATTATCTTTGAATCTTTGTAATCATATTATCGTGTAATCGTGTCGTTGTAATGTCAACGAGGAATTTCTATAGCACTATAATTAATCGGAAGTAATTCTTGAAGTAATACGATGTTATGCAGTATTGTGAGTCTCCAGAAACATCTCAGCGTCACTCAAATGCCGCTTAGTGAAGGGATACTCGACCAGTCATGGCGCTATATCAATTCAAATCCTCAATTGCTAAGACAGGTCAGAAAGCGAGGAGCAGACATGAAGCTATACGGTAGAAATTGATTCAATACGGAACAGGACTGTGACAGGTTTTCGTTGAATCTATAGCATGCTTTTTAGGATCACTGTCACAGCAAATAACACGTAGCATGGAGAAATAAAGTCATTTCTCTTACTGCTCAGAAAAGAAAATAACACATACATGTAGGCCTAGCATGGAGAAATAAAGTCATTCCTCTTACTGATCAGAAAAGATCTTAGCTAATAATTTATGAGCAAAGGTTGCTACATCGGTTAAGAGCAGCCATCTCATTGTTCTCTGATTATAATTCTGGGCTATAAGTACCTTAATCTTCGACTTAAATGCGTAGCCTGAGTTATTGACTCCTTAAACCTTAGCATTTATTGAACCATCTATAGTCCGAGTTATTGCATAACCTAACAGTAATATCGAGTGACCCAATACCGGTAGTACTTCAGACTATTAATAACATTTGGCCACACGTCAGAGTTGTTTTAAAGGAATTTTTAGAGCTGCACACTAGAAAAAGCCCTGCCTCGGAGTCTGTAGGCCATACGCCTTCTGATCATCTTCAGGTGAGTCTTTGTAGAGACGAATTTGACCTCGTTGGCTAGTCGTGGCTTGAGACCAATAGACCCACACAGCATACTACTGCTGCTGCCTGGACCTCCTGCTTTCATTTGAACATCTCTCTCAACTCAGCCATGACAATCCAGCACAACCTGCAGGTGAAGCCAACGTTGACGTTGAGCCAAGTAGCGGTGCAGCTGTACAATGTGTGGGTGAAAAGAGTCTTTTGTTAGGCTTAGAATCGCTCTGCCTGACTGACTGCATGACAATACATGAGTGACTGTAGTGCCAACGGTTTTTTTTCTGGCTATAGACCTACGTAGTTTAGTCCGGAGTGTCCTACTTTCTCGAGTTTTGAGAAGAAGAGAAAGGATATTGTAAGCAACTGGAACGGGAGGAAGGTTAGTTGTTCTCATCGATCGCTTTTACTTGACGATTGCTGACGATTGTTGATCATTGCTGATGGATTGATTGTGGACGATGTCTCTTGCTTTGTATGCCACACTCCTTTCGTTATAGTCTACTTCCTGCTTTAAACTGTTTCAATTTTTCTAATGCATTCGTCTTCACTTACAATATTCGCGTGGGGGTCATGCATGGCTATAGCGAGATCTGTCAATTTCTGAGGTTACATCCGGTACAAAGAAAGGTTCCTCAAAGGTGTGAAATTGATATTATTTAAAAACTGTATTTTGTTTTTGTGTTCTGCTCGTTTTGGTTCATCGTTGATTTCTCAGACTAGACAAATTTTCATTTGATTAGCTTTTACTGCTAGCTTAATTATCCACTGGCCGGATTGATGTCACTTTCTTATCACACGACAGATTCTACGAACTGTGTTTCAACTCCAGACTCGAGATAACTCTCAAACAGACTCAACTGAGGCGTTTCGTTTGAAGAACTTCTTTTCACATTTATTCTTAAAGATATGTTGATGATTTTCGTTTTCTAACTTCTGTTCGTGTATTGCTGCTGACATGTTAATAATTATATCGGCTGAAAAACTGAATTTCGTCTGACCCAATGGCTTTAGAGCGACCGGAATGTTGCATCTGATCCTCCTGTCTATGGAGAATTCTTCTCTCCAATTCAGTTTCGTCTTCTCTGAGCGTCTATTTCAGAATACGGATGAGGAGAGGGATGAGGAAGTGGAGAGGGACCTGGAGAAGAGATGGAATGATATGGAGGAAGGAACGGAGGAAGAGGAGAAGGGAAATGGAGGAAAGGGAGGAGAAGGAGAAAAGGGAGGATCGATAGTCCCTTTTGCCAGACATTAATACGAATATAACGTTCCGAAGTTAATCAGATTTGCATATTTTATCTGATCAAATCCCAAAGCAAACGTCGTTCAAGTCTAATGAAATTATGACGTTGCCAACAGACGACCGGAAATGCTTTGAACGCGTCTTTGAACTTATTTTAAAAACTGATGTTTATTATTTCAAAGGTCACCAACCAGAGGGAGAGAGATCGAGAGAGATCGGAGCGATGGGGCAGAATCAGACGAAGTTGACTCCCAATGAATTCAAGGAAATTATGACCGGAACAAAGTTCTCGAAGGACGAGATCAACGACTGGTTCACAAAGTTCAAGGCCGAGTTTCCCAGAGGACGAATACGGAAATATGAGTTCATGGTCATGTACACGAAACTCTTTCCAGACGGAGACGCCACGGAATTCACCGACCACATCTTCCGCACGTATGACCTTGACCAGAATGGCGTCATTGACTTCCGCGAGTTCATAACGACGGTGAGCATCGCACAGCGTGGAACGAAGGAAGAGAAGCTGAAGTGGGCGTTCCGTCTTTATGACCTTGACGGAAATGGAAAACTCACGCTAAAGGAAATAGAAACTGTTCTGGCGGTCAGTATCTCTCTCTCTGTCTGTCTCCGTCTGTCTGTCTCTGCGTTTGTGTCTCCGTCTCCGTCTCTCTGTCTCTGTCTGTCTCTCTTTCTCACTCACTCTCTCTCTTTCTCTCACTCTCCATTACTTTATTTATAAAAAACAGTTTCTCTTAATCTTACTTTTTAATCCAATGTTGTCTCTGTTGAGCTCCATAATCTGTTTTGTATCGTGTAAATTTTAAAAGATTTCTTTCAATCATTTGAATTTTACTCTGAATCTTATTGTATCGCCTTTTAAATAATCGCAATCGGTGTGGTATTCTAAACAAAGAGGCATAATTCAGATTTTAACATTATCATTTTTAATTATTATTATTGTTATTATCGTCATCATCATCATCGTCGTCGTCGTCATCATCATCATCATCATCGTCATCATCATCATCGTCATTGTGATCATTATAATTTTTTATGATTATTTCATGGCATGCTGCCCTTGTCGTGTTGATAATGCTGACAAAAAGCAATATTGTCTTCTATTGTATATATATATATAATATTGCTTCTATTATTATTATTATTATTATTATTATTATTATTATTATTATTATTATTATTATTATTATTATTATTATTATTGTTATTATTATTATTATTATTATTATTATTATTATTATTATTATTATTATTATTTAATATTTTCAACGAACAACATCAAAACAGGAAGTACAATAAAATAGGGAAGCAATAACTAATATTATATATCCTCTGGGACCGGCTCAGCTAAAGTTCCTCGAAAGGCCATATTATTATTATTATTATTATTATTATTATTATTATTATTATTATTATTATTATTATTATTATTATTATTATATTTGCTTTTTTCAGGCCATCTACAAAGCGAAGCGTTTTCCGAATCCCTACGACCGAGCGAAGACATCCGCGAAAGAAGTTTTGTTGGTGTTTGACGACAACAACGACGGATTTATAACAGAAGATGAGTTCGTCAGAGAAACAGAGAGATGCGAATCTCTTAAAGAACTTCTGCAAGGATTCTGATCAATCGAATCGAAGTGGACACAATGCCATAACGATGTTATACCAATGTTACACCAACTAATAACTGCTGTTATGTTTTCATGACAATAATTATCACGTGAGACTGTTTTATGTGAAGTTATTGTCTCAGTCCCTTTTGCTCGTACCTCCATTTTGCAGAACCGTACATTGGTGGTATATTTAGATCTATAGGATCCTCAACCTGGAATGGCATCCTCCTCTTGACGCTCCGTTCCCTTTCTAGAACTCCTTATCAGCCATCCCTCTCTCATCTCAAGACAGTTTCATTGGCAGTGCTGGGGTTCGAGCGCCTCTGAGTAGTCCCCTTGAAGAGGCGCTCTACAAATGCATTGAATGAATGAATGAATGAATGAGTGAGTGAATGAATGAGTGAATGAATGAATGAATGAATGAATGATTGAATGTTTACTTAACACGAAAGACATACTAAGACTGTAGAGTTGTATCTGTTGGACTTTGTTGAAAGTCATTTGTCGATTAATAGAATTCGATCTCGATGAATAGGATTCGTTTCTGAGTGGTGCCGAGAAATCTAAAAAAATCTACATTACAATACATTACATTACTGTGTGAATGTTAGCAGCCGAACTGTGTATTAGTGTGTAAAGACCTTTTGCTCTGTCTCTCTTCACAGAACATAATATTGCGCGCATGATTCAAGTTTCACCTTATAAGCTTAATAATAAGACAATAATTTTTATTACGCAACACATGTAACTCAGCCGAGGCAGAAGGAAAGGCTCTGTACAGGTATACAGTACATGAATTCGAAAAGTTGATGACGGTCATTAATTTTGATTGTTTAGGAATCGAAAAAACCGAAGGTAACACTGTCATTAAAATTGTTGCGTGGATCACCAGAATGTGACCAGATATATTGAACGCGTGCTTAATCGTTTATTTCCAGAGACAATCTACCTGTAAGATTGTTACTGTGGAAAGTGATTTGACTGATAAAGGGATGAACATAAGAGGAGAAGAATGGTTAAATGGAGTAAACGATGTTCTTCTGGCGATCTTTTCAAAGTCCGTGATCAGCAGAAACTGTCTTATTTAGTTGACAAATCTTCAGCCCACTAACGATATAATATAAGTAACTGTTCTGTACATTTAGACTTTACGTTGAGGCAATGCAGTATGAGGCAAAGACAAACTAAGATAAGACACGGCTATAGTTTATGAAATATTTGAGTAGATAAGATGATGGTAAGTAATTAAAGGTTTACTTTATGGGAAAAACGAGGAAAGGTGATTCACGTTATAAGGTTGATTCATAGATTACAAAGATTTATATAATATATAAATCTTCGTAATCTATGAATCAACCCTGCCATATTATGGCGTCCATTCGATTCTAGGACGTTTCATCCCAGGACGATTCATCCCCGGACGGTTCATCCCGGACGATTCATCCAGGGGACGTTTCATCCCCGGACGGTTCATCCCCGGACGGTTCATCCAGCGGACGGTTCATCCAGTGGACGGTTCATCCCCGGACGATTCATCCAGCGGACGGTTCATCCGCGGACCATTCATCCAGTGGACGGTTCATCCCCGGACGGTTCATCCTCTGAGAATAATATGGGTTGTACATTAGTCGGGCAGGCATAGGCGTTTATCACGGGCTAAGGGGGCTAAGCCTCCCCCCAATGAAGGTCCAGATTCAGCTTTGTTACCATGAAAAGCTGGAGTCCAAGAAAACGGTGTCAAGAAATATCGTGACTTGGTCTGGAGAGTGAGACGTGCTGTTGCCGGATACGGAAGGGCAAATGTCCTTATATATCTTCGGGCGATTGCCCATTTATCGCACACTTAAGTTTGAACACCTATTTAATTGCATGTTTATGGACTTATGTGTTCTTTTATGATATTTAATTGCATGTTTTTTTAGGATTATGTGTTCTTAAATCCTATCTATTTATTCCAAGCATTTTATACTTTTTATATATATTTCATTGATTGCATGTTTTATAGGATTATGTGTTCTTAAATCATATCTGCTTAATAGGAGTTCTTATTTGATATCTATTTTATTTCAAGTTTTTTGGACTTTTATATCTATTACTTTGCATATAAATTAATGAAACCGCCCACTGGATGAATCGTCCGGGGATGAAACGTCCACTTGATGAATCGTCCGGGGATGAACCGTCCACTGGATGAACCGTCCGCTGGATGAACCGTCCGGGGATGAACCGTCCGGGGATGAACCGTCCACTGGATGAACCGTCCGCTGGATGAACCGTCCGGGGATGAACCGTCCGGGGATGAAACGTCCACTGGATGAATCGTCCGGGATGAACCGTCCGGGGATGAATCGTCCACTGGATGAATCGTCCGGGATGAACCGTCCGGGGATGAAACGTCCGCATACCGTCCATTCGAGGCTACAACTGCAGGGGAGAGCTTCTGATATCCTCAAGGCTGGACAGGATATTTTTGAGGTAAGAAAAGAACATATCAGAGTGGAATCGGGGGAACAAGTTTAGCTTAGCGTCCAAAACATCCGTTCCAAGGAACAACAACTGAGGTCGAGGCTGAGAAGGCGCTGTACTGCCCAACAGCAGATGTAAGGGTAAGAGGTAAATGGAGCAAGCCTTACTTAGTAGAGTGGAAGGGCAGGAGAACTCTCGCAGTCGGGCTGGGGGAAAGTGGTGCCTGAGGTTCTGTGTGGTATTGCTATCCGCTGTTGGATGGGGAGCCAGTTCAACTCTCTAGGATAAACTCAGAGACGGCGGCTAACTCTGATGAGGAGGAGGAGGAGCGCAACACTCGCCCGACGATGTTTAACGCAATTAAAAAATGATTCGAAAGGTAGAAGAAATGCGCTGAATGAATGTCTCTGCAGGATCAGATGTGTATGAGGAAGAGCTGCAGATAAATAATAAAATTATAGACGATCAGATGCATGTCTACCTTCGATGACGTAATTGACAAATGATTAAAATATCAGATTATCTCATTTTTCTCATTTACATGCAGGAAGACATTCGACTGAATACCGTCTTACCCACAATTAAACGACTCTCTCTCTCTCTCTCTCTCTCTCTCTCTCTCTCTCTCTCTCTCTCTCTCTCTCTCTCTCTCTCTCTCTCTCTCTCTCTCTCTCTGTTTCTTTGTGTCTGTCTGTCTATCTGTCTACGTGGGTGTGTCCTTCTGTTGGGTTGTACACCTCGTCGTGTATGTACACGTACAATAAATTGCTGTATACGTGTATTTAATGAGAGCAGTGGAGGCGAGATCATGATTGTTGTCATTTTATCTGAAGAGCAATGTCCAAACCGTGCAAGTTCACTATTATAGTCAGCTCTCAACCAACGCCGACAGAGAGACAGACAGACTAAGACAGATACAGAGACAGAGAGACAGAGACAGCGAGACAGAGACAGAGAGAGACTAATTAATTTGGTCTCGCCCGGTCCCTTTCCGACCTCTCCTCACCCCTTTCAACCTGCGATTGAACGAAAGCGAGTCTCTGCTGGTACAGTATACAACAGACGACAGAACTGCCTTCGACTTTTCGCCGGGTTCCTTGGAGCTAAGAACGGTAAGAACCTTTACAACTATTCGCTCATTCATTCACTTTTTATTAACAGCGAGAGCAGTGATATTTTCATTAACGATAAGTAAAATTAGAACTGAAAATATTGATTTCCGTTCAGTGTAACATTAACTGTAACTGAAATTATTTTTAGAACTAAAACTGAAATAGAACTGAAATTAAGCACAATGAACGAAAATTATAATAAAAATGAAAATTGATTTTAGAACTGAAATTAATGACAAAATTGGAAATTTTAGTTTATATAGCCTTTCCTAAACAGTTGAGTTTACATTTAAATGGCGCACATACTTTTTGGTATCTTTGGCTTAATTAGCAGTGCTTCCGTGCGAAATTTATTACGTCTTTTGAATTTGGACGTTTCCTGTAAGCTAATAATTTTCAACTTCATGATAAGAATGTGGTTAGCTTATGTGAAAATCACTTTGAATACCGGAGTGCGAATATTTCAATCATGATTACTTTGTGCAGCCTGCTAACTGGGCTAAATGAAAAAAGTCATGTATTGGATTGTTTAAATAGGCCTACTGGAACGAAACAGACAAAATTAATAGGCCTACCGGTAGCCTAACCATGCAACGCTTGTACCCTAAAACGGACGCATAATTATTATTGGAGGAAAGACGGCAGCACTGCCCCACTTGCAGAAGATGTTGAGGCTCCGGATTTTCAAACTTATAGAAGAAATAAATATTTTTTCTGGGTGAAGACTTCTAATAGGTGAGAGAAGAAACTGTCAGCTAATGTCGCTGAAAATAGGAGGCTCTTTAAAATTAAGAATCATATCGATAATGAAAATATTCGAACTTGGTTTAATTTGAGGCAAGTTCGAGGCCTATAAAGAAGTAAAAATGAAGTTATTTCTAAACAAGAACTGAATTGAGAACTGAAATTATTGTAAAAACTGAAAATGAAGTATAACTGAAATTTTTTGAAGAACTGTAATTGACCTAGAACTGAAATTGAGGACGTTTATATTTGTTTCTTCTATAAGTTTGAAAAGCCGGAGCCTCAACATCTTCTGCAAGTGGGGCAGTGCTGCCGTCTTTCCTCCAATAATAATTATGCGTCCGTTTTAGGGTACAAGCGTTGCATGGTTAGGCTACCGGTAGGCCTATTAATTTTGTAGATTCTATGTTTCGGTAAAGTAGGCCTATTTAAACAATCCAATACATGACTTTTTTCATTTAGCCCAGTGAGCAAGCTGCACAAAGTAGGCCTAATATTTGCACTCCGGTATTCAAAGTGATTTTCACATAATATGCTAACCACATTCTTATCATGAAGTTGAAAATTATTAACTTACAGGAAAGGTCCAAATGCAAAAGACCATAATAAATTGCGCACGGAAGCACTGCTAATTAGGCCAAAGATACCAAAGTTTTAAAGAGTCAGAAAGTATGTGCGCCATTTAAATGTAAACTCAACTGCTTAGGAAAGGCTGTATAAACTAAAATTTTCAATTTTGTCATTAATTTCCGTTCTAAAATTAATTTTCGTTTTAATTCTAATTTTCGTTCATTGTGTTTAATTTCAGTTATATTTCAGTTTTCGTTCTAAAAATAATTTCAGTTACAGTTAAAGTTACACTGAACGGAAATCAATATTTTCAGTTCCAATTTTACTTATCGTTAATGAAAATATCACTGGCCAAATGTTTGGCCGACTGTGTAGCATTGCACTTGATGAAGCTTTGAATTAATGGATCCTCGCTTTTTGGTCAAATGCAAATTTTTCTTCCATTTGCATTTTGCAGCCATAATTATTATAATAGAATTTGGATCTCGTTAAGAGATTCAGAAAATAATGCTTCTCCATTCCATGCTTCTTCAATCACACATCAAGTCTCTCATTCAATCACTCATTCAATCACTCATTCAATCACTCATTCAATCACTCGTTCAATCACTCATGCAATCACTCATTCAATCACTCATTCAATCGCTCATCCAGTCACTCATTCAATCACTCATTCAATCACTCATGCAGTCACTCATTCAATCACTCATTCAATCACTCATGCAGTCACTCATTCAATCACTCATTCAATCACTCATTCAATCGCTCATCCAGTCACTCATTCAATCACTCATTCAATCACTCAGTCAATAACTCACTGAATCCCTCGTTGTCTCTCTTATTCATTCATTCATTTATTCATTTGCATTGCTTTGCTTTGAATGGCTAAACACGTGACATCGCAGGGATTGGTCTTTTCTGAGAGGGAGGAAGAGAGGGAGGGAGGGAGCGAGGAAGAGAGGGAGGGAGAGAGGGAAGGAGAGAGGGAGGGAGAGATAGGGAGAGAGGTAGGGTGGGAGGGAGGGTTCAATTGTTTGCTTTGTGTAGGTGAAACTATTTTATGAACCTCAGATGAAATTGTTGATAAAGATGGAGTTAACGACGTGCTTGAAAAATCACTTCAAATCACTTGAGTCATTATTATCTGAGTCAGCTGAGTCAACTGATTTGACCTGGTCCAAATAGATTTACAGATTCGTCGTCATCTTCGTCACCTGATCTTGTCATTCTCTTCGATAATTTCTGGCTTCGTGTCTTTACGTTCGGGGTTCGATTAAATTATAATCGCTAGCGAACCTTTCGTCGAATGAGTGAAATGGGAAGTCCGAACTTGCTTCCTGGTTAGACAAAATCCAGTCAATGAAAAGTCACCGTAGAGCGGGTTTGGTCAATATGAGAAGAGATGTTCAAGAGAATAAAAGAAATAAACAGATTTAAGAGAGGATGATCGAGCGAATGAATCAGTGAATAGATGAATCAGTGAATAAATGAATCAGTGAATAAATGAATCAGTGAATAGATGAATCGGTGGATAAATGAATCGGTGAATAAATGAAACATTGAATAAATGAATCAGTGAATAAATGAATCAGTGAATAAATGAATCGGTGAAAAAATGAATCATTGAATAAATGAATCAGTTAATAAATGAATCCGTGGATAAATGAATAAGCGAATAAATGAATCATTGAATAAATGAATCAGTGGATAAATGAATCAGTGAATAGATGAATCAGTGAATAAATGAATCAGTGAATAAATGAATCAGTGAATAGATGAATCGGTGGATAAATGAATCGGTGAATAAATGAAACATTGAATAAATGAATCAGTGAATAAATGAATCAGTGAATAAATGAATCGGTGAAAAAATGAATCATTGAATAAATGAATCAGTTAATAAATGAATCCGTGGATAAATGAATAAGCGAATAAATGAATCATTGAATAAATGAATCAGTGGATAAATGAATCAGTGAATAAATGAATCGGTGGATAAATGAATCAGTGAATTAAATGAATCACTGAATAAATGAATCAGTGAATAAATGAATCCGTGGATAAATGAATCATTGAACAAAGGAATCATTAAATAAATGAATCAGTGAATAAATGAATCGGTGGACAAATGAATCAGTGAAAAAATGAATCACTGAATAAATGAATCAGTTAATAAATGAATCGGTGGATAAATGAATCAGTGAATAAATGAATCAGTGAATAAATGAATCAGTGGATAAATGAATCAGTGGATAAATGAATCAATGAATTGAATATATGAATCAGTGAATAAATGAATCGGTATATAATTAAATCAGTGAATAAATGAATAAATGAATCAGTGAATAAATGAATCAGTGAATAAATGATTATGTGAATAAATGAATCACTGAATAAATGAATCAGTGAATAAATGAATCGGTGAATGAAATGTATCAGTGACTTAAATGAATCAGTGAATTAAATGAATAAGTGAATAAATGAATCGGTGAATAAATGAATTTCGTGACTGAATTGAGGACTGGATGAATGATAGAGCAGATTAGAGTATGAAGGAAGTAATCAACGAATGAATGAAAAAAGAAATATTATGGGTGCTAACTCATTGGAGGAATGAGTCAGGGCTTAAAGTCTGACGAGCGGTCATGGAGTCATGGACGCGTGCAAGCATTTATTTTCAAATCTAAACTCCGTCCTGCCACTTATTTGGACAGCAGAGCTTGGAGAAGTGATGGTCGTCCAGGCAATTCTTTATCCGCACATTTAAGCACTGGAATGAGTGATGAACGAATGAGTAATGAGTAAATTTGCGTATTGACCAAATGCCGGACATTAGTTTGCATGCAAGCATAAGCTGCTCAATTTTGGTTGATCACAAAAGATAACAGTTGCCTCAAAAGTCGCTCGAGATTGTCACTTCATCCATCGTATCACGTTCGGCATTTTTTGGCTGAAATACACAACCTACACTGGCGTCTCTCCTTTCTCTGCCTATCTCTTTCCTATTCACTCCCTCTCTGTGTCTCGCTGTCTGTCTGTCTGTCTTTTTCCTGATTTCTGTCACGCATTATTATCGTTATTTGACCTGAATAGTATTTGTCTGTTATAAAGTCTCCTCTGCGCAGCGTTGCTACTCGCTCCATGATCTGATACTGACCTAGATCTGAAATAAGTGGGATGATCTGAAGCGTGTTGGAAATATATTTGATCAGCGATTCATTTGATAATTGATCTGATCAAAGTCTTATTATTCAGAAGTCTTATCTGACCAGAAAGGCGGAACGTTTGGATAAACATAGAGTTGAGAAGTCACACAATCGGACCATTGATTGAAGAAACGTATAATTGTGCACAGAATCTTTCAACTTAGACTGTAATGTTGAAAGAACAATTCATCCAATTGATTCGTCTAATTTTCTGTCCTTCGTTGAGTTTTCTTTATTTCCTTAATTCATTCTTTGTTCATTTGTTTTCTCCTTATTTCCTCATATTTTTTTTATTTCTTTGATCTTCATTCTTTCTATGTACTTCATTCTTTCTTGGAATTAAAACTCATCCTCCTTACTTATTTCTTCGTTCTGTCTTCTTGTCTTTCCTCAGTCTCCTCTTGCCTTCTCTTATTTCTTCTTTTCCTTTGTCTGTGCGTCTCTGTATCTCTGTCTCTGTATGTCTCTGTCTGTCTGTCTGTCTGACTGTCCGTCTGTCTGTCTGTCCCTCTTCTTAAGTGTCCCTCTTCTTACACTTTCATATTAACAACCATTCTGTTTCATGCACCCTCACAGAAACCCGGATGTAGGTCATTATAACCCACGGACAAATCTCCCCGGACATATCCCGCCACAGATTGTGGGCAGGGCGAGTTTATTTTTTGTGAGTCTTATGTCTTATAAATATTCTTTCTCTTCATTGGACTTTCTGTTTTCCAGAAGGCGTCTGACCGCCAGCGAAGAAGAAGCGGAACAGGAAGAGGAGGAGGAAGAAGAGGAGGAGGAGGAAGCGGAGGAGGAGATGGGAAAAAATCAGACGAAGTTGTCATCCACCGAATTCAACGAAGTTCTGAGTGGAACAAAGTTCAGCGAACAGGAGATATCGACCTGGTTCACGAAGTTCAAGACTGAGTTTCCGAAGGGAAGGATTCGAAGGTATGAGTTCATGGTCATGTACAAGAGGCTCTTTCCAGATGGAGACGCCACGGAATTCACGGACCACATCTTCCGCACGTATGACCTTGACCAGAATGGAATCATTGACTTTCGTGAGTTCATGACGACGGTGAGCATCGCACAGCGTGGAACAATGGAGGAGAAACTGAAGTGGGCGTTCCGTCTTTACGACATGGATGGAAATGGAAAACTAACGCAAAGGGAACTGGAGACGGTCCTCATGGTTTGTTTCCCATTCCATTCCATTTCTTCCAATTCAATGCTAAACGGAGTCATATGGAGCGAAGTGTGAAATGTAGGCCTATAGGCTAAATGGAATTAAATGCAGGCCAAAACAATGTAGGCCTTACAACATGGTAAAGTGAGTTCAGACTTAAGATGAAAGAAAAGCTAAGACCTAAGTAATGTCAGCTTATGAAGTAGACAGACTTAGGTCTGATTCAAATATGGGTTGTAAAGTTGCTTAAAGTACAATTGACAATAGGTCAATAATAATTACTGTGTGGCCTATTAATAGAAACACAATTCGATAGATATATTCAAAGGAATAAGGTCTATTATAAATCTGAGACAATTATTGTTATAGATGGAGACAACCGCTAAGCAATCCCTCGCTGCAATCCAATCAAATCCTCAAATTGACATAATATTACTTGTTAGGTGCCGATTAGTAACTTCTATCACGCCGCTTGTCAGTGTACACGAAACTGTGATGGTCAGTATATAAACTATAGTATATATATATATATATATACATATATATATATATATGCGAATGGTGTGCGTGTGGGTGAGGGTGTGGGTGTATGGCAGATCAAATCCGAGTCGTGAACAGTAAATCCATCCTGATAATCAATCCTAAAACTATTATAGACGGTGAAGATTCAATTCAAAAGAGATATACATCTGAAGTGAAGAACGATATGACTTTAAATTGAACGGACAACGTCATTGAGATTCAGACTTGAAGTACAACTATAAAAAATCTCATTGTCTGTGAACAAAAGCAATTTGAAAAAAATTCGGTGATAAATTTATTTTTACTCAGTCAAGTTGCTTAACAGATAACTCCAGCATAATTAATTAATTATTAATGGCTGGACATAAGATTAAATCAAACGAGTCAATTACTTTATTGCAACTTTTAAGCGAGCAGCTTCCATTTTCTATTAGCAGATCAGTTTTAACTTAATGGAGTTAGTTGTCAAATCTTCAGACTTTTCCTTTCGATAAAGTGAACAACAGTGAAGTAGAAGACAATAGTTAGGTATACGCTGCTACTCGTAATCATAATCTCGAAGTTTCTACTGCGCTCCAAAAGTTACGTCTGTGGAATCAACACACTTCCAGAGGCAATATTAGTCAAAGCAAATGGATAGTGAGATGAGGTCAGAAACAGTTGAAGGTCAGCTTCGTAGAAGGGTGAGACAATCAGATGACCAGACGACCAGATGATCAGATGACCAGATGATCAGATGACCAGATGATCAGATGACCAGATGATCAGATGACCAGATGACCAGATGATCAGATGACCAGATGATCAGATGACCACGGTGAGTGGTATTTAGAGTTGAGGCTTCCATGGAGGTGAGGTGAAGAGAGGGAGGTGAGGTGATTGGAAGGATGCATCAGAAAACTGATTCATGGTAAAGCATTAGTTATGAAGCAGCGCATGTTAGGTGCGTATATTGACCAGAGCCCTGCGCCGACTTGACAGTGTCGGCGGCGGCGCGCCGGTCATTTTTGGTCGGTGGCGGCGGCGCGCCGACAGACAAAAATCGGCGGCGGCGGCGCCCTCAAAATGTGGGCGTCGGCGGCGCGGCGCGGCGTACTGGAATAAGTGCTCCAGGGTCGCATACTTATTTTATTTTAAAAAAAAGCAACCTATGTTATAAAGCAATGCGTGCTCAGCAATTATTTTTGTCAATTAACTGGTCTTATATCAGTATTCATGATGATGATGATGATGATGATGATGATGATGATGATGATGATGATGATGATGATGATGATGATGATGATGATGATGATGATGATGATGATGATGATGATGATGATGATGATGATGATGATGATGATGATGATGATGATGATGATGATGATGATGGTGCTCTGCCCGAAGGCAGGTTCATTGGCTTTACGCCCCTGGGGATGAGATGAGTGAGGTGGTTTCCCGTTGCCTTCCCCACAGACAATGATGGGTAAGAAACTTGCCCAAGGTCGCTCCGCAGGAGCTTGCGCCCCTGCGTCCCACACGTGCTAGCCCGAGATATCTAAATCTCTGAATGTCAACTCCCAACCCGGGGCTTGAACCACAGTCCGTTGCAACCAACAGACGAATGCTGCTCTCGCTTACCGGTGTAGCTAACTAGGCCAGTATTCATGAGAAACAATTGTTCTCATAATAGACGTTTAATTACAAAATCGTGAATGAATACAAAGTCATGCAATCTTGTCAACAGATGTGGGTGCTTGCAGATTTTTTTAAAAATTTCCTTTATCAAAGCTCACTGAGTAGTAAAATTGATCAGAATTCACCAACTTTCCTGATTTATCGTCCAATAATCCGAAGGACTTCCACGCGAAACTCTTAGCATCTTCGTTAAACCTAATTGCTATTCACAAGTCTTTCGATCTAAGCAAACCAAGTCACAATAAGTTACTCTTTTTTTAGGGGGAAAGTGTTTCTCGTTTCCTAATCTGATCCCAGATCGGGAATCATGGAGGAGAGTAGTCAAGTGCGCAGTGGACACCTACGGGCTATCAGCCCATGGATCTTGAAAAAGAAGAAGAATCTGATCCCATTTGTGAGATGCTTCTCAAATTGCTGACTAAATAGGATCTATATAATTGGCCAATTGCCCATCAGCTATTGTGAATGAATACAAAGTCATGCAATCTTGTCAACAGATGAGAGCACTTGCAGTTTTTTTAATTTTCCTTTGCCAGAGCACACTGAGTAGTAAAATTGATCAGAATTCACCAACTTTCCTGATTTATCGGCCAATAATCCGACCGACTTCCATGCGAAACTGTAAGCATCTTCCTTAAACCTAATTGCTATGCACAAGTCTTTCGATCTAAGCAAACCAAGTCACAATAAGTTACTCTTTTTTTAGGGGGAAAGTGTTTCTCTTTTCCTAATCTGATCCCATTTGTGACATGTTTCTCAAATTGCTGACTAAATAGGATCTATTGTCCAATTGCCTATTATGCTCCATTTTGCATATAGACAGGCCTATTAATATTCGAAAGCTTAATTAATCACCAATTTCGCATAGGTCACGTACAACGTAGGAGTTTGATACTGGTGAGAAAAATAGGAATTAGGTAGTAACTGTTCGGCAATGGAGAATCAGAAGCCTGCAGACGCGACCAATCGCCTAAATAAAATTGCAGATCGACACCTCTTTGCAACGTAATAGTAACGTGTATCCTAATACTAGAGGGCAGACGGTTCTGCTCCATCTTAGCATACGGTCGGACTAGCTATCAGGCAAGAACACGCACACACGGCATAGCAATTCACTTAGGCCTACCTGGAGTTCTTTTTACCTTTGTTAATGCCATAATTCAAATCGAAACGCAAAATCCACAAAGTTTAAACGTTAAGAACACTGTTCCAAAAGTCAGAAAGAATAGGTAGCATCGTAGGTTTAATAGCATTGACGCAAAACCGGTGTTGCCATAAATAATCGAAGTAGATAAGAAACAGATTATATTTTGCACTGACGCAACAAATTTTTTCACGAAATCATGCAAGAGATGAAAAATGCAACAAAAAGAAATACAGGAAACAAGGTAGCCTCGGCGGCGCGCCGACAAACTTTCAGCGGCGGCGGCGTCGGCGCGCCGACCCAAGAAAATCGGCGGCGGCGGCGGCGCCCACGAAATGTCGGCGGCGGCGGCGCGGCGCGGCCGGCGCAGAGCTCTGATATTGACCTGGAAATCTGCGAATAGATGGCAAACGGACCAATTTCGATGAATTATTGGGATATGATGAGATGCCAGTCTTAATGCACTCGAGAAGAAGGGCGCGGTGGAAAGAAGCAAGCTACATAAAAATGTGACAATGCGTTGATTTGCCGGTAGGGCGTGTATGGAAAGCACGCAAGCAATTAATCTGAGTCAACAACAGAGTAGGTTAACTAAGTGCGTCTGAGGAATTCTTTCATGAGGCCCACAGATCATAAATTTTTATATTTTCGGTGTCTGGGCGTAGAACATGGAACGGGCTCCCTGTTGCACCCCGCCTGGTGCCTGGTGCTCACATCACTATGTTCCTCTTGCACTTAAAACTCCTGTATTTAGCCGTGGTTGAACTGGGAACGCTTCTGAGTAGTTTACCTCGAAGTTGCGCTATATAAAACTTAATGTTATATAATTATGTGTTGTGTTGAATAGTTAATTGTGCAGTTGAATGTTGTTGTGCATGAAATGCGTTTTTCTGTTTCCATCTCTACAGGCGATTTACAAAGCGCGGAATCAGACGAATCCTGGCGAGAAGGCGAAAGCAGCGGCGTTGGAGTTTCTGTCTGATCTCGACAGCAACAAAGATGGATACATCTCAGAGGATGAGTTCATTCGGGAGATCAGCGCATGTCAGACACTCAGAGAACTCTTACAGGGATTTTAGAGGGGGTGCTGCAGCAGGACATCGGCTGCTCAAGAGAACAGACCACATGGACCTGATGATAATGGACAGCATGTACCTCCCTCCCCCCAACCACCCACACTTTCCGCCCTGTGTTCCACAACCAACGAGTGGACAGCGCTGCACCGATCAGAATAATTTCCATTCGCAACTGGATTTCTTTATGAACATCGTTGACGTCGATTAACGTTTCAGAGATTTATATAGCGTCATTATTATTTCGAATAATTGTATAAGAAATGAAATATTTTGGACGATTCATTGCACAATAATTGACCCCCTTACCAACACGACCACCACCGCTAATTAAAGACAGCGTTGGCGATTGTCTAGCAAGAGAGGCGACTCTGAAGCGGACCTCGAAGGGTTAGGGGGTCAATGCAACTGTTACTAGGTACACGTAAAACAGACACACATTTATTTCATTCCATTCCATATTAATCGCTTCTTTCTTCAACCAAACACAAAGAGCAAATGTCTCTCTAATTCTGGCGATCAATCATTAATTTGTAATCGCGTGACGTCGGTCACTTTGAGAGATGTGATAACTGTCGTTTTTTGTGTTGTTGGTCTCACAGGATAAGTATTGGATTAAAAAGACGATCAGTGCATAAGAATGTGAAAAAGAATGTGAAGCATAAACATAAGAAGTGGAAGAGAAGGAGAAGGAGAAGAAGAAGAAGAAGAAGAAGAAGAAGAAGAAGAAGAAGAAGAAGAGGAAGAGGAAGAGGAAGAGGAAGAGGAAGAGGAAGAAGAAAATCAGGATAGGACGAGGGAGTGTAAGAAGATGAAACATGATGAACAGAAGATAACAAAGAAGAAGTGGTTGTTGTTATTCGATGGAGTCACGATACGACGATGTGTATCAATATTAATATTATTGCTGCGACGTCCATTTTGCTTCTTATTTGCTGACCATAACAATAATAGATATTAAGACGGAGAATGGGAAACTCTGTTCTTCGCTCGACCTATAAATATGTGCTTTCCACTGACTGTTGAGGGTCACTGAATCTAATAATAATAATAATAATAATAATAATAATAATAATAATAATAATAATAATAATAATAATAATAATAATAATAATAATAATAATAATAATAATGATAATAATAATAATAATAATAATAATAATAATAATAATAATAATAATTAATAATAATAATAATAATAATAATAATCTATATAAATAAAAATGTAAAACGTCACCATGCCTAATCAATGATCTCGGAAAGTTCTTGACCGATTGTTTTGAAAATTTTCGCAAAACGTTCCATTCGAACATGAGCGGGTTTATATAATGATTTTTGGGGAAAAGAGCAATCTTTTCGACAAGAAAACACAACTTTAAATTCGATTCGACCTAATTAGAGTTCAAATTCCACACATCCGCCGGTCGATATGCCATTCAATGCGGTCGCGTTTCTTACTACGCTTCCGGACGTCTTCTAGCGCATATACATCCGTACGTTGCGGCCGTGTGCGGACGGGTTTTATCCGCGCGTCTTGCTGTCGGGAAGGGAGGGGGTGAGGGGGGAAAGGAGAAGCAGGGAGCGGGAGGAAGAGGGAGGGGAGAAAGCGGAGGGGAGGGATGGAGGAAGGGGAGGGACGGAGGGGAGGGAGGGACCGGAAGGGACGAAACGGGAGGGAGGGATGCAGGGAGTCAGAGGGTGGAGAAGGGGAGGAAGGCAGGGCAATGGAGGTAGGGAGGGTTGGACGGTCTTTTCAGCCACGGCAACGCGTGGCCGGGTACAGCTAGTAATTAATAATAATAATAATAATAATAATAATAATAATAATAATAATAATAATAATAATAATAATAATAATAATAAGCTTAATAAGTGGTCATCGTGTGTTTTAGCGCATATCATAGACTACATGACATTGTGTGCAAGTGTACGCATATTACATGTACTCCACGTCTTCTGAACCACTTAAAACTCTTCCTTTAATAAGTTATTACATAAACAGTAACTGTCTTGTGAACGAAGTCTCATGAGTTGAATACCGTCACGGTGTCACCGTTGATTGCCATGGTAACTAAAGGTTTTTCGCAATCATTCTATAATAGTCGATCCAATGATGGTGGAACGCTACAAACAGAGCATCAGCTTATTTTTCTTATCGCTGCGTCGCATCAGAGAGGTTGTCGGAAGTGATTATAATTATTATGAAACTTAGTTTTGTAAGTTCATAAAAAATGATGGTTTTAGTTGTCGAAAGTGCTTATAATAATATTACGAAGCTTAGTTTTGTAAGTTCATATTATGGTTTGGTTGATGTCGTGATGCATTAGATCATATAATCTGAAGAGAAGAAGCGGGTGTGTAATTGTGTCTGGTAGCACATGTGCTTCGTCAAAGTCAGGAGTAGATCTATATGAACGTGTAGCCAGATATCGACCATGATTGTTAAAGTTTTTGCATTTATCAGAACGGACAAACGGATGAACGGACGAACGGATGAACGGACGACCATCATGGGTTGTTTTGTTCCATTTGCATTGCAACTGCAAATGACCGATAGCGAAATGATTTATGGACCGAATGGAGGATTCGATAGAGAGACAGATTTAGTGTTAATATAAATATTCCTAGACACTTTTGTTGCTCCTCTCTGGAGTGAGGCAGTAAGTAAGACTTTGTAGACAATGTCACTCCGTCGTCGTCGTCGTCGTCGTCGTCGTCGTCGTCGTCGTCGTTCCTGGCGGATATGATTGCAACAACTGATGCATTAAAACAACGATTCAGAGAAAGTTATGATATTCAAGGGATTGAAATATTTTCAGAATGCCCTCCATAGCCTATCACTCTCTCGCTCCGTCTAAATAAAAATCCAACAGAATTGAACCCTCCATGGAGATTCCCCCTTCCTTTGCAATTCGATCTGACCATGGATCAAACCAATGAATGACAAATCGTTCGTTCAATTCTTCGATATCTCCGTTTCTTCCTACGAACGATGTTCATCCAATGATCCAACGGCGACTGATTTTCATTTCGATTTCACTGATATTGATATAATAGTTTTTCGTGGCTCCATATCAATATGTTTATGGACGCACCGGGAGTGATCTATAGAAAAATCGAAAGTAGAAGAATGAATAGGAGGAATAGGAGGAATATATAGGATGAATAGGAGGAATAGAAGGAATAGGCAGAATAGGAGGAATAGGAGGAATAGTAGGAATATATTATAAATAAGAGGCATAACAGGAAGAGAAGGAGGAATTTAGGAAATAGGAGGAATGAAAAAAGAGCAGAAGGAGAAGGAGGAGAAGGTGGAAGAGAATGGGTTCTTGTCATTCCATTATATTCACATTTTTGCAGTGGCTCTTATACGCGACTATCTTTGATCACCACCAGTGAATCGCGTCCATCCATGTAATTTATATAGCGCTCCTTCAAGCTGACAACTCAGAGGCGCTTTCGACCCAGGTCCAGCAGAGAGGAAAGTTTTAGTTAGTTTGTATACGGAAGAGAGCGCATGTCGGATGGGAGGCTATTTCAAACTGATCCGCCATCGAGAAAACCTTCTTGAGGTCTGTCTGGTGGAACGATGATGATGGGGAAGCACAGAGTCAGTTCTGAGGGAGGAGAGCAGAGATCGGCGACCAGAGAAGG
The DNA here is from genome assembly GCA_949752735.1 of Lumbricus terrestris. NCBI lineage: Eukaryota > Metazoa > Annelida > Clitellata > Crassiclitellata > Lumbricidae > Lumbricus > Lumbricus terrestris. The sequence continues at coordinate 43,400,070 of OX457051.1, forward strand.
CCGAGGTCGTAGAAGAGAGAGTTTCGGACGACAGACAGATGGTTTGGTGCAGCGGCGCCCGCAGGCGTACGCACTTACGCAAGTGCGTACAGCAGCGGCGCCCGTAGACGTACGCACATACGTAAGTGCGTACAGCGCGATGACCCAAAAGGTATGTTTTTGGGAAATTCTAGGTTGATGACTAAAAAAAAAAAGGTCATCAGTTTTTTCGGCGACCTAACGAAAATTTTTCCCTGTTCGCCCCTCCTTCGAAAATTTCTGTGCGTACAAGAAAAAATCCTGCGGGCGCCGCTGGTTTGGTGCACGGACACGGTGCCAGGCGATGGAAGGAACCTTATAATGGATGCGATGACTAGACAACAATCATTATTAATTGTGTGACATTTCATGAGTTATGCAAGAAGTCTTCTATTCCACATCGTCTAATTCCATTCACATTTATCCACTTCTTCTCATGAGCCTCAACCACATTCGTCGTCGTGTATTGATTCGATGAATCTGCCTCTCGGTTTCTCACCCTTCTCCTCTCACTCTATACTTCTACAACAGAGAGAGAGAGAATAAGGATACTCCTCATATTCTTCCTGCTCCTCCTAATTGTCTTCCCTCTCCTTCTCTGCTTACTCCTAATCCTTCTCCTCCTCCTCCTCCTCTTCCTTCTCCTCCTCCTCCTTCTCTTGCAATAAGATATTCTCAGACAATTGGCCATTCCTCGGAATCCGTTTTTCTATCATCTTTAGGATTAGATTTCATCATAATGTGCGGTCGTTGCTACCATGGTTATTTTTGGCGTACTGCCTGTGTTACTGCTGACCTGCCTATGACCTGCCTATGACCTGCCTATAACCTGCAAAAATTCTATGCAGATTTAATATCTTCTTTACATTTTATTTCTTCGACGAGCGGAATAACTTTCATGACCTTGAGACGACCTTCTGAAATTGTGCGTGTTTACCACTGAATTTCCTCTCCATAATAAATTATTACTGCTGATAAAAGGAATTTTACTATAGCATAAAATCACATGCAGCATTATAGGCAAACAGGCTACACAGTGAACACAGAATAAAAGAGGAAAGTAGGCGAATATTAGGCCATGATTGTCTGCAGAGAAGCAGAAAATACACACAGACCACTTGCAAATGGTTGTGTCGTTTGTGTGTGTGTGTGTGTATGTGTGTGTGTGTGTGTGTGTGTGTGTGTGTGTATGTGTGGGTGTGTGTATATGTGTGTGTGTGGGTGTGTGTGTGTGTGTGGGTGTGTGTGTGGGTGTGTGTGTGGGTGTGTGTGGGTGTGGGTGGGTGTGCGTGCGCATGGCATATGCGAAGAATGATAAACTGCCTTTATCCTGAGTTGTGTCAAACTCCATGATCCATGAGACATCACACGAGTGATTTTGTCTGAAGATCTGCTGCCATACACGATCGACGTCTTCCATGATTTACGTCGAACTCTTTTCCGTCTGACCTGTGCTGCTGCTGCGTAATTGTAGAAATTTCTTGTATTACAAATGCACATGTACACACAGCCGTTAGAGATGAAATTGCGTCAACCAGAGATAATCGCAATTCCACCGAACGGAATAAGCGGGTTCACCATCTCAGTGACCTTTCGCGCGCGCGTGCGCAGTGGTCAATGTCAATACTATAATAGATGGTGTATATACCAAAAGTTCGGAAACTTAAAGACTCGCGCATTGCGAATTTGCAATTTTTATAATTATAATACGCCATCTATTGCAGTATTGACCTTGACCACTGCGCACGCGCACGCGAAAGGTCACTGAGATGGCGAACCCGCTTATTACACATATGAGGCCGATGCTATTCTTATTCATCGCCTCAAAAGAGTCAAAAGCATTCGAAGAGCGCCGACAACAATTATCGGTTTAAAGACATTAGGAACAATGCGTTCAGACAATCGATTCAAAAAGTCTTTTGGAAGACAGTACAGAAAATAATATCATGCATTGAATTTTTTTTGCAATAATTCTAGACGCTAGCGTAACGCTCACAAGATGCACTGCAGTAGATACAAGTTTATAAGGCACGTGTATGGCGAATGAGCGAGTGCAAACCGTGTTAGATTCATTTATGAAAAAGAACAGTCAATGGGCAAATTATATAAATTTAAGTTATCTAAATTTATGTTATCAAAATTTAAGTTATCAAAATTTAAGTTACATGTATCTAAATTTAAGTTATCTAAATTTAAGTTATCTAAATTTAAGTTTTCTAAATTTAAGTTATCTAAATTCAAGTTATCTAAATTTAAGTTATCCAAATTTAAGTTATCTAAATTTAAGTTATCCAAATTTAAATTATCCAAATTTAAGTTATCTAAATTTAAGTTATCTAAATTTAAGTTTTCTAGATTTAAGTTATCTAAATTAAGTTATCCAAATTTAAGTTATCCAAATTTAAGTTATCTAAATTTAAGTTATCCAAATTTAAGTTATCCAGATTTAAGTTATCTAAATTTAAGTTATCCAAATTTAAGTTATCTAAATTTAAGTTATCCAAATGTAAGTTATCCAAATTTAAGTTATCTAAATTTAAGTTATCCAAATTTAAGTTATCCAAATTTAAGTTATCTAAATTTAAGTTTTCTAAATTTAAGTTTTCTAAATTTAAGTTTTCTAAATTAAAGTTATCAAAATTTAAGTTATCAAAATTTAAGTTACATGTATCTAAATTTAAGTTATCTAAATTTAAGTTATCTAAATTTAAGTTTTCTAAATTTAAGTTATCTAAATTCAAGTTATCTAAATTTAAGTTATCCAAATTTAAGTTATCTAAATTTAAGTTATCCAAATTTAAATTATCCAAATTTAAGTTATCTAAATTTAAGTTATCTAAATTTAAGTTTTCTAGATTTAAGTTATCTAAATTAAGTTATCCAAATTTAAGTTATCCAAATTTAAGTTATCTAAATTTAAGTTATCCAAATTTAAGTTATCCAGATTTAAGTTATCTAAATTTAAGTTATCCAAATTTAAGTTATCTAAATTTAAGTTATCCAAATGTAAGTTATCCAAATTTAAGTTATCTAAATTTAAGTTATCCAAATTTAAGTTATCCAAATTTAAGTTATCTAAATTTAAGTTTTCTAAATTTAAGTTTTCTAAATTTAAGTTTTCTAAATTAAAGTTATCTAAATTTAAGTTATCTAAATTTAAGTTTTCTAAATTTAAGTTATCTAAATTTATTGCCAACGCAGGACTATTCGGAAATCATTGTTTAAATTTTAAACTGAAAGTCAGAGGACATTAAATTTTACTGAAGAGATTGTTGACTGTTGAATGAGTTGTATAGGCTACATGTCACTGTCAGTTCAACATTTAGTCCATTCAATCAATCAATCAATCAATCAATCAATCAATCAATCAATCATTTATTTTGAAACCAAACGTTTTACAGTTATACAATTGCAGTCACATATTTATGGGGGAATGGCCACAAGGATAGGCCCTGAAGGATCATTGATCCCGCTATAGTCGGGACACCTACGTATATGTAAACAAAGGTATGCAATGGCCGACAATTATTGCAGACAGTGAATGATTACAATTACGGTAACTTAACTAAATTATACAGTGCAAACACTTAACTAATTAAAGAATAATAAAAAAAAATTGTTTAAAAAAGTTTTAAACGAATAGGCTCTCAAAGAAATGCATGAACCTCAACGGATAGACTAAGAAGGGGAATGAATGTTGAATGGAGCAGCGAAGAATCGAGCAATCGAGTCGTCGAAACAGAGGATACCCAACAGTTCATGAGCACGGTCTGCAAAAAGACAAAGAAGAAGCAAATTAAACATTAGACAACAGAGTCTGAAGCTGAAACAATGGAAGTCACAGAGACAAAATGATGAACAATAGAATTGATTGATGTCGACGTTTACAATGATGCTTCTGCTGACGATGATGATGATGCTGTTGCTACCTTGCAGTGGCGATCTTCCTTTTGTTGTTGTGGTTTTATGTAGGCTAATTGAGGTGATGGTGGTGGTAGTGGTGGTGGTGGTGGTAGTGGTAGTGGTGTTGGTGGTGGGATGTGGTCTTGTGGTGATGTGCTCTGTAGCTACCCGTTCAAAGTCGTGTACAGATTCCTTCGCTATGCCACGCATGCATGGTGTGGCGGTTGTGGCCGGTCTATCTTTCTGGAATAAATTGCCTATACAATGTAGTCTCTACCTAATGAACTTCTTTCTCTTTCTTTGCCCCTTTTCCGCAAACGTTTGGAAACCATTCTCTTTGATTGTGGTTTGTGTGCTGTCAAGTTGGGACTTGGGAACGCCTCTGAGGATCTTCTCTTGAAGTTGAGAAACAATAAATTATAACTGCATGATTATGATTACGATTACGATTATGATTACAATTACGATTGCGATGTTGCTATGGTGACGTTCTTGTGTTTTTGTGTGTGCTCGTGGTGATATTCTCACCGATTGCAGACGAGGCAGCGCAGACCGAACGACCGACATTCACCGCATCTGAAGCATCGGTGACTGATCGTCGCTGTCATAGGAAAACCTTTCTTGATGATATGATGGAATCCAGGCAGACGAACCGGACAAATGGTCACTTCAAATCGACCATGCGCCTCTGCAGCACGATAACAGAAATGACTTATATCCACACCGTAAATAAGGCAGTCTCTCTTTATCCTATTATCTCTCTGTCTCTATCTGTCGCTGTCTGTCTCTGTGTGTCTGTCTGTCCTTCTCTCTAAATATTTATCTCTCGGTCACTCTCCGTCTGTTTCTTTATATGTCTCTGTCTTCAGGGCAACGCAACCCATCTCTTCCTATTTGTCTTTCTGTTACTCTCCCTGTCACTGTCTGTCTGTTTGTCTGTCTGTCTCTCTGTCTCTGTCTCTGCCTCTGTCTCTGTCTGTCTGTCTGTCTGTCTCTCTCTCTCTATCATCCGCGATGTTTTATTTCTGTCTCTCACTCTTTCTCTAATCTTCCTTGTTTGACTCCGACAAGCATGAAGTATGCGAACTGTATTTCAGTACTTAGCTCGTTACATACAGTAAACGTATAAGTACTTCTGGTGATATATAATATAATATTCGTACTAGGTGCTTACAAGTACTTAAAAGCTCTGGCAATACATCACATCAGTTATAGGCATCCATTTAGCATACATTAAACATTCAATTATTATCAATTTAGTATCCATTTAATATAAATAATTTTATAGTTATCTAATATCGGTGTAGTATCTATTTAGTATATAAAATTGAGTACTCGAAGACAACGCTGGCGATCGATCAGAGCATACATACTAAGTACACTAAGTATACTAAGTATACTAAGTATACCAAGTATACCAAGTATACAAAGTATACTAAGTAAGTATACTACGTATATATTTACCGATTCTTATTTCGACTTCCGAAGGAAAGTATTCGTAGTGACATTGCATCATGATATACATCGGAAAAGAATTTGCAGACGATGTGGAAGAAAGACAGAAGATGAAGATGATGACAATCAACAATGAATGCACGTCCATTGTCACTGGCATCAAATGCTGATAATAATAATAATAATAGTAGTAGTAATAATAATAATAGTAGTAGTAATAATAATAATAATAATAATAATAATAATCATTATTATAATAATAATAATAATAATAATAATAATAATAATAATAATAATAATAATTATAATAATTATAATAATTATAGCAATAATAATAACAATAATAATAATAATAAAAATAATAATAATAATAATAATAATAATAATAATAATAATAATGATAATAATAGTAATTATAATAATAATAATACTACTACTACTACTACTAATAATAATAATAATAATAATAATAATAATAATAAGAGTAATAATAGTAATAATAGTAATAATAATAATAGTAATAATAATAATAATAATAATAATAGTAATAATAATAATAATAATAGTAATAATAACAGTAGTAATAATAATTAAAATAATAATAATAATAATAATAATTATAATGATGATGATGTTCCAGAACATTGTCCTCTGATTTATATAAATCCTGAGGGATCATTAATGCCTAGGGTAAAAAATAATTATATTAGTAATAATAATAATTATTATTAAACACCCTGAAAACGAGACGTGACCATCCAGACAAACTTCCTACTCTTATAAGAACAATTTTCCATAAATCCCGAGGCATTATAGGTACCTCGAGTCAATTAATAATGACAACGTGTACAACAATAACAACAGGAATAACAATAACATAAGCAATAACGATGAAAATGGTAATAATAACAATACTAATAGTGTCTAATAAACATAGAACCTAATTTGATTTCAAAACTTTTATTATTAGTATTTATTAAGCTGTGTCTCTGTCTGTCTCTCTCTCTAGGCTATAAAAAATATTTGATATCCAATGATATCATTGCAACAATTACTACTACTACTACTGATACTGCTGCTGCTGATGATGATGCTTATTACTGAAGAGATGCAGAAATCCCTTATTCCTCAATCCCACTTTAGCATCCTCCTCCTCCTCCTCCTCCTCCTCCTCCTCCTCCTCATTCTCCTCCTCCACTGTGTCGATGAAGTTCAATGAGTTCATTGCACTTAATGACAAATGCGACGAATGTTTACTTACAGTTTTCTTTCCAATATTATTGCGACGCGAAAGAAATGAGTAGGTCCTATCAGCAATTGATACGGAACTGACCTGATGAGGATGAGAATGAGGATGGGGAGGATGAGGATGAGGTTGAAGATGAGGATGAGTTTGAGTGCCATTTGTGATACTCCCACCCTCCCTCGCACCCTCCTACATCAGCTGCAAAGCTTTCGTCGTCTTAATCATCTGACGTTTCACGTTCCATTTAAAAGAGAGCATTACACATAAACACACACATTGCATGGTGCAACCCATTTGACCTGCGACCTTTGGCGATGAAATAGGAGCATCTAAAGTAACCAAGTGTCGCAGAAGAGGGCGGTAAGTGCATTAGCGGTCACGTGATCTAAATGGGACGATGATGGGTTTTGGTCTGTGAAGGTCAAATGGAGGTTAAATGAGTTGAAATAGATTGGTGTGATGCGCTTTTAAAAAGGTATACGATCTGTTTGAACGCGGATGTAGAAGTGTGCGGGATGGGATAAAAGCGATAAGCAGACATGCCAAAAAACGGGGCGCATACAGAAATGTTCGAGGGGGCCAAAATTTTAACCATGTTTGAAAAAATTTCGTTAATCTATGGCCGAAAAACTGATGACCCTTTTTAAGTGGTCGTTTGTTCGAAATGTCTTAAAGATATACAAATTTTCCCGCCAAAATAGTTGATGAACTTTTTTAATCATTTTGGTCATTTGGTAGATTATTGTCTTCTTGAATATAAATACCATTTTTCAAAGACAATGCAAAAAATATTTCTCCATCACCCGCCACTGTATTGATTGAAAATTTGTTGGAGCCTGATGCGGGAAGGGGCACGTCCTCAGCATTTCTGAATGGGGCTATGACCGGATTGGCCCCCTGGATTCACACTGCAAAGAAGCACACATAGACAGATACAGACAGACACAGACAGACACACAGACATACAAACAAAGATACAAAGATAGAGATGAGGTCGTTGTTGAGTTCCTTCTCAACCGGAAGCTGTTCGTCTAAAGCAGTGACCCCGATGTGACTCTATGTGTGTCATGTGACGAACGGGTCAAAGGTTAAAGGGACAGAGACAACGGAGCAACGCAGGACAACAACAACGAGGACAACAATCGGTTGTCAGACGACAACGACAACGAGGACAACAGTCATCTGCAGTGTTGTTTGGTCAACGTTGCAGATGAAAACATTGAGCTGATGATGAGATTCAATCGATGCAACATCAATGGAAGAATTTGCAGTTTGCAGCTTAAAGTCTGTCTTTCCACTCTGTCTTTCTATCTGTCTCTGCGTCTGTTCTAACCATATATCTCTTGTTCTTGTCTGTGTATCTGTCTCTGTCTCTGTCCATGTCTCTGCTTCTGTCTCTGTCTCTGTCCATGTCTCTGTTTCTGTCTCTGTCTCTGTCCATGTCTCTGCTTCTGTCTCTGTCTCTGTCCATGTCTCTGCTTCTGTCTCTGTCCATGTCTCTGCTTCTGTCTCTGTCCATGTCTCTGTTTCTGTCTCTGTTTCTGTTTCTGTCCATGTCTCTGTCTCTGCTTCTCTTCCTGTATCTGTCTCCACCTCTGCCTCTGTCTCTGTCTCTGTCTCTGTCTCTGTCTTTGTCTCTGTCTCTGTCTTTGCCACTGTCTCTGTCCTGTGATGAGATTGCATCGTTAACGACTTGAATTGGATTCGGGCGTCGCTGTCATTACCACCGAAACGTTTTCTGCCATTTCTTTATCTGTGAAGAAACAAATCTCTGTGTACGTGTGTGAGGGAGTGCGTGAGGGAGTGAAGGAGGGAGTGAGAGAGGGACAGAGTGAGAGAGGGAGTGAGGGAGTGCGTGAGTGATGGGGTGAGGGACGGTCGGGCGGAAGGACGGAGTGAGGGAAGAGCACGCAGAGAGAAAGAGAGAGTCTAAGCTATCCGATGCAAGGATTATCTCTGCCAGTTGGCAGATCAGAAACGGTAGAGGAGAATGGAAAGAGGGAAGTGGAGAGCGAGTTGGTAAAGGGGGAGAAGAAGAAGGAAGGAAGAAAGAAGATACGGAGGAAGAGAAGGAATATTATGAAAAGAAAGATGATATAAGAGAAGGAGGAGAAGAAATAACGAAAATAGAACAAGAAGAAATGTAGATAGGAAGAAGAGAGAATAAAAGAATATGAAAAATGAAAAGCGCATCTGATCACATTGTTGATATACATAATGTTGATATACTGATAATAATCAAGTCTCGCTCTCAAATTCCACCGGCCTATTATAATAGACTGAGGTTTGTTTTTTGTTTTTGTCTTCAACCTCTGTTCGATGGTTGGTAGCTTCATGAGCAAGTTTTCTCCTTCGCTTTCTCCATCTGTTTCCGTCAAAACCCGATCGAATGACAGTTCCATCCAGATTCTGATATTTTCCATCCATCCCATCCTCGGTATCCCTCGTGTTCTTGCTCATATAACCGTACCATGCATGATCAATTTTTCCAGGCAATTCCCTTCATTCTCATCAGGTTCAGAAAATTTCTCAAAAATTTCTTGTTTAATTAGAAAATTTCTTCCTTCAACTCGATACTGAAAGACTTGAATCCAATATATAATGTTGCATTGACAGGTCGGAGTTTGTCGTCGTTAGATCAATGTATTTGGTCAGAAAAGATTCAGTTAAACGAAGACTGATGAATGACGAGATCGCCAAAGAAATTTTTCAATTTATTGATTAAACTGTTTTACAGAGTAACTGGGTTTCATTCTTTTGTAGATCTGTTCGATCAAGATTTATCTTTGTATCATATGAGCAGTGGCGGAGACCTAGGGGGGGACAGGGGGGGACGGTCCCCCCCAATAAAAGTGTTGGGGGGGACGGCCCATGCATTTGTCCCCCCCAATGTTTGAGCGTCAAGACTTGTTTGGGCGGCGAAAATAGAAAATTTCTTCGGGATTTGGGCGAGATTTGGCCGGATGACTAAAAAAAAAAAAAAAAAAAAAAAAAAGGTCATCAACTTTTTTGGGCGGCGAAAATAGAAAATTTTCCGAGATTTCGCCGGTCGTCAGAAATTTTCGGAAAATCTCGCGTCTTTCCGTCCCCCCCAATTCTCGGCGCAGGTCTCCGCCTATGCATATGAGCTAATAAGTTTGCATGAAACGAATACGCAGATGTATAAATATTTAATGATTTTCAATTATAGTTGTGTATAATATTAGAGTCAAAATCAAAATGGAGGCTGGCCAGTCACAATAATTATTATAGACGAAGATTGATAAAGCCTATTATTGATTAAGGCAATTTTATGAACAGAACTCGACAAATCATTGCAATGGTATACACAATGTCACACATAATTATAATAACTTTAAAAAACATATAATGATAAACATTGGAACCGATAATAATATGTTAATTATTGCAAACGTAATAATTCTTGTCACCAGATGCGATTAGAATAACAATAATTTATCGTCGATGATGGGATTAATAAGACTTTCAATTTGGCTGCAGACAAAATGACCGTTGGATTATGATGAACTCCATCTCTGTCTGAAGCCAGCTAATCCTTCGGTAGGAGGCCCTGCTGCTGTTGCTGCTGCTGCTGTTGCTGCTGTTGCTGCTGCTGTTGCTGCTGCTGTTGCTGTTGCTGCTGTTGTTGCTGCTGCTGTTGCTGCTGCTGTTGCTGCTGCTGCTGCTGCTGTTGTTGCTGCTGTTGCTGCTGCTGCTGGGACGAAGACGGGTAAGAGTAGGAAGGGAAGGGAAGAAGAGAAGGATGAGGAAGAAGGAGAGAAGGATGAGAATAGAAGGGCAGAGGAGGACGAGGAGGAGGAGGAGGTGGAGGATTACCATGAATCACCCGCCACCAAAGCTTCCTATTATACTCTTCATATTTCTTTTTTACGCCAATTCCACTTTTCCTTCAAGTCCCTCCTCCTCCACCGCTTCTCCTTCTTTGACCTTCTATACTTCTTCTCCTCTCGTTCCTTCTTCATCATTCCCTCCTCCTACTCATCACTTGCTCCCGCCACCTCCTTCTCCTCCTCCTCTCCTTCTTCTCCTCCTCTTCTTCTTCCTCCTCCTCTTCTTCTTCTTCCTACTCGTCCTCTTCCTCCTCTTCCTCCTCTACCTCGTCTCTGTTCCTTTCTCTATCTCTGGTTTAACCTTCGTCTTTGTCTTTGTTTCTGTCTGTCTTACCCAACCACTGTCGTTCCCTGAGGATTAAGTTCAGTTATGACGACATCTCCATCTAATCAGCCTCGTTTTAACCCTCTCCTACAAATCTCATCGGGTAAGACGGGAGAGAGAGAGAGAGAGAGAGAGAGACAAACAGACAGACAGAGACAGAGACAGAGATACAGAGACAGAGGCAGAGAGACATAGACAGAGGGATGGAGATGGAGAGATACAGTGAAAGATGGAGACATAAAGAGGAATCAGATGGTGAAAAACGTTTCTGAGTTGTTTTTTAAGAAGAGAGAGACAGCCTGACAGGCAGGCAGACAGACAGACAGACAGAGAGATTGATCGGTTGATTTACAGACTGATGAGATTATAAATTAGATTATAAATCAAGAAACAATCGACGAAGACTCGTTTCTTCTTCTTCTCTTCTTCTTCTTCTTCTTCTTCTTCTTCTTCTTCTTCTTCTTCTTCTTCTTCTTCTCTTCTCCTCCGAAATGCGATTCTCTTCTCAACAATGGAGAAGAATCTCTCGACCGAGGTTGAAGGCAATGACCTTCTGTCTGGAGGTGACCAGCGACAGAGGGTGGATGGGTGGATGGTGGATGGGTGATTGGGCAAAGGATGGATGGGTGAGTGGGCAAAGGATGGATGGGTGAGTGGGCAAAGGATGGATGGGTGAGTGGGTGGGGCGAGGATGAGGGCGTTGCGATGTCACCAGCATCAACAGCTAATCAGAGTGTGAAGGGTGAGCGATTAGTCCATGTCTATCAGTATCACCAGCAGCAGCAGCAGCAGCAGCAGCAGCGGCGGCAGCTGGATCAGCAAGAGCCGCATCCCAATTGCTGCATCCCCCTCTTGGAATGGACTGAAAAGGTGGAAGAAGAAGAACATACATCGTCGGATTATATGAACGACGATGACGACGACGGAGGAAGAGAGAGGGAAGAAACGAATGACAGACATTTGGACAGGATCAAAGGAAGACAGACAGACAGACAGACAGACGGACAGAAAGACAGACAACAGACGGACAGATGGAAGAAATGAAGAAATGAAGAAATGAAAGAAGGAAGGCAGAAGCAGAGGAGAGGTGGAGAGTTATGTACTGATGAGATGGAGGACAAAGGAATAGTTGAACGGACGAAAGGACAATCGTTGTTCGGTGGACGAAGATGAAAGAAAGATTTATGCTCTGCTTGAGGTCGTGAATTATTAGGTGTTGCCAGGAGACGAGGAGCAAGAGAAGGAGGATGGCGAGAAGGATTAGAAAGAGGATGAGGAGGAGAATGAGGAGGAACAGGAGTGGAGATGGTGAAGGAGGAGAAAGAGGAAGAGAAAGAGGAGGAGGAGGAATAGGAAGAGAAGGAAATGTGTATGTCGGTGAGGGGAATGATTTCGAAGAATAGACAAGCAAAGAAGAAAGGAGAAAAGGGAAAGGATGGGAGAGAGGTAGGGAGGGAGGGGGAGGGAGGGAGGTCTGGTGTCAAGTTGCTATGTCTAATATAAACCTGGAGAGCTCCTCCTCCTTCTCTTTCAACCTAAGATATAATCCAATCTCACATCCAGGCCAATGTATAATTCGGTCGATAACAACATCTAACCAACTCTACATCTCTGTCTCCATCTCCCTTTCCCTCTCCTTTTCTAATTCCTTCCTCTCTTTTCCTCATTCTCATATTCCTCCGTCTTCCCTACTTTACCTAAACATTGACCAGCTGTGTAGCACGGTAGATAGGAACCACTTTCTTGTTGCTTTATCGACTCAGACCTTCCTCTCAACCTTCTTCTCAACCTTCCTCTTCCTTTTTAGACAATCTCCAGTCTTCCGATTTCATTCGAACCAAAAGAGAAAATCGACCGACGAGAGAAGAGGATAATGAGGAATTTTGTACAACAGAAAGATCAACAGACAGACCAACAGACAGATTAGAAGGCGGATCAATAGACAGACCAACAGACAAAAATAGACAGCCCAGCAAAAATGCTTGCGATGAGAATGAATGACTTAGCTGGAAAATAGTTGAAACGGCCTTGATCTTTGCAATTGGTTTGACCCTGAAGGTCAGCGTTGGACATGGAAACGAAGTCATACGGAGAGAGAGGAGAAGAGACAAAGAGTGGGAGAAGTGGACGGATGGAAAAGCCACTCGACATCGATTTATATAGCGGTCATTCGAAAGAGGACCACTGGGATGATTCGCCCCAACAGAACGAATCACAACGACAAATATGTTCTCGTAAATTCAGAGGCAGAGAAGAGATACGGATGACGTAGAGCGAAAGAGATAAAGATAAGGAAGCAGATAGACAGACAGACAGACAGACAGACAGACAGGCAGACAGACAGACAGACACCCAGACAGACACCCAGACAGACATACAGACGCACAGACAGCCAGACACACAGACAGACACCCAGACAGACATACAGACGCACAGACAGACAGACACACAGACAGACAAAAAGACAAACAGACAGAAAGACAGACAGATAGACAGACAGAAAGACAGACAGCCAGACAAGCAGACAGATACACAGACAGACAAGCAGACAGATACACAGACAGACAAGCAGACAGATACACAGACAGACAAGCAGACAGATACACAGACAGACAAGCAGACAGATACACAGACAGACAGACACACAGACAGACACACAGATAAACAGAGAGTCAGAGACAGACACGAGTGATAGTACACTCTTCCAACATACACGTAGAGGCTGATAACTTGAGATGACACAGAGGCAGAAACCGAGAGACAGACAGACAGACAGACAGAAACAGACAGACAAACAGAAACAGACAGAGAGACAGATAGAAACAGACAGAGAGAGAGACAGAGACAGAGACAGAGACAGAGACATAGAGACAGTGAGAGACAGAAACAGAGATAATAATTTATATCGACTTGATAGCATTCGTTTTTATTGTAATATTCCGAATGATCCCAGATGGCTGGAATGCATTTCCGTGTCTTGAGTTCGAAACGTATTACATCATTGATGTAGCGCCTCTACATCGATCTCCGGAGATCGATGCAATCTTCTGCTTATCTCGGAAGTTGGTTTCATTTGACTGAATGACTCGAGTGAAGTCTTTGCAGTTCCCACTGGTGAGGGAGACAGAGAAACAGAGCGAGACAGAGAGAGACAGAAAGAGATACAGCGACAGAGACAAAGGGAGACAGAGATAGACAGACAGAGACAGTGTCAGACAGAGACATACAGACAGACAGAGACAGACAAACAGGCGGGGAGAAATAAAGAGAAATAGGGAGATTTGCGTTGTATTGCATTGTATACTTATGAATTATTTCTATAGAGCATTGACAATTCTCACGAATCAGAGGCAGAGGAGCTCCCTGCCGCGCGAAACATCCATAGACACGAAAGTGGTTCATTTGAGATGATGGCGTAAAGATGTGATTCGGGTGAAGTACAGTTAACAACGAAGAATGTGTTAATCTAGATCGAGAGCTGATTCCAAAGAGTATCATTCTAAGGACCTATGAAGACAAAATCTCGAATTATGGCGAAAGTAATCCTTGCTCACGGGACATTGAGATCATGATTGTCTGTCATGTGATCGTAGTGTTGGCCGAAGAGAGGACGAAGCTGAAGTCGGCAATATGCGGATGAGATGAGGAATATAGTTGGGTGATACATGTAGGCCAGAGAAAGAACAGTAAATTAAAATGATAATCTTGAGCTGAATTGAGAACAGTGAGGGGAGTGGCCAGTGAAGGTGGCTAAACAATCATGAAAGAATGGATCTGTGAAACAAACGAGGAAGAGGTCGATCCATGAGTCTGTCGGATTCAATCTGATCAGATTGGACAGAATGGAGAAATGAAATGAAAATATGTGACGAACCAAGAGAAAGTTTTTATTGGCTCACTTGTCGAAGTACTTTAACTTACTTACTACTTTTGCTTATTCACAAACTGAGTGCAAAGAGGATAAAAACGTTGAGACAAGAGATATCGAAAACGATATCGAGAGAGTAAACTACAGACTGTTGGAAATAAGCAAACAGTCAGAAGTATTCAATGATTGTCAAAACACGAAGAGAAAAACCTCTCATAAGACAGAATCAGACAACGATGTTTATCTACGAAGTCAAAGGCGTTAAACCCACAACTCATCAACAGATGGAGGATGAGAAACAGCAGCAGCAGTACCAGCAGCAGCAGCAGCAGCAGCAGCAACCGTGGTGTTGATGCTCAGCCAATTAATCGCTCAGCTTCATCCGCTGCTGCCGCTTCAACTCTTCGTCCAAATGAACCTTTCCTGCATCGTCATTGTTGTCAGATGCTCAATGAAAGTGTAGCAGATGTTAGCTTATACAGCGAAGTAGCATCGCTTCATAGAATAATATATCCTTCTCTCGACCTCATTGTCTCTCTCTCTTGCTCCTCCTCTCTCTGTCTGTCTGTCTCTCTCTCTGTAGCTGTCTATCTGTGTGTGCGTCTCTCTCTGTCTTTCTGTCCACGTAGTCAATGTACTTTGCCAAACACTGCAGAGTTGCGGAGGAGATACTTGAGAGATGTAGGCCTACAATACAATCAGGCAAGTATCCTCTTCCGTCACCTGAGCTCAATGTGTTTGCAGGAGTCCACTGGCGTGTCTTCCCTCGAACAAACTAAGTTTATCTGATAGCAGGTTGTTTTGACAGGTGACTTGAATGGGAGAAAATGCGAAACGATGGACAAACGATCGGAGAGAAGATACATGTAGAAACGAAAGACTGCACATAATCCTATCGGATGATAAGATACGACAGAATCAGACACAAAAACACACGCACGCACACGTCCACACCCACACACACACACACGCACGCACACACGCGCGCTCACACGCACACACACACAAAATGGAGAAGAAAAGGCTGTTCTTGAAGGAGCGACAAATAAATGTAGTTGATATTGAACCTGATTCTATTTAAAAATTGTAGCGAAAGAAAAACAATATATCCAGATAGACGGATAGGCAGTCGGAGACACATATAATTACATGTATGCTTGAAAACTGACGTCAGTTATTCATAAGTATTAATTTTTTCATTTTTGTTCTAACGTCAGAGAAGAACATTCGCAGAATTGAGCGAAGAGAACGGGAACAAAGCCTAAGAACAAGAACACATTTATCACAGGCTAAATATAAGAACTGAAGCAGCGATATCTTCGTTTTATTTTTTAATGCAATAAAAAACGACAAGTGCAACAGTAAACCAGACAGGAAATTGTCTGACACAGAAATAGAAGCTGACCGAATATTTGACGGAGAAAATTTTAATCTCGTCCGGTGATCAAATAGCGTTTAATGCGCTTCACTGAATGCGTCGTTTCCGAATCTATTTGTGTTGGCTAAACATCGTCGACAAATATGGAACAAAGTCTTTGGTCTATTCTTGAAGACGATGAAGTTGATGAAGAAAATGGTGCCATTAAGGTCTTTGATATATTACCAACGAGATGATCTCGTCATGTCATTAGAAGCAGTTCATTTTACTTTATAGCAGCCATCAAGGTATACGTGTATCAGATGTGCGTCTATAGAATTGAAGGAGGAGGAGGAGGAGGAGGAGGGGGAGGGGAGGAGGATGCGTGGAGGAGGAAGAGGAGAGGAAGTGAAAATGAGTCGGAATCAGATGAAAAGAAGATGCTTCAGGAAGAGGAAGAGAGCGAATTGAACGATGTTATAAAACGCAGGCAGTGGTGATGTGGAGTCAAAGAAAAGATATCTGAAAAAATAAGAAGAGGCTGATGAAGAGGAGGAGGAGGAGGAGGAAGAGGAGGAAGAGGAAGAGGAGAAGAAGGAGGAGGAAGAGGAAGAGGAGGAGGAGTAGGGGAGGAGGAGAATGCAACATCTTTATGATGTAGTAAGCGTCATCGGTTGAATCTCGATATGAATAAAAAAAAGAAAAAAGAAAAAAACGCATCTATTCTAAACGATATTAAGAATCTGTCCAGTGATTCACTGTCCTAATTAGAATCCTCTTCTCTTCTCTTCAACAATGAAAGAATTGTTTCGACATCTTTTGTTCCATCTGCTGGCGAACAATTAACTGACTCGACGGAGGAATGACTATAGACAAAAGAAACAATTAATCGCTCTTTCTTTTGTTCTTTCGTTTCCATGGCGACCCGCAGAATTTCACTTTCGGCGCAGCGTAGTATGGCAACGGTATTATGCACATGACGTCATCTCTTAATTGTTAAAGAACGTTGCATTGTCCCTCGTCTCAACGATTCATTGAACACAAAATCTTCAACGTCAACACAAACACAATACCGTTATGTCGTCACAATCATAGTTTATCACGTGTGAAAGGTCATCCAGAGGTCACGACCTCAAACGACATCGACGATTAATTTTCATTACAGTGCCAGGTGACGTCATAATTAACATCTCCAAGGTTACGAGACCCTGTTTGTCGCTGAACCAATTCGACCTTGACGATGAAGGTGAAGTTCACTCTGTTGGTTTGACCTTGAAGGTCAAAGAAAGGTGGGAGGGGGTGGAGAGATTCGATCGGAGAATTCGGTCGTCGACCTTCTATTCTTTTCCAATGACCTTGTGAGCTCGTTGCCCCCTTCCCCCACTCCTCCTCCTCCTCCTCCTCCACCTCCTCCTCCTCTTCCGAGATGGACGATTTCCGTGGCCAGTTGTTTGACGACCCGTGTGCTCACCCGATTCGCTGTCTGTGCATTGTCTGCTTCAGTTGGCCACAGCACCTCAGTACACACGACCGTCCCTTGGTGGCCATTCCTCCGACCCACATCGCGTGGATGCAACGGATTCAGAGGCAGAGCTTTGGCTGGGGCGGATGTGGCGGCTGGTCCTGCTTCAGAGTAGAGTTGTTCAACGTTCGATCTCTTGCGCCGAGTCGTGCAAGGTGCGAAGAAGAGTTTGTGAAAAGTCATTCGGAACTTTGAGCTGAACGACGAGTAGAGGATGAAATTGCTACAGCAGTTCGCGACGACGAGAAGGTTGAAGACATTGGCTGTTATCTTCAGCAGCGTCTTCCTCTCCTCATCCATCTCGTTTCGCATCGTTAGATAAACGATGTAGATGTGTTGAACGGCTTGTGGAGTCTGACAGACGAGAAAGACTAAGACGACGGCTATGAGCATCACAGTGATGCGCTGCTGAGTCTGAAGACCCCGGCTGTTGCTGCTGTTGCTGCTGGGGTTGGCGGTGGTGGTGGTGGTGGAGATGGGGCTGGTGTGGTCAGAGGATGGGTGGTGGTCCATTTTATTATCAGTGGATGATGCGACTCCCTGACGCCACCTTGCTGCTGCGATGACAGCGTTGAGAAGCAGAGCGTTGAAGATGGAGAGAAGGATGAGAGGAAGGAAGGTGAAGAGAGATTGGTTGATGTATCTGTATCCGATGTTGTATCCTGGTGACTGGCTGAAGGTCGTCTGAAGGACGACCAGTCTTCCAGTCTCGTTCTTCGATTCGTCACCGGAAGTAAAGGAAGTGGTGAACTCAAAGAATTCTGGGAAGGTGATGAGAGCAGCTGAGATGCAAACGACGATGACGATGACCCTTGCCCTTCGTGGGGTGCACCAGACCTTGCCCTTCATCGGATGACAGACCCCGATGTATCGTTCAACGGTGAAGGTCAAGGTCAGCCAGACCCCCGTGTTGCTGCAGGTGTCGGTGAGGGGACGGACGAGGGGCAGCCACAGATGGTTGAACCAGTCTGAGGTTCGGACGGAGTCGAAGTGGGACAGACTGAGGACGTAGGCGAGGACGAGGTATAGGACATCGTAGATGGCGAGCGCTGTCAGGTAGCAGTTCGTCGATGACTTCATCCAACGACGAGTGAGAACGGCGATGTTGACGATGTTGCCGATCACCCCGAAGC
The DNA here is from genome assembly GCA_949752735.1 of Lumbricus terrestris. Lineage (NCBI taxonomy): Eukaryota > Metazoa > Annelida > Clitellata > Crassiclitellata > Lumbricidae > Lumbricus > Lumbricus terrestris. Next base: position 43,418,748 of record OX457051.1, read on the forward strand.
CAACGAGGGCAGGGGTTATGACCTTTTGAACTGTGAAGCGGGTCAGGTCGAGTTGCCATTGCAGGTGCATCAAGTGAGAGGAGGAGGAGGAGGCGTTGGATGGAAGGATAGAGGTGGAGGAGGAAATGGAGGTGGATGGGAATGGGAAGGAGGAGAGGGAGGAAGAGAAGAAGGGAGATTGGTGGATGTCGTCATCATCGTCGTTGTTGTTGTTGTTGTTGAGACGATGGATTCCAACGACGAAGATGTCATCATCGTCAAATGGATTCGTTGTCGTCGTCGTTGTCCAGTTCAGCAGATGATTCATGACAAGAAGAACAATTGATCTAACACAGAATAGACGCAAAACAATTATTAGACAATGAACAATAGCCTACCACTCTCTTTTGCTGTGTCTCTGTCTCCAAGTCTACACTGTAAATCCTCAGAACGCCTGACGCATCCGGCAGCACACTTGAAGCGTTCTATAAACTAACATGGGTGTACAGAAACATTCACACATGTGTTCAATATGTAAACGGTTGTGTTAAAGACGCGTTCAAGTTACAGACATCATAGGATTTGTGTGTAAGCTTATAGGAAGACTGTCACACAATAATGATGGCGCAATATAACGACCAAGCTCGACGAGTAGGCCTGCAGGCTACAGTCTACTGAAGTGTTGTATGAACACTTAATAAAAAACCAATAATAACATGTAAATGACATGAATAATTCCTTTTAATTTTAATTTCGGCAGCTTTGTAAAAGTACACTGGGCTATTATGCATGTAGTCGTGTTGCGGCTGCGTAGACTATTTTGAACGCCGGCGTTCAATTTCAGTACGCGTCTCGCCACGATATTTCAACGCGCGTGTTCAGCTTTTGAACGCAATGCAAATATGACGTCATGGGTTGTATAATCTCGAATAGAATAGTCAATAATAAATTACATTGGTGACCGCTAATTTAGGTCAAAGTCTCTACCAAACGCACACGTTATATAATATATTATTTTACGAAACTGAGATTATGATAATGATCTTATGTTTTGGTTTGTTTAGAATATTTTCAACAATTTTCCATCAAAGCACGACCGTATGTTCATGAATATTAATGAGTATGTATGCTCGACCCGGGTGTAGGACATTAGCCCCCCCGGACAAAAGCCCCCCCGGACATTAGCCCCCCCGGACATTAGCCCCCCCGGACAAAAGCCCCCCCGATTTTACCTAGGACATTAGCCCCCCCGGACAAAAGCCCCCCCTTTGTGCAAGTCATGGAATAGTGCCGTACTTGTCACTGGCATTCACATGCAAACGAAAGTTCTTAGAGTCATTTAGGTCCTGATTGTGTCAGAAGGCCTAAATTTATAGACTTAGATTCAAAATGATAGGGCCTATACACTCTATTTGTTTAGTGTGCTACAATAAAGGCTTGTTAACATCAGTTAGGCTACGTCTCAGCTTCGTAGGCTTATTAGTGTCGTTTCAATTCAAAATTAGAATCAATACATTAGAGAAATGAACGAATGGGAATCGTATACAGTACTTGTTAGTGTCAGTTTGGCTACAACGAAGGTTTGTTAAAGTCAATTAGGCATTAAACTTTTATTTATATTTCACAAACTTTGGACTTAGAATTTCTTACATTTATTTCGTTCTACAATTAATGCCTTTAAATGTTTTATAATGTGCATAATAAACCTTCAATTAACTTTGCATATTCTTACAGTGTTAAACTAATGTGCAATTTAGGCCTAACTTAACTTAGGTCCATTGCTACATTTTGTGCATCATTTTTAGGTAATGATATCATACACTGGGGGGGGCTAATGTCCTACCTCGGGGGGGCTTTTGTCCGGGGGGGCTAATGTCCGGGGGGGCTTATGTCCGGGGGGGCTTTTGTCCGGGGGGCTAATGTCCGTTCCCCGCTCGACCCACATTCGAATTTCGATGTGTTGGCGGTTGAATGTTTTGAATTATTATGATTATATTATTACTGCTTAGACGGTCTTATTTTCACCGAAATTGTGGAAAATGTAGGCCTATCGTTTAGCAGGTTTATTTTGTGTATTACATTTCTGTAAACTATGCAGATATAATTTATGAGTGTCTCCTCCTATATCTGCATAGTTTTTTCGAAGTGACTAGCGGACCGCCAGGCGGCCGTCCAATTTCAATTACTAGCGGACCGCCAGTCACGTGTAACCTGTCACATGATGTCGAGTCTTGATTCTTCAATATTGTTACAATGGCGGCAGTTACCGATAGTTTATTTTATGTCGGACAAAAGTTTTCTTGTTTTAATGACTTAGAAAATTGCAAAAAAGAGTATGAAATGAGTAACTTTTGTAACCTAACAATGCGGGATGCAAAAAACGTTGCAATCCATGATGAAGTATGCACTAGGGAATGTAATCCCGGGATCCCGAATAACGGGATCCCGGGAATCCCGGACATTTTACAATCCCGTAATCCCGGGATTGACAAACATGGAATCCCGTTTTTCGGGATTACTGAAAATTCGGATTTTTTTTTTTTAAAGTTACTTGACCAATTTTGCAACAATTCCTTGGTCAATAGACGCCAAAACGACAGATAAGCACACGCCCTAATGAAGGTAAGCTGGCGACCAGCAGAAAATCCAGAGGGGTGACTGGAGGTAGGCCTAGGCGTTTCTCAGTGATCAGGCATGGGATTTAGCTTTCCTGCCTCCTATTCCTGGCTTGGTTCATGTATACAGACTCCTCCATAACAATGACCCACACACCATTCAGTTGACTGATAGAACATAAACAGATGTCAGATTCCAGCAGTGCTGGCCGACTAGGCACCCAGCGCCCAACTCCGATTCACTCGTGTTGATGACACACCCACCCCAAAATTGCGCCTGAACTTGACAGCATGCAAACGGGATGTTGCTGCCTTAATATCAGATGACTCACTCACTGGTTAATCTTGGCTAGCCTGCTACCTGTTGTGTTCCTCGCGCTGTGGTCATTCGGTGCATTGGTCACCTCGTATCGTCTGACCTAATTCCGGGTCGTCGTATGCAGAGGGCAATTACCCTATTCAAAGAGATCGCAACTTAAGCCCAGTTAAAGACCAGGGAATCCGAAATGAGCTAAACTCACGGCAATCAAAGGAGAGACGACAGAGGGCAGGCTAGGGCGGGGGAGGAGAGGGGTCTAACTTGTTTGTTTAGTGGGGATAGAAGCCACTGGTTGTAGGCCTATCACTATCAAGTTTCAAACAAACCCTGCTGCTGCAAGGGACCACTGACTAAAGCCCTTGTCGTGAGTCATAATTGATCGTGGTTGAAGTACTTGAAGCAAAGAGAAAGCTTTACTGTATTTGGCCTACTGCTATACTACGTCTAGGAATTTTTAAAATTGCCATTATATAGGGCCCCCAGAAATTTGCGCCAAAAAATTGAAAAAATTGCGCACCAAAAACGATAAATTTGCGCGAATTTTGCGCAAGTTAAAAATCAAAATGTTTGTTATTTTTTCATTGAATAAGTGTACCAAAGTATCTGACAGTGTTTTTGTCATTTAGTGCAAAGTTTGGCGTTCTAGAAATTAGACAATCAAGCCAAAAATGCAGTTATAGAGTTCCTATAACCATAAGATTAATGCATTCAGACGATCGCAAATAATTTTAATTTTGCAAAATTTGTGCCCACCGAAATCTACGCTCATTACAAATGTAACTTCAAAATAGTATTATATATACCTACATCATAATGAATTACACAACGTGCTGAGTACTAGCCTCCGTCTTTGTGTGCACGCCTGACGCCTATAGATTAAATGCGTTCGTTCTGTCATAAGCCGAGACAGCACGCGACGCTGCTGTGTGACCGCTTTGAGAAATTTCGTCTAACACATTTTATTGTGTAGCCGTGAAGTTCTAGAATTTTTTATATTATAAGTTTGTTCGTTACTACCAAAAACATCGACCTTTAACTAAAAATTCATCTATAATTTTATCCCATTCGGCGGCCGCCATTTTGATTATCGCACATCGGTCGTCGTTGCTATGTTGAACTGTCATGGGCCGCGGTGATTTTAAGTCAATCAAAGCCCAATTTAGATAAATTAGCAAGATTTTGTCAAAATTTGCGCTAAAATCGCGCGGATTGTCAATTTTTGCGCTGTTGCGCTAAACCTGGAAATTTGCGCAAAATTTGCGCTGCGCAAGATCGCGAATTTCTGGGGGGCCTAATTATAAGCCAATCCCGGGATCCCGGTATTCCGGGATTGACTTATTTATAATCCCGGAATCCCGGGATTGAGCAAGTGCCCCGGGATTACATTCCCTAGTATGCACCAAAGAAGGCAGCACGTGCAAAGAAGGAGCTCCGTTATTACTCGCTTCGATTATGCTGTACATATGGTGGCAAAAAATTCAAGAAACAAGAAGAATGAACGTTAAATTAATATCAATAGCCAGCTTCTACTTCATATCTAAAAATACCTTCATCCAGCTTAAGGGTTAAACCGTAGTTTAGGCTGATAAATTCTTTGTACCGTATTTTAGGCTGATAAATTATTTGAACAGTATCCGAGGCTGCAAAATGTATATACAAGTAATTTCTGGATCGCCAGGTTCAATCCAGCTTCCATTTCAACTATAAAAATGCCTTTTTCCAGCTTCCATTTCTCTTGCGTTTTTTGTCAATCCAGCTTCTATTTCACCTGCAGAAAAGGTCTTCATCCAGCTTCCGTTACTTAAACGTTTTTTCGTCAATCCAGCCTCCATTTCACCTGTAAAAGGTCTTCATCCAGTTTCCGTTACTTAAACGTTTTTTTCGTCAATCCAGCCTCCATTTCACCTGTAAAAGGTCTTCATCCAGCTTCCGTTACTTAAACGTTTTTTCGTCAATCCAGCCTCCATTTCACCTGTAAAAGGTCTTCATCCAGCTTCCGTTACTTAAACGTTTTTTTGTCAATCCAGGTTCCATTTATATACTGCAAATTTTCTTCTCCCGTTTTCAGTTTATATTGCTACTTCCGGTTGCGAATGCTCGGAAATTGGAATAGCGCGTTGTATGGCGCGCTATATTCATGATTGGTGGTGTTTCTTAATTTATCAGCCTAAACAACGGTTTAACCCAGCTTCTATATCTCACCAGTTATTTTCGTCAATCCGGCTTCTATTTCAGATATAAAAAATACCCTCATCCAGCTTCCATTACTTAAGCGTTTTTTCATCAATCCAGCTTCTATTTCAGATCAAGAAATTCTTTCATCCAGCTTTTATTTCTCATACGTGATTTTCGTCAATCCAGCTTCTATTTCACCTGCAAAAGAGCCATCATCCAGATTTTATTTCTCTTGCGTTTTTTCATCAATCCAACCTCCATTTCACCTGTAAAAACTTTCATCCAGCTTCCATTTCTCAAGCGCTGAATCAGTTGTCTGTAGACCAGTTGTCGTTAGACAAATTGTCCGGAGACCACTTGTCGTTAGACGAGTTGTGGGTAGACGAGTTGTCGTGACACCATATACAATACATACATACGTTACTGTCACTTGCTTCTTACTTTTACTGGCGGTCCGCTAGTATTCAGCATTAGACGACCGCCTGGCGGCTTGCTAGTATTCCGTATTGGACGGCCGTCACTGGCGGTCCGCTAGTATTTGAAATTCGAGGGCCGCCTGGCGGTCCGCTAGTCACAGCCTAGTTTTTTTTAATACGCTATTGTCCCGTTGTTTCTTGTAATCATCGCAACTGCTGTCTCATTTTCACTGATATTTTCACTGCTAGGCTAATTAACGCATTTAGCAGTAGCCATATAATAATTGTTTTCGAAGTGACTCTGGTTTTGGGGACCAATTTATGCTATACTTACATTTCATTTATTTTTTTTCTACTGATTTTTCACTATTGTCATTCTTCTCACACATTGTAATTCAGTAGCAACATAGAGGCCGATTTTAGTTGCATTTCAGTGGCAACATTTTGGCATTGAATTTCAGGAAGTGAACAATATAATTATTATGATGATTAATTTAAATCTGGGCATGCCTTGGGTGTGTATGCCTAGTTATACAATGATTATGCATAAATGCTATTTTTTGCCAGAAATTTTTAGATTTTGTTGTTATGAAATGTATAGTATAAGAGTTATTTTTGAATATTGCCTGACCTCAAAGGGTTGATACTTTTTATTGGTTTAATAATAATAATAAGGTCTTGTTGATTAACATTATTGTGGTTTTTGTTTGAGTTCAGGTTTATCCTGTGTATTGAACATGCCAGAACAATCACAGTGGGTCTGTGGCCTTCAAGAGATGGATAATTGCTGCTGTTCTTGAGTACATTGCAAAAGTGATATTCAAAAGGAGGTAATTGCTGTTTTTTATGTTCTCATTTTAGTTAACATGCTTCTGAGAGAATTTGGGGAATTGTAGCTTTAATAATTCTCATATAATTAATTGTGTTTCTGGTTTCTTTACAAATTAGGAAATGTGATACTGAAATTATTAGAGTTCATTATTAAATGTTTGCTGTTAGGTTATATCGAAAAGTCTCTTTAAAGCACATGAAGTTCAATATCTTCATTTAGCCAAATGGCAAGCCTGGACCGGGTTTTGAGCTTTGCGGCATGCCTCATTGGCATTTGGTAGCAGCCTTGGTAAAGTGTGGTCACCAGGATGGGTCAGAGAGCTGGGCCTATGCTGGCTGACGTATCCAAGGACCTTGTCCCCTAAGCTGGATTCATGGAAAAGGGTTCTTGATTCCTTTACTTGTACCGCAACTATGGAGTTTGATTCTTTTGTGATTTATAAAGTCCAGTGGCCTGGAATGACTTTCCTTTTGAGCTATGGATACACCCTGGGTCTCTATCTGAAATCCTCCTCATCAAACTTTAGACTGTTTTTGTGCACTTTGAAGTGATGAATGCTCCTGAGTAATTTTCTTCTAGGAGCTCTTTAAGTATTTAGCACTGAATGAATATAGTATAGTATATGGTTTCTTTTTGTGTATATATTGTGCTGGTCGAATGTTGCCCGTTGTGGAGTTCATGGAGCAGCAGACATCTTTCAGCCGGGATGGTAGGAAGGAGAAAGGCAGGCGTTTACAACTTCGTCTGTTATAGGTGTGTTAACATCAGATTCAGAAATGTTGCTGTATAGTTCAATTTTTATCACAATTTCAAATTGCTATTAATTTACATGAAATGCAAGGATCAATTCAATGTGCCATGGCTAAAATGAATAGTATAACATTGAAATTACTTTTGAATGAAATCTCTTTTCAAATTTACAATTTTTATGACAGTCTATAATTAGTTGAATAATCATTTCGTTTTAAAAGCAAAAATTGACAAATGAACTATACTAAAGTTGATATTTATTTTTGTAGCCAATCTCTCCTATAAAATTATATCTAATCTGTAACACATGAGTGACTGTATGCTGCCTTCTGCCTGTGTAGTATCGGTAATTTAGAATACTGTGCATTTTGTTTCAGAACAGTGTAGACTGCGCTGTGGTGCATTCTTTAGAAACAGCAGAAAATGACCGTTGAGTAGTTGACTTTTCATCGTGAGGGACACAGTGGTGGTTAAAGTGCCAAAGCCTGATAGTCTGAGTGCAACCCTGCAGATGCTTCTTTCATACTATGTTTTCGACCTGGAACATCCTAGAGTTTATGCTTATTTTTAAAGATAATTAATCTCTATAGTATATTAATCTCTCTGGCAATTGGTGAGTCTTATATGAAGGACACCAGCAAGCGGTGGAAATTTCTCGTTTAAAAAAGCTGCGTGATGTTATGGACAGTTTACCGGAGTCATTATCTGACAATTAATCTTGTCTTTATCTGTGACACTAGCACAAGCTAAAAACAACCATTTTGTCTGGATTTTCAGTGTGCCCAAGTTAAATGTGAAACTGTAATATAGCTTTGCAATAGTTAATT
>OX457051.1:43431660-43436660 GCA_949752735.1 Lumbricus terrestris
ACATCATCATCATCATCATCATCATCATCATCATCATCGTCATCATCATCATCATCGTCAACATCGTCATCATCGTCATCATCATCATCATCGTCATCATCGTCATCATCATCATCATCGCCATCGTCATCGCCATCGTCGTCGCCATCGTCGTCGTCATCGTCATCATCATCGTCATCTGCTTCTTCGTGAAATTCTTTATCTTCGTCACCACGAACGATAATCATCATCATCAGCACCATCATCGTCATCAATCATCATCACCTTCATCATAATCATAAGCAGCAGCAGCAGCAGTGTTATGTGCAAGGGTGCCATGGTTTGAAAACTCGTCATGTCAAAGGCATTGGAGTTGATCAGAACACATGATTTCAAAACTTACCAAAAACTCTTCGAAATTAAAATCAGTTATAATAGAGTCCAGTGAGATTGTGCAAACAGCCAAACCATCCACAAGTGTTTAACTCTGCACTGCATTTCTGCCTATTGGTCATCTCATTCCTGGGTTAGCCCCTTGTGGCTTTCAACTGGGTCTATGCTCCTCCTCCTCCTCCTTGTCTTCCTCCTCCTCCTACTTCTCTCCCACCTTATTCTCCCCCTCCTCCTCTTCCTCTTCCTCAACCTCCTAACATACGGGCATGCAGACATATAAACATATAGCCTAGACGTCTAAATAGTCTAAGATAGACACACATAATGACGGGCAAACGGAAAGACATTTAGACGGACAGATAGACATGCATACGGCCGGTGAGAACAACAGACGGGTGGACGGACAAGCAGATAGCCAAACGCACATACATACGCAGGAATAAATGCACAAACATACTTGTTGCTAGGACTTACGCACAGTCGCAGAAGCAGACTGTCATCGATACAGGGAGAAAGACATTCAGATGTACAAAGCCACAAACCAATAGGCAGTGCAAGACATAATGACACTCTGATAATATTATACAGATCTCCTCTATCTTGGCTAACGGTGGATCAGCGCATTATCACAGTATGACGCTAATAGCGTTTAGGCGACCTCAGCTGATTGGCAGCACTGGACTTTTCGACCGGCCAAGACAGAGGAGAGGAGCACTGTTGTGGAAGGGCGGTTGGCGCTGATAGATCCCTCACAGAACTTCAGGCAGACACCTCTAACACCACGAAACTGGCAGCGTAGTCTATGCAATTTGCTCCCCCAGGAGGGCGGCTGTCGTAGTGTCGTAGGCTAATCACTTTGTAGAATTCCGATGCTTGTAGTTCAGGGATACACAAACTGACGTTCCCATAAGCCTATATTTTAATACCATGTTACTTATTCGATGCATCATCCTATCTTGCATAATTCCAGTGCTGCAATCAAAATAATTTTATGACTTCCTTTAATGCTACGCACCACGGCATATTTATCCTGTTTATAAGAAACTTTATTATAATTATTTTATTATAAACTAGCTGGGGTTCCAGGCGTTGCCCGGGATATTTAGGATTCGACCCCTCCCGGCCATAGCCACACCACACCACGCCCCACCCCATCCCACTCCCATCCCACAACACCCCACCACACTCCGACATCCACCGGTACGCCACCCGTGAAATCCCCCACACCTCACCCCATCCCATCCCAAGCCCCCATCCCTCAACACCCCACCACACTCCGACCTTCACCGCCACCCATGAAATTTCCCCACCTCACTACTCACCCCCACCCCTCCACCCACCACCCACCGCTCGACCATTTTCTCAGCCCCCTCGACCCCACCTTAACCCCTCCACTCACCCAGTCCACCCCACCCAATCCCACCCCACCTGACTCCCAACTCCACCGGTACGCCACCCGTGAAATTAGGGTTTTCGTGAAAATTTCCCACATCTTCAATCCACCCCACCTCTACACCCCTCCCCACAACACTCTACCGCACTCCGGCCTCCACCGGTACGCCAGCCGTCAAATTTGGGTTTTCGGAAAAATCCCTCACCTCCACCCACCCCCATCCTCACCCCACTCACCACACCACATTCCGACCTCGACCGGTACACCACCCGTGAAATTTCGTATTTCGGGGAAAAATTCTTTCCCACCGGCCCCACGCCCCCCTGCCTCACCCTGCCCTTGCAGACCGAGGTGTGGGCTGAGTAGAAGCGAGGTGTCCCGCGTAAAAATCCGTCTTACTGTGAATGTGAAACTATGGGAAGGGAATGGAAATTTATAGCAAAAATTATAGTTTTCGCAACCCCCACCGTGGCTCCCATGGTGGTAGAGTTTCGCCAACCACTACACCAGGTGACTCTGATGGCCCTCTGTCTAGGTACAAAGTTTTATAGAAATTGCCGAAAAAAGTGAAATTTTGGGAGGTTTCGCACCCACCCTGCCCCCATGGTGGTAGAGAATCGCCAACATCTCGTTGGGGTGTCTCAAGCCGAGACCCGCATGGGTGGGGTGGAGGTGGGCGGGGTGGGCGTGAAGCGGGGGGATATTTTTTCTAAAACCGAAATTTCACGGGTGGCGTACCGGTCGAGGTCGGAGTGTGGTGTGGTGTGGCGGGGTGGCGGGTGGGGATGTGGGGAGAGGGTGGGTGGAACAGAGGGGTGGGAGTGGGGTGGGTGGGGGTGTGGGGGAAGGGGAGGTGGGGTGGGGTTTGGAAGGAGTTGTGTGGCGTTGGTGTGAGGTGAGGTCGGGTGGGTGGGGAGGGGTGGGGTCGGGTGGGTGGGGAGGGGTAGGGTGTGGGGGAGTGTGTGGGGAGGGGTGTGGTGTGGGGGTAGGGTAGAGGGTGGGGTTGTGGCAGGGAAGAGAGGTGGAGAAGGGTGTGGGGCATGGGGGATTGGGGGTGGGGGGATTGGGGGAGATTTTTTCCGAAAATCCAAATTTTGCTGGTGGCTTACCGGCGGAGGTCGGTGTGTGGTGGGGTGTTGTGGGGTGGGGTGGGATGGGGTGGGGTGTTTTGAGGTTGTGGCCAGGAGCAGGTCGTATCCAAAATTTCCCGGGTATCCCAGCTGGTATGATTATTATTATTTCTTAATATTTATTTATTAATATAGTATAATTATGATGCTATCATATTACAATGAGTATACATGTAAATTACTGTATATTTTTGTACAAATACAATTTTTGCCCAGCTTAGAGCATAGATGACATCGCCTCCAGAAACATTTGGCATAATCATGATAATTTTTAATTTGTATTACATGAACTGTTATAATATACTGCGATATTATATACTATTTATGTGATCATAATGTGATTAATTATTTACTATTACAATATACGATACAAATCTTACATTCTTGTTACAATGAGCATAACTAACTGAAAATATTTGTACAAATGCTATTTTTGAACAACTAAATTGCTTCTCTACTTGTTTTCAAATTTCAAACTGCCAAATTTCAAATGTTTTGGCCTTTGAACACAATCATAGTAAAACAACATCATTACTGCAAGGCTTCCAAATTTTGGTATCTGTAGTTTATTAGTTCTCAATTTGTTGGTTTGTGAGTCATTTGCTATGAATTCCGCATTGTATCCTGGTCAGCAATTCAGGATCATCTTGGGAAACAGGGATGAGCTAAGCCAGTGTTGAAAAGTTAGCTTAAATAGTCTAATATTATTATACTCAGGTCTGTAGTCATTCATTATAGTAATCCAGCAACAGCAGAACTGAGTCTCTGAAAGAAAGTATTGGATGGACGGGTCCAAATTTGACGAGGGCCTATGACAACAGAGGTTGTTTACCTCGACAGAAATTTGTTTGACATAATTATTTATTACAGCACTTGAGAGAAATTATTATTGTAATATATATATATATATATTGTGGGGCGCGGTGGTGTAGCGGTGGCGTCGCCGCCTTGAAACCGGAAGGTTCGAGGTTCGAATCCACCTCACGTCGCCGCGTAGGGACCTTGGGCAAGTCCTTCACTCGCAATTGCTCAGCGCTTCGGCGTGAAACTCCGATGCAGTGTCCGCTCTGTAGTCGGGAGCGCCTCTGAGTAGAGAGCTTGAAGGGGCGCTATAACAAGTGCGCATACATACATACATACATATATATATATATATATATATATATATATATATATATATATATATACTAGCCGTGGTACCCGGCGTTGCCCGGAAAATTTAGGATACGACCCGCTCCCGGCCACAACCTCCCCACCACATCCCACTCCACCCCACAACACCACACTCCGACCGCCACCGGTACGCCACCCGTGAAATTTTGGTTTTCGGAAAAATTACCCCCCGACTGCAACCCCAACCCCCACCCCATCCCATCCCAACCCACACTCCCCCACACCCACTCCCACCCTCCCCACCATCATCCAGCCCCATTCCACCCATCCCCCACCCGCCACCCCCGACCACACCACGTCACACTAAACACCGACCTCCACAGGTACGCCACCCGTGAAATTTTGGTTTTCGGAAAAATTACCCCCCGACTGCAACCCCAACCCCCACCCCATCCCATCCCAACCCACACTCCCCCACACCCACTCCCACCCTCCCCACCATCATCCAGCCCCATTCCACCAATCCCCCACCCGCCACCCCCGACCACACCACGTCACACTAAACACCGACCTCCACAGGTACGCCAGCCGTGAAATTTGTGTATTCGAAAAAATTCCTCCCACCACCATCCCCACCCTCCAGCCCACCGAATCCTACCCCACCCACCACACCACACTCCGACCTCGACCGGTACGCCACTCGTGAAATTTCTGTTTTCGGAAAAATTTCTTCCCAACCGCCCTTACGCCCCCACCTCAACCCATGCCCCACCCGGTCCCTGCAAACGCAACAAAAAAAGTAACAAAAACACAATTTTTTCTCATCTCAAATACATGGTATAAATTAGCCTTGATATTGCCAGATGATCATTATTATTACTATTTAAAAAGAAACAGGGTACCAGCGTAGCCGCGCGTCACTGAGAAGTCACTTAGCAAGATGACAATCAAATTGGCAAATAAGGAATCTGTCAGATTAATCAACAGGTCCA
>OX457051.1:43441660-43499160 GCA_949752735.1 Lumbricus terrestris
TCTACTCGCAAACCATTGGAATCGGTGCGCACGGCGCTCACATCCGCTAACATTGCTCGTGTGTCCGCGTACATTTGCAGTCAAGACAATGACCAAGGCAGGCCCTGCATGCAAATTCAGCGCAAAACAGGCAGTCTTAGAAGCACTGAATAACGTATTGGAAAAGATTATAAACCTGTTACGAATTCCGCATTGTATCCTGGTCAGCAATTCAGGACCATCTTGGGAAACAGGGATGAGCTAAGCCAGTGTTGAAAAGTTAACTTAAATAGTCTAATATTATTATACTCAGGTCTGTAGTCATTCATTATAGTAAGCCAGCAACAGCAGAACTGAGTCTCTGAAAGAAATTATTGGATGGACGGGTCCAGATTTGACGAGGGCCTATGACAACAGAGGCTGTTTACCTCGACAGAAATTTGTTTGACATAATTTATTACAGCACTTGAAAGAAATTATTATTGTAGTTAATATATATATATATACTAACTGGGGTACCCGGCGTTGCCCGGAATATTTAGGATACGACCCGCTACCGGCCATAACCTCACCACACCCCACCACACACCCACCCCACCCCACAACACCACACTCCGATCTCCACCGGTACGCCACCCGTGAAATTTGGGTTTTCGGAAAAATTATCCCCCAACCCAACCCCACCTCATCACACCCCCACCTCCACTCCCCCACACCCCACCCACTCCTCCCTCTCCCCACTCCCATCCAGCTCCACCCCACCCATCCTTCACCAGCCACCCCGACCACACCACGTCACACTACACCTCCAACCCACCGAATTCTACCCCACCCACCGCACCACATTCCGACCTCGACCGGTACACCACCCGTGAAATTTCGTATTTCGGGAAAAAATTCTTTCCCACCGGCCCCACCCACCCAACCCATGCCCCTCCCGGCACCTGCAGACCGAGGTGTGGGCTGAGTAGAGGCGAGGTGGCCCGCATAAAATCTGTCTAACTGTGATACTATGGCAAGGGAATGGAAATTTATAGCGAAAATTAGAGTTTTCGCAGCTCCTCCCACCGTGGCCCCATAGTGGTAGAGATTCACCAACCACTCCACCAGGTGGCTCTGATGACCCTCTGTCTAGGTACAAAGTTTCAGAAAAATTGTCGAAAAAATTGACATTTTGGAGGGTTTCGCCGCCCCACCCTGGCTCCCTGGTGCTAGAGAATCGCCAACCGTTCGTTGGGGTGTGTCATGCCGAGACCAGGAGAATCATAGGTAGAAGCAGGAGAGAGAAGATCAGAAACGAAATAACAAGAGAAGAACTAGGAGTTGATGAAACAATAATAGAAAAAATCAGGAAGAGAAGACTCAGATGGTTCGGTCATGTGAGAAGAATGACGGAGCAAAGACTGCCAAACGCTGCACTGCATGGGCATGTGGAAGGAGAAAGAAGCAGAGGGAGGCAGAGGAAGACCTGGATGGACAACATCAAAGAAGATCTGAGAGAGAAGGGCACCCGCTTGGCCGAGATCGGAGAAACCATCAGAAGCCGAGAAGTTTGGAAGAAATTCATACAGGCCTCATCGTCATATCGATGACGGAGGAGACGATAGAAGAAGATGCAGAGACCTACACAGTAGTGAAGGTTTGGAGTGAAAAGCTCAAAAACAGTGGAAATGCATCCAGGTCAAACAGACACACACAGACAGACAGACAGACAGAATCTTCTCTTTATTTATACAGATATGTATATATAATATTATGTCGAAATTCTAAAACACTCTTTTTATCGGTATGGAAATAAATGAGCAATTTTTCTAAAATGGCATCTTAAAAGGTTATCCTTACAATGTGGAAACTCCGAAAAAATTATTATTTTAAGTATAGCCTATACTTATTTAAAGTCTTAGGCCACTCCTATCAGCACTGAAAAATTGCAGCTATTTTGTTAAGATGGCAGCTTTAAATGATAGGCCTACCATTGCAATGTGAAAATTCAAAAAATTTCTCGTGGGGAGGGCCACATACCCTCACCACACACTCTTTTTTTTATCAGTAAGCTCCCTGAAATAATTCAATTATTTTGTTAAAATGTCATCTCAAAAGGGTGCCATTACAATGTGAAAATTTTAAAAGAAATTACTTTTGTAAGTTCAGTATTGTAAAGTGTATTTATTGGAGTCTAGGAAACTGTCATGAGCACTGAAAAGTACAGCTATTTTGTTTGTTTGTATGTGCACTTGTCATAGCGCCCCTTCAAGCTCTCTCTCTCTTGCTACTCAGAGGCGCTCTCGACTGCAGCGCGGACACTGCATCGGTGTTTCACGCCGAAGCGCTGAGAAATTGCGAGTGAAGGACTTGCCCAAAGTCCTTTCGCGGTGAGGTGGATTCGAACCTCGAACCTTCCGGCTTCAAAGCAATGACGCCACCACTACACCAGATGTTACAAATACAATACAATACAATTAGTCATTTATAACGCGGATTAACAAAACAAGTCTTGCACAAGAGCGCGCTTCACTACAGATCTAGTTATAATGCAATGAAAATAAATGAGTTTTTAACTTTGATTTAAATTCTGCAACAGATGAGCACTGGCGAATGAAGGTTGGAAGACTGAATGTCGTTGTAATCATCATCATCATCATCATCATCATCATCATCATCATCATCATCATCATCATCATCATCATCATCATCATCATCATCGTCATCATCATCATCATCATCATCATTGTTTTCAAAGGCCTTAGAAATTTTATCATACATATCAATTAAAGGCATAAAAGTAGATCGACCAGATTGAAAGCCATATTGGTATGGAAAAATAATATGAGATTTTTCCACATATTTATTGAGCCTATCATGCATTATTTTTTCAAAGTACTTGGCAAAAAAAGGAAGAATGGATATGGGCCTATAGTTAGAAGGGTTCTCCCTGTCACCCTTTTTAAAAATTGGGACTATTTTTGCAATTTTTATAGCATCAGGTACAACTCCAGTGTTAAGGGAGCAATTAATTATTTCAGCTAGTTGGGTTGCGATTGGAGAAATGCAAGAATTAGCAATATGGGGGTCGATATCATCAACGCCACGGCTGTGACTGTCGTGGATCAAGTGGCTCAAGTTTTTTAGTTCCTCATCATCATCATCATCATCATCATCATCATCATCATCATCATCATCATCATCATCATCATCATCATCATCATCATCATCATTGCATTCCGACGGTCTGTAGAATGGTGGTGAAGACTGTGTAAGGCATATAGTCGACGCTGTCGTATCAAAGTGAATAGTCAGATCTGGCGAAGTGCCATGAGTCGTGCCATTAGAATTATCTAATAATTATTGTGGAATAAATTGGCAAATTTTGATGGTGCATGTGTGTGCAGGGCCGGATTAAATAGTATGCTATGTCTGCCATGGCGGCGGGCCCCCCGCCGTCAGAGGGCCCCGACGATTTTATATGCTCTTGGTTAATTAAATTTTAACCTTGTGGCCTCTTAATCCCTTATGTCCTCTAACTAAGAAAAAGTGGCCCTCACATCCTCGAACAACAATAAACTGGCTGTAATGTAAAAAAAACGGTTGGGAATCACTGGTATATATGTAAGTATGCATATATATATATATATAAATGTATGTATGTAGGCATGTATGTATGCATGTGTACATGTATGTTTGTTAGTCCAGCATGCACACCCACAGTTCCAATTAACAATGATAGAAACCACCGAGAATACCCACCCCCGCCCAGCCCACAGCCGCCACGCAAGTTTATCGCACCTATTAACCTCAATCCTTCCATCTAGACAAAGACCCGCCTGAGTTGGGTTGCGAGAAGGGCGAAAGAGAGGGTTGTGGCGGGGTGGGGTGAATACCCGTAACTGGACATCTGGATAGCATGAGTTGCATCGCTAATTATCAGTGGGGTGGTGGATGTCGGGGACTTTGGGTGGGTGGAGCGGGGTATGGAAAAAAGTTGGGTGGTGCTTGGTGGCATTGGGCTGGAGTGGGGTTGCGACAGAGCCGAGTTGAAAACAAAGTAAAACATTATTTTTTTCATGAAATCCGTATGTTGAAAATTTCCCAATTTGGGTTGGCACCATGGGCGAAATTTGGTTTCCGTTCTTGGAGGGGCTAAGGCCTTCTTGGTGGGTGAAGGTCCGGGAAAATATACCATTTACACCGTTAAAAAATGAATCTGGGTCTTCTTGGGGGTCACAGGGGGTGACTTAGCCCCCCCCCTAGACCCTGATCAACTCCGCCCATGGTTGGGAGGCAGTAAAGGATGGGGTCGTGGGTGGGGTGGACCAGGATTTGTGTGGGTGAAGGTAAAGTGAGGGGGTACGGTTGGGGTATGTAATGCGGTGGAACTGGGCTGAAAATAAAAGTTAAATATTACATTTTTCGTGAATTTCGTGTGTTTAAAATTTTGCTCTTATGTCTTGGCGTAGCGGGAAAATATCCGTGGCGGTCAGTGTTCATTCGATAATCTACTTAGCGCTCTTTCAAGAAAAAAACTACTCAGAGGCGCTCCCGACTCCAGTGCTCCCAAAAAGAACAGTTTTAAGTTTACTAAGGAAGAATCCGGGTAGATTTTCAGAATGTAGGCGTAGCTCAAAATGAAGGCCATTGCAGACCACTGGACCAACCACAGAAAAGGCTCGATTCTTCAAAGTAGCAGTACGCGCAAAAACCACCACCACCACCACCACCACCACCACCATCATCATCAATCATCATCATCATCATCACCACCACCACCACCATCGCCCCCACCACCACCAACCACCACCACCATCATCATCATCGTCGTCGTCGTCGTCGTCATCATCATCATCATCACTACAACCACCACCGTCGTCGTCATCATCATCATCACTGCCACCGCCATCGTCGTCGCCGCCGTCGTCGTCGTCATCGTCATCACCACCACCACCACCACCATCATCATCATCATCACCACCACCACCACATCCTCCACCGCCGTCGTCGTTGTCGTCACTGTCGATGACAGTCCGCTTTAACGACTGTACGCAAACCTTAAGTCTAGCTATAATTATGTTTGTGCATCTGTTCATGCTTATGTATGTATATGCGTTTGGTTATCTGATTGTCCCTTTATTAGTCTGAAGATCTGTCTAACTGTGGTTCTTGTTGTCACCGTCTGTATGTCTGTCTATCTATAAGTCTAAATGTCTTTCCGTCTGCCCGTCATTAGGTGTGTCTATCTAGACGGCTGTATGTTTGCTCGTCTGTCAGTCTACCAGTCTGTCTGTCTGTCTGTCTGTCTGTCTGCATGCCTGTATTTTGGATTATAGAGAGGAAGAAGAGGAGGAGCAGATGCTAGTTAAAAGTCACGAGGGGCTTTCATTGGAATGAGATGACCATTGGGCAGAAATGCTTCAGTGCTAGAGTTTCACATTTATAGAACGGCTTGGCTGTAAGTACAATCTCAATGGACTCTATAACTGTTTTCAATTTTGAAAGAGCCTTTGGTAAGTTTTGAAATTATATGTTCAGGTCAACTCCAATGCATTTGACTTGACGAGTTTTCCACCATGACCCTTGCACATAACGCTGCTGCTGCTGCTGCTGCTGATGATGATGATGATGATGATGACGATGATGACTATGATTATGATGATAACGACATTCGCGCAACTGTAAGCTAGAATTCACCAAGAGATGCAAGTGCTTACAGTCTGGTTTGCCGTAAGCTACTACGCGATGGGTGGATGATGCCAAGTAACTACCTGCTTTAGCTCCCCAGCTGAGATGTAACTATGTGGCTCTGAAAACTATATCAGCCAATTAGGATTAGACACTGATATAAATTTTATCTTATATCACCATTCGCAACACACCATTTGTTCTTCTACCGTTTTCCAAGCATGGGCGCCCGCAGAAATTTTCGCAGTGGGGGGCAAAATTTGTACGATAGGCCTAGTCACGATTAAATTTTGTAGTAGCAAGAGCTTAAAAATGCAATGCTGCATGGAAATTAGGAATAGGCCTACGAGTATTTTTCAAAGAGGTTTCTTATGCAAATTTCTCAGTTTTATTTTGTGCATAATTTTTAATATGAATAGTTTTCTTAGAAATTTGTTACAAATTAAATAGCAGATCTATGCTAAAAAGTAGTTTTTTAGAGGTGCGCTATATAATTCCATAGAATGAATGAATGACTAAATGAACGGAAAAGATGTCCGTTTGCAAGGGGAAATTGCTCCTCTAGTTGCCTCTAAAGCGCCACTCGAAAGCCAATTGCAGGGCACCAGCAGTTTCACATGTTCTGCATCGAGTCAGAAGCCTATTCCAAAGAGTAGTCAGAAAGAGGTCCGAGTCTGGTAGCCAGAGGGCCAGAGTAACTGTTAATGCGGGTGTCGTTTAGGAAGGTGGATCCAAGGATCAGGTGATTGTGGTGGGTATCAATTCTTTTGAACAGATCTCTTTGTCAGCTTTGGGTGTAAATCCAGAGCCAAGTTTATCTACAGTTTGACCTCCCTGGATTCTGTACTGACAGCTTGCTAAATGGACAAAATGGAGCCTGGCTTATAGCGGACTTGGTTTATATAATTACAATGCTGGTGAAAAAGCAGATCTCCCTGATGAAATTTCAGTGTACATTGAGAAATTTTCAAATGTTTGCGTTAGTATTTAATTTTTTGCAGTTGTGATTAATTGCATTACTGGATTACAGCTGGATTCCACTTAAAAAATTAAGTATGCCATAATCGATAGGCCTGCTGTTTGCATGGGTGCCCACAGAAAGCTTGAAAGCCAATGGTCATTGCAAGAGTTTTTAGAAAGAGCTTGAACATGCAAGGCAGAAGGTTATAAAAGCATGTTTTTTTCTATAGAGATATCTAAATGTGGATTTCTGACTTTCATTGTCTGTATCATTCGTATTAATGGTGCATAATGCAAAGAAATTTGCTAAAAATCCAAAAGTAGTAGTTTAAAAAACATAGGTTTCAATTTTCCAGGGGGGCAAGTGCCCCCCCTTGACCCTATGTGCGGGCGTCCATGTTTCCAAGATTGCTATCTTGGGAGTGCTCCCGAATAGATTTCTGAAAGGTACACTATATAAATGCATAGACTACACAAATTAAAAATCACATTCATCCTTGATTTGTTGCCCTGCCAGAAATTTTACCATGGGAGATGTTGTTTGGGCATATTGCTTCTTACTGTTCACGTCCGTCCGCTCTGTGGCAGGGCAAATATTCTGGTGGCTCAAAAGTTTCTGCAGGGAAAATTCTGTTGCTGTCTATCCACATTACAATTTACAACTAACAGCGTAAGCCTAGCTGTCGCTTTCTTGTTTTTCAAATGAATCGTAAGCATTTGCATAGACAGTAGACCTATATACCTGACTGTTACTTTATTTGCTGAACACTTTGCTTTCGAAATGCTGCTCGAAAGAGGATTTGCAATGCTTCACTAAATCGCCGAGATTGGTCTACAGGTTGGGCCATAAAAATATCCCAAAGTCTTTTGCCCATAATCTTGGCCAGAGGTAGTAGTTTTTCAATTAACTTTTTAAGCCTAAAGAAAATTCATATTCACGCATGATGGCCAGATTTAGTAAAAAAATATTCAAACAGAACAAAAGTTGGATCACTTTTAGTGAGAGCACTCACTGCTATATGACGATTCAAAAAACATGACGCAGCAAAAAGTAACAAAAACGAATTTATTAAGTAACATCTCATATAACACTGGTCAACAAATTTTAACTTTTTTTGTTTCCGAAAAAACGTTGCCTGTTTTCTATAGAAGTTGACGTGCTGAACACGGTGGTGTTCTCAGAATTTTTGTATCACGTAAGGTTTTTGAGAAAATGGGTATGCAAGATTTTAACTGAAATGCTTGTTTATTGCATACATTTGCAATATACTATAATTTAATTTCATTGGAAAACAAATCTTTATAACAGTTCTTCCTCATAATATTGGGTGCTGATGATGACTGTATCACTTAAAAATGTTGAGAAACATGAAATTAAAGGTTTTTCATAGTTATTCCCTGTTCAGTTACACATGTACAATGTATACATGATGCTGCTAAAGTTCCATAGATCTAAAATGCTTTGATGCTGATTTTCGTTTGTATTCTTTGTCTGCACATCTCGCTGCAGTGTCAAACACTTGTCAGACAACACTGCTGGATTCCAGTTTCCCTTATACCGGTTTTCCACTGTGGCAATTTCCTTGTGTTCATCGCTAGATTTGTGAGGAACTTGGGAAGAAGTTCAAGTGGAAATGCAAGATGTGAATCTTAAGTGACATGACTTTTTTTGTTGCCTTTTATGTCAGTATGCTGTAAGATTTTGTTACCAAGTTTATTGTAATTTGGAGTTCTATAGTTACCAAGAAAATTCTCCACAACATCCTTCAGTGCTTCCAGGTGATTGTCTTTGGTCCCTCCCACAGATGTTCAAACTACTTGTCATTGATGATGTGTCTGATCAGTGGACCCACAAAAATGCCTTCCTTGATCTTGGCATCCCTCATTCTTGGGAATTTCTGTTGTAGATAAAGAACATCTTCAGTCCGTGTGCAGAAAATCTTCAGCACCCTTGTGCATGGCTTTTAAAATTTTTTACCAGTTCCAGCTTTAAGTGAAGAGAAGGCAGAAATATCTGTTGGACCGATTTCTGTCCATTACTTGGTGACAGCAAACTCCAGTCTTGAATCCAGTTGTTCTGCTTTTGCTTTCGACAAACCTAAGTCTCTAAAAGGTCGTTCAATTCCGACTATGTGAATGAGATGAGGTTCGCCAGACATAGACCTACCTACTTTAAAATCCGGGTCACTGTCAGCAACTACAGGGTGCGCCAAAAAAAGACCCCCTAGGTTTATTGACAATATTTTGACCAAAAGTAAAAATTTCCAAATGAAATTTTACAGGCTTATAAACAATTCATATTTCCACATTATGGCAAAATTTCATCAAAATATTTCAAACGGAACAAAAGTTACATCACTTTTAGTGACGTCACCCACGTTTTTTGACGATTCAAAAAGCAAAGCGCAGGAAAAATTAGGTTTTATGCTAATATCTTGGCCAAAAGTAAGAGTATCGAAATGAAATTTTACAGGCTTAAAGACAACTCATATTTGCACAAGGTGGTCAGATTTCATCAAAATATTTCAAACAGGACAAAAGTTATACCACTTTTAATGACGTCACCCACCGTTTTTTGACGATTCAAAAACGAAACACAACAAAAAGTAACAAAACACGATTTTATCATGTCCACTCTCAAATAACTGTTGTCAAATGAACTTGGTAGTGCTTCACAACTTGTGTTCAATGTGCCCACCCCCAGTGCCAGCACTTCTTTTGAGTATCTTTGCAAAGTTCTTGATGGACCTCTGATTAATCTGACAGATTCCTTATTTACCAATTTGATTGTCATCTTGCTAAGTGACTTCTCAGTGACGTGCAGCTTCGCTGGTACCCTGTTTCTTTTTAAATAGTAATAATAATGATCACCTGGCAATATCAAGGCCATCTGAAAACAATTATTTAAGATGAGACTTAATAAAATCGTGTTTTTGCTACTTTTTGCTGCGTTACGTCTTTGAATCGTCAAGAAATGGGGGGGGGGGTGACCTCCCTAAAAGTGGTATAACTTTTGTTCCGTTTGAAATATTTCGATGGAATCTGACCACCATGTGCAGATATGAATTGTCTTTACGCGTATAAAATTTCATTTCGATATTCTTACCTTTGGCCAAGATATTAGCCAGAATAATTAGATTGGTTTTTGTTACTTTTTATTGCGTCGCGTTTTTTGAATCGTCAAAAAACGGTGGGTGGCCTCACTAAAAACGGTATAATTTTTGTTCTGTTTGAGATGTTTTGATGAAATCTGGCCATTATGTGTAATTATGAATTGTCTTTAAGACTGTAAAATTTCATTTGGAAATTCTTTCTTTTGGTCAAGATATTGGCAAAACACATAGGGGGGTCTTTTTTGGCGCACCCTGTATGTCGTTCCTGGCAGGATCAATGCAGCAGCATCTTCATCTTCGTCGTCTAAACTCCATTTCTCTGTTGGCTTCGCTATATGAAGACTTTCATTGTACGGGCTTGTATCATTGTCGAAAGAAGATCTGGGAATTCAGTTTACTTTCCTATTCTTGCCCGAGAAACCAGAAACATTAGTGAGACAAACTTAGCAGCCGGTCGCAGTCATGATCTTAATGCTCTCGCCAGGCAAACAGCATTGCTTTCACAGGACCCCCGGAGTCAAACTCTAAGATCTGCAGCGCATCTTCCACAGCAAATGAGAGGCACACATTCCTTGGCTTTCTCTCCAGTCTTGCAACCAAAGTACAGCTCACAGCTTTATTGACAAGTCCAGTCTTTGTGTGTCTCTGAGGTTTACTCATATAGCATAGCCTACTCTCCACAACTGTAGCAAAATGTACATGTATCACATTTCATGCAACACTGGCGAGATAATTCTGCGGCCAACAACCGTCTTAAAATATATTTTAGTTTAAAGCTTATCTGAAAATAAGCTAGCTAACTTGTTATGCATCTTGAATACATGTATACAAAACTAAACTTTGGAAATGCGACTTTAAACTACGAACAAACTGATGTCAACTTCCTCAGTGGGATATGCATGTAGAAATATGCAGAGAAGCGGTTCTAATAGTGCTTAGAACTTTTGCAGGAAGATTCTAACAGCATTAATGCATATGCAGACCCAAGTTTATATTTTATTATGCAAGACAAACATAAATGTAAACTGTCCTAAGTGCATGCCTGGACATACCTCAGTTACACGAAGCTTATTATAACGTTATATCTGAAAAATGGAAATAAACAGAAAAAATGAGATTTCTCAAAAACGGTACGTGATGGGACAATTTCAATGTCATTTTCGTGATCAGCAGCAGAAACTGCATAAGAAACACCTGAAAGTGTTCAGGAAACAAAATCACTGTTCACCAGTGGTATAATTGGTGTCAAATAAACTTGATATTTGATATAGAAAATCGTTATTATTGTGGCGTTCGTGCCCCTGCTGCCATGTGAGACACACAAGGGGCGTCGAGCTGCTCGCTTCCCGGGCGACCCATGAATTTACCAGGATCCTCGTTCCCATGTCTGTAACAGTGAATTTCCCGGAGAGACGGCTCACGCTGCCCACACGCTACCGGACCGAGTCAAGCTGAGGTCCGGCGGCAGTAGAGACCGGCAGCGGCCGAAACTCCCAACTTCACACTTAGCCTGTCTACGGAACACGCGCCGCCGCCGTGTACAAAGTACGCGGCGCGCTTCCCGAGTGCTCGCCTCACTCGCCCAACGGTCAACAGCGACAACCGGCACTTCACCGGGACTTTGCCTTCTCGGCGGACGCTCGGAAGAGCGTCGTGGTGGATGCTGGTCTGTTTACGGGTAACTGAGGAAAAAATAAAGACTTGGCGGTCTTGGGGGAACAGGTAACAGGTAGTCCCGTCTCCGAAGAGACTTATTAATTGTCGTATATTCTACTGGCGCCGTTCGCCCTTAACTCAACAGTTACGGACCTCAGGTAAAAACCCTGATTTCAGAACTTGGTCTTTACTCTTAAGCTTTAATCTGCTTCCCTTGCTCTTAGTTTGCTAAGCCCACAAACGATCCTCTACCCGAGGGGAGCGACAACTTTCTACGGTACCAATAATAAACCCGAAGAACTTGGTGCCCCTGCTTTGCTAATTCGAACGTATATCATCGAGACGTCGGCTTCATGCGCACCCGTGGAGTCACCACTCTCCACTACAGAAAACCCGTAACCTTCACGTTACGTTTAAAGGACTCTCAACGATCGCCAAGACGGCAGGATCGTGAATGCAACACGTAGCTTCCCTTGCAGGTAGGAGCCCAACCCAAGCCCTGCAGAATCACTAACACGTGTAGCCAAACGGTAACCGGATACTTCACCAGGGGATTTCACCCTATACTCCACCGTTTCCTCCCGCAGACCTACAAAGCTCCGGCGTCTCTGACCGTATTATCACGTACCCCTGAACGGAAGATTAAACCCAGAGAGATCGATGCCAAGGTACCAAACGATGACAGATCACTACACAAGCTCTCACAACCGCATACACTCAGGATCGCCAAATCGTATTCAAATGGCCAAAGCCAACTCTGTCGAGACAGTCTAACACAACCGAATACACTATGAACGAATGAACGAGTCACAGTACGTATGGAGTAGTCGGTAACTACTCCACGTTATAAGCAGCGCACCGTGTGGCAGGCTTTATTCCACCGGCAACACGCTATGCTTTGGCTTAAACGCCCCAATCGGTCTTCCGTATAACAACGACCGAAACCTAAATTCCAACGAAACCGGTTTCAGATTCTTTTCTACCAACCAAATGGCTACCTAACGAGAGTCAGGGTTACTCCCGCGAGTTACCGGAAAATTATCTTTTACACGTATCTCTCTTGTGGCCTGTCCGCCACATTATCACGTACCCCTGAACGGAAGATTAAACCCGGAGAGATCGATGACAAGGAAGAGAACCCTGAAAGATCACTCTACAAGCTCTCACAACCGCATACACTCAGGATCGCCAAATCATGTTCAAATGGCCAAAGCCAACGGTGTCGAGACAGTCGAACACGACCGAAATCACTATGAACGAATTCACGAACACAGGACGTATGGAGTATTCGGCAACTACTCCACGTTATAAGCGACGCACCGTGCGGCAGGCTTTATTCCACCGGAATAACGCTGTCTGCACGCTATAGTTTGGCTTAAACGCGAACATCGGTCTTCCGTATGAAAAATGGCAATATTATAGGAAATCGTTAACTGAGGTTCGTACGTCCTCTTAAACTCATCCAGGGTCAATATACATGTATGTACGCCTATCAGGAAGGTTATCCCGACCCGACATGGGGTACCTTCGGTCAAAAAGTTATCATGTATAAAAGTGAACTAGAACGGATTTCAAGTATTTTAAAGCGTTCTTAGACACTCTCTTTTATGTACTCACATAGTCTAATATTATGTCTTGTGGCCTGTCCGCCACATTATTATTTAGAAAAAAATAGGTACCAGCATAGCTGCACGTCGCTGTGACATCATTTAGCAAGATGACTGTTAAGTTGGTAAATAAAGAATTTTTCTGATTAGTAATTTTGTTTTTAAGATAATACAATCGAAATTTTTATCAAATTAAAGTGCCCAAGGTGTTGGTGGCAGGCAAAATTTG
Source organism: Lumbricus terrestris (assembly GCA_949752735.1). Lineage (NCBI taxonomy): Eukaryota > Metazoa > Annelida > Clitellata > Crassiclitellata > Lumbricidae > Lumbricus > Lumbricus terrestris. The sequence goes on from OX457051.1 coordinate 43,454,878, forward strand.
TATTCATACACTTCATGAACAAGGCCTTAGGGATAAATCTATAATCGCCGCTTAATCTGATGAATAGTGATTGCAGAGAAATGAAGAGCTAAATAATTTATTGAAATAGAGAGTTAAGAAATGTGCGTTTATGAAAGGAGATCGGTTCAACGTCAATATTACTGTAATGTTTTCATTGAGAAGAACCAATGGTTCCAAATATCCGGATTTGAACCCGATGATTTTAACAGTGGAGAGCTATTGCTCGAGAAATACCTCAATCTGCAGCCAAAAACCAAGAACGATAACAGAATGAAAATTGATGGTCGCACTGGAGCTGATTGGGAAGATGTATCTCTGGAACACATCACCAAGTCCATTCAAAAACTGTGCAAAAGACTCAAAACAAGTGTGAGCATTGTTGGTGGACACATTAACACAAGATGTGGTGTACTATCAGGCTCATTTGATAGCTATAATATTATTATTTGAGATTAGACTTATAAAAAAAATCGTTTGTTGCTACTTTTTGTTGAATTATGCTTTTGAATCGTCGAAAAGTCGGTTGTCTCACTAAAAGTCATATAACTCTTGTTCTATTTGAAATATTGCGGTGAAATCTGGCCAGCCTGCGTAAATAATTATGAAATTATTGTCTTTATGCCTGTAAAATTTGATCAATTTTTTACTTCTGGCTAAGATAATTATTGGCAAAAACCTTAGGGGTCTTTTTCATGGCACACCCTGTATAAGTATTCTAGGATTTACTTTTCAAATGTCAAAGAATTCGGTTTCATGGCTTCGCCCATTTGATCCTCTGACCAGCCAACCCTAATAGTGTAGGGTGGGTGATTTATGGCATGCATGGTTGCGCAAAACTATAGGCCTATGTGAGCCCATACTACCGAACACGCGACTCGCCCTCTGCCCTGGTTACTTGTGTGACTGCCTGGCTATGCCCGGGCTGCAAAAAGTGTCTGGCGCCGCCACTGATCTAGTCTCGCGCCCATAGGCCTGCCTATGTTTTTAATTCGATGTATGGGATAATAAATTCTACGATGCCAATACTGAAATAAAAGTTTACGTTGCCCAGCAGCATCACTGCGCCAGAGATGACTTCGTTAATATTAAACTGTCTATAGGCAACCTTGCTAATAAATATTATTCTATTCTAAACCGACTATCGCTAGCTAAGGCATTTTCTTTTGCGCATCTGTGTCATTAAAATCTGCTACAACTAGGCTACATGCTCCTGATCGGTCGTATACAATGAAATGCATAATTATGCAATTTCAGATGCAACAGAGGTTTCCTTCTGACTTAATCATCCGTATGCTGAAAATTTTATGGGGTTATGATGGGGCGCGGTAGCTGATGTGGATTTTGGTAGTGTCGGGGTTTGTGCGGGTGAAGTCGGGGTTAGGTGGGGGAGGTTGGAATATGAGGTGCGGAAGGTCCGGGTCGAAAAATTATTTTTTTATGATTTCCATAGGTTGAAAATGTATGTGTTGGGCGAGGTAGGGCGGTATGGGATGGGATCATGTGGGGCGGGCCAAGCCGGTGTTTGTTGGGGCAGTTGAGGCATGAGGTTGGAGTAGAGTAGGGTGGGCGCGAATTGGTGGGTAGTGGTAGGGCGAGAAACTAAAAATTTATTCAGAATGGTGAGTCTGAGCGTGGCTGGTTGGGGTGGAGCGAGGGTAATGGAGTTGGCTTGGTGAGGTGGGTCCGTGGTGGGTACAATGGGACCGGGATGATAACGAAGTGAACTATCATTTTTTCATTAACTTAGTATGTTAAACATTTTACGGGATAAGGTGGGGCGCGGCGGAGGATGGAGATTTGGGTGGGGCCAGGGTTTGTGTGGGTGAATGCGGGGTGAGGTGGGAAAGAGTTTGAATATGGGGTGCGGAGGAGCCGGGTTGAAAAAGTAATTTTTTTAATTCCATACGTTGACAAAATAATGTCCGTGCATGTTGGGTGCGGTAGGGCGGTGTGGGGATGGGGTCTTGGGGGTGGGGCCAGGCCGTGGATGGGTGTTGGCGGTTGTGGTATGGGGTTGGGGTAGTGCCTGGTGGAGCGAAGTGCAAACATGGTTTGGACGAGAAAAACATTTCTCAAGGGGTGGGGATGTGGGTTGGCACAGTGTATGGAAAAAAATGGGGTGGTGCTTGGTGGGATGGGGCCGGGGTGAAAACAAAGTCAAACATTATTTTTTCCATGAATTTCGTATGTTGAAAACTTCCAAATTTTGGGTGGGGGCGTTATAGAATGGGAATTGGGTGGGGTTGGCCCGATTTTGGGTGGGTGAAGGTAGAGTGAGGTGAGTACGGTTGGGGCTTATGTATTGAGGTGGGACGGGTTGAAAATAAAAGTTAAATATTATATTTTGCATGAATTTCATGTGTTGATAATTTTGCGTCTATGTCTTGGCGTAGCGGGAAAATAGCTGTGATGGTCAAAGTGTTCTTTCGAAAATTTATTTAACGCCCTTCCAAGAAGAAACTACTCAGAGACGCTCCCGACTCAAGTGAACCAAAAAAGAACAGCTTTAAGTTTATTAAGGAGTAATCCTGGTAGAGTCCCTTCATCTCATAGTGTAGGCGGTAATGCGTCGTAGTTTCTCACTTTTAACTGAATTTAATATAGATATCTTATCTTATCGGACCATTTATAAAGCGCTTCTCGCACCAAGACCTTTTCAGAAGCGCTCCCTGTGCGTTCAACACTGAGAAATCAAACATGTTTTTAGACGAGAGAAAGACGAGGAAAGACTACCATAGACGGACCAGGAATGGGGTAGTGGGGCGGCTGAGGAATGGGCTTGAGGTAATTGTAATTGTAATTGTAATTGTAATCGTACATTTATATAGCGCCACTTCAAGAGAACTCCTCCTAATCGCTCCCGACCTGACACCAAACCACAATCAAAGAGAATGGTTTTCAAACGTTTGCGGAAAAGGGGCAAAGAAAGACAAAAAAAGTTCATTACGGAGACTAATAGGTAATTTATTCCAGAAAGACGAACCGACCATAGCAAAGCTTCTATGTAGCACTGTGGAAGATCGAGCCATAAGGAGGTAGGGCTGAAAATTTTATGGGTTAACCCGTTAATGACCGTGTCCTTTTAAAAGGACAGTTGTATTTACTTACCTATTTTAATATGATATCAAGTCAAGAATATCGTGTTTGTTTTCTATCATCCTGCTGATGTTGATAAACCAACATCTGTGCAAAAATTTGTCAAATTCTTTAGTTTTACTTATATTATTAGCCCTGGAAGTTGTGGAATTTTGCAATCGAATAATCCAGCCAGTCAATAATAAATTTTAATTTAATTTAATTAATTTGCTATTTTATAAAAAAAATTATTTCAGAGTTTTGAGTAGCTATTGTATGATTCATTTTAACAAAAATCATCATTTTTATTATGGAAAATTTTGGCGAAAATTTGCTGTCCTTTTAAAAGGACGCTGGGCATAAATGAGACCAGTTTTGCCTGAATGTACAAAACTGTCATTGAAATGTTTGCACTGTCATAACTCGTCCGTATTCATGTCCAAAATTCTGCAGCTTGCCTCGCTATGCAAACAGCATGGTCACTGCGAATCTTGTCTAATTTAATGACTTCTATAGCGCCATTATGATTATATAAGGCATCAAAAGCCAGCTTATTGAAAACGCCGAGTTCAAATCTGATAGATCAGGAACCAGACATCTGGCTACTCTATAGCTTTGAAAATCGAAACAGATGAACAGTTCCAATGAATATTTTTTATGGGTAACATTGAATGAAGTGGTCGTAACGATAGATGATTTTTGAGGATGCTACTGTGTCCTCGGATGTCTTCATAGCGCTGTACCATCAGATGCTCTTATGACGCAGCTACCTTCCGCAATCCCGTCTGTCATTCCAAAACAGAAATTGTGTGAAAAAAACCTAGACATTCAACCTGGAAATGGAGAAGTGGAGATTTATCTGAGGATTCAATATGTGCTGGTATCGTATAGCTGAAGATAAACCCAGGTTTCTAGGCCTACATGTAAACCATGCACCACTCTCCAGGAGCCCTGTTGAGTTGTTTGATCTCTTCTTTGTCGATGAAGTCATTTAGTCTGATGGTCACAAACAGTGAGATATCATGCAGGAGAGCAGAAAGGTGATCACTCCTTTGAAATGACTGATGAAAACGTGAAATTGTCCCTTGCAGTTATGCTGCCCAGTGGGTAATGGGTATGCCATTCTCCCAAGGAGTTGCATATATGTGACCAGCAGCCATACCTGCTGAGCACAACTGTTGCAAAGGCCAAGCCGAGAAAGGTCTGGGGATATATTGCATTACCTACGTGTTGTAGATAATAAAGCTGTGATGCAAGAATGATGACAAGTTTGTCAAGGTCAGACCACTTTTAGCTCCGTTCAATTGTTGGTGTTCAAGCCATGCATGTATAATGGCCATATTCCCTACTACGGAAAGCTTGGAACTAAGCAACCTTTGCACTGCAAATCCATGCGCTTCGTGGTCTCTGTCTTGGTTGCTCTTCAGACATGGTCCTTTCTATGAGACTCAGAAACTCGATATATTGGAATTGAATTACATGGAGCATTGCCAATGCATACCTTCTGAAACAATCAACCGTTTAGATCGCAAGCATGGATCCTGCAGAGAGAGGAACCAAAATGTCATGGATCACACCATTGAGAGTTTTCTAAAGCAGAGGAGGTGTGGATTTGTGGCAAGAGAGTCTCACGTATGTGTGAAAAACGCCATTATTGCTTTACATGTTTAGCCTACTGCTTTGCTGCCTTCCACAGTAATGAAATGAAATGTCACCATCGTACCACATTGAAAGCTGGGATAGTAGACTTGAACACTGCTGTAAGATACTGTCATTACATCAAATAACATTGACAGAATAATTCTGAGTTGCTGTATAGTATTATGTTTGTTTTTGCATCGCAGAGCGGTTTCTATTATTGAAATAAGCTTATGCAACATAGCAACACAGTTGATTGCATGTGGCTTTTTTTGTCTTGTATGTGCTCAGCGTCCTTTTAAAAGGACACCACAATATCTCAATAACTAATAAAGTTATGTGTTCACATTTTTTCTCCTAATATACTCTTACTGCAAGGACTCAAAATGCAAAAGAATATCAAAATCTAACCGCTCAGTCAAAAGTGGTCATTAACGGGTTAAGCTTATATATTATGTGTCGGTGTTTGTTTGTCCAGAATGCATACCCACAGGTCAATTTCTGAAGTTCCAATGGACATCGATTGAAGCTGAAAATTTTATGGGTTAAGCTTATATATTATGTGTCGGTGTTTGTTTGTCCAGAATGCATACCCACAGGTCAATTTCTGAAGTTCCAATGGACATCGATTGAAGCTGAAAATTTTATGGGTTAAGCTTATATATTATGTGTCGGTGTTTGTTTGTCCAGAATGCATACCCACAGGTCAATTTCTGAAGTTCCAATGGACATCGATTGAAGCCGCCGGGACACCCACCCCGCCCCCAGCCCTCACCCCGCCACACAAGTTAGGTTGGGAGGCGAAAGGCAAATTTCCGGGAAGACTTCAGTATCAGTGCATCGCACCCATTAACCTCAAACCTCACAGCTACATGTAGACAAAGAGGGGCGAGGTGAGGGCTAGGCCGTGGTCAAGTGCATACGCGCAACTGAACATCTGGATAGCATAATGAGCTGCATCGCTAATTATCAGAGGTGATTATGTTTGATGTGGCGCTTCGATGTTCAAGGCGCGGTGACGCCATGCAGGGATCGCTTGGTATTTAGGTGGCCAAGACTCAACTCAACTAGACAGACAGACGGACAGGCACACCGACAGACAGCTTGGCAGGAGAACAACCCAACGGACTTATGAGTAGACAGACAGAGGGGTAGACACACAGATCGACATGTTGGCAGGCGAATACACCAACAGACTTACGTGCAGACACACTCTTACGTAAAAACTCTTGCACGCAAAGACAGAGACAAGAGCAAACATGCAAATGATAAAACGGCCACAAAGAGCGAAGGGCAGAGAGAGAGAGAGAGAGAGAGAGAGAGAGAGAGAGAGAGAGAGAGAGAGAGAGAGAGAGACAGAGACAGAGACAGAGACAGAGACAGAGACAGAGACAGAGACAGAGACAGAGAGAGAGACAGACAGACAGACAGACAAAGGGAAGGACAGAAATAGAGACGAACATTCAGCCTTAAAAGTAAACTCGTGCCGTTCAACAGTTCAATGAAGTTGAAGAAGGCTTCCAATGACAGAATTTGTGTTAGAAATCACTATTAGGTCGACACGAAAGAAGAGTTTAACGTGAGTTCAGTGTTGGAATAATAAGCGCCTTTATATCGCGAGAAGGACGACAGAATGATCTTGTAGACCTAATGGTTATCTCCTGCCATTCTTCTGCCAAAAATTATTGCTTCACGGTCAGACATCCAGACATCTAGCCTACTTGACAGGCAGACAGACCAACATACTAACACCCAGACATAGGCACACAGACAGGCAGGTTGCGGACAGATAAGAAGACTAACAAGGGGTTGTGAAATGGTACAAACACTCAGACAGACAACCAGGCAAACGGAAAGACAAACAGACTTTAGCGCAGACAGAGATACAAACAGACATACGCTCAGACAGACAGCGGGATAGACACGCAGAAGGACAGGTAGACAGACACACTAACCAACGGACATACACACAGACAGACAGCAGGACAGACACACAGAAAGATATATAAGCAGACGAACTGATCAACGGACATACGTACAAACAGACAGCGGGACAGACACACAGAAGGACAGGTAGACAGACAGACTAACCAACGGACATACACACAGTGAGACACCGGGACAGATACACAGAAGGACAGGTAGACAGACAGACTAACCAACGGACATACACACAGACAGACTGCGGGAAAGACACACAGAAGGACAGGTAGACAGACAGACTGAATAACGGACATATGCACAGACAGACAGCAGGACTGACGCACAGAAGGACATGCAAGCAGACGGATTGACCAACGGACATAAGCAGAGACAGACAGCAGGACAGACACATAGAAGGACAGGTAAGCAGGCAAACTGACTTACGGACATACGCGCAGACAGCGGGACAGACACACAGAAATACAGGTAGACTGACAGACAGACTGACCAACGGACATACGCAGAGACAGACAGCGGGACAGACACATAGAAGGACAAGTAAGCAGACACACTGACTAACGGACATACACACAGACAGACAGCAGGACAGACGCACAGAAGGACATGCAAGCAGATGGATTGACCAACGGACATACGCACAGACGGACAGCGGGACAGACACATAGAAGGACAAGTAAGCAGACAGACTGACTAACGGACATACGCACAGACAGCGGGACAGACACAGAAAGACAGGTAGACAGACAGACTGACTAACGGACATACGCACAGACAGACAGCAGGACTGACGCACAGAAGGACATGCAAGCAGACGGATTGACCAACGGACATAAGCAGAGACAGACAGCAGGACAGACACATAGAAGGACAGGTAAGCAGGCAAACTGACTTACGGACATACGCGCAGACAGCGGGACAGACACACAGAAAGACAGGTAGACTGACAGACAAACTGACCAACGGACATACGCACAGACGGACAGCGGGACAGGCACACAGAAGGACAGGTAGACAGACAGACTGACTAACGGACATACACACAGACAGACAGCGGGACAGACACACAGAAGGACATGCAAGCAGACCGATTGACCAACGGATACACACACAGAGAGACAGCGGGACAGACACATAGAAGGACAGGTAAGCAGGCAAACTGACTTACGGACATACGCACAGACAGCGGGACAGACACACAGAAAGACAGGTAGACAGACAGACAGACTGACCAACAGACATACGCACAGACAGACAGCAGGGCAGACACATAGAAGGACAGGTAAGCAGACAACCTGACTAACGGACATACACACAGACAGATAGCGGGACAGACACACAGAAGGACAGGTTGACAGACGGACCAACGGCCATACACAAGGACAGACAGCAGGACAGACACGTAGACGGATGGTTAGTCAGTCAGTCTGTTGAACGGGCACACGTACAGACATATAGACGAACACACGCAGACGGACAGTTAGGCAGCCGGACAGTCCGGCAGACATGGAACCCGACGGACGTAGTTTATAATGGACACAATGTTATGTAGAATTCCAATCGCGATTAGGGCGACACTGATGAGTGCCTAAACGTTACGTTAGCGTATAACGGCTAATATGTCGCCCTTGTGTAGCAGAAAGTATAAGGACAGACACATAGAAGGACATGCAAGCAGACGGTTTTACCAACGGACATAAGCAGAGAGAGACAGCAGGGCAGACACATAGAAGGACAGGTAAACAGACGGACCAAGGGACATACGCACAGACAGACAGCGAGACAGACACACAGAAGGACTGGTAAGCAGACTGACCAAGGGACATACGCACAGACAGACAGAGAGACAGACACACAGAAGGACAGGTAAACAGACGGACCAAGGGACATACGCACAGACAGACAGCGAGACAGACACACAGAAGGACAGGTAAGCAGACGGACCAAGGGACATACGCACAGACAGACAGAGAGACAGACACACATAAGGACAGGTAAACAGACGGACCAACGGACATACACACAGACAGACAGAGAGACAGACACACAGAAGGACAGGTAAGCAGACTGACCAAGGGACATACGCACAGACAGACAGAGAGACAGACACACAGATTGACAGGTAAACAGACTGACCAAGGGACATACGCACAGACAGACAGAGAGACAGATACACAGAAGGACAGGTAAACAGACTGACCAAGGAACATACGCACAGACAGACAGAGAGACAGACACACAGAAGGACAGGTAAACAGACGGACCAACGGACATACGCACAGACAGACAGAGAGACAGACACACAGAAGGACAGGTAAACAGACTGACCAAGGGACATACGCACAGACAGACAGAGAGACAGACACACAGAAGCACAGGTAAACAGACGGACCAACGGACATGCGCACAGACAGACAGACAGACACACAGAAGGACAGGTAAACAGACTGACCAAGGGACATACGCACAGACAGACAGAGAGACAGACACACAGAAGGACAGGTGAACAGACGGACCAAGGGACATACGCACAGACAGACAGCGAGACAGACACACAGAAGGACAGGTAAGCAGACTGACCAAGGGATATACGCACAGACAGACAGCGAGACAGACACACAGAAGGACAGGTAAACAGACGGACCAAGGGACATACGTACACACAGACAGCGAGACAGACACACAGAAGGACAGGTAAGCAGACTGGCCAAGGGACATACGCACAGACAGACAGAGAGACAGACACACAGAAGGACAGGTAAGCAGACTGACCAAGGGACATACGCACAGACAGACAGAGAGACAGACACACAGATTGACAGGTAAACAGACTGACCAAGGGACATACGCACAGACAGACAGAGAGACAGATACACAGAAGGACAGGTAAACAGACTGACCAAGGAACATACGCACAGACAGACAGAGAGACAGACACACAGAAGGACAGGTAAACAGACGGACCAACGGACATACGCACAGACAGACAGAGAGACAGACACACAGAAGGACAGGTAAACAGACTGACCAAGGGACATACGCACAGACAGACAGAGAGACAGACACACAGAAGCACAGGTAAACAGACGGACCAACGGACATGCGCACAGACAGACAGAGAGACAGACACACAGAAGGACAGGTAAACAGACTGACCAAGGGACATACGCACAGACAGGCAGAGAGACAGACACACAGAAGGACAGGTGAACAGACGGACCAAGGGACATACGCACAGACAGACAGCGAGACAGACACACAGAAGGACAGGTAAGCAGACTGACCAAGGGACATACGCACAGACAGACAGCGAGACAGACACACAGAAGGACAGGTAAACAGACGGACCAAGGGACATACGTACAAACAGACAGCGAGACAGACACACAGAAGGACAGGTAAGCAGACTGGCCAAGGGACATACGCACAGACAGACAGAGAGACAGACACACAGAAGGACAGGTAAACAGACTGACCAAGGGACATACGCACAGACAGACAGAGAGACAGACACACAGAAGGACAGGTAAACAGACGGACCAAGGGACATACGCACAGACAGACAGAGAGACAGACACACAGAAGGACAGGTAAACAGACGGACCAAGGGACATACGTACAGACAGACAGCGAGACAGACACACAGAAGGACAGGTAAACAGACTGACCAAGGGACATACGCACAGACAGACAGCGAGACAGACACACAGAAGGACAGGTAAACAGACGGACCAAGGGACATACGCACAGACAGACAGAGAGACAGACACACAGAAGGACAGGTAAACAGACGGACCAAGGGACATACGCACAGACAGACAGCGAGACAGACACACAGAAGGACAGGTAAACAGACTGACCAAGGGACATACGTACAGACAGACAGCGAGACAGACACACAGAAGGACAGGTAAACAGACGGACCAAGGGACATACGTACAGACAGATAGCGGGACGGACACGTAGACGGATGGTTAGTCAGTCAGTCTGTTGAACGGTCACACGTACAGACATATAGAGGAACACACGCAGACGGACAGGTAGACAGCCGGACAGCCCAGCAGACATGGAGCCTGACGGACGTCGTTTATTACGGATACAATGTTATGTAGAATTACAATCGCGATTAGGGCGACACTGGTGAGTGCTTAAGCGTTACGTTAGCTTATAACGGCTGATATGTCGACCTTGTGTGGCAGAAAGTATACGAAGAGGAGTCAATAGGTATGAAAGGGAAAGCGATTATTAATTTCGACGCTCGGGAGGACTTTAGATTTTTTAAGTACTCTCGTCAAAAAGTTATATTTGGTGTTAATAGATATTTTTGGAAGAATATCCGGATATTAGTAGATTAGTTTATTACAAGACATGTTGCAAAATTTCAAAATAATAGGATACGTATATTTAGAAAAAATCGCGTTTTACTAAAATGCCTGAAGATGAGGACCTTATCATTATAATTAGTGCGATGAGATTCGCTATGGATAAGTCTAATTATTATTATTATTATTATTATTATTATTATTATTACTATTATTATTATTTCTATTTTTTTATTTTATTTATTATTATGTTCAAGACGTCTGATGAGATCTTTCGACAAAATCTTCAAATCGTTTGGTGGACAATAAAAACTTTAAACATTTAAACATTAAAATGGAAAAATTAAATGTATTGTATAGTCTACTAGACGATTGAGGTGTTTTGAAAGAAATGACAAAAATCTGCAAATAGAATTTTATTGGGAGAATTAATCATTTTCTGCATACCAGCATCTTATGTTGTAATTGGCATTGTACTAGCTGAGGTAACCGGCATTGCTCAGCGCATTTCGGCTTTTCGCAACAACCCACCCTGCCCCAGGGTCATGGGTGGGGCGTAGTGGTGGGTGGGATGGAGAGCGGGGTGGTTCTGGCTCCTCATGTCTAGTTGGAAGGTTTGAGATGAATAACCTGCCTTGACCGGGAAATTTCTCTTTTTGTCCCGGGTGAGGGGATTGGACAGCCCCCTCCACTGGGTGGTCCTTATGGTCCTCTGTCTAAATGCAAGGTTTCAGGTCAGTAGCTACGAAACTGTGGTCGTGCATTCTGGACAAACATACACACATACATACACACATGCATGCACACATACATGCACAAATACATGCACACATACATGCACACATACATGCACACATACATGCACACAGTCACACATACATCGGCCTTTATAGATATAGATGAATTATTTCTTGATTCACAATGGTTCTGTTGATTGTTCGGTTGATTGATTGATTGATTGATTGATTGATTGATGGGTGAGTCTGATTGATTGGGAATATGTTATGATGATTTCTTATGGAGTCATTTCGTACAGCATCACCATCATCATCAGCAGCAGCAGCAGTCGTAGCGTCATCATCAGCAGCAGCATCTTCTTCTTTGTACAAATCGTCCCATCAACCAAGTAATATCGCTCGACTCAGTCGTTTATTGTCTCTTCTCCCTATTGTCAGTCTCTCTGTCTCTCTCTGTCTCACTCTGTGTATCTCTATGTCTGTGTATATGTCTGTCTGTCTGTGTGTCTGTCTGTCTGTCTCGCTGCTTATCTGTCTGTGGCTCCTCTGAGAATCCTTCATGTCAACATCATCATCAGCACAAACTCTACAGGAAGATAATCGGCGTAACCTTAGCAACGGGACTTTGGCTCCCATGCAGCTGCACTTCTGGGTTTGCAAAGTGAGGGATACACGCAGAGACATGAAGACATGGACAGACAGAGAGAGGAAAACACAGAGAGAGAGAGAGAGAGAGAGAGAGAGAGAGAGAGAGAGAGAGAGAGAGAGAGAGAGAGAGAGAGAGAGAGAGACAGAGATACGTCCAATGAGTGTATACCAGAGGTTCTCAAACTTTATTTTTATTGTACCCCCAAGTAAAAAAATCGAATGATGGCGTACCCCCAGCAAAGTCAGATCAGAAAAAATGCCATTGCGAGGTCCCCTTGCAGTGACAACTAAAAGTCCGTTTAATCATTGATGAAATCGTTCAATATAGGAACAAAATTTTGTTTGAATCATTATATATAATCTTATCAGCAAATTTAAAAGGGAAAATTGGTCTATAACCCCTGTGAAAAAGAGCCAACTTATAGTACTGTGGGCTTGTTTAGACTAGCATAGATTATCTGGTTTAATATTTGACAATTTCAAACCCAAATTAACCTCATGTTTGCTTTTGATAGCAACAATAGCCTACTAGAATAGTTTAAAAACCAGCTTCAACAGACGTGCTGAAAGGAATCACACAATTTAAAGCTCGATCAGAAATTAATTCTTAGGCCAATTCAGCTCTCTGCCATTTGAGCTAGATTATAGGCTGAAATTTCTGTCTTTCGTACTTTCAGCCTTTCATACATTATTTGTTTCAAAATAATAGTAATTGGCCAAAGCATAAATATGCTGCATGCACTGTAACCTATAGTATGTGTGTCTAATAAAATTATTCATATGGTGTGATAGAAATAAATGTTTCAACGCTAAATATCATTGCTAATCAAAGAAAGATGGACATTGTAGCCCATAAACTCAAAGAAACTTTATATTTCTGGGATTTTTCGCGTACCCCTTACCGGCGTCTGGCGTACCCCTAGGGGTACGCGTACCACAGTTTGAGAACCCCTGGTGTATACGATATGCAGAAGCAAGATGGAGATGGAGAGATAGTAGACAGCGACCGATAGAATCAGTTCTGACGTCATTTGAGATGAGAAAATATAGTGAGAGAGAAAGACGCAGCAATAGAACGAAGAATGAGACACAGAGAGACACAGAGAGAGACACAGACACAGGCAGCCAGACTGAGGAGGCTGAGAGATACAGAGAGAGACAGAGAGATACAGAGAGATACAGAGAGATACAGAGAGATACAGAGAGATACAAAGAGATACAGAGAGATACAGAGAGATACAGAGAGATACAGAGATAGAGACAGAGATAGAGAGAGACGAAGGCAGCCAGACAGGCACAGAAACCGAAAGAGATAAAGACAGGGAATGATACTGAGAGACCGAGAGAGAAGAGAGAGAGAGATACAGCAAAAGAGGCAGATACTTATAGCGAGAGTGCCGGAGATAGCAAGCAGATAGAACCAGTTCAAGTGCGTATCTCATTGTTTTGCTATTTCTATCTTATAATAGAAAAACTCATATTATCTCAACTCGACTGCAAACCATTTCTATGGTGGATCTGAACAAGTCCATCTCTATAGCAGTCTATTTATCCGTCTATCTGTCTGTCCTTCTGCCTGTCCTTCTGTCTGTATCTGTCTGTCTGTCTGTCTGTCTTTCTGTATCTGTCTGTCTGTCTGTCTGTCTGCCTGTCCTTCTGTCTGTCTGTCTGTCTGTCTGCCTATGCACACAATAAATGAACAGTTGTTATGGAAGTCGTGCCACGATCTGATTGTCTCGCGTGACTTTCACCATCAACGAAGGAAAGTTACTTAAAATTTCATCGACCCACAATCGTATGACGCCCTCCACACCTCCCACCCACCCACACACCCACCATTCACTCACCCATCCACCCTCTCACCCACACTACACCAGTGTTATTTAAGTTTCAATTTACTTTTCAGTTTCAGTTTTAGTTTTAGTTTTGTTTTAACTTTTCAGTTTAGTTTTAGTTTAAGTTTTCAGATCTTTTCAGTTTTAGTTTTAGTTTCAGTTTTCAGAACTTTTCAGTTTTAATTAAGTTTTTGTAAACCTTCAACAGAAGGACTTGATTTTTTTTATTAATGACATTCATTTTTATTATTAGCAAGAGCAATAGATTTAGCTAAATTCTTGTTTTCATGTAATTGAGCTGCAGTTTGAAGCACTCCACTACATGTTTAGTTTAAAAAATACTCATCGCTCTAAAGTAACACTAGTCCGATTTAATTTCAGAGCACTGAAACCTCACAAACTGAAAACTTTTTTCAACATTTGCCTGCAATGCTGGCACATAAACTTAAATCAAGCTAACTAATAGTAACTCTGTCCGTCCTGCTGAATTCTGTGTATAGGGCTAGTGATAGGGAAAATTCTTTTTAAAGTATTTTGAGTAAAAGAATATTAGTACTTGATCACAAAAGTATTTAAAATACAGGTTAAAAATACTTTATTACGAAAGTATTAAAAAATAGACTACAAGTATAAAATACTTGGCTTGGAAAAGTGTTTTAGATACTAATTACAAAAACTCTGTGCCAAACTATACAACAAAATTAGTAAGAAAGTCATAATAAATTGCACCTAAAATTCTTAACATAGAATTTTGAAGACCAACAGACATTTGATCTAGTTCAGCATTCTTTGTCTCCATGTCTAATGTTTCTCATGGAATTAATTAGCCAATTCCACTGTCATCACAACCAACAGACACGTCGTCTATTTCCATCTTCATTTGTCCTATCTATAAACATCTTGATCGATAACATTCTTGACAGAGCCTTCTATTACTGAATAGAAGTTCTCTGATTCTTGATATATCTAGCCTGTGTCCTATACCATGGACAAGTCCATTGAAGTGTCAAACATCAAACTGATTTCAAACATAGGCTAATTATATGCTGGTCATTGAATCCTCAAAGGTAGGCTACAAGTATATCAAGATCGTGTATTGAAAGAACCTTGCATGCATATAGACATGTGCTTGTGATCCGTAGGCCTGTGTATGATGTATATATACAGGCTGAAGATCAAAATTATATTCATACTCTTCCCGTACACGGACCATGCTTCAAGTACACCTGTAACTAACTTCGGTCGCCTCTTGGTCAGCGGTGCCCAGCCATCCGTAACAATAACTAATCAATGTCAGGCTGTTTAACTGACGCTTTGTTATCAAATTAATTATACACATCACTATCTTGTCGCATCACTATCTTGTCGCTGGCCACAGGCCCACAGACGATCTTTATGGTTGACCGCATTTTACAATAGACTGACCGCTATAGAGAAAGCCGATAGAGAAAGGGTTGGACCGGATGTTTGCTTGACACATATTGCAGCCATTCAGATCGTGTGCTGCTAACAGTTGCAAACATTTCTGCCATTTGGTTTGTGCGCCAAACAGACAAATTAATTCAGTTTTCAACTTTCAAGTTTAGTTTTAGTCTAAGTTTTAAACTTTTCAGTTTAGTTTTAGTTTCAGTTTTCAGAACTTTTCAGTTTTAGTTTTAGTCTCAGTTAACTCAAATGGAACTTTTCAGTTTATTTCAATTCAGTTTTAGTTTTAGTTAACTTGAATAACATTGCACTACACTCGCCCACCCACCCAAACACTCACCCTAGACCCATCCCACGCACCTTCCCAGCCACCCTAGACTCACTAACCCACTCACCTTCCTACCCACCCTAGACTCACCCACCCACCCTAGACCCACCCACGCACCAAATTCCGCCCACACAAAAGATCCACCCAGCCGGAAACCCAAACCTAGATCCATCCATTCAAGAGAGCAGTTATATGACGCCTTTTCAACGGAACTTCTCAGAGTTTCTGCAGCCTCAATGGCAGCACGGACAGTCTTCAAGTGACTGATGATAACAGCCCCAGTGTCACAGAGTGTATGCGGCGAATACTGCGAGTACCCAACATATTGAGCCGACAAAGGTCTGGAAAACAAGACTAAGCAAGGACAAGCTGGCACCTTCATATCAATGAGGATTCTTGTTTTCTATAGGCGGACGGAGAGGGAGCCAGTACAGAACCTCCAGCATGTAATCTGACGTATGACAAAAAATGAAGTTTTTGACGGATGAGAACGCGGTCAAGACAGATCATCCGAGCAGAGGAAGGAAGCGTGGAGTGAATGGATTGGGAGAAATCGAGTAGAAGAACAGCTATGACAAAAGAAATGGACACAAGATATTATGTGGTTGCGATTGTAAATCGTGCGAAAGGGTCTTAATAAGCTGAACCGTATGAGTTACGTAGACGACGGAGGATCGTAAAAGTGTGGCCAAGGTTTTGGAAATTATATGTGAAATAATTAAATATCTCCGTATGTGCAAGGTTTCAGGTCAATAGCTGCTAAACTGCGGTCGTGCATTCTGGAAACAAACATACACGACATATATATGTGGAATATATATATATATATAGATATATATGGAATATATATGAAATATATATGGAATATATGTATATATATATATATGGAATGTATAATATATATATTTTGTATATATATATATATATATATGGAGGGAGAGAGATAGAGGAGGATGGGGCGAGGAGACATGTGTTTTGAAAGAGCTGAGAATCCTGCATCCGTAGTTAATCTACCGGACAATAATTTCGCTCTCGTATTATACTACATCTCCCTTTCCTTCAATCTCTCTTTCATTCCTAATCTTCCCTCCAGCCTCGTTGCCTCGTTTTCCGTCTTCGCTGTAAACCATTCCGAGACTGAGGTTTCCAGTGGAGAAGGAATAATCCCACTTCCGTTCTAACCACTAATCGTTCCACCCCCCCCCACTCCTTCGATCTCTTCCCCCTTTTCCTGCTGCTGCTGTCTCTCCTTCCTTCTTTCCCTCCGACTATCTCTCTTCATCCCCCTCTCATCTGTCGCTAAATCTACTGAAACCGGAAGTTGTTTCCAACTGACGACCATTGCAACCCATTTAACTCTTCGAAGAGCTTAACATAATTATGCTCGTCGTGTCCTATGACATTGCAACCTGTAGTGTACATGTATGACAATGGTGAATCTTGACAATAACACAAGAACTTAAGCAACGCAAAGACGTGCAAACAACAATTTTCTTATCATATCGAGAATCGATTTGAATTGAATTTTACGGATCGCAATTTATCGAAGTTGAATAAAAATTAATATCGAAATTCTCATCCAACAGCAAAGCTGTTTTTTAAATCATCCATTCATCCAGTTGAGAAGGAATCGAGAGATTTCGAATTATTCTGAGACATTCGTCTGTTTGTTATCAATGTAATAACGGATGGAAATGAGTCGAATCGTGAAGAGTTCTTGGTTGGTCTCGAACACAGGACGACTTCCAAGTTTCCAGGACTACAAGTCATGATTAATGTCTTTCACTGGCTCCCTGTTGCCTCTCGTATCCAATTCAAAAACTCAGAAGGACAAGCTTATAAATATCTTTGTGATTTGATGCCCAAACCCCTCTCTGCTGTTTCTTCCCGCCCTCTCCGGTCTGCTGATCGACTACATCTCTTGGTTCCAAGGGCAAGGGCTGCCATGTCCCAATACCACGCCTTTGCCGTTGTAGGCCCTTCTACATGGAATGACCTCCCTTCCACTATCCGTATTAAGCTCTTAGTTTGAGATGTCATCCTCATCGATTCGTTGCTTGAATACTCTCTTATTTCCTCGGAGCTGTAGTGCTGAGAGCGCTTCTGAATAGCTAGAATTGCAAGAGGCGCTTTTATAAATTCTGATATATATATATATACGATACAATATATATATATATATATATATACTATATATATATATATAATTATATACGATACCATAGAGTGACGAGAATGCATAGTTTTGTATACCTGAGAAATTCAAGTAGAATAATTCCGTTTGGCTAACGAATCACGATGTTGATTGTCGTGAGAAGATCTAAGCTCCGTCTACTATGACTATTAGCTGTGGACGATAATAATTGATGTAAGTATTTGATGTAAGTATTTGATGTAAGTATTGATCTTGGAAAGCTCGTCTAATATTAATGACGTGGTCGTTTAATATCTTGATTAGAACTCGCCTGTCTTCTTCCACCGATGGATGCGCTGACACACGTATCATGGATCACGTATCATGGATGCGTCCAGGTTTCAGATGGAAGTAGAAATTGGAAATTCAGTTGGCCAGAGGGAAATTAGGAGGAGATTGGATGATCAGCATCATGAAACATCGGAAGGAAGGAACAGAAGACACGGAAATGAATTGGAATGAGAATCAGAGAGAAGAAGAAGAAGAAGAAGAGAGAAGGTTATCTTAAATGGAGGAATTAAACAATGGCTGCTGGAAAAGTCCGACTATTGTTATAAGAGGAATGCAACCGATAGAGTTGATACGTTTCTTTTTTAACAGAAGAGGATTTGTGTCGATCATTGATTTCTATAAAGCATTGACTTCTAACCAGGGATCATTCCTTAATTGATTAGTGACTTCTAACCAGGGATCATTCCTTAATTAATTAGTGACTTCTAACCAGGGATCATTCCTTAATTAATTAGTGACTTCTAACCAGGGATCATTCCTTAATTAATTAGTAACTTCTAACCAGGGATCATTCCTTAATTGATTAGTGACTTCTAACCAGGGATCATTCCTTAATTAATTAGTGACTTCTAACCAGGGATCATTCCTTAATTAATTAGTGACTTCTAACCAGGGATCATTCCTTAATTAATTAGTGACTTCTAACCAGGGATCATTCCTTAATTAATTAGTGACTTCTAACCAGGGATCATTCCTTAATTAATTAGTAACTTCTAACCAGGGATCATTCCTTAATTAATTAGTGACTTCTAACCAGGGATCATTCCTTAATTAATTAGTGACTTCTAACCAGGGATCATTCCTTAATTAATTAGTGACTTCTAACCAGGGATCATTCCTTAATTAATCCTAAGTCGTTTATCATTGTGAGGCGACTTCGTCATCCAATAAATTGTGTTCTATTGTCAGAATAGAACTGATTTGTTCGTCAAGTAATTTGTTAATCTGCTCGACTTATATGAAAAGAAAAGTTTTTGCGATCGTCTTTTCTGTATTTCTATGCTTTGGTCAATCGCCTCATCTATCATAATTATCGTTGCTGACCTCTTTCCGTTTTGTTTATCTGACATTAATTATATGATAGTCGCTCTGTCTCTCTCTGTGGCGCTCTTTCCTTTCTCCTGTCTCCATCCAAAGTAACTTTTAGAACTGCATAACTGCAATTTGAATCTGCTCTGCCTTTGACGGCCCACAAGTTTCTGACGACCTTTTTCTATTTTGTTGGAACATTCACTTGAAATTTGACCTTCATGCGTATTTTCAACTTCATGCCATTCCCTTCTTCCGTGGATGCATGCAGTGATACCTTTTCCTAATGATTTTCACTCACATAACTGCTTTTACAAAGTCTGCACATTTTACGTACAACTGCACATTATAAAAGTCCTGACTGTCTCCCTTTCTGTACGTCTTTCTGTCTTTCTGTCTATCTGTCTCTATCTCTCTGTCTAAATGCAAATCCTCTTCTAATCCTCTTCGCATTTCATTTCGCAAAGAAAGGACAACCGAGACCAGGAAATGAGTGGCGACACATAATTTCAGGTCAGACATTCGAATTGCGACTCACCTTTTCGGTTGAATATTTTTCCCAATCAAGAAAATAAACCAAAGAAGATTTTTCTTTCGTTATCGTCAGCGCAAAAGTAATTTAACGAATGATTGAAAACAATGCAACAAATGGCAATCAAACTCTGCAGCCACTTTGTCCCTCTTCATATCTCTTTGTCTCTCTATCTGTCTGTCTGTCTGTCTGTCTGTCTGTCTGTCTGTCTGTCTGTCTGTCTGTCTGTCTGTCTATATCTGTATTCCTCATTTCATTTATTTCTCTGCTCATCCACACATCTCCAGGCAGAGACGCCAACTGCCCTCTCTTCCACCAATCTGTTCCATAGGATATCATCTCATCCATCCATCCATCCATTCATCCATCTATCCATCCATCCATCCAATGTGTGTTTGCGTCTACTGAGAAGATGCTGCCCTCGTTCTCGTATTTCCAGCAGCAGCAACAACAACAATAGCAGCAGCAGCAGCAGCTGAGATGGCAGCAGAAACTGAAGGCACGCTTACGACGAGCGGAAAGATAAACTGCAGAAGCAAATGGAGGAATGGAAGGAGGAATGAAAGGCATAGGAGGAGGAGGAATAGAAGAAGGAGGAAAAGAAGAAAGGATGAAGCAGAAGAGGGGTTAGGAGGAGGAAGAAGAAATTGGAGAAAGCTGGTAGGATGAGAAAAGTGAGGAGAGAGAATGAGAATGAGGAAGGAGAATGAGGAGAGAATGAGGAGAGAATGAGGAGAGAATGAGGACTCGATTGAGGAGAGAATGAGGGGAGATTGAAGAGAGAATGAGGAGAGAATGAGGATGGAAGTGTGACAATTGAAAGAAGGATGAACGGAAAAATGAGGGGAAATGGTGGAAGGATCACCGGGAAAATAAGGTGAATGGGGGATGGTGAACTGGAAATCTCTGGCGCCAAGTGAAGCGTGAAGAACGCCGTCGACCATGACAGATAATATAATATATGATTGTGAGGCTGGCAGATGGTCTTCAACGACTCTCAGCTAATTGATATTTGTCTCGCTATGTAACATGACAAACACGCATCATAACTACACTCTCTATACGCCTCTCTGTCTGTCTGTCTCTGTCTGTCTGTCTCTGTCTGTTTGTCTCTGTCTGTCTGTCTCTGTCTCTGTATGTCTGTCTCTGTCTGTCTCTGTCTGTATGTCTCTGTCTGTCTGTCTCTGTCTGTCTGTCTGTATCTCTGTCTATATCTGTCTGTCTCTGTCTGTTTGTCTCTGTCTGTCTGTCTCTGTCTGTTTGTCTCTGTATGTATGTCTCTGTCTGTTTGTCTCTGTCTGTCTGTCTCTGTCTGTCTGTCTGTATCTCTGTCTATATCTGTCTGTCTCTGTCTGTTTGTCTCTGTCTGTCTGCCTCTGTCTGTTTGTCTCTGTATGTCTGTCTCTGTCTGTTTGTCTCTGTCTGTCTGTCTCTGTCTGTTTGTCTCTGTATGTCTGTCTCTGTCTGTTTGTCTCTGTCTGTCTGTCTGTCTCTCTCTCTCTCTCCCTCTATATTGTATATACATATAATATTAATTATATTATAAATATAATAATATCTTGCTTTCAATTCACCGACTTCTTAACGTCATCATCTCAATGGACGTGAACACGTAGGATCCCTTACTTTTAGTCGAATAACGGAGGATCCCTTCGTCGCCTAAGATGAATGACGTCAACGGAATAGCGCTCTATGCGCGGTCACGTGACCACGTGACGTGTGACAAATGACAACAGCCATGATTTGTCGCAAAGCACTGAATGACGTCAGTCATCGTCTTAGACACCTTTAACAGTCAGTCAGTATAATAGCAATTCTATACTTAACTCAGAAAATGTCTTCAATCCGCTATAATTGGAACTCTATTTACAGTAACTCTAACCACGTGACATCTCGTTCCAACTTGATCACGTTAACGCCTCTTGGGAACCACAAATTACCATTGAATTTTACGGCGCACCTTTGGGGTAAACTATTCAGAAGCGCTCCCAGTCCGACCACGGCTACGAAAGACTTATAATGTGCAAATGGCGATAAATAACCAAAACTGATGATTTAATTCAATCTGAAGTTGGGAAAGAATTAGAGATAATTAGAAGAGCAACATGTCAGTCATTCGTTTGATTCGTTTCGCCTTCTCTTTTCTTAGCCTCGGCTTATCGGGCTGCCAAGAGAGAGGGGCCAGAGGAGCAAATGCGAAAGGATCCGGCGATTTTTAGGTGACTGGGCGCGGCAGTTAAATACACAAGTCATGATTTATGCGTTTATATAATTTTTATAGGGTACAGGTAATTGCCTTTGTGGCAATTATATATATATATATATATATATATATATATGTATATATATAATATTGCACAGAATTTACTACAATCAGCTTAAACATTAAAATTGCAACTCAATAAAAAATCAAACTGTACATTTAAATATTACGCGAGTCAAAAACCAAACGGGTCAAGTCTTTGATGGGTCGCTTCTTCTGTATTTCTCGGATAACGCTGCAGACAGAGGTAGTGAATGTAGTGAAATGGATTTATACGTGTGAATATAATCAATGAATGGCAACCTGACACATGAACGTTGCTTGCGGAGGTTGCAGGAAATAATATATCAGTAATTATATCCGCCACAATATAAATCAATGTTTCTTGCAGACCAATGTGTTGTTTGCCCAAGCCACAAAGGCAATTACCTGAAACAAGGACAAAGAAGCATAATTATGTCTGTCTGTCTCTGTCTGTCTATTCGTCTTTCTGTCTCTTGTGTGTCTCAAATATACAAGGTGGATCTAAAAAAAGTACCACCGGATAAAATGCGCTAACTTCGCAACCGACTGACATTTTTCAGGGAGAATTTTCCAATTTGCAGGGCAATGAATTTCCAACAATACTTTAAAGTTTCACTCGAAAATTCTCATGTTTGCAAAAGTTACTGCTGTTTAAACTTTCACTTCCTTTCTTCAAATATCCGGAGAATTATGCTATAATACATGTGATTTCATTAAGATTTTTTGCAAATCACAACACACAAAATGATGACGATGGTATGCGACCTCACTAAGAACTGTAAAGAAGGAAAAGTTCAATCGGTTGCGAAGTTATCGCATAAATCCGGTGATACATTTTTTAGCCACCCTGTATAATTATATATCTTGTTTTCAATTCACCGACTTCTTCTTCACGTCATCACTCATCACCTGAATGAACGTGGCCACGTAGGATCCCTTCCTCTTAGTCGAATTACGGCGGATCCCTTCGTCGTCTAAGATGAATGAAAACGGAAAAGCCCTCTATGCGTGGTCACGTGACCACGTGACGTGTTTCCGGTTTCTTTCGTCATCTTTCAGTCGATGATTGATTGGTCAACCGAATCACGTGACTATGCAATGCACTGATTAACCCAGAAACCGGAAACCAACGGAACCTGCAGACAACTGTACAGTCGTCCAACGAAACGAACCCTACTAGCAACCAGTCAATCAATAACTAATTTTAGCTCATCATCATCAAATGTTCATCTATTGTTCATGTTCATAATATCTAAACCGGGTGGGGGTGGAAATCCAGGTTTCTGGGGAGGGGTGGGTACAAACGACCGTTGAGGCGCTGACAGTGAGATAGTTTTTAAAACGATTTCTTTCTTTTTCATCTCACATTTTTTTTATCGCGGTTTATTATAACACTTCATCTAATCAATTTAGATGATGTGAAAAAGGCTGGAAATTTATTGCTCTCTCATTCTCACATTCTCTCATACTCTTATTCTTTCATTCTCTCATTATCTCATTCTCTCATTTTCTCATTCTTTCATTCTCCTGTTGAGGAAATGTCATTCATGTGGGAACTTTTCTCGCCCTGAGTTGTCTAAGTTAAATGATCGTCTTCTAAATTTATATCAGGAAACTCTTACCTTGACTCTTCTATTGTCACCTCTTGAATTTTTAAAATTCAGATCATCTGTGGATGACCTCTTATTTTTAAAACACCTGACCATCTGCAGCAAAAACAATGATTCTCTGTGACAATTTTTCCCGTTGATAGATCAAATAATTTTCAGCTGAATCGAACGAATATCCAAAGAATTACATTCGTCTGTTTCTCATACACTCTAAAATCTACTACGCTAGTTGGAACGTAGTAAGTAACGTAGTACTTCGTTCCAATCGCACTAACGTACTATACGTCAGAGTGACGTAGTGATTTTCTAACGTACTTCACTACGTTATGCATGTAGCGTAGAATTACGTCATCGCTACTTTCGGTAACGTAGTGCACAACGTCAGCCAACTAACGTAGCTGTACGTTCACTCCGTCCCTATTTAACGTAGTGCACAACGTCAGCCAACTAACGTACCTCTACGTTCACTCCGTCCCTATTTAACGTAGTGCACAACGTCAGCCAACTAACGTACCTCTACGTTCACTCCGTCCCTATTTAACGTAGTGCACAACGTCAGCCAACTAACGTACCTCTACGTTCACTCCGTCCCTATTTAACGTAGTGCACAACGTCAGCCAACAAACGTACCTGTACGTTCACTCCGTCCCTATTTAACGTAGTGCACAACGTCAGCCAACTAACGTACCTCTACGTTCACTCCGTCCCTATTTAACGTAGTGCACAACGTCAGCTAACTAACGTACCTCTACGTTCACTCCGTCCCTATTTAACGTAGTGCACAACGTCAGCCATCTAACGTATCTGTACGTTCACTCCGTCCCTATTTAACGTAGTGCACAACGTCAGCCATCTAACGTATCTGTACGTTCACTCCCTCCCTATTTAGCGTACCTGTACGTTCACTCCCTCCCTATTTAGAAGTACGCTTGATCTCTCCCTTCCTTGCTTTCTCCTTCCCAGAGAGCAAAGAAATGAGAGAGCAAAATAATTAAAAGTAAATTATAAACACACAATTACTATAACTTGTGTGCAACATATAAATATTCAAATATAAATAAACTGAACATAAACTGAACCATATGGCTGATCTGTAACGTGTCTGCTCACAGAGCGGACACTTGCGGTTCAAAACGACCTTGGGCAAGTTGTTTACGCACATGTGCCTCTGTCACCAAGCAGTATAATTTAGTACCTGGGTAAGTTGGGAATTAAACGTCAAGTCCTGCCATACACTGGCCCCTTGACCAGGACCTTGGGATTAAGGAAATGAGCGCCTCACCAATGGGCCTTCGGCCCTAGGATGACTTTTAAATAAACTGAACATGCACTTCCATTCTTAGTATCTTATACAGTATATGTTCAGAAATTTTAAATACAATAAAAAAATTTACTATCCACAGAGTAAATGAAAATCCACAAGCACACCTAATGATGCAAATTGACATAATAATATTATGTCAATTTGCATCATTAGGTACAACTAATAGTGCATACTTAGACATAAACCTGTGCGGTAAATTTTTTAATGCACCAGAAACACAAATAATTCTTTATATTTATACTCCATAAGAATAGAAATTCAAAATGAACCAACATATTTACTTTCAATGAGACAGTGAAATCCTTAAACAGTACATGCAACAGATGATAAAAATTTCTTTAGTTTTTTGCACTACAGTCCCGTCAGCCTAGACGCATTTATTCAGTGAGTTGCACAGCTCACGAACTGTCGCAGGCTTTTTTTATTGTGCTGGATATTGTATGCCTTGGATTCTAGGAATTTCAAAATGTTCGCACAATTGTCCGGGTATGTCATATGAAAAATCCAGTAGATCTTGAACATGCGGTCAATTCCCTCCACAACTGTGGAACCAGCCTCAAGGAGCTTCGTCTCTGCCGCCACCTTGATGCTCGCCACCACACCACCAATTTCCCCTTGAATTAGCAACACCGGGGAGTATGATGGCAGCTTCCCCGCTTCCGACTCGAGTGATGAACCGACCTATAAAAAAATAACAATTTTAATGCATCCAATTACATTACTCTAAGTGGTCATCCATTCATTATGCACACATGGAGCGAAAAAGGGCTGCCAAGATTTCATAAAAACTTAACAAACGCTGTCTCAGTGTAATCCCTTACACCAGTAGTTTACTCCTCAGGTTGCGACCCACTTGCAAATCATTGTCGCCGTCTCTAGAACCATTCAATTAAATTGAACATCATAGACCAAATTTGATTCAGAAATTGGTCAGGAAATTTGTTAATTTAGGGACAGTTTAAAAATTAGCTTATTCGAAACACTAAAATTCTTTCATTCTGTTATTTCCATAATTTGTATGGCGACTCTTCAAGAAACACTCAGAGACACTCCCATCCAATCCACAGGCAAAAAGTAGGATCTGAGCGATTTTGTTAAAAGCGGAGGTATTTAGCCTAGGCATAACTCGCAAGGCTAGTGGAAGGAAGGCCATTCCAGAGAGTTGGATCCACAATAGAATAGACTCTGCGCTGTCTGATAGAAGCGCGAGCTTGCGGAACCAAAAAATCCCCTCTTGCCACAAAGCGAAGAGCTCGACGGGCTTCAAATTCGGAGACAGTTCGACATAGGCTAGACAATTGAGATTGAGCAAAATTAAGAAGGCACTGCCACACAAGTGCACCATGCGGGTATACCATGCGCTCTGAAACAGGGAGCCAGTGAAGAATGTCACGCATATAGGCATAGACAGGCATATTCATGAATGCTGAAAATGATGCAAGTAGCCGAACGAAGAACTCGTTCGTTAGAGGCCACCAATTAACAGACCCACGAGTATCGAACTGCAGTGATCAATTCTACCAGTGACAAAGGCAAGAACAATAGTCACAGTAACCTTATGAGAGACAACTTGTAGTTGCTGAATATGTCAATAGCAACTAGTAGTGACCAAATTGGTATGCTTTTAGAAATTGAATTCTTTATCCAAAGTAATTCCAGTGTCTCGCACTGTCAGAGAGAACAAAATATCAGTGAACGTTGCTGCTATTAATTGCATGTCAATGGACGCCAATTGCCCGCGAGTACCAAACCATATGAACTGAGCTTCAGAGAGATTTAGTAGCAAACGATTATATTCATTCATTCATTCATTTCGAGAATTTATATAGCGCCTCTTCCAGAAACATTACTCATAAGCGCTCCTAACCCAGCCAAAGCTAAAAAATAGGATTTGAGTGTCTTATGCTAAATTTACATGCTTTTTATAAGTCGCAAGGTTAGTGTGAGGCCATTCCAAATAGCTGGACCCACAGTACAAAAGGCTCTGCGCTGTCCGATAGAAGTGCGAGCTCGAGGAACCAAAACCTCTCATGTAGTCGAAGATTTCGGAGACATGTCGACAAAGGCTATACAGGTATGATGGAGGACAATCAATAAGGCATCGCCAAACAAGTGCAGCAACTCGAAAGGAAATGCACTGTGAAACAGGCAGCCAGTGAACACCATGAACACAAGTTCTTAAGCAATATTTTATAAAGTTTATTTCATAACAATTATTTCAAATGAAACTTTTGAAGCGTTAAGGTTTTGAATTGTCAAAAAATAGTGGGTGAAAATAACTCTTATTGAAATAACTTTTGTTCTGTTTCAAGAAAATTGTTGTGTAAGTTGGCCATTATACGTCAATATGAATTGCCTTTAAGTCTGTAAAATTTGATTTAAAAATTCTATCTTCTGCCCAATATATTGGCTAAAAACAGTAGGTCGGTATTTTTACCCACCCTGTATATACTAGACAGAGAAGTCTAAAACTCACCATAACAGAAAAGGCATGAATTAGAGAGCATAAGCTAATAATAATTTATTAATAACTGTGGCACTTACTGGAACAATTCGACATAAGCTTTGCAGACCTTCGGCACTCGAAATCCGTTTTCTGCTAGAGGGCCTCAAAATAAGGCACAATGCTTTCAGTGCGTACCAAGCTTTCCACTCTGCAATGAAGAAAAAAAGAACACAACTTATCAATGTATGAATTACTTCTGTCACATTGTGAGGCATTTTTATTCATTCACTCCGAATTTATAGTGTACCTTCCAGAAAACTACTAACGAATGCTCACTGCTCAAAGTCCATCTACTACTAAAGGCAAAAGTTATAAGTGCCACGTTAAGGCTAGACACGGCCCCTGTTGTGTTATTACCCAACTATGGCCTTCCTCTCACAAACCCATCCATCTACTATGCATATAAAAAAATATTTTGTTTAATGAAATGCCTGCAAACAAACTGCACAAGAACATTTACAATTTATGCTGCAATTCCATGAATTCAAAAGAGTACGAATAAAAAAAAGACATAAATTACACAGTTCCATGCTCTATGTACTTCAAATGCTACATAGGGAATGAATGAATATGTACTGGATTTGAACTGTGTATAAATGCAAGCACTTCAAGCCAAGAGTGTTATACACTACACTATTTCCCCCTCTGCAGGTCCTCAAAACTGCAGCACCCTTAGCACAAACCTTAATTCGGTTATCAATGTTATTTATAAAACTCTGCTTCATTACAGGTAGTGGACATCACCAAGCAAAAGACCTACAACCAAGCTGCCATATCACAATAGACCGTTAAGCACCAATGCACTTAAACTTGGAGACAGAGATAACCAACTGAGAATGAACCAAGCTGCCCATCAGTAACTATGAAACTAGTTGACCATCACAATAGACCGTTAAGCACCAATGCACTTAAACTTGGAGACAGAGATAACCAACTGAGAATGAACCGAAAAAGTGGCCATGCTGCATTATATCTGTTTAGCCGTAAGCACCCAATATAAGCTGCAATGAAAATGCATACAGCTTATAAAAGAAAAAGCAAAAAAGGACTCTATATTTACCAAGATCAACACCAGTTGCATCAAGACCAGCTTGACGCACAGCTGGTATTGCACTCTTTGACACGTGTCTCCAAAGCTGCTCCATCACATTTGGAAATTCGACCAGGAAGTCGACAGCATCCGGTACATGTGTCGCAAACTCCAGGTCGAGCTGCATCAATGCATTAAAAAAATAGTCGTGAAAGACTTTTAATTCGTAACAAAGAAATCATTTCTGAATTAGGTCTCTTTAGTTGTGTAGCCACTTCTTAAATGCAATGAACGTGTATGTAATCTGGGCATAGTTTTAATCCCACGTGTCCTTTCCTAATCAATTTAAATCAGTTATTCCCCACATTATTCGACTTTAATGCTACTTTCTGTTACTTGGAGGACATGAGTGGCAACAATTAACGTTAAAAAAAATTTTAAATCTAATTTGTCAAAAGGTCAACTTATATATGTATTTCTTTTATTTCATCAAATTAAGTTGACGTACCGCAACTTATTATATGAATAATGAAAAGTGGAAAAACGAAGAACAGCTTACAGCTTCCTACAGTAACTGCTAACTTAAATATAAGGCTCAGCTTACACCTTGACTTATGGTAAGTTTTGATTTTTAAAAGGCTTTCAAGTTTTCTGCGTGAGTAAAGATAGTAATTTTTATAAAAAAAGTAAATGACATTTATAGTTTAAAATTTCTTTAATTAAGATTAATTTCAAAGTCTAATGCGAATCAATATGCAGATTTGCTGCAGCGGCTATGTGACTACCATTCTATGTTATATTTCTTAAAACTTAAGCAAAACCGACAAAGAAAGCCGACCGACATTAAATAATGACCAATAATGAACATTATACTTTTCTTTCCATTCTTCATCATATTCACCACCTGTAAAGTTCTAATTTTCTTTAAACTTTAATTTCTTCTCGTTTATTTTAATCATCGCACATTGACATTAAAAATGTGTAGTTATAACTAAATTAGAAAATTATCTTCAGAACAGCATAAATGACAATTATATTGTAGTTTTAAAAAATCTGCACTCATATAGTATTTTGAATTTGATCATCGCCATCCAACAAATCTCGTACATTTTTATTTTTTTTTATACTTTATGACTAGATTCGACTAAAAGCATACACAACTGATAAAATTACATCAAAGCATAATGTTTTATTATTTATAAACTTCCAAATCAATAATTTGTAATAGAGACAAAATATTTATTCAATTCTGTCCAAAATATCAACTTTTAAATATACTTTTTTGCATGGAGGGCCACTTTGGCTTGTTGGTAACCACTAAATTACAGTTTCACAAGTTTGCAGACCAATCCAATGTGACATAATGTATATTTGTAATCAATAGACATACATCTCTTCCCCCTTCAAATCTCTGATTTTTCGGTGGTATAACAAACGAAATGTTTAGAAACTACAAATAGTGAAATAGTATATATTATATAGCAAACACGACTAGCATATTACACTCATAATGATTCCATTGAACAAAGAATCCATCTCAGAATCTGTCTTTAACAAGTACATTTTAAGCAAACAGCCTTTGAGAAATCCATGCTCACCTTTATGCAAACATTTTCATTTAGTTATTTATTGCATTTCATATAGTGCCCCTTCATGGTCTGCACTCAGAGATGCACTCGAATGTAGCCTTGACACTGCACTGAAGTTTCATGCTGAAGCACACGAGCAATTGCGAATGTAGGATATGGTCAAAGTCCATTCGCACCTAGAACCTTCCGTATCCAATGCACCGAACATCACCAGTATACCACCGCACCCCACAAAACATGTACCTAATCATATATAACATTTCTTAAGCGCTTCTCATAGCACAGCTATTCAGGCTATTTAGGAGCAACTTGACCGGTCATTGGCCATGTTGCTTGTAGAAATATTATAAATTCGCTCCTCAATCTAGTTTCTGTCAATTATGTTTTCTCTTTGAGATCTAAACTTAAAACATCTTGCTATTTCCTCTTGCATACACAATTACCCTCTGCAAACTAGTTTTTGCTCATGTATCAGATTTCGACTCAGTTCTTTCTCATACTATTACGGAGGATTGTTGTTTCAAACTGACCATCTATCAATGTGTCTTAGACATATCACAAAAGGCAATATTAGAAGTCATTAGATCAGATTTAGAAATCAAGTGTTAATACCAGCTGTGGAGTGGATTGAAACTTCGGGTACTCCCGAAGAACTTCATTCAACAGCGGCTTGTCCACGTCTATCCATCTGCGTCTCTGGCAGAAGGTTGCCAATGCTGCAGACTTCATATCATCAAAGCGCTGCACGGAGAGCAACTTAAATCTGTCACGTTCTGCATCACGGTCTTTACCTACAATTTTTTTACTAAATTTTATAATTTTGTGTCAATCAAGGTGTTGCTTAGGCGCCCTTAGTATATTCAGCTGTCCAAGTGACTGAAGTGTAATAATTAAACTCATGCATATCCGTATCATTGAAGTTAACAAAAACATACTGGCTAAAAAACAGAAACTGAAACCAAGCTGAAGAATTCTGAAACAACTAGCACTTTATGTAAACCGAAAAACACTGAATCACCACTGAACTTTAGTACTTCAAATTGCAGCTCACTAGTCAGTAGGAAACAAACATAAAATAAATAAAATCTGTTGTTGTCACATATCAGAATACATTTCATTGCTTCTAATAAATGTTTACAGAATCAAATAATCAGAGAAAACTTTTGAAAGTCAACAAAGACAGAAAGATTTGACAATATAACTAAAACCAAACTGTAAAATCCCCCAAATAAAAATTTAACAGAAAAAGTAACTAATAACCAAATAGCACTGCTTCATGAATAAAGTTCAATACCTACCGAGACACAATTTGCAGTCAGTGACCATTCGTGGACATTCATGGCTGCTGTCATCAGCTTCATTTTCCATCATATGTGAGCTGCCCGGTGAAGACGCAGATAGCGGAGGTGGCCCACGAACTTTACTCTTTTTCACCCTAGGACACTTTTTCTGAGAATCTGAAATTAAGAAAATTCACACAAAAACAGAATGTCAAAACTAAAATATAATGTACTGCTTTACAAAATATCTTAGGCTGATAAGCATTATAATGAAAGGTTTTTGTTTGCTTTAGACTTGGATGAGTCGCCTATATAAAGAATATTAGTTCTGTGCAGCAATAGTATACATGCTTTATAGGTTTCTAGGTATGTTACTATTTCCTATTTGCACGGATGTAAAACTGTTTTTTAAAAAGAATCGTATTACAAAAATTTCATTGATAATAAATTATCGTTATTTTAAAAACTAAAAGCAAACTAATCACCAATATGACACCTTCAAGAGCTATTCAAAATTTAACAAAAACCCAACCCTTTGTTTTAATTCTAATTCACATAATTTGGAAATGTCCTCAAAACCCTTTATATCATATAACAAAAGTAAACTGTGTAGCAAAAAGACACATGCATATGCACACACTCATCACTGTTAATAACAATTTATAAAAAAAGGCAACATGAAATGATTTTTTGAAAACATTCCCTAACCTGGAAGTTTCCTTCTACGGTTCTGTAGAAAGCGTGGCAGGAAGCCATCAAACGACTTTGTGTCATAAAAACAATTCGCTGGCATGCCCAGCAAATCCCCCATCACAACAGAAGCACGAATAATGTGCATCTTGTCTGGGTAGAAGCCAAACATACTTGTCAGTTTATGGCCAGCTGTTTTGACAAGCAACTGCCGAGTGCTGACTGAAACAGCCCCAGACTCCACGTCGACACAGACTTTTCTGGCTGTCTAAAAACATTAAACCATCATTCCACTACAAATGACCTAACCTTACCAATTTTACAAATGTTTTTTCCTTTACAATATTAAATGGCCCCAAATAAAGAATCTTATTCAAATAAATATTTCACGCAAAGCCTCATAAACGAATAATCAGCCACTTTAAAAATGATTGCCATCGTCTTTACACATAAATCAATAACCAGAAGGCCTATTTAACAAAATAACTCATTTTTGTAGAAGTCGATTATACACAAGTAGTTTTTGCAGTTGAAAGTCGCGTGTATAACAAAGACCATTAGCAATGCTCTCCTCCTTTACAGAGACTTTGCATTGGCACTGTATAAAGGAGAGGGTATCAAGCTGACCTAACATTTTAAGCAACTCACTGAAAATTTATGTTGACCATGTGAATTTATAAAACTTACAGGATGGTCCATGATAAACTGTCGAAAAAGTGTAATATCAGCAAAGGGACCAAGGCCAGCTGGCGTGTTTCCTGTTGGTGATGGCGTCAGTGGCAAGCCCCTTGTAGCAGGTGGACCATCAGTAGATGTACTGCAGGATTTTTCAATATCTGCATCCTGCTGGTGAGAAGGGCCAGCCTGAGGCTATTAAAGACAGCATAACCACATAATAGTGAATTAGACCACAAACTGACTA
This sequence comes from Lumbricus terrestris, assembly GCA_949752735.1. Classification (NCBI taxonomy): domain Eukaryota; kingdom Metazoa; phylum Annelida; class Clitellata; order Crassiclitellata; family Lumbricidae; genus Lumbricus; species Lumbricus terrestris. Next base: position 43,488,132 of record OX457051.1, read on the forward strand.
CATAAACACCAACAGTAACATTTTTTGTAAGTTCCATTAAATCATTGGTTTCCAACTTTTTTGACTTTAGGGCCACTTCTTCTTATTTGAAAGACATGAGCATCACTTTTTCTGAGTTGAAGGAAATTATATGGCCATAATGCTAAAATTGAACTAGCTAAAAGCATATAAATTGCTATATTTGAATCTAAATAGAATGTTTCCTATAGATGTCAAATAAAATAATTTGTAATAGAAAATAATTGTGTTCTATCCTCTCCAAACTGGCACTTTTTTTTACATAGGACTAGTTTTTTAAATTCTCTGAGACATGAGGGCAATTTTTTACGACTGGTGTGCCACTTTTGGCCGACGACCCACGGGTTGGGAACTACTGCATTAAACTCAAAACTGACAACTGCACAGTTCATAGCATGAATTTATCACCACAATATGAGTTACAGAAGTCAAATTCACCAACTGTTTTGGCAGCATTTGCACGATATGTAATACTACCAGTCATGTAATACTACTCATTCACAATCGCCATCTGCCTAATGAAAGGTCAACTTGACCTTGTGCACGGCACAAGAGAGATATCCCAAGTCCTGCCCGTGGCAGTGTTACCAATAATATGCAAACCCACCCACCCCCATTTTGCTTTAAAACTTTAAAAAAACGCACCTGGACAACAGAACTGGTCCACATTTCTTCTTGAACCATAACCATCATAGTCTCTTTGGCTGCTGACAACTGGCTCAGCAACTCAAAATCTGGATCAACCAGTGAGCCATCACGCTCAAGCACTAATGCAACATCCTCTGCTCCAATTCCAAACTTCACTTTAACTGCAACACAAAACAGAATACTGTTGACACTTGTAATGTTTAAAAGACCAGCAATATGAATGCAAATGCTCACACACATTATAAATGCACATTTGCAAATTATGTTTAATCTAAGTTATAAACAGCAAGCCTAGAAATGAATAAATGACCATCTTAATTAAATGTGACTACCATCTGAATGCATTATTTCGGCTTGACATATATATATATAAAATAGTGACATTACATACATCCGAGTTTACAGAATGGACAAGTTAGTCTGCAACCCATGCTTATTCTGCTTAACCTTCCATTCCTAAACCTATCTTCACATATAATGCTGTATACTCATCTAACTAATTTTCGCAAATTCAAAACTCACTGCCATAGAAAAATTATTTAGAACAAGTTACAATACCCTTCATTCATTCATCCATTAAAAATATTTATAGCGCACCTTCAAAGTTACTACTTATGAGCGCTCCTGGCCCAAACTGGGCTAAAAAGGACAGTTTTTAGTTTGCATTAGAACGTGTTCGAGGAGAAATTTTTCAGCAGGCACAGGTATGGAAGAAGCCCATTTCAGATAGAAGCATGCGCATAGGATACAAGAAGTACAACCTCTTCCCAGGAGCTAAGCATTTTATAATGGACCATCCTATTATACTGCCACGGTATGAATATCAGTAAATGTAATAAATAATATCATCCTTTAACCTCAAAAGCATGCAAATGCCAGCATGTGCTACCTTCTCAATGGTTGCAAAAGGTTTGGTCGAAGGTTTGACGATGATCCTTTGACTACTGCACACAGGAAGATCCCATCATATTGGAACTGTAGGCGTGTAACCTTTTCAGCTCGGCTTTGAATATTTTCCAAAAAGTGCTAGGTCTCCAAAACCACTCACGCGTCACACAGAAATCTGAACACATCTGACCGAGACCCAAGTATAAATAGCTTTTTGAAACATGTCTGTTTGACTTGAAGCTTGATGCTCGACTGATTGCAGAAGAAACTGCTTTCACTAACTTATGGTTTGACAACGATTAATTTCTTCAACGTGGTGCAGTGTCAAAACTAATAATCGGAATTCTTACATGGTCATGGGTAATATCAAATATTTATCCTCCCACAAAATGTCAGCTGCCACAATACATCAAAGTAGCCTAACAGTTTTCATTATCGTGACAAATAACCCATATCTATATACAATACATATAATTTCCCAAGCATATTAATAATTGGTTAAATTAATTTTAACAAATTAACTCTTGCCACAGGTCAACATATTGAAATTCATAAAACCGTGCACCACACCTATACACACTGTATAGTAAATGTCCACAGACGTTAAAACTGTTATTGACAATCTATACGACCATTTTCAACAGCGCATGGCTAAGAAGCTATATACAATTATTCAAACATGCGTATATTCACGACCATTTTAAAAAAATCCCAAAATATACTCTAGTTATAGGTCAGACGCTAAGAAATAGCACAGCTAAGAACCTGTATACTATGATCCCAGCATGTTATATGGACTGGTCAAATAAAGCTTTCCCAAATTTACTCAAGCTTAAGTTCAGACGTTAAGAGTGCAATTGATAATCTATACCACCATCTTCAATAGCACGGCCCATATACAATTATCATAACATGTGTGAATTCACAACTTGTCAACAAAACTTTTCAACATGTACTTAACTTATTGAAATTCAGACATGAAACTGTACACCACTCATACATTCCCTGAAGCCAAGGAAAACGAGACGCAAAATATTGTACCTCACAATATAAAACTACACCACAAGATCGCGTGAAACGGTAAGAAATTTAAAAATATAATTACACTGAAAATACTACAAATCCTTAGAATATATGTCCATGCAAAGTACAAATATAAACATAATACTATTTGGACAATCCTATAAACTGTACAGTAGGATGTCAATTTTAACAATTAACTGACTAGTTCTTTACAATTGTAATTGATTGATTTAGGCTGGTTTGACAATTTCCTTATACACTTAATTAAATTCCATAGGTCCATTTCGAAAGTTAGCATTGCATATATCGATAGATGAAAATGCAAAATGCTTGACATGAAACGTTAGAGATCATTTTGCAAATATCCAATTTTACATTTAACATTGACAATGATTTAAATAACTTAAGTCCTGCTTTTTCATTTTCACAATTTTACATTTATTACGTGGAATGAATGCACATTGTGTAGAAAGAAATTAGTGACAAATTGAGCACCTAAATATTTTGTAAAATTTTTACATTTCAGGTTTTTATGCTTTAGATACCAAATTAACTTATTAAAATAAATTAATAAAATGTACATTTTGGAGATTAATTAATAAATTTCTAGAAACAGTACCATCTCTAAGGGTGTAGGCGTAGCTCAAAAGGAAGGCCATTCCATACCACTGGGTCAACCCCAGAAAAGGCTCGATTCTTCATGGTAGTAGTACGGTTGTACATAATGTGCACCCCATTTATTCAACACTGTTTAATAACATTGTTTTTTGTCTTTCGTTTTTTACAGATCAGTTCATTTATTGATGCAACTGCACTCAGTTCATCCAATACCTGCCACTCGCCTACAATCATCTACTGGTTCTACTTCAATTTGGAGCAGAAAATTCGAAGCGTGCAACTCATATTCCAAAAATTTTACAGCCATATCTGTGACGGACACTAGGCTTGGTTAATTCTATTTTGACAAGCTTGGTCTTGTATACTGATCAAACTGTTTGATTTTGTTCTAAGAGAGTCATGTGACAATTTTTTGCATATAAAACTACATATGCAGCACTCTTGAATAATCTGGTGCCCAGTGCTTAGCTTCAGTGTAGCAATTTATGAATTTGTTGTTTTATGTTTGCCCCCAATACACTCCCTAATACTAAATAAAATTTATTTGACATTATGTATTTAATGATTGATTGCAGTAGGCTTTCAATGTTACTATTTCACAGGGTTTGGAAGGTGACAGAATGATTGTTTGTGATTCAATAAATAATAAATAAATGTTTAACCTCTGTAAGAGCCCTATATAAGCCCATATGATGTTGTATGCACTCTGAATTGCATGGTCACCCATCTGCCACAGACAGCGCACAGATTTCCAATTCAATTTGAAAGTATTGCCTCTTGAAGAATTCCTATCAATCCATTCGATTATCTCAGGTGTATTTTTGAAAAGACAATGACATTCTATAATTTTTGGTCAGGTTAGAGAGGTTCAACCCCTTAGTCTGTATGAGGTCCCCACATATAAGTCTTTGCTACCCAGAACCAGTGTCTGACCTCCAGTTAGATTACAGTTCTGGTTCTGCCTTCAAAGCTTTCTCGTTCTCCATGAACTCTGCACCTCCGTGTTCGAACTGGCAAGTCGAACCCAACTGGACATGGATATCGGGACAACCCAAAACCTACTAACATATGCAACACTCGTGAACAATCTGGTGCTTCAGTGTACCACTTTATAAATTTGTAGTTTATGTTTACAATCAATGCTGCCTAAACACTGAACGAAGAAGACGACTCATCTATGAACTGAAGTCTTTGAACACCTTGTCAAGTTGTTTTATTGATGTGGTGTGTCCAGACAATTGTTTGAACGTTTTAGAGTTTCTGGAGTACAAGAGGTTAATATTTAAATATGACAGAAAATTAACGACCAGTTTCAGTTAGCCTAATATGTTGGCTGATATATTTTTGCGACAAAGGTGTTTTTACAATTTGTTTTTATCCTTTATATGCATTTCTCATTAAAATGCTATTATAATTACCTGTGTGTTGGCAAATTTAAAAATTTCGGTGATATATGCATGAATTTGTATGTAATGTGTAACAGTGATGCATGAGCGAAGTTCTGTAGCGTAACGGACATACAGAAAGTTCACGAGGGGAGGGGAACATGGGAGGGAGAATGAATGAGGGTACATAGCGGTGGAGGATGAGCGGACCAGAAAGTTTTTGAATTTCTACATTGCAATGGCAGCATTTTATAAGCTTTTATCTTAAAAAAACTGCTCTACTATTTCTGTGCTGAGAAGGGTGGTCTAAGACTTCACTAAATAAACGTAAAATAATAAGAATTCCACATTACCTTTTCAAAATGTCATTTTAGCAGTGACAAATAACTGATTATGGACTATCTGGTGTTATTTCAATAGAGCATTAAAGCAAGTCTTCTCTCATTGTGTTTGTTCCGCTGGAGAGTATTTAACGTTTGCTCTACTTTCGAGGAAGTTCTATCGTAGCAATACAAACTAGAAGTGTGGTCAAGATATTCAGCATGGTATGAACTTGTGGAAGAGCATCAGCGAGACATGAATTCAAAACACCAATTGCTGAAAAACATGTGCATGTAAGGCCAATATCCTCTTTCATACAACACATTTGGTAATAGAGACCATTTTTTGTGTAAATTTCAAATGGAGGGCTATGGCCGGATTTGGAGGGCTATGGCCGGATTGGCCCCCTGATCCGCCCCGATGTGGGAAATTATACTCGTGATGCTTTTCAAAGGAAAATATAGTTGCCAGAAGATAATATTGCAGTTTAATATGGAGGTTTGTGATTGGAAAAGAGTAAATTGGAAAGAATGAGTGTATGTAAAATGTAATTTGAGCGAAGCATGGCAAATTAGGTACCGGTAAGATCCTTTATTTGCATTTGACAAGGACACATGCGTTACAACGTTTGCAACAAACGATTGCATACATTTAAAAAAGATAAACTGACTGCGGCATATATGGTAAGGTCGCAGTTGCACAATTAAAATTTAATATAGCTAAATATGTATCAGTTAACAAAAATGTTTCTAAATATTTTGGATTTAAAACAAAATGGTATGAAAGGATGTCCTCTTCTGTGATGCATGCGTGTCCTTGCGAAGAGGTGACAAGAGTTAATGATTGCAGTGGTCAAAGAAATGATTTGTGGAAGAGCTTCTTGCCTGCTTTATGCAAAAAGCTCTTCTTTATTATTGATCTCACATGGACCTATGCCACGGATTTGCGAGCCTTTCTCAGGCCTGCATTAATGTGAGCAATATCATACGACATAAGAAATCTTGCTGTGGATTATTTGCATTGTTTTGATTACTTAATAAGGGGTCGCTGGAAAAACCACGTAGGCCTAGAGCTTTGAGAAATATAGGTCCTGCTGTCTTATTTGGCTGATAAGGAAGTATTTTTGGAAATATATAGCAATTATTATATTCGCACTTATATTCTTGTTCTGTCACAGGCTAGAAGCCATAGAAAGCCAGAGACGTAAAAATTAACTTTGAAATCAATTTAGAAGGACGGGTAAAAACCTAGGCTACTATATATCTACGTCAATGTCTACAAGATTATTAATGCCATAAGTTTTGTTTTGAAAAAAAATCGAATCGGGTATTGAACCCGGAATTCGTCAATTCGTCAAACACGTACAACATTGAAGCAGTGGATAAATTCATTGGGCCACAAAAATCACCGGTTTACGCATGTTAAAATCCGATGATGTAGCCTACGTCTGGGCGCCGAATATTATACGTGTCCATTTCTTTAATACGATCATAAATGTTATGCTCCTGCTTCAATGTTTCTTTAACTTGGAAGGTTGCATCAGCTATATAGGCTTACATTGGAAGTTTGCATTTAAGGTGTTGTCACATAATAATTATTTAATGTGGTGTGGGCATGTCTTAGCATGGACTGTCGAGCACGTGCATCGACCATCGACCAGTATTTTGCATTTATTAGACTAATGGCCACTCATTCATTTCATTAATTTCAAGAATTTATATAGCGCATCTCTAAGAAATTCACTCAGTAGCGCTCCCAGTCCAACCACGGCGAATCAAAAAAGTTTTAAGGAGCTTGTGGAAGACTAATGAGTCACTGCATAGGCCACTATGCGAAAAGTTTTGAAAAAATGTGAAATACGCGGAAAATTCATATTGACACGACAACAAATTAATTACACTTTTGAAAATATGTGAATTATTTTATTATCGTTCGGTTGCGGTGTTGAACGGGTTTATTTGTATAATGGTTATTCAATCGGCCGTCTCATCTTTCAAATCCATGCATTACCCACAGCGCATCGCTTGCAGAATTTCTGTTTTGGTCCGGCGCTGCTTTGAGGGTTTAGCTCCTTAATAGGCCTACAGTAATTGCACGAGCTCTGCTGCTCCACAACACACGTCCAACGCCGCTGCTCTCTCAGCTCAGATGCACAAGCGGAACTTATTGTTCCCCGTTCACGGACTGCAATCAGGCAGCGCCGTTTTTGCTTTCTCTGTGGTTAGTCCTGCGACCTGAAATGAGCATCATGTTATCCTTCGTCAAATACCTATTGCTCTCTCTCTGCTTCATTTCTTTCTCTTCTTATTCGACCGGGGTTGGACTGTGAACGCTCCTGAGCAGTAAACCTTGAAGGAGCGCTATAGCAAATTCTCAGTAAATAAAAACATACTTTTTCGCTAGGGCATAGGCTATCCCGCATGTTAGCTGCTTTGTAAGGCGCCCTTGGCTGTGTTACTGCGCCATATAAATTGTCGAAATTATTTATGGTTATGGCACATATGGTTATGCCGACAATCTTGATGCCCGACCAATGAGACGCAAGCTGTAAGTCACGTGATTGCAGCGTCTCGACTGATAAGAGTAACGTTGACTCGTTTACATACTATTTTCTGTATAATAGTTAAACAGATATTGTCGGTTATTTAATACAGTAGATCTTCTGTATATTGACATTTTATTTTTGCAATGCATCCATGTTATTCCGCTCAGGTGTGACTTCTCACACCTAGCAAATTCCTGCGCGCCGCATTGTGCTGTTCAAAAGTTGCAAATTTGCTTTAATAATCCTGCTCAGTCTTATTCTCATATATTGATATATTGCATAACGAATAAAATGTTAAATCGCTTGCTTAGAAAAATTATTTAACACGCTTATAGTCGTCAAATTTGCTTCGCTTTACCCGAACTATATTCTGCGCTGAAGTACACAGGCAAAGATAATTTGGTCTTTGACGTAGTGATTCGTTCGACAGGCGTTAGCATATTTCACTACGCTGAGTGTTACGTTGCGCTATGTAAATATGAGTAACTAGTACGTCAATTATGAGCAAGTAGTACGTCACGGAGTCCTGACGTATCCAGTACGTCATTTTTTTGACGTTCTGGTTCTAAGAGTGTACAAAACAAAACAAAAATTACACGAGTGACGAAGCACAGACGATGTTTTAGAATCCGTTCTTCTTTTTCTAGCGCAATTCTTCAGCTATTCCGTCAGCTGCAGTTGAGCGCGAAAAAATGAAAAGATGTTCGTCCAACATCAGACTATTTCCTGGATAAATGAGAGAAACCCCGGAGGTATTGGAGACGCCTCCCTCCGCCTGCTGGCTGTTGAAAAGGAGACACTCCCTCCCTCCCTCTGCCGCGTGAACGAAGGCGGTGATCAGCAAACATATTCGTGATAAACACTTATGAGGAAAACACGTATATCTAAAAATAACCTGCTTGTTCAATGTTCATCAACAAGCCATTATGAAAAACCATTGAGCTATATTAATAGGTACATGGAAACATACAAGCGGAATACACAACGGGGGTGGGGAGGAATGGGAAGAGACAAAGGTTCCTGTGTCCCATTGTTCTGTTTTCGTTTGTCTTTAAGAGTTCGACGACATTCGATGCCAAAGAAAGAAGCTTATTAGTCTAATTAAAATCATCTATGAACGTAAGAACAAAAATTTATCAGAGACGACAACAACTGTTGTCTACATTTATTCGCGTCACGCATTATAAGCGCCAAACAACGGATGGTCACAGACGGATGCTAGTCACAAACAACAAGCAGCAGGTGAGCATAAAAAGTGTGGATAACGTGCAAAAAGCGCCAACAACAAGGAAGCTATAGAGTACGGAAGCCTATAGGGACATGTGATTTTTTGTATTAAATTTTATCTAGAGCGTACTAGATAAATAAAAAAATCGCATGTCCACTATGGGCTTCCGTAATAAAGTGTGTTAGAAAGCGGAAGGATAATAAGGTGTGCATGCTGAAAACACGTGGTCGCAATTAAAGGTGTTATGAACAGACAGCAGATGGTGACAACGGGTAAAATTGAATTCACCGCAGTTCAGAACAATTCAAGTTCAGTTCAACAATTTCTGCGTTCAGTTTATCATGAAAAAATTAATTTTCACTTTACAATGGCAGAATTTTAAGCTGTCATTTTAACAAAATAATTGCTAGACTATTTCAGTGCTGATAAGAGTGGTCTTAGATTTCAGTAAGTATACTTACAATCATAACAATTTATTGCCTTGTTTCTACATTTTAACGGTATCAGTTTCAAATGTCAGCGTAGCAAAATTACTCTATTAGGTCTGTAGCAGTGCTGATAAGAAAATGAGTGTTTTATTTATAATTACAATAATAATTATTGATTTTCACTTTCGTCATCATCACCATCGTCGTCATCATCAGATGTCAAGTCGATTGGATTTTCTGCTGATTGACGACTGAATGGAATTCCATCAGATGATAATGATGATGATGATGATGATGATGATGATGATGATGATGATGATGATAATGATGATGATGGTGATGGTGATGATGATGATGATGATGATGATGATGATGATGATGATGATGATGATGATGATGATGATGATGATGATGATGATGATGATGATGAAGGTGATGGTGATGACGATGACGATGATGATGATGATGATGATGATGATGATGATGATGATGATGATGACGACGACGACGATGATGATGACGACGACGATGATGATGATGATGATGATGATGATGATGATGATGATGATGATGATGATGATGATGATGATGATGATGATGATGATGATGATGATGATGATGATGATGATGATGATGATGATGATGATGATGATGATGATGATGATGATGATGATGATGATGTAGTAAGAGTGAGCAACGCTGTGTCTCTACAATCTTCACGACCTCTGCTTCTGTTCATCTGTCATCGTTCGATCGAATTCCTTTGAGTCGTCAATCAACATAAATTCCAATCGACTTGACATCAATCCTACTTCCTCCAATCACTCTTCCTCCTCAAAAGCTTCTTTACCTTCCCTACATTCCTTCATCGTCTTCTTCTTCTCCTTTTTCCTTCTCTCCTCATTCTTCTCAGCTTCTCCTCCCCCATTTCATCCAGCTCAGCCTCTCCTTCCTTCCACCTCTTCATCATCAACACAAAGGCAAACGCCCTATTTCGCTGCCGTTACAGAAACCCTTCTCTCTCTCTCCGTGTCTCTTCCTGTCTCTCTCTGTGTCTCTCTCTCTCTCCGTGTCTCTCTCTCTCTGTCTCTCTCTGTGTCTTTCTCTTCCTCCTCTCTCTCTCCCTCCTCTCAACCGACCGAACGACCGATCGAGTGGTCGAGTGGTCGAGTGACGGAGAGACACAAATGAGCGAACGGTGGTTGTTGTGTTGCATGATCATCGACGGTTGGATCGTTTGATTGGATGAAGCGAAGAGTTTTCGTCCAATTAGCAAAAGAATTTTTTTCATCCGTAGACTTAACGAAGCAAAACATTCAGACGTTAACGTTAAGACGTTTAACTTGTCATAACAGAAGTTAACGACTGCGAAGACGGAGACAGAGACAGACCGACTGACAGAGAAGCATCTCAACAGTTCTTAAGAGATGAAGGTTGGATGATGATGATGATGATGATGATGATGATGATGATGATGATGATGATGATGATGATGATGAAGGTTGGATGATGATGATGATGATGATGATGATGATGATGATGATGATGATGATGATGATGATGATGATGATGATGATGATGATGATGATGATGATGATGATGATGATGAAGGTTGGATGATGATGATGATGATGATGATGATGATGATGATGATGATGATGATGATGATGATGATGATGATGATGATGATGATGATGATGATGATGATGATGATGATGATGATGATGACGATGATGATGATGATGATGATGATGACGATGATGATGATGATGATGATGATGATGACGATGATGATGATGATGATGATGATGATGATGATGATGATGATGATGATGATGATGATGATGATGATGATGATGATGATGATGATGATGATGATGATGATGATGATGATGATGAAGGTTGGATGATGATGATGATGATGATG
>OX457051.1:43504160-43541660 GCA_949752735.1 Lumbricus terrestris
GGAGAAGAAGGAGGAGGAGGAGGAGAAGAAGGAAAAGGAGGAGAAGAAGAAGGAGGAGTAGGAGGAGGATTGGATTTTTCGTTTCCATCGAAAGACGTTTTCTCGTTGACTGCCAACGTTAAACTCTGCAGGGAATAACAATAAAAAAAATTATGATGTGGTGACCACTGGATATGTTTTTTAAAGTTACGGATCTTGAAAGAGGCGCCGAAGAGAGATGTGGGAGAAGAGGAGAATGAGGGAGGAGGAGGAGGAGGAGAAGGAAGAAGATGAGAATAAGAAAGACGAGGAGAAGAGGAAGATATGGAGAAGAGGAAGTTCATCTGGAATGTAATCTTGTAACGGATCGAATGAAGAAAAGGATTTGACACACGTGATGTCGGTTGATCAATGGAGCAGAGGAGAGTTATTCAAAGCGGGATTTCTATTTTTGAAAAGAAGTCTCTCAAATGAGTGATTGATGATGAAGATGATGAAGATGAAGATGAAGACGAAGATGACTAGACTCTAGTCAGCCGTCTGAGATTCTTTCTCTGCTTCACAGATATCCGCGTCAGAGATTCTTCTCTGCTTCCGCCCAGAATCCAAATATTGACGCATTCGGTACGGAAGACGCAGGTCTGCCAAGTCAGACAGACGATGATAATGAGTAGGAGAAGGAGGAGGAGAGGGAGGAGGCGATGGAAGACGAGAGGGAAGAGGAGAGGGAGGAGGAGAGGGAGGAGAAGAGTGAGGAGGAGAGGGAGTAGGAGGGGAGTAGAAGAGGGAGGAGGAGAGAAAGTAGGAGAGGGAGGAGAAGAGTGAGGAGGAGAGGGAGTAGGAGGGGGAGTAGAAGAGGGAGGAGGAGAGGAAGGAGGAGAGGGAGGAGGAGAGGGAGTAGGAGAGAGAGGAGGAAAGGGAGTAGGAGAGAAAGAAGGAGAGGGAGTAGGAGAGGGAGGAGGAGAGTGAGGCGAGGGAGGAGGAGAGGGAGTAGGAGAGGGAGGAGGAGAGGGAGGAGGAGAGGGAGTATGAAGGAAAGGAGGAGAGGGAGTAGGAGAGGGAGGAGGAGAGAAAGTAGGAGAAGGAGGAGGAGAGGGAGGAGGAGAGGGAGTAGGATAGGGAGGAGGAGAGGGAGGAGGAGAGGGAAGAGGAGAGAGAGTAGGAGAGGGAGGAGGAGAGGGAGGAGGAGAGGGAGTTGGAGAGGGAGGAGGAGAGGGAGTAGGAGAGGGAGTAGGAGAAGGAGGAGGAGAGGGAGGAGGAGAGGGAGTAAGATAGGGAGGAGGAGAGGGAGTAGGATAAGGAGGAGGAGAGGGAGTAGGAGAGGGTGGAGGAGAGGGAGGAGGAGAGGGAGTAGGATAAGGAGGAGGAGAGGGAGTAGGAGAGGGTGGAGGAGAGGGAGGAGGAGAGGGAGTAAGATAGGGAGGAGGAGAGGGAGTAGGATAAGGAGGAGGAGAGGGAGTAGGAGAAGGAGGAGGAGAGGGAGGAGGAGAGGGAGTAAGATAGGGAGGAGGAGAGGGAGTAGGATAAGGAGGAGGATAGGGAGGAGGAGAGGGAGGAGGAGAGTGAGGCGAGGGAGGAGGAGAGGGAGTGGGATAGGGAGGAGGAGAGAGAGGAGGAGAGGGAGGAGTAGAGTGAGGAGGAGAGGGAGTAGGAGAGGGAGGAGGAGAGGGAGGAGGAGAGTGTGGAGGAGATGGAGGAGGAGAGAGAGTAGAAGAGGGAGGAGGAGAGGGAGGAGGAGGAGAGGGAAGAGGAAGTGGGGAGATGGGAGAAGATAAAGAGGAGAAATAAGAGAAGAATAAGGAAGAAGATGGCGAGGAAGAGGAGCAAAAGGAGGGAGAAGAGGTGGAAGGGATGAGGCGGAAGAGTAGGAGGAGGGGAAAGAAGAGGAGTAAGAAGGAGAGAAAGATGAAGAGGAAGGAATGAGTATGATGAGAGTATGAGGAGATGAGGAGATAAGGAGATGAGAGGTGATGTCTGATTTCGCACCGGGAAGCGCTGACCGATCGGCCGAGGTCAGACAAATGAGGTCTGACACCGTTCGTGCTATGGATGATAATTGTAGGTGCAGCGGTTGTCACGAGAGAAGTCGGCACCTTTGTGAATGGAAGACGAAATATGGGTTAGGAAAAGAATAGATGGGAGAGAGAAAAAGAATAGGCAACCACAGTCTGGGTCAGTTGGTGGAGGGTGTAGAAGGGTGGAGAAGGGTGGAGAAGGGTGGAGAAGGGTGGAGAAGGGTGGAGAAGGGTAGAGAAGGGTGGAAAAGGGTGGAGACGGGTGGAGAAGGATGGAGAAGGGTGGAGAAGGGTGGAGAAGGGTGGAGAAGAGTGGAGAAGAGTGGAGAATGGTCGAGAAGGGTGGCGTAGGGTGGAGAAGGGTGGAGAATGGTCGAGAAGGGTGGAGAAGGGTGGAGAAGGATGGCGTAGGGTGGAGAAGAGTGGAGAAGAGTGGAGAATGGTCGAGAAGGGTGGAGAAGGGTGGAGAAGGGTGGAGAATGGTGGAGAAGGGTGGAGAAGGGTGGAGAAGAATGGCGTAGGGTGGAGAAGGGTGGAGAATGGTCGAGAAGGGTGGAGAAGGGTGGAGAAGGATGGCGTAGGGTGGAGAAGGGTGGAGAAGGGTGGAGAAGAGTGGAGAAGAGTGGAGAATGGTGGAGAAGGGTGGAGAAGGGTGGAGAAGGGTGGAGAATGGTGGAGAAGGGTGGAGAAGGGTGGAGAAGAATGGCGTAGGGTGGAGAAGGGTGGAGAAGGGTGGAGAAGAGTGGAGAAGAGTGGAGAATGGTCGAGAAGGGTGGAGAAGGGTGGAGAAGGGTGGAGAATGGTGGAGAAGGGTGGAGAAGGGTGGAGAGGGGTAGAGAAGAGTGGAAAAGGGTGGAGAAGGGTGGAGACGGGTGGAGAAGGGTGGAGAAGGGTGGAGAAAGGTGGAGAAGAGTGAAGAAGGGTGGAGACGGGTAGAGAAGAGTAGAGAAGGGTGGAAAATGGTAGAGAAGGGTAGAAAAAGGTGGAAAATGGTGGAGAAGGGTGGAGAAGGGTGGAAAGGGGTTGAGAAGGGTGGAGAAGGGTATAGAAGGGTGGAAAAGGTGGAGAAGGGTGGAGAAGGTTAGAGAAGAGTGGAAAAGGGTGGAAAAGGGTGGAAAAGGGTGGAAAAGGGTTGAGAAGGGTGGAGAAGGGTGGAGAATGGTGGAGACGGGTGGAGAAGAATGGAGAAGGATGGAGAAGGGTGGAGAAGGGTAGAGAAGGGTGGAAAAGGGTGGGAAAGGGTGTAGAAGGGTGGAGAAGAGTGGAGAAGGGTGTAAAAGGGTGGAAAAGGGTGGAGAAGGATGGAGAAGGATGGAGAAGGATGGAGAAGGGTGGAGAAGGGTAGAGAAGGGTGGAAAAGAGTGGAGTAGGGTGGGGTAGAGTGGAGACGGGTGGAGAAGGATGGAGAAGGATGGAGAAGGGTGGAGAAGGGTGGAGAAGGGTGGAGACGGGGGTAGAAGGATGGAGAAGGGTGGAGAAGGGTAGAGAAGGGTGGAAGAGAGTCTAAAAGGGTGGAGAAGGGTGGAGAAGGGTGGAGACGGAGGGAGAAGGATGGAGAAGGATGGAGAAGGGTGGAGAAAGGTGGAGAAGGGTGGAGAAGAATGGAGAAGGATGGAGAAGGGTGGAGAAGGGTAGAGAAGGGTGGAGAAGGATGGAGAAGGATGGAGAAGGATGGAGAAGGGTGGAGAAGGGTAGAGAAGGGTGGAAAAGGGTGAAGGTGGCTCCAGGATATGACCAGAAAATACAGAAAAGTGTGAAGAAGGCGAAGACAGTTGCCATGAATGTGAATGTAAAGAAAAATGCGTAGAAGAATGTTGAGAATGTTATGAAGAAGTGAAAGTAAGTAAGTAAGTAAGAATATTCTTTATTATACCACCAGCAAACGCACAGCAGTTTACAGAGGAAATAAATAATGGAAAACATTCATGCAAAGTTATATAAAATTCGCATAATAAAACTGTTTCTGGCAAAATAATCAACTCTAGGAAGGGTTAGAAGGATTACTAGCAGAAAAAAATAATGTGAAACACAGAGCGAGGAACCAGTTTATTAGTGAGCGATCAATGTATTTGAAGTGTCGGCCAATGTATACATTATAATAATATTGTTGCTTCGCTCTTTGGTAACTACCATCTCTAATATTCTGACGCGGTGATTGAGGTTTACTTTCTGCTCCTCATTGATCTCTGTTGTATTACAAATCCAAAGTCTGTAAGTGGGTGATTTGTTACTGCAAATGAAATTGGTCCCATTCTCCATCTCTATGACTTTGACTGAAATCTGATGTCTTTGATTTAAACTCGATGAATTAGAAGCGAATAAAATAAAACAAAGAGTAAATGAATGAGAAACTTAAACTTCGGCGTTGCATTCTTCCAAGGTCGACGCTCGAGGCAAACATGAATCTCACCCGTCTTACATTACGTAATCTGACCCTAACCTCATCCCTAACCCTAACCATAACCCTAACTTCTTCATCCATAACCAACTTATTCACTCACTTGCAAGTTTTGTTCATAGCAAAACGATACTAGCAATGGCGAATCAAAGAAACAGAGACAGACAATAATAGCAGAGCAAATAACCAGACAGTCACCAAGACAGACAGATGGAATACAGACAGACAGAAAAAACATACAGACATACGGAAAGAGAGACAGAAGTACAAGACGATGACCAGGCGATAGAAATTTTTCCCAGGGATGGAAAATTCGATAATCCGGAAATTGTGGTTCAAGGGACGAATCCCAAAGGGGTCAAAGGTCTCCCTCCCACGGAGCCGGGTCTGCGTTTGAAGGAATGCTTTTTGGACAAAATACACTAAAACATCAGAGCGAGAGAAGTTTGGAGACGCTGGAAGATGGTTTTTTTAGGAAGTATCTGTTGAATCGATTGAGAGAAGACGATCAGAAAACTCGATCAGAAGAAGAAGAAGAAGAGGAAGAAAGAGAGACTCTGCAATATCGTTGAATTTCGATGGGTTAATGAATTTGCCCTCTGTCTATCTGTCTATCTGTCTGTCTATCTGTCCATCTGTCTATCTGTCTGTTTGTTTATCTGTTTATCTGTCTGTCTATCTGTCTGTCTGTTTATCTGTCTATTTGTCTATCTGTCTATCTGTCTATCTGCCTGTCTGTCTATCTGTCTATCTGTCCATCTGTCTGTTTGTGTGTCTGTCTATCTATCTATCTGTTATGAAGCCGACATTGATGAGTGCGTTTGCGAATGAACTGGGTTGAGGTGAAGGTGAAGACATGAGAGGGAAGAAGCCAGAGATCATCTTACTCACTTTATCAGTCACGGATCAATGAAGCGATCAGAAGAAGGAGAAGCGATGCTGACCACATTCATTGTCCGACGCCGTTTAACTGATGTATGATGGTCAGTTGGTCAGTTGGTCCAGTGGTCAGTTGATCAAAGTAGATCATCGACTGAATTCTATCTCCTCATGTTATATTCTGAGGTCGGATCAAGTCTTAGGATCATGATCATCTGTTGGATGTTTTGATCATAATTTTTAATTAATTAATTCTGTAAATCGATTTAAATTACAACAGTAGGTCTTTGGTGGTCTTTGGTCCTCGCCTTCGATGGTCCTATATAGTCTTGTATGGTCCTTTCAATTATTCAGGTCCTATAATGGTCCTTTGATGGTTCTAACAGTTGAGAGCCCGTGTGTAAAGCATCCTGAAAGCAGCTTGCTATACACGTAGACATGGTTAGGTAAGAATTCCTTCGAGCGCCTCTGAGTATAGAGCTTGAACGGGTGCTATAGCAAATGTGAGATTATAATGTAAAAATAATAATAATAATACAGTGCAAAATGACAAAAATACTGTAGGCTATTTGACATCCAATCGGAGTATCCCGCCATCTGGCGAATATTGGGAAAGCAGAACGTTGCAGTAGGTTCGATAGAGTGGGCGCAGTGGCCACCTGGCGAATGGAAGAGCAACGATTAAAATACGGAATGTAGTAATTATTGTTCTAATGTCACTCAAAAGATGCATCACATCGCTAGGTATCGATTAGGCGACAAATCTTCAGCTGAAGTCATTCTTAGTAATTCGAAAACATTCGGAAACATTCAGAGTAAATTGAGAATCATTCGTAATCGTTCGGAGACATTCAAAATCATTCGAAATTATTCGAAATCATTCGATATCATTCGAAATCACTTGAAATTATTCGGAACCATTCGGAATCATTCGAAATCATTTGGAATCGTTCGGAGACATTCGAAATCATTCGGAATCATTCGAAATTATTCGGAATCATTCGGAATCATTCAAAATCATTCGAAGTCATTCCAATCATTCGGAATCATTCGAAATCATTTGGAATCATTCGAAATAATTTGAAATTATTCGGAAACATTCGGAATCATTCGAAATCATTCCAATCATTTGGAATCATCCGGAATCATTCGGAATCATTCGGAATCATTCGGAATCATTCGAAATCATTTGGAATCGTTCGGAGACATTCGAAATCATTCGGAATCATTCGAAATTATTCGGAATCATTCGGAATCATTCAAAATCATTTGAAATCATTCCAATCATTCGGAATCATTCGAAATCATTTGGAATCATTCGGAATCATTCGAAATCATTTGGAATCGTTCGGAGACAGTCGAAATCATTCGGAATCATTCGAAATTATTCGGAATCATTCGGAATCATTCAAAATCATTCGAAGTCATTCCAATCATTCGGAATCATTCGAAATCATTTGGAATCATTCGAAATAATTTGAAATTATTCGGAAACATTCGGAATCATTCGAAATCATTCAAAATCATTCGAAATCATTCCAATCATTCGGAATCATTCGGAATCATTCGGAATCATTCGGAATCATTCGAAATCATTTGGAATCGTTCGGAGACATTCGAAATCATTCGGAATCATTCTAAATTATTCGGAATCATTCGGAATCATTCAAAATCATTCGAAATCATTCCAATCATTCGGAATCATTCGAAATCATTTGGAATCATTCGGAATCATTCGAAATCATTTGGAATCGTTCGGAGACAGTCGAAATCATTCGGAATCATTCGAAATTATTCGGAATCATTCGGAATCATTCAAAATCATTCGAAGTCATTCCAATCATTCGGAATCATTCGAAATCATTTGGAATCATTCGAAATAATTTGAAATTATTCGGAAACATTCGGAATCATTCGAAATCATTCAAAATCATTCGAAATCATTCCAATCATTCGGAATCATTCGAAATCATTTGGAATCATTCGAAATAATTTGAAATTATTCGGAAACATTCGGAATCATTCGAAATCATTCGAAATCATTCCAATCATTTGGAATCATCCGGAATCATTCGGAATCATTCGAAATCATTTGGAATCATTCGAAATCATTCGAAATTATTCAGAATCATTCGGAATCACAAAGATTCATTCAACTGTTCGTTTCTTTCATTTCTCCTCCATTTAACTACGGAGCACCATGCCAAAAATGATTTAAAAAATGATAATAAAAAAATAATAAAAAAATGATAATAAAATAATTTCAAAAATGAGACAAGAGAAAGACAGGAGCAAGTCAAGAGAATGACATCATCAAGAGAAGAGAAAGAGAAAAGCAAGAGAAGAGAAAGACAGAAGCGGATGTGGTGGAGACGTCGTTGATAGAGACGAATCATCGTAGACTTGATGTCGATGATGAGGTTCTGGTTACAACGCCGCAGAAATTCAGTCGCCATCGTCGTAATAAGACAAACGTCAATGACTGCGATGACGATGATGATGTCGTCCAATCATTGTCTGGAGAAGATGTTGACTACTGCAAAGGATGCTGCTGATGCTGCTGCTGTTCGTTGACGACAAAAGAAGAAGAGAGGTCTAGATCTAGGATGATGGAATGTAGCTGGAAGGTGCGGTTGATGAGGCTATTACAACGTCAGCGCAATGTACATCTGTCATCCTTTTCACATAATGTTGTCCTCAACTTTCCACCACCACCTCCTCCTCCTCCTCCGCCTCCTCCTCCTCGTACTCTTGCTCCAGTTCCACCCAACGCTCATCCTCCTCGTACTAGCCTACTCTTTCCACTATACGCTGAATTCACGGCTGTAATCATAGGCGAATATTATTATGAACGACACAGAAACCGTTCTTCAGTCTAAGTCTGAAAACTCTTCTCGTTTCAACATAATTTTTTTTTATTTCGTCGTTTATTTTCATCCGTCTCTTCAGAAACTTTGTTGAAATAGTTTCTGTGGGTTACATTGTTTGCGTGGGACCGATAATAACGTTAGCATAGAAGACGTGTCATTTAATCTAGACTTGAATACTACGTAGAAGTAATGTGAATTTATAACAAGCACGGTTAATTTCTTACACGATATCTTTAGTAAATATATTTGAAGACTTTGAAGTACCGGTAAAGTATAGCCTAGCTGTATAAATTTCAAATTTTAAATTATTTTTCTGCTTGCCTTTTTCTGCTTTCTTTAGACTGGCATCCACTTCCAGGATAATATGGTTAATTTGTGGGAGAAAGAAGAGCGAAACTGCGAGGCAGAGAAAGAGGAGGCGTCAAACAATAGCATTTCTTATTATATTATCCATTTCGCATTGGTATCGTTGACTGCATTTTCTCCTCGCCATAAGGATGCGACGTGTTTGTCTATGTCTCTATAGCTGCCTGTCTGCCTGCCTGTCTGTCTGTCTTCTGCCTGTCTTCTGCCTGTCTGTCTGTCTTTTCGTTTGTCTGTCTGCCTGTGTGACTGACATAATATGGCAAGCATACAATTGCTTCTGACGAACGAGGAAGTCGATCGAGTGTACGATGATCAACAGACACACGACGTAAGAAGAAAACATCTGAGGAAAGCAATAATCATAAATATCGATGCTCACGTCACGTGACAGGTAGCATAGTTTTTCTTAGCGATAGAGGGAAATTCTCAAAGGACGTCATCGTTGAATTACTTTGTGTATATTATTCAATGACTGGAGTGGAGAACAGAATTCTAAGAGTCTGAAACAGGGCTTTTTTAACGTGCAGTTGTACACAAAATGTGCAGTTCTAAATGGATTTGTGCAGTTGTATAAAAAATGTAGAAGCACTTCTGTGCAGTTAAATCCAATTGAAAAAAAGCAATTTCCCTCCGATCGTTAGTAATTTACCATGGAGGATGGTAAAGGAAAGAATGGGTTGTGCAGTTCTAAAAATTCCTTAAAAACAGCCCTGGTCTGAAAAGAGGGAGCTAGTATGAAAATGTCTCCTTCTTCAGCTCATAGTCATTCCAGCTGGAATGAACCCGTCGCTGGGATGGGTCAGCCACTCGGATCCGTTGTCTCCATCTGGATCTATCATCACCGTTGTCCGGTTTTCACCTTGAGGTCCTTCCTGAATTACCTTCCTCTATCTCTTCCTCTACCGCCCCTCACCACCCCCCAACCCCGACTGCGTTGTCCTTGCGCAACCTTCGTTGTTTAATGTTGGTATCCTCCCACTCGCTCTACATGACCATAAAATTATAACAGCTGACTTCTCGTACATCTACGTTGTCAGACTGTCAGCTAATAATTATACAGACAAATCCTATGTTCGCATCATTTATTTGCCTGTATTCTAAAGAAAGTCCCAAGTGTCATCATTAATAAATTCTTGCTTCCTCTCTCTCTCTCTCTCTCTCTCTCTCTCTCTCTCTCTCTCTCTCTCTCTCTCTCTCTCTCTCTCTCTCTCTGTCTCTGTCTGTCTGTCTGCCTGTCTCTCTCTCTCTCTCTCTCTCTCTCTCTCTCTCTCTCTCTCTCTCTCTCTCCATTCTTCTGCCCCCATCCAGCTGAAAGTCTATAATTAGCAGAATTATTAAGATCATAAATAAATATGATGCAACATAAATTCGTGATCATGGATTACTATTTGCGGATAAAAATGTGAAGCTGTATAAATTTACGGATTATGATCCACAGATAAAAACGGATCTCTTTAAGAATTCATGAGTTTGGATTACAGTTCATAAAGAAATATGATGTCGCCGCTGAGGCTTCTGGGTTTGGAATACGATCCATAGATAAAAATAACTTTATAAGCGGAAGAAGGAAGAGAGATGGAAAGAGAGGAAAGGGGAAAAGGGTGACGTACATGTATGATATGGATTTTTGATTCATCAGACGAGTAGACGCAACTTGGGTTAACAGCCTGACACGGGCAAAACAACTCACACTGACAGGTGAACCCCATGTTCACAAGAGAGACGGACAGCGAGAAATACAAACAGACGCAATCACGCTCACACGCCTACACACGCCTACACACCCACCATAGGCACATTTTCCATTGGCTTGTTGACCCACCCACTACCACCAACCAACCGCCCGACCCACCAACCCACCGACCGTTCTGCTGTTTGGTGTTTCTCTGATCGTCTGTGTTGCGATCGTAAATCGGTCGTAATTAAAACTAATTGCCTCTTTTCCTCCTTTCCCCCTTTTCCTCCTCTTCCTTCTTTTCCTTCTTTTCCTCCTCTTCCTTCTTTTCCTTCTTTTCCTCCTCTTCCTTCTTTTCCTTCTTTTCCTCCTCTTCCTTCTTTTCCTTCTTTTCCTCCTCTTCCTTCTTTTCCTTCTTTTCCTCCTCTTCCTTCTTTTCCTTCTTTTCCTCCTCTTCCTTCTTTTCCTTCTTTTCCTCCTCTTCCTTCTTTTCCTTCTTTTCCTCCTCTTCCTTCTTTTCCTTCTTTTCCTCCTTTTCCGTTTTGCGTCGAATGAAACGGATCGTCCATCCGTCCTTGGAACGGAAGTGACGTAGCAGAGTAATGGGGTCGAAGGTCATCGTCAGGTGATGATTGTGTGAGCAGGTGAAAGACATGGAAAGAGGTTGAGAGAAGGGCAAAGGTCAGTGGGGGTCAGGATCCGCTGAGATGGGGGCGGGGGTGAGGGGTGGGGTGGGGGGCGGGAGTTCAACGGAATACTTTTGGGAAATGGCGGATGTTGATTGTTGAATGTCTGTCAATTGGGTCACTTGCCAGACAAACATAGAAAATTGGAATAGAGAGTGAGATAATGTCAATGAAGAGATGATTGAGATGATTGAAATGATTGAGATGATTGAGATGATGTCAATGAAGAGATGATTGAGATGATTGAGATGATCTAATCATGATGAGGTGAGTGAAATCATCTTACAGAAAGATGATGATCATCATCATCATGATTATCAATGATGGAGATGATCTTTGAGGCAATTGTTGTTCGGAAGAAAATTCTTTGCCAACTGATTAGAAATTCACGACTCACGCGAAGAATTAGCGTCAAAACAGACAAAAGTAAATATTCTTAATAATTGTGACAAATTAATTATTTTTAGAAGCGCTGCACAGATTAGTTGGTCCATATTATTAATAACAATAATAATAATAATAATAATAATAATAATAATAATAATAATAATAATAATAATAATAATAATAATAATAATAATAATGATAATAATAATTCAGAGGCACATTTCAGGATGGTTGTGGAACCTGGGACGAGGCCTGATTTCTCGGAGATTCATTTTTATAATAATAATAATAATAATAATAATAATAATAATAATAATTGGGACAGACCCCTAGTTGAAAAGGACAAGGCGGAAATCCGCCAGAGCGCCGTCGGGTTAGTCAACCGAGCCAGGCTGGACGCGTCGGGCAGCCCCCATTCAGCTGACTGGCTGTTCGCGCTTCCAATCGCCGCTTGTGGCCTTGTCCTGGTTAACGAGGCTGTCCGGGTGGCGGTGGGCCTGAGGTTGGGCTTGGACTTGTGTGGTCCTCACACTTGCCAATGTGGCGAGGGAGTTGGCCCCGAAGGCCATCATGGCTTCGTCTGTAGGAGAGCTATGGGTCGATCCCTTCGTCACCACGCCATAAATGACATCATTTGGCGTGCCCTTCTCAGAGCTGACATCCCAAGCATCAAGGAACCGGCGGGTCTCTTTAGATCCGATGGAAAAAGGCCGGACGGGGCAACCCTCATACCCTGGTCAGGGGGGAAATACTTGGCGTGGGATGCCACCATCGTTCATACCTGTGCCGCCTCGTACATAACCCACCCGAACGGTTTGGTCGGGCCTGCATCAGTGCAGGCGGCCATCCGCAAAGAACAAAAATACGGAGGCCTGCCCACTTCGCACATCTTCCAGCCGGTGGCCATAGAGACATTGGGACCACTCAACCCGTCGGCCTCAGACTTCATAAATGAAATTGGCAGCCGCATCTCTTCTATCAGTGGTGACAGACGTGAAGCCTTCTTCCTTTTTCAGCGTCTGTCCGTTTGTATTCAACGCCACAACCTGATCGCTTTCAAAGGTTCTTTTACCTCACACCCTGAAGACGAGGCCTGACCCACCAGACATTTTCTTCAATTAATAATAGTCCATAAGTCCCTGGGGGAATGAAGTACCTCAGGGCAAAAAAAAAAAAAAAAAAAAAATAATAATAATAATAATAATAATAATAATAATAATAATAATAATGATATCGGTCCTTACGTAGAGGAAGCACTTTTATATAAGGCTCTCCTCACTTATTCACAGGACAATGATTGAGTATATTTGTAGCTCCGTTTACTTTCAGCTGGTAATAAAACTCATCTACCAAACTGCACAGCTTGCTGATGTGTGCGGAAAACACCCCACCCCCGTTGAAGTCAAAGCCAAAGCTTTATGACCAAGCGTCATGCGACTAGACGACTGTGTGGCCAGAACGAGATTAGGTCTCTGAAAAAACGGGGCATTGGAATCGAGATCCGCTGGACGGACGGATGTGCTGCGGAGGAGAAGAGAAGCGAAAAAGAACAAGAGTGAAGTCGCCAGCTTCTCAATGATGGATCTGAGTTGAGAGACGAAAGAAAAGACTCTCCCGACTACACCAGGTGTTGGTCGGTTGGTCGGAATACTGAACGATCGGTGGAGAAAGGGAAGTTAAACGAAAGACTTCTGCATGCGATGTATGACGGAACCACCAGCGCCGACGTCTAAGTTATGGACGACGACGACGACGGCGACGACGATTGCCTTATCGAGTCTACCACTGAGAGTAGGTTGGTGGGGGGTGGTGAGAGGAGGAGACGGATGGGGGTGAGAAGGAGGGGGTGAAATGGGGGAAGGAGGTAGATAAATTTCTGTTTTTTATACGATTAGGTGGATGAGAAATGAGGAATTCAATCGCGTTCGATTGGAATGCAGCCAGGGGCGAGTGATAACCGACTCTACACTCTCTGTCTGTCTCTCTGTCTGTCTCTCTGTCTGTCTGTCTGTCTGTCTTTCGGTCAATCTGTTACGCATTCGAAAACACAGTTTGCTACATTTTATGCAACGCATGGCAATAATGCGAACAGAGTCGGGTTAACAGGACAACAGTTTGAGTTAATGACTTAATGTCAGAACTCAATAGGCATTAATACTGATCTCATCCATTCCTACTTTTCTTTCTTCTTCTCCTCCTTCTATTCCCACTTTCCATATCCACCTTCTACTACTTCACTTTCTCTTTATTTCTATTCGCCTTCTACTCCTCCCATTTCCCTATCCACCACCTCCTCTTCTTCCTCTTCTTGCTCCTGTTCTGTTCATTCTTTCTTCATCCACCCTCTCCTATTCCTTCACTACCTGCTGCTTTTCCAACTTTTTCTCCTCTTTCTTTGTAATTTGACATCTTCACTCAACAGCCCTCTCTGCGTTGACCTGTCTTCACGGGCGGGGGATTCCACCGAGGAACTTTTCGCCCTCTACGACGCGACGCTTCTTCCTCTCATCGATTCTCTCCTCCCGGTCCGTTCCCACCGGATCCGTCATCGACCGCTGGTACCCTGGTTCGATGCTCACTGTCGTGCTCTGCGTCGGGATGTTAGACGCCTGGAGCGTCGATACCGCCGCTCTCGCGACCCGGCCGATCGCCTCAACTGGATCCATCGCCTTCGGAAGATGCACAGCGAGTTTCGTGCCAGGGAAACGCTATACTGGGAGGAGCTGATCGTTCGAGACGGCAAAAGCCCGCGCCGGCTATGGTCGGCCTTGAGTGGGATCCTCGGCCGTTCCGCTGCTCCGCGATCTCCTTCGCAGCCGGATTTCACGGCCGACGACTACCTGGACTTCATGACTGAGAAGATCGCCGCTACTCGTCGCTCAACGGAGGGTTCTCTGCCTCCGTCTTTCCCTCCTTCAACTTCATCTGCCACTCTCGACGAATGGCAGCCACTCCAGTCTGACGCCCTCAGACGCCTCGTCGAAGGCTCAACATCGAAGTCCTGCGAGTTGGATATTCTTCCGCCATTTATAGTTAAAGAGTTTATTGACGAGTTACTGCCTTTTTTACTGTTATTGTGCAATTCTTCATTGTCTCAGGGTTCTGTTCCAACCCAGCACAAAAGAGCTGTGGTTTTTCCTTCTCTCAAGCGCCAGGGTCTAGAC
The DNA here is from genome assembly GCA_949752735.1 of Lumbricus terrestris. Taxonomy (NCBI): domain Eukaryota; kingdom Metazoa; phylum Annelida; class Clitellata; order Crassiclitellata; family Lumbricidae; genus Lumbricus; species Lumbricus terrestris. The sequence continues at coordinate 43,518,580 of OX457051.1, forward strand.
CCCAGCGTCCCCTCCAGCTATCGCCCCATTTCCAATCTCTCCTTTATTTCCAAACTTCTGGAAAAGTGTGTTTCCCTCCAGCTTGTGAACTATCTTGAAACCAACTCTCTAATGCCCTCGCTTCAATCTGGTTTCAGGAAACACCATTCCACTGAATCTCTTATCACCCGCTTACTTGCTGACGTCTTTGCAGCAATTGACCAAAGCCACATCACCTTGCTTGCTCTGTTTGACGTTAGCGCCGCGTTCGACACTGTCGATCACGCCATACTCCTTGAACGTCTCTCTAAATCTTTCGGCATAGGTGACTCTGCCCTTCTTTGGCTCAGCTCTTTTCTCTCAGATCGCTCGTTAGCTGTGATCTTTGGGTCCACACGCTCTGCCTGGTCCCCTGTCCCTTACGGCTTGCCTCAAGGCTCGGTCCTGGCGCCGCTTCTTTACATTCTCTACACCGCAGATTTATCAGTCATACTCTCCCTCAAGGGTGCCTCGGCTCATCAATATGCTGATGATACGCAAGCATTTGTTCATGGCCCGTCCAGTGCAGCTGCCTCACTTGTCGCCACTATTCTTGATGCCACCTCAGCCCTGGACCAATGGATGTCCTCTAATCGTCTTCGCCTGAACTCTGATAAAACTCAATACATCTGGCTTGGCGGCAGAGCTCAGCTTGCTAAGATTGACATGGAGCTCCTCTGCACTTTGTTTCCGGATATTCATTTCTCTTCCACTGTTCGTGACTTGGGCTTCACTCTGGACCCTGTTCTTTCTTTCTCGGACCATATTAACCGTGTCTCGCGAACATGTCTCTATCATCTTCGCCAGCTGCGTACCATCCGTCATTCACTTTCCCCGCAAGCTATTAAGACGCTTGTTCACGCCTTGATCTGTTCCAGGGTTGACTTTGGGAACTCTTCATACGCCGGTCTTTCTTCTCTCAACCTCTCTAAACTTCAGACAATACTAAATGCTGCTGCTCGCCTAATTGCTGGTCTCCCCAAGTTCTCCCACATTTCAGTCTTTATTCGGGACACTCTTCATTGGCTTCCTGTACCACAACGCATTGAGTTCAAAATTTTGACACTTATGCGCAATTCTCTTCATGGGGTTGCTCCCTCCTACCTCCGTTCTTTCTGTATTCAGGTCTCCTCTCTCCCCGGTCGCTCTGCCCTTCGTTCGGCAGCTAATGGCCTCCTTGTTGTTCCTCGCATGCGTGGGGCTACTGCCCAGTCCAGGAGCTTTGCCTATGTTGGCCCCTCCTGCTGGAACCGTCTTCCACATAAACTACGTCTTGAGCTTCTCAGCCTCTCTCTCCCTCTGTTTAGGAAGCGCCTGAAGACTATACTATTCGTTAGCGACAGTGCTAACTTTGGGTCGGGAGCGCTACTGAATCTGTGAGCGGCGCTATACAAATGTTCAATTACAATTACAATTACAATTCTCCTTCTTCTCCTCCTCTTCCTCTTTCATTTCTATTTTCTCCTTCCTTTCTTCATTTCTTCCTCCGCTCTCTTCTCCTCTTTGCCCTCGTTTTTATCCTCGTTTTCTTTCCCTTTTCTTCTCCTGGACTTCCTTTCCTTCCTCGCATTCTTCTCTCCTTCCTTCTCCTACTCCTCCTCCTCCTCCTCCTCCTCCTCCTCCTCCTCCTCCTTATCTTCCTTCTCTCCTCCTTCAGGCGTCTGCTTCGAGATGTGGAACCTTTACTCGTCGCTCGGTCCTTCACAATTCGTCGAATTCTGATTATATTCCGGGATCTTGTAAATAAATATTCTGTGTTTAGCGATTTCCTACACTGCGGAAGAGAAGGAGGAGATGATGAAGAAGAAGAGGAGGAGGATGAGGAGGAGGAAGAGGATGAGAAGGAGGAGGAAGAGAATAAGAAGGAAATAAATGGAAGAAAAAGGGGAGGAGGTGGAGGAGGAAGATAAGGAGGAGGAGGAGGAGGAGGAGGAAAAGAAGGAGAAAGAGGATGAGAAGGAGGAGGAAGAGAATAAGAAGGAAATAAATGGAAGAAAAAGGGGAGGAGGTGGAGGAGGAAGATAAGGAGGAGGAGGAGGAGGAGGAGGAGGAGGAAAAGAAGGAGAAAGAGGATGAGAAGGAGGAGGAAGAGAATAAGAAGGAAATAAATGGAAGAAAAAGGGGAGGAGGTGGAGGAGGAAGATAAGGAGGAGGAGGAGGAGGAGGAGGAGGAAAAGAAGGAGAAAGAGGATGAGAAGGAGGAGGAAGAGAATAAGAAGGAAATAAATGGAAGAAAAAGGGGAGGAGGTGGAGGAGGAAGATAAGGAGGAGGAGGAGGAGGAGGAGGACGAGGAAGAGGAGAAGGAAGAGGAGGAGGAAGAGAAGGAAGAGTAGGTAGAGAAATAGCTGAATAATAAGAGTATCAGAGGCAGGGACTCATTTAAACCGCAGTCATAGCTTCAATTATTGTTTCTCCATCTCTCCCTCCCTGCCTCTCTCCTTGCCAGCCTGAGTACGGTCCTGCCTGCCTTCCTGTCTATCGCCCTGAATACCTACATGCCCACCCTCCTATGCACCCTCCTATCCACCCTCCTTTCCACCCTCTTGCCCACCCTCCTGCCCACCCTCCTTTCCACCCTCCTGCCCACCCTCCTATCCACTCTCCTATCCACCCTCCTATCCACTCTCCTGCCCACCCTCCTGCCCACCCTCCTTTCCACCCTTCTATCCACCCTCCTGCCCACCCTCCTTTCCACCCTCCTGCCCACCCTCCTGCCCACCCTCCTGCCCACCCTACTGCCCACCCTCCTATGCACCCTCCTGCCCACCCTCCTGCCTCCGTTCATCGGAACTTGTCATCCCCATCGTTCATTTAAATGTCGACATTAGCCACTAAGTGTCGTTTAAGATAATCTCCTTTGGTTGAGTTTTGTAACATAGACAGCGATCGTGATGAGGAGGGAATGGAAAGGGAGGAGGAGGTATGGAGGGAGGAAGAGGGAAGGGAGGAGGAGGTATGGCGGGAGGTAGAGGAAAGGGAGGAGGAGGTATGGAGGGAGGAAGAGGGAAGGGAGGAGGAGGTATGGAGGGAGGAAGAGGGAAGGGAGGAGGAGGTATGGACGGAGGAAGAGGGAAGAGAGGAGGAGGTATGGAGGGAGGAAGAGGGAAGGGAGGAGGAGGTATGGAGGGAGGTAGAGGAAAGGAAGGAGGAGGTATGGAGGGAGGAAGAGGGAAGGGAGGAGGAGGTATGGAGGGAGGAAGAGGGAAGGGAGGAGGAGGTATGAAGGGAGAAAGAGGGAAGGGAGGGGAGGTATGGAGGGAGGTAGTGGAAAGGGAGGAGGAGGTATGGAGGGAGGAAGAGGGAAGGGAGGAGCAGGTATGGAGGGAGGAAGAGGGAAGGGAGGAGGTATGGAGGGAGGAAGAGGAAAAGAAGGAGGAGGTATGGAGGGAGGAAGAGGGAAGGGAGGAGGAGGTATGGAGGGAGGAAGAGGGAAGGGAGGAGGAGGTATGGACGGAGGAAGAGGAAAGGAAGGAGGAGGTATGGAGGGAGGAAGAGGGAAGGGAGGAGGAGGTATGGAGGGAGGAAGAGGGAAGGGAGGAGGAGGTATGGAGGGAGGAAGAGGAAAAGAAGGAGGAGGTATGGAGGGAGGAAGAAAGAAGGGAGGAGGAGGTATGGAGGGAGGAAGAGGGAAGGGAGGAGGAGGTATGGAGAGAGGAAGAGGAAAGGGAGGAGGATGTATGGAAGGAGGCAGATAGAAGGGAGGAGGAGGTATGGAGGGAGGAAGAGGAAAGGGGAGGAGGAGGTATGGAGGGAGGAAGAGGAAAGGGAGGAGGAGGTATGGAGGGAGGAAGAGGAAAGGGAGGAGGAGGTATGGAGGGAGGAAGAGGAAAGGGAGGAGGAGGTATGGAGGGAGGAAGAGTAAAGGGAGGAGGAGGTATGGAGGGAGGAAGAGGGAAGGGAGGAGATTAGAAATATTGTGGATGAGGATAATAAAGAAGAAAAGAAAGTAGAGAATTGTCGGTAGGAGGAGTGCGAGGATTATGATGAGTCTGATCGACTGAGAAGGAAATGGAGAAGAATGGAAGAAGAAGAAGAAGAAGAAGATGAAGAAGAAGAAGAATGAGAAAAGAATAAGAAGAAGAAGAAGCAGAAGAAGATGAAGAAGAAGAAGAATGAGAAAAGAAAAAGAAGAAGAAGAAGCAGAAGAAGATGAAGAAGAAGATTGTTGTAATAAGATGCTTGGATTAATCTGTGGCGACGTCAGTAAATGGAAATTATTTGACTCATTCAGTGGCGTCATATTTTTTTGTCTGTCAAATGAAACAGAAGATGACTTGCAACACGAATCCAACCAAATGCAGTCTCATCATCTCTGATCGGTCTCGCATCAACGATCCAGCCTCTCGCATCCTCTCTCATCCTCTCGCATCCTCTCTCATCCTCTCGCATCCTCTCGCATCCTCTCTCATCCTCTCGCATCCTCTCTCGCATCCTCTCTCTCATCCTCTCGCATCCTCTCGCATCCTCTCTCGTCCTCTCGCATCCTCTCGCATCCTCTCGCATCCTCTCTCATCCTCTCTCATCCTCTCGCATCCTCTCTCGCATCCTCTCTCTCATCCTCTCGCATCCTCTCGCATCCTCTCTCGTCCTCTCTCATCCTCTCGCATCCTCTCGCATCCTCTCTCATCCTCTCGCATCCTCTCTCGCATCCTCTCTCTCATCCTCTCGCATCCTCTCGCATCCTCTCTCGTCCTCTCGCATCCTCTCGCATCCTCTCGCATCCTCTCGCATCCTCTCTCATCCTCTCGCATCCTCTCTCGCATCCTCTCTCTCATCCTCTCGCATCCTCTCGCATCCTCTCTCGTCCTCTCGCATCCTCTCGCATCCTCTCTCGTCCTCTCTCATCCTCTCGCATCCTCTCTCGTCCTCTCTCATCCTCTCGCATCCTCTCGCATCCTCTCTCGTCCTCTCTCATCCTCTCGCATCCTCTCTCGTCCTCTCTCATCCTCTCGCATCCTCTCTCGTCCTCTCTCATCCTCTCGCATCCTCTCGCATCCTCTCTCGTCCTCTCTCATCCTCTCGCATCCTCTCTCGTCCTCTCTCATCCTCTCGCATCCTCTCTCGTCCTCTCTCATCCTCTCGCATCCTCTCGCATCCTCTCTCGTCCTCTCTCATCCTCTCGCATCCTCTCTCATCCTCTCGCATCCTCTCTCGTCCTCTCTCATCCTCTCGCATCCTCTCTCGTCCTCTCTCATCCTCTCGCATCCTCTCTCGTCCTCTCTCATCCTCTCGCATCCTCTCTCGTCCTCTCGCATCCTCTCGCATCCTCTCTCGTCCTCTCTCATCCTCTCGCATCCTCTCTCGTCCTCTCGCATCCTCTCGCATCCTCTCTCGTCCTCTCTCATCCTCTCGCATCCTCTCTCGTCCTCTCGCATCCTCTCGCATCCTCTCTCGTCCTCTCTCATCCTCTCGCATCCTCTCTCGTCCTCTCTCATCCTCTCGCATCCTCTCTCGTCCTCTCGCATCCTCTCGCATCCTCTCTCGTCCTCTCTCATCCTCTCGCATCCTCTCGCATCCTCTCTCATCCTCTCGCATCCTCTCGCATCCTCTCTCGTCCTCCTCCTCCTCCTCCCCCTACTTCTACTGCTGCTCATCCTGGCGCTGATGCTTCTGATGCTATTATTTGTGGCTGTTGCTGTGGTTGTCGTTGCTTTTGTTGCGCCTGATGCTGCAACTGCAGACGATGTTGCTGCTGTTGCTGCTGTTGCTGCTGTTGCTGCTGTTGCTGCTGTTGCTGCTGTTGCTATTGTTGTTGTGACCTTGACTGTCTGAAATGCATCATCTATCCGAATCGACAATCGACGAAGTACGACGACCTCCCATTCCCTTCCTCCATCCCAGTTTTCCTTCTACCGTTGCATTCTTACTGGAGATCGATTGCATAACTCTGGGGCATAATAATATTATGAATATCTTAAGTTTTAAACCCTTTCTCAGCGCTTCACAGAAAAGATTAAACAAAATAACAGCATCGCACATATCTATTAGATCTATATATGTTACCATATCTATGTTACAATATTTGTTGCGATATTTTACGTTGATATATACTTTGAAGACCGACATTTACAAAGTGAGCGTTGAACAGGAAACACGTTTGTAAACGGAAGACAATATTCCCATGTATCTTGCTTACAGCACTATAATAGATCTAATAGGCCAACAATACGCCATGCATGTGAAATCCTTCTGATGAAAGTTTTGTGCAGTGAAAGCGAGTAACAGGAAACTTTGTGTAAGTCGTAAAACGGCTGGAAAAGATCCGTTTGAAGAGTGGAAAACTTTTCCCTGGACTTGAAGGCGACCCACTGGTATGGAAGAGCAAAAAGTCGGTTGTCGTCAACACTCGAGGTCTCGAGGTCAACAGTGAAGGTGAAGTGGAAAGTGGAAAATAGTTGAGACGAAAACAGATTTCAAGAAATGGCGGAAAATTGCGTCTCTGATAGGAAAGAAGTCGTCTCAAGTCTTGATATCAAACGCTATAATGTCCGTCATTATCTCTGTCTCTGTCATTCTCTGTCTCTCTGTCTCTGCCTTTCTCTGTCTCTCCGTCTTTGTCTTTCTCGGTCTCTCTGTCTCTGCCTTTCTCGGTCTCTCTGTCTCTGTCTCTGTCTCTGTCTCTGTCTCTGTCTCTGTCTCTCTCTCTCTCTCTCTCTCTCTCTCTCTCTCTCTCTCTCTCTCTCTCTGTCTCTGTCTCTCTGTTTTTTTCTGTCTCTCTGTTTCTGTCTTTCTCTGTCTTTGTCTTTCTCGGTCTCTCTGTCTTTCTCTGTCTCTCTGCCCTTGTCTTTCTCTGTCTCTCTGTCTCTGGCTTTCTCTGTCTCTCTGTCTTTGTCTTTTTCTGTCTCTATCTTTCTCTGTCTCTCTGTCTCTGTCTTTCTCTTGCTGCATTTGTCTCTGTCGACCCCTTTCTACTTCTTCTATAACGCAACCTCTTACTCGCTTTCTCTGTCTGCTTGCGCCAGTCTCCCCCTATCTATCACTCTTTCTATCACTCTTTCTGTATCTCTCTCACTCGCATCATAATTATATCTCTGCGTCCTTCCGTCCTTTATTCTTGACGTCATTCAGCTCCCCGTCCGTCCGTCCGTTTGTACGGTCGACTCTCTTGTGTCTCTCTCTCTCTGTCCCTGTCTCTCTCTGTCTCTCTGTCTCTGTCTGTTTGTCTTTGTCTCTGTCTCTGTCTCTCTCTCCATCTGTCTCTGTCTATTTGTCTGTCTGTCTCTCTATCTCTTTCTCTATCTGCCTGTCTGTCTGTCTGTCTGTCTCTGTCTCTCTCTCCATCTGTCTCTGTCTATTTGTCTGTCTGTCTCTCTATCTCTTTCTCTATCTGTCTGTCTGTCTGTCTCTGTCTCTGTCTGTCTCTCTCCATCTATCCCTGTCTCTCTGGTTTACATGAAACAGGATTCGAGTGCCACTCAAAAAGTTCAAGTAATTGAAAACAAACATCTAACCCCAACCCTAACAAACAACCGATTTACAACATCCTGGAGCCAGCGATAAAAAAAACGAGCGAAAGCTTGAAAGCATGATATGTGAAGAAGTGGACAGACACACACACAGGCACGGAATGATACGAAGAGAGATAATTACAAAGAGTGAGTGATTAACAGTGAGGATAACACAGAGGGAGAGAGGGAGAGACAGACAGAGACAGAGACAGAGACAGAGACAGAGAGAGAGAGAGAGAGAGAGAGAGAAAGAGAGAGACACACAGAGAGAGAATTACGACAAGAATGATTGTTCAAGATCGACACAAATACTTCATGTGCAACATTCTCTCAGTTCGATGATAAGTCTTTCTCGGTTTTATCTCCGTCTGCCATTCTTTGCTCCTCCCTCTACATTATCTGTCATTCCCTCTCATTCTCTCTCTCTCTGTGTGCCTGTCTGTCTCTCTTTGTCTCTCTCACTCTCTCTCTCTCTCGGTCTCTCTCTCTGTCTCTCTCTGTCTCTCTCTGTCTCTGTCTCTGTCTCTGTCTCTGTCTCTGTCTCTCTCTCTGTCTCTCTGTCTCTCTCTCTCTCTCTCTCTCTCTCTCTCTCTCTCGCTGCCCGTCTCTCTGTATTCTCATTGTAACAAGAGATGAGGCGAGAGAGAAAAACAGACTGACATACAGGCAGACAGACAGACAGACAGACAGACAGAAATATAGTCAGATATATATATATGTATATGATATAATATGTTATATAATTATATATGTTGTTTAGATGCATCGTACGGAAGCAAAAGTCCGTCAGGAAGTCTTCTGAGCAGTTACGTTACAATCATCGGTCGATGACTTTCTCTGGAATAATTACATTTTACAATAATGTTACATTACAAGATACGAAAAACGAAGAGACTTTATTTTGAGACTTGTCGATTAAACGGGCGCCAAATGAATAACTAGATGACTAATTTAAGGCGATGCTTAACAGAATGCGGCTGTTAAAATACTTTCTGTATATTATTATAATAATAGTCTTGAGAAATGAGTCAACGGTCGAATGTGTTTGTTGCATGTTTGATGGGAGATTGAAGACGATGGAGTGGAATGATTGCAGCAAGACTATTCAGTTTACATTGCAATGCTATTCAGTTTACATTGCAAGGCTATTCAGTTTACATTGCAAGGCTATTCAGTTTACATTGCAAGGCTATTCAGTTTACATTGAAGGAAGATACACGCTGATAATTGGAACGCAGCAAATGCAATTCTCAGTGAATTAAGAACCGAATCAGTCATGGAATCAATGGAGAAGGAAGAGGGAGAGAAATTGGAGGAAGAAGAAGAAAGGGAGTAGGAGTAGGAGGAGAACCAGAGGAAGGAGGAACAGAATGAGGAGGACGAGAAGAAAGAGGATGGTGAAGAGAAGGAGGAAGAGGAAAGAAAACTGGAAAAGACAGAGAAGGAATGAAAGTAGGAGAAGGATGATAAGGAGGAAAAGCTGGACTAAGCGTATACGAATGGAAAGAGGTGGAAGAAGGAGTGGAAGGGGAAGGGGATGAGATGTATGGTTGTGGAGATAAAACTGATTGACTTGTGTAGAAAACGTTTCCAAGGTCAGATGGGACCCTGCCTTCATTCAATTGCCAGATGGTAGTATCACTCTCTTCCTCTCTCTCTAACTGTGTGTGTCTCTCTCTCTCTGTATCTCTGTCTGTCTTTGCCTCTCTCTGTCTCTGTCTATGTGTGTGCGTCTCTGTCACGCGCAATGTTTTGAAGACGGTTGATGAAACAAACGTTGCTGAGGATAACGGTCGCTCTTAAGATCGGTTGGAGAGAGGAAAGATGGAAGGCAGGAGGAGAGAAGGAAGACCAGTATGCAGGAGGAAACAAAGACAGAAAGAGAAGCCTTATGATAAGCTTGAAAGCTCGAAGCGCTGTCTGGTCAAAAGCTTTCTTTCGAATCCTGAATGAATCCATCAGGTTCCATAGTATAGCAGCAGCAGTTGAAGTAGTTGAAGTGATGTGTGAAGTGATGAGTGATGAGTGATGAGTGTTTTCACAACTTTAGAGCATAAAGAAGATTATTTTAGTCGGCGGCTTCCCGATTCAACGCTTCCTCAGAGACCAGAATTATAGATAGGAAGATAGAGAGACACAGAGAGACACGCGCGAAGTGAGTCTCAGAGAGAGAGAAAGACAGACAGAGACAGAGAGACAGACAGACAGAGAGACAAAGAGACAGAGAGAGACAGACAGAGACAGATAGACATGGATAGACAGAGACAGACAGACAGACATAGACAGAGAGACAGAGAGACATACAGAGACAGACAGACAGAGACAGATAGACAGAGACAGACAGACACAGACAGAGAGACTCGCACACGCATCAGAAACAGAGCAGAGAGCAACACAGAGTTGGAAAACCTGGAAAGACACCGAAAGGAAACGTTCCTAAGTGACGGGGAAAAGAAACCATAAAATTGAGACGAAATATCAGATTGTATCTCTATTATCTGTCTCTATTATCTATTGCTATCTATTATCTATTGTTATCTATTATCTATTGTTATCTATTATCTATTACTATCTATTATCTATTATTATTTTGTCATTTATCTGTCGACCAATCAACCTCTGCACTTGATGAAGTTTAGCCAACTGATGCGTTTGAGTGGACTGGATTTTCGAACGTGAAGGAGTAATGAGGTTGATGGGTGGAGTCAATCTTTCGGAACATCATCTGAATTCGATTGTTCAGTCTGAAGGAGAGACTCGTGATCTGTGGAAAGGTTCGCTGAAAGGATGATCTCTAAAGATTTAGGCCTAGACACCTTCCCATTTCCACCGTTATTCCATCTGAACTCTTAGCGTCTGAGCACTGAACCGTCTGAACTTATTCCTTAATAAAGGCTTCTCTAGGAAAAGAGACGAAAATAAGTTTGCCGCGACAGAGGAGAGATTACCTGAATGTAATGTAAATGTATTTTAGACGCCTGTATCTGTTTACCTATCAATTACCTCGATTCTGCTCTGGGTTTTGAATGAATTGCTGGATTATTGATAATCTTTATCTCCGCTGAAACCGCTTTGAATGGATGCCTCCACCCACCCCCACCTCCACCCACACCACCCACCCACGTCCACCCACCCACCCACCCCCACCTCCACCCACACCACCCACCCACGTCCACCCACCCCACCCACCCCCACCCACCCACCCACCCCACCCCACCTCCACGACCTTTGATGTCACGTTGTTGAAGTCATCGGCAGACAAAAGATTCATTTCGTTGTAACACAATGTATGTCATAAACCTGCATTTTAACAAATTCAAACGTTTTCTAAAGTTCAACAATGAAATGATTAACAAAATGTCCATCAGTCCTTATGTCTACCCGTCTGTCTGTCTTTCTCTTCGTCTGCTTATGTGTTCGTGTATGTCTGCCTGTTGCCTGTCTGTCTTCGTGTCTGCCAGTCTTCTTGGCTTCCTGTCTGCGTGTCTGCCTGTCTACATGTCTACATGTCTGCATGTCTGCGTGTCTGTCTGTCTGTCAGTTGTCGGTTGTTTCTGTTGGTCGTCTTAACCCTTCCTCCGTTGATTCTGCTTCTGGCAAACTCTCCATCGGTGTAGGTCGACTGACTCGTTTGCAGCTGTCAGATGCTCCTCCTCCTCCTGTGGCTCCTCCTGTGGCTGCTGATACTGATGCTGATGATGATGCTGCTGCTGCTGCTGCTGCTGCTGCTGATGCTGCTGCTGCTGCTGGTGGTTGTCGACTGCAGAGGCTGTTCTCTCTCCTGATGGACGTCGGATTCTGCGACATCTTCGACTGATAAGACGATGCTCCATCCACCGACCCTCCTCCCCCTCCCACTCCCCCTCCTCCTCCTCTTCTCGCATTCGCATCACCGGTGTTTTTGCCGAAGAGAAGGAAGCGATATGCGCGAGAGTATTGTACGTTCATCAGTCCGTAGATGATCCAGTTGATCCCCGTCGACGTCCACAGCAACATCACTCCGACGAAGTAGGCGACGTATGGAAGCGTCCGTCTTGTGTCGAGTCCGTAGATGAGTGTGATGGGAAGGTAGTTGAGGACGAACATGAGAAAGACGGCAATGACTGTCCTGAGGAGAGTGAGTTCCCGTCGGAGGCGGATGGGGGACACGGATCCGTGGACGCTCAGCCTCTGACCTCGAAGACGGACCAGGTGGTAGATGCGGATGTAGCAGTAGAAGATGAAGAGAGCAGCGGCGATGACGAAACTCATCTTCTTCACGACGCCACTCAACCGGAACTCGGAATGTCGAACGAACGAGCAGAACATGATGCGGCGGTTGAAGACGACGTCACGGCCCATCGTCAGCTGTGCACTGAGGCGTGACGACGACTGGACGAGAACGACGGTCAAAGGAAGGACGTAGATGGCGCAGAGCATCGTCACTATAGCGAGACGGCGCTGGAAACAGACGGCCAATCGAGGGTGGACGAGGATGACGTAACGATGGAAGGCGATCGACGTCACGTGGAGAATACTCTCGAGGATGGCGAGGTTGCTCGAGATCAGCGCGTAGACGCAGACGTGTGCACCGAACTGCCAGTCGCCCCGGATGTAGCTGATGACGTAGAGAGGTCTGACGAGTGCCGAATGGAAGAGGTCACAGAGCGCAAGAGATGTGACGAACAGGTTGGACGCCTTCCGTAGCGGTCTGTAGCGCCATACGGCCAGGATGACAACAGCGTTGCCAAAGACACCGAGAACGAGAACAACAGACCCAAGTGTGCCACCTGCGACCCCTATTCCGAATGGCATTGGTCCGTCATGTGACCACGGCGGAAGTGAGGTCATCGATGTGTTGCCTTGAAGGGTGACGTCATCGTTCGTCGTCTCGTTCTGTGATTGGCTGGCGGTGGATGCGATGGTGAAGAGAGGCGAAACTCCATCGTCGATCTTTGACATGAAAGCATCCCAGATGATGCGGCTTCTGCTGCGGGAGCCGCTGGAGTCAATCTCCATGGCAACCGATGCGTCGACGAGAAACGACGGCAGCATCGACCGAAAGATGACCTCACATCTGACGAACAAGGAAACAAACAAAGTCAAAAGATCAAGGAGGGAAGGAGAGACAGATGGTCAAAGAGAGAGAGAGAGAGACAGACAGACAGACAGACAGACAGACAGACAGATGGTCAAATATATAGTGAATGATGTACAGATGGTCAAAGAGAGAAAAAGAGAGACAGAATGGTCAAAGAGGAAAAGAGAGACAGATGGTTAAAGAGAGAAAGAGAGACATATGGTCAAAGAGAGAAAGAGCGAAAGATGGTCAAAAAGAAAAAGAGCGAAAGATGGTCAAAGAGAGAAAGAGAGAAAGATGGTCAAAAGGAAAAGAGAGACGTACATGTATGGTCCGAAAGGGAAATAGAAGCACATGGTCAAATCTCAAAACGAAAACAGGAGAACAGAGATATCCATTCAATACGACCACCTTCCTTCCATTTATCCACCCTTCCTCCAATCGGTTAGTTCATCCATCAAACCATCCATCCATCCATCCACAAATCCATCCATCCATCCATCCATCAATCCATCCATCCATCCATACATCCGTCCATCCATACATCCATCAATCCATCCATCCATCCATCCATACATCCATCCATCCATACATCCATCCATCCATCCACCCATTCATATCTCTATCTCTTTGTCTCTCCGTCTGTCTCTGTCTCTATGGCTATTAATGTTTCGTATGCTTTGTCTTTCATTGTCTTTCTTTGTCTCTCGAGAATAATTCACAGAAATTAAATCCGGTGTAAATGAGTCTTTGAAGGTTCATTAATATCGTCCGCGATGATGCGATGCTGAAGCATGTGTTGATCGTGTTGGTGGTGATGGATGTGATGGATATGCTGACAGTGACGGTGGTGACGGTGGTGTTGGTGTCGATGGTGGTGGTGCTGGTGCTGGTGATGAATGTGGTGGCTTATGCTGATGGTGATGGTTACTATTACAGTGGTGTTACTGGTGGCCATGGAAGGCAAGTCCAGAGCAATCAAAGTCACTGCAGTGCAGCAGCGACAAATGCGTTTATCACACTCTTACGAAAAGATCATCTTCATCATCATCTTCATCATCATCATCATCATCATCATCATCATCTTAATCATCATCTTCATCATCATCTTCATCATCTTCATCATCATCTTCATCATCATCTTCATCATCATCATCTTCATCATCATCATCATCTTCATCATCATCTTCAACATCATCATCATCATCATCATCTTAATCATCATCTTCATCATCATCTTCATCATCTTCATCATCATCTTCATCATCATCTTCATCATCATCTTCATCATCATCTTCATCATCTTCATCATCATCTTCAACATCATCAACATCAACATCATCATCATCATCATCATCATCATCATCAGCAGCAGCAGCATCATCTTCATCATCCTCAGCATCTTTTGCAGCCACCGCAGCTGAAACGTTGCTGCTGTTGGTCGCATCTTCTACATGCAGCAGCGGATGACATTAATGCCACCGATGATGCGACTCAACATTATAAGCTTAACCGAAATATTATTATGTGCCATACAGTTCATCCAACGCCACCGATTGCTCTGTCTGCCAGCCTCTCTCCCTCTCTGTCCGTCTCTCTGTCTGTCTGCCTGTCTGTCTGTTTGTCCGTTTGTATATCAGTCTGTTTGCATCCCAATCCCATTTGGTTTTGCATTAGAGAATTACAGGAACACAGGGAGATAAATACATGTAGTTCAGAGTCACATCTAAACCACTCGAGAGAGGAAAAGAAATGAGGTGAAGAAGATGAATATAAGCATGAGGATATGAAAGAAGATTTTAAGGATGATGAGAGAGAAGAAGAAGAAGATGGTGGTGGTGATGGTGGTGGTGGTGATGGTGGTGGTGGTGGTGGTGAAGATGAAGAGAAAGAAGAAGAAGAAGAAGAGTAGGGTAGACTTGGAGGGGTAGTACACGTTGGAGAGAAATAGGAAGGCATACAGACGCACAGACAGACAGGTAGATACGATGATTATGTTAGTGCTATATAAATTAGAGGAAGCTATGAGGAGAATGTGAAGACGAGGAAAGAGGAGAACGAGAGACGTCAGTCGTTTATCAACCGAACGACGGAGGAGATGTTTGTCTGTTCTGTCTGTTCAATGTTGTCCGTATAGTTTTAATCCAATTAGTGAAACCGACCCAATTAGGATGAAAGCAGATCAGGCGGAAGAGGGAGAGGGGTTGAAAGGGAGGAAGGGTGGAAGGGAGGGAAGGGGGGAGGGAGGGAGGGAGGGAAAGGAGGGAGGGAGGGAGGGACTGCGAGGGACGAATGTAGTCCACTGCCAACTAACAGCGGCAACAACAACAACGGCAACAGCATAACAACATCGTTGCAACATTGTTACAACAACCGCGATAGCAACAGCGGCAAAAGCAAAAGCAATTCATGAGTTTTGTAGATTTAATTCTGACGTCTTTAGCTACAGCAGCAGCAGCACCTGTTATATATATATATGTATGTATATATATATATATATGTATATATAATTATATATATATATAATATTATATTATGTAGATCCGATATCTAAGCGACCTCCTTGAGTAGGTTACAGCGCTGCTTTTGAAGGTTGACAACGGAACTCTATTATAATGTTCTATTATTGTACATTATGTCTCATTCATTGCCAATTCGTACACTGAGCAATAATTGATAAAATGTAAATTATTATAATCAACACATTATAATAGAGACTTATTATAAGCCTATAAAACGCTGAGGTTTAACGCAGAAAGCATCGACAGAAAGTGAAATTTGCGTGAACTTGGTTTTTAACCAACAGAACTCGCTGAAGCAATGGAAGAAGCGAATTTGATGTTAGCCCACACCAATCACAAATAGGCTAATTGTTAACAAATTCTAATCTGAGGATTAAAACTAATTGCAATGCAATTGCACAAACTTTGCATAGCAACATTAAAAGAGAATATGGATGATGGAAAGAAACAGAAGTACCATTATCACATTATCACATTATCACATTATCACATTCGCTAGACTCGACTTTGTCTGTAACATTACAAAGCGCATTGCTCACATAACCTTCTATATGCTGCCATAATAATTGTTGCGATACCGGTTCTTGATATTCTTGTTTTGTCAGTGTAGCAATATTGCCTTTTCATTTGATTAATAAGCTGCAGATTGGTTTATTCACTTTATTGGTGCTTTTGAGGGGTATCTCTTATCTACAAATTGTAAAGAGTATTGACATAAAAATCAATACTCTTTACAATTTGTAGATAAGAGCAGTCACGTTGGACCCTGATATAATCACGTAGGCCCTGATGCAATCACGTATTACCTGATGCAGTCACGTATTACCTGATGCAATCACGTAGGCCCTGATGCAATCACGTAGACCCTGATGCAATCATGTAGGCCCTGATGCAATCACGTAGGACCTGATGCAATCACGTAGGACCTGATGCAATCACGTAGACCCTGATGCAATCACGTAGGCCCTGATGCAATCACGTAGACCCTGATGCAATCACGTAGGACCTGATGCAATCACGTAGGACCTGATGCAATCACGTAGACCCTGATGCAACCACGTAGACCCTGATGCAATCACGTAGGCCCTGATGCAATCACGTGGACCCTGATGCAATCACGTAGGCCCTGATGCAATCACGTAGGCCCTGATGCAATCACGTATAGGCCATGATTCAGTAACGCGTCATCTTGACACGCGTATAATTTTTTTATTATGAGACATTGCACCATAGAAAACAGCAACAGAGAAACGAGTCCAACAGACAGACCTATAGCTATTAGACACTATAGCTATTAGACACTATAGCTATTAGACACTATAGCTATTAGACACTATAGCTATTAGACACTATAGCATGTTGTGAATTGTAATTGTAATTGCAAAGCTGTCTGTTCAGTTAGTAGTTAAGTTTAATTAAGATTACTGCATAATTTGTAAATGTAAAGCGCAGTGCGTCTTGCAGGCGTTTAATTAAAGAAAAGATATTATTATTATTATTATTATTATTATTATTATTATTATTATTATTATTATTATTAATTATTAAATTATTGCTGTGTAGGTCAAGCAGAAGTCGACTGAGAAACGACATTGGTCAGTAACATGCATCGTCATCTCATAAAGACTCGGCTCATTGGTTATAGTGATGATGATGATGGTGCTCTGCCCGAAGGCAGGTTCATTGGCTTTACGCCCCTGGGGATGAGATGAGTGAGGTGGTTTCCCGTTGCCTTCCCCACAGACAATGATGGGTAAGCAACTTGCCCAAGGTCGCTCCGCAGGAGCTTGCGCCACTGCGTCCCACACGTGCTAGCCCGAGATATCTAAATCTCTGAATGTCAACTCCCAGCCCGGGGCTTGAACCGCAGTCCGTTGCAACCAACAGACAAATGCAGCTCGCGCTTACCGGTGTAGCTAACTAGGCCAGTTATAGTGCCTTGTGAATAATTATATTATCATGCCCCGGCGTCTCTTCGACGCAGCTGTCGACTAGTATAATTAGCCTAAATGTATTGTTTATTACGTATTAAACCTAATAAGCATCTGCTGACTCAAGCGCTGTAAAATTGTAAACTCTACTTACTAAACCTTTGTATGTGCGACTGTTTTATTTAAACCTCTGTTAATGAAGATCTGCTCGTTCAACCTAACGAAGACCTTTGCTATAATTAAGGTTTAATCGAGTTTCGAATAGAATTGCAACAATTGTCATCTGTAAAATAAAAACTACAATGTATGATAAGTAGGTATTATACATCAATATAATTATTGTCAAGTGTTAAGACTCTGATGAATGATTGTGTCTGCGTAAATTGAGTTTTGGCAAATTAACTTCTTTCAATAAAACATGACTTTTGTCAATTATTAATCGTTGATGTTTTCTATCGACCTTAATATTGCAAAAAGAAGACACATGAATTGCGTTGCTTTAAGTTTTAATATCGTAATATTAATCTGATACAACGTGGAAAGCGAATCGTCTCTCACCTGTTGGAATGGAGCGAGTTCTTTTGTCAGAGACAAAATGATTATCCTTCTGTCCAACTCCAGCAGCAAAGATGTCCTTGACTCTCAAGTCTCATCACCAGCAACAGCAACAGCAGCAGCAGCAGCAGCAGCAAGAGCAGCAGCGCCGTCTAGAGAGCTCAGTCGTAAACTCGATGATGATGGTGGCACCGTTTGCAGCCAAACTAAACTAATGGACGAGTTTAGGTTAGAATATTATGGAATCAGCTGAAGACGACGGCGACATCATTCTGTACCATCACCTGCATTCACCACACGACGAGGTCACCACGGACCAGTCTTAATGTCTTAATCTCAATGCGTTCGTCTCTCTGTCTCTGTCTGTCTCTGTCTGTCTGTCTCTCTGTCTCTTTGTCTGTCTGTCTCTTTCTCTCTTTCCACCTGTCCGTCTGTTTCTTAGTCCTGCGTTCCTATTTGCTTAAGTCCCCATCATCGGGAGTATACGTATCACCATCATCCAACTGATGTTCTTCTGCCTCTGCAACCCGTCGTCCGATCCTACGTCGTGTCTATAAATCGGCGCTTGGTTACTGCGCATGCGCCAGACGATTCCCGGGCAATCGTCATGACGGCTGGAAATGGTGCCACTGCTGTTGCTGATGCTGCTGCTGCTGTTGCTGATGCTGCTGCTGCTGATGCTGATGCTGCTGATGCTGTTGCTCTTGAATGTCTCTCTATCCTATCGTAACTGCGACAGAGGATGATATCCATCCAACTACACACACACACACACACGCACACTCACAAACGCAACGCTGTTAGTTTGGAACTGAGTGGCGTTATAGAAGCTTTTTCAAACAAACTTCGGCCTATGCACATACGATCTGACACACGTTCATAATATATATATATATATATATATATATATATATTATAAATGTTTATATATATATGTACAGGGTGGCTCAATAAAAAATGTCCCACCGGATAAAATGCAATATCTTCGCAACCGATTGACATTTTTCTGCCAAAATTTTCCAATTTGCAGGGGAATGAATTTCCAACAATCCATGAAAGTTTCACCTGAGACTTTTCATTTTTGCAAAAGTTACAGCTGTTTAAACTTTCAATTTTGTTTTTTCGAATTTCCGGGAAAAAATTAAAAGTCACTTGTAGTTTTCCATGTCAAATAATACCTCTTTCACTACGACCTCAGAATTCCTTTTTACAATTTGTCGTAAAGTATGATGGGAGTGTCCACTCCCTGCTTGAACACGAGCTTGAATTATTTTTGTGAAGCTCAGTATGACCTTGTTGGTCGGGTCCTGAGGCAACTGACCCCACATTAGCAGCAAGACTTGCTTCAGCTGGCCAATGTTCTCCAAAATGGGATGAAATGTCTTGCAGCGTTCCAGCATAGCTTCCCAAACGTGATAAGCAAGAGGGCTAAGGTCTGGCGAGTGTGTTAGTCATCTTTGCCAATACATTTACTTCAATTGGTGGCAATGAGATACGTAGCACCATCATAATCAACCTTGCCGTGCGAGCCAGCAGGCGCACCGTCCTGCTGGAAAACAAAACCAGATGCTAGAATACACTTGCAGTCTTCAATGAGTCTGGGTAAGAGAGTTCAACGATAAGTTTGACATTTAGCCTACTGAATAGGATAAAGCGCAGTCTATCCTTGCAACCGTAACACATGCCAGCCCAGCAGATCTGATGCCGAAACCATAACGTGCTTTGCAAACTTGACCCTTTCGACTACCAAGCGAATTTCGTGAACATCGCGCTTTTTTCCGTCAGATCAAATGACCACTTCCTGCCTCTCTTCCGACATTTGACCTCCGTTACATAAACACGATGACAGATAGTCTTCATTGTACACAGGCTCCACTTTTCACTGGGTATTTTGCTATGATTACGCGATGTCCCAGTCGCTGTTCACGCAACGTCCGAATACCCATTTTATCATCCGCAGAAACATTGCCCATGACGTTCAGTAACGATTTCACAAATAGAGACATTAATATATAAAATCTCATCAAATATTAACAATTTGCCTCATAAACAGCTTCTTTACATCTCTTAGTGAGGTCGTATGACATTATACTCTTTTTATGTGTTGTAATTTGCCAAAAAATCTTTAAGAAATCACATGTATTGAAACGTCATTCTGCGGAAATTTGAAAAAATGGAAAAACGTTTTTACACAGCTGTAACTTTTGAAGTAATGAAAATTCATCATTGAGATTTTCAGGGATTGTTGCAAAATCTTTCCTCTATAAATTCTGCTATTTTCATAAAATAATCGCGATTGGTTGCGGAGAAATTGCATTTTTGCTGGTGGGACATTTTTTATTGAGCCACCCTGTATATATTATGTATATATATGCGTATATATATGTATATATAATGTATATATGTATATGCATTTTATTATTTTATTTTAATTATTTTTTCCTCAACCAAAACAACAAACACACATGATACAATTATGGCATTGAATAATACATTAACATAATTTGGTGAAGAAGGGGATACCCAGAAGGGATGGAAAATCCCGCTAAAAGGGCCACCCATAATCTTGCAAAATATAAAAGAAAAGCATGACAGAACATTCAATTGTAGGAATATAAAGATTACGAGGGAGAGAGAGAAAAAATTATTAAGCAATCGACATTCTACAATCGACATTTCTGTATACAACGAGAAACAGCAAAAAACAACTCTTAACTAGGCCTAATGACTTAATTAACTAAGGGCTTGGCGAAACCACTGAGCAGAAACCATAACCATTACATTTCAGGAAGTGTTTTAAGTAGATAAAGGCGAAGTTTATGCTTAAATAATCTTGTGTTAGGTAGGGAATGAAGATATGTAGGGAGAGAGTTCCAACATTGGGAGCCAGTATATTGTAGAGAGGATCGACGAGTGTTAGTATGTGCGTAGGGAAGGTCATAAACAGTTAATTTTCTAGTTGAATAAGAGTGGCTATCAGAGGCAAGGTTAAAGAAATTATTAAATACAAGTGGTAATAGGCCATGGTTATAGCGGTGCACAGGGCCGGTGACACGAAACGGAGTATCCCCCCTGAAAGCTATCCGGGGGGATGAATTAATCTATCCCCCGGATGGAATTAACCGGTCTATACTATCCGGGGGGATAAACCATTATATCCCCTTTTTTGAAAAATGCGCATAATAAAAACATTTATGCTGCAATCAAAATTTAAAGTGACTCTGATTGTTTTAAGTGTCCTAAGCAATGCTCAGATAAAGGCAACTCGAATTTATTTAGTGACTATGAGTGCTCCTAAGCGTTTTAAATGTTTTAAGTGCTCTAAAAACAGGGCAAAACAAATTATCTAGTTGGAATAAACGTACCTGTTAGTGTCATAGTTCAAAACAAAGCAGCTGAAAATTAATTTGCAAAAGAAAAAAAAACGCGGAAGCGGTTTTTTCGACTTTTTCCAATTTGCAATGGGGGATACAATTAATACGGGGGATACTCTATTTCGTGACACCGGCCTTAGCTGCAATGGCGCCCTAAGCAACGCATGCATTTGGCGCCCCAGCGTGCATTTGGCGCCTACATTTTGCGCCCTCAGATCCCCACTCAAACTCAATTGTTCGGCACACGTCAGAATCCAAAGATGAACCAGTCAGAGCCTTTACTTTCAACTGAGTAATTTATATCTTTGTTATTAGTACACTGAAGGCTGGATAAAATTCAATTTCGTGCACAATGGCTAAAAGTGAAAAGGTTATCAACATACATTTTTGTGCAAATTACTCCCCCATTGGAATTTGGCGCCACAGACAACTGCCTGCTTTGCCTATGCCTAGGGCTAACCCTAATCTTCACTACCGGTATCGAAATTGAGCGTCGCGTAGTCTGAATTACTATAGCTGACGACTGGTCGCTAACATTGCCAGATAAAGTTGTCTCAGTTTTGTTTAAATAATTGAAAACCGACTCGTATTTCTTTTTATTCTAACTTCTGTCTTTTGTCTTTTCTTACGGTTTTGGGCACCCGATAGGCCTAACTTTTGACGCTTCGTGGAATCATAGGGTTTGATTAATTTAATTTTTTAGATCAAAAGCTTCACACCAGACACAATGACCATAAATAACACAGAAATTCTTCAGCTGTTGGCGTATTCACTATTCAGTCGAAAGATATCACTTTGTCGGTATTAACCCATAGACATCGGGTCTTTTATAGACATAGACTACAAAGCACAGAGTTAAGTAGAAAAAAAGTAAAGTCCTATCCCGTTCCATGAGGAACATATATGGAGGCGCTCATCTCCTTTACAGAGTTAAGAATGCCGCTAAAATCGAATTTTATTAGTCGAAATAAAATTTATGCAGTCCTTGAATTGAATTAGACCTGCCTGAATTGGTGCAATGAAATAAATAATTATCTTAAATTCTTTCCAAAGTCTTCAGTTTAAAAGAATATAGTGTAAAAAATAAAAATCGCCGGTGCCGCGGCGCCCCCCAAAGACTGCGGCGCCCTAGGCAACTGCCTACTATGCCTATGCCTAAGGCCGGGCCTGGTGGTGCATAAACGTTCCTATTTGCAAGTGCCTACTTTGATCGATCTTTAATAATCCAAATTCCTTGAAATACAGAGCGGTGTGTGCTCGGCGAGGAATATTAGCTATAAAACGGATTGTATATTTTTGAAGGGTGACTAGTCTGACAAAATTAGATTTGTAACTTGTAAGTAGATTTCCAAATTAAATTACAGTAGATTAATTAAGGATAAAATAAGAGAATAGTACAGCATAGACCGGATAGAGACAGTAATCAGTTTAGATGAGCGAAATAGCACACCAACAGTCTTAGCAATTTTGCTAGAGATATTATTGATGTGTTCCTTCCAATTCAGATGCTAGTCAATGTTTACGCCCAAAAATTTTGTGGATGTCACTTGGGTGATAGGAGTTCCTTCAATAAGAAGAATAGGAAGTTCATTGGGATATTTTTTCTTATGGGATCTGAAGAGGATGTAGTTGGTTTTATCCAAATTTAGAGTAAGTTTATTAGATCGAAACCAATCAACGACTCGGTGAAGCTCAGAACTTATAGTGTTCAATAGGGTATCAATAGATTTATCAGAATGAAATAAGTTAGAATCATCAGAAAACAGCACAAAATACACAGAAGGCGATACATTAGGTAAATCATTAATAAAGATTAAAAATAAAAGAGGTCCAAGATTAGATCCTTGAGGAACACCGTGAGAAATGAGTTGTAGATCGGAATTACAATTATTAACAGAAACCAGTTGAAAACGATTTTCAAGATATAACAAATAGCTAACAAACCATTGTAATTGCGTCCCTCTAATTCCATAGTTATAAAGTTTTTTGATCAAAATATGATGATTTACAGAATCAAAGGCTTTAGCTACATCAAGGAAGATGCCAAGGGAGTAGCCTATTCATTATTTTCAATTGCATTAGAGATTTTGTCTTGTATGCTTAGAAGGGGCATGTAGGTAGAATGACCCTGTTGGAATCCATGCTGAGACTGAAATAGTACTTTCTCTTTGAT
>OX457051.1:43544160-43549160 GCA_949752735.1 Lumbricus terrestris
GAGAAAGAGAGTAAGATAGAAGCGAATAGAAAGCGACACAGCAACCAGAATTATAAGAGAATGTCAATGAAGAAGAAGAGGTGATGGACACAATTACTATTATCGTTTATTTGCTATTATTTATAGCATCGCTTTGTAATGTGCGGAAGTAATTATTAACAATGTCAGCACCATCTTCCCAATCGTCATCCTCCTCCTCTTTTTCTTCCTCTCCCTTCTCTTATAATTCGTTCTCTTTCTGTCTGTCTCTCTGTCGCGCGCGCACGCACACAAACACACACACGCACTCTTAACCACACACATACGCACTCTCTCTTTCTCTCTCACTCTCTCCTCTCACACAGCATAATGCACCGCAAAACCTTTTTTAAATTTAACTTTAGCAGTTTTCCAATCTCAAGAATACCTTCCACTAAAATGAATAAACCAACGAATATTTTTTCAAGCCTTCCTAATATCTTCTCATTGCCGTGGCTTAAATGCTCTTATATCCAACTTACGATGGATTAAAATCATTAAATGCTCTTTCATCCGCAGGGTTTGGGCGGGTCGGGGCGGGGCGGGGCGGGGTGGGGCGAGGCGGGACGGGGCGGGGCGGGGTTTCCTGTCAGCGCATTTCGGTGGAGTGATTGATTCGCTTTTGAGCAGGACTTGACGCAGCACAATCTCTTTTCAGCGGCGACAGTTTTAAGATCTTTGATAAAATTAAGCAGAAGTTCCATAAGAGCCTTTAATCACACTCTTGCGTCAATGCTCTAACCATTTGCTGTCCGTAAAGCACATCTATAAATCCAACTTATGATGATGGGAGCAAATACAAGGTCAACGGTCTCATTCTTTTCATCTTCATCTTCATCCTCATCATCATCATCTTCGTCATCATCTTCATCTCCTTCTTCTTCTCCTTCTCCTCCTCCTTCTCCTTCTCCCTCTCCGTCTCCGTCTCCCTCTCCCTCTCCATCTTCTTCTTCTTCCTCTTCTCGGCATTCTTTCCTTCTAAGGACATCTTTCGATTTGGTCGTCGACGTCATCAGCATCAAAATCAACATCAGCATCAGCATCAGCATCAGTAGCAGCAACATCAGCAGCATCAATATCAACATCATCCGTAGACGATGGATGGATGGATGCAAATCATCAGCAGAGAGAGAGAGAGAGAGAGAGAGGGGGTTGGCATAACTGCGTGTAGCTGATAACAGCTTGGATTTCATTGAGGAGCCACAGCAAGAGGAAGAGTAGGAGGAGGACGAGGAGGAGGAGGAGGAGGAAGAGAAGGAGGAAGAGAAGGAGGAGGAGGAGGAGGAGGAGGAAGAAGAAGAAGAGGAGGAAGAAGAGGAGGAGGAGGAAGAGGAGGAGGAGGAGGAGGAGGAAGAAGAGGAGGAGGAGGAAGAGGAGGAGGAGGAGGAGGAGGAGGAGGAGGAGGAGGAGGAGGAGGAGGAAGAGAAGGAGGAAGAGAAGGAGGAGGAGGAGGAGGAGGAGGAAGAAGAAGAAGAGGAGGAAGAAGAGGAGGAGGAGGAAGAGGAGGAGGAGGAGGAGGAGGAGGAAGAAGAGGAGGAGGAGGAAGAGGAGGAGGAGGAGGAGGAGGAGGAGGAGGAGGAGGAGGAGGGAAAGACATTGGAAGAGAAGAATAAGGAGGGTGGATAGGGGAATGGAGACGAGGAAGTGGAAGAGGAAGAGGGAGGGGAAGAGGAGGAAGAGGAGCCTGACATCGACTGCTGCTGCTGCTGCTGCTGCTGCTGCAGAATTGTTCGACTGATTTTCATCGACTTCAAAAGAATCGTTTACGTTGACCAACATCTTTGCTTTGATGATCAGAGGTTGCGACCGAAAACAGTGGACGTCCACCTGACTCTACCCATTCCACCTCTCTCTACCCATTCCACCTCTCTCTACCCATTCCACCTCTCTCTACCCATTCCACCTCTCTCTACCCATTCCACCTCTCTCTACCCATTCCACCTCTCTCTACCCATTCCACCTCTCTCTACCCATTCCACCTCTCTCTACCCATTCCACCTCTCTCTACCCATTCCACCTGTCTGAGGCTGTCTCTGCCCATTACTCCTGTCTTTACCCATTCCACCTGTCTCTACCAATTCCGCCTGTCTCTACCCATTACACCTGTCTCTACCCATTACACCTGTCTCTACCCATTACACCTGTCTCTACTCATTACACCTGTCTCTACTCATTACACCTGTCTCTACCCATTACACCTGTCTCTACCCATTCCACCTGTCTCTACCCATTCCACCTGTCTCTATAGTCTCTACCAACTCCACTTATTTCTATCCATTCCACCTATCCCCACTCATTCCACCTTTCTTCACCCATCCTACCTTTATTCTTTCTCTTCCAACATTCTTTCTTTCTCTTCAGTTCTTGTCTGCTTAACTACATGTGCGTCCATATCTACACGTGTGTCCATCTCTACACGTGTGTCCATCTCTACACGTGTGTCCATCTCTACACGTGTGTCCATCTCTACACGTGTGTCCATCTCTACACGTGTGTCCATCTCTACACGTGTGTCAATCTCTACACGTGTGTCCATCTCTACACGTGTGTCCATCTCTACACGTGTGTCCATCTATCTATCCGTCTATCCGTCTCTGACAATGCTTACATGACCTCCTGCATATATATATATGCGCTTGATCTCAAGGTGCGTTTGAAGTGTAGTATTATAGTCTCTGTCTATATATCATTCATGATTCACTGTAGTGTCAATGATCTCTCGTCCATTTTCAACAGTCACAGACGTCAAGACACCTACCAAATGTTTTTTGATGGCTGTGAATTCCTCTGCTGCTGCCCCCTCGACCCCGTTGCCATTAGAAACAGGTTTCGCTTGAATGCCGCAGAATCATTTCGGAAATATTTGATGGTTGATTGATCCTGATTTTGAAACATCTTTTTGAAAATCGGTTCAAGGTCATTCAGTGGCATCACGAAAGAGACAAAGGAACAAAAAAAGAGACAGACATACAAGCAGACAGACAGACAGACAGACCAACTAAGAATTGGCTATAATATTATTGTAGACTAAGTGTCAGCGTGTCCCAGTTAGTTCGATTCAATTCTGCGGTGTTTATATTTCTCGACGAAACAGATGCAAGACAATAAGTGGATGGAGATGGAGGGAGGGAGGGAGGCAGGGAGATACGGTGAAAGCGATTGTAACACGCAAAGATGGAGGAAAGACAGGAGGAGAGAGAGAGAGACTCAAAAGCGAACACAGAAGACTATTTTTATTTACTGTTCCAGATGCAACTTCACATATCACCTGCGATCATCCAGTATACATCCTCTTCCCCCGCTACATTCGCCCATTCATCATCATCATCATCATCATCATCATCATCATCATCATCGTCATCGTCATTGTCATCATCACCATCATCATCATCATTATCATCATCATCATTATCATCATCATCATCATCGTCATCATCACCATCATTGTCATCATCACCATCATCATCATCATTATCATCATCATCATCATCATCATTATCATGATTGACGTCGTCGTCGCCGTCATAGTAGTCTTCATCATCATCATCGTCATCATCAATCACATACGAGTCCAATTAGACCTGTACGTCGACAATACTCAGCTTTCCATTGCAGTTTCTGCAAAAGGTCAAACCAGAAGTCCCTCCCTTTGCCTCCCTCCCTCTGTCTGTCTGTCTGTCTGTCTGTCTGTCTGTCTGCCTGTCTGTCTGTCTCTTTCTCTCTCTTCGTTTCTTGTTCGATTCTTCTTCATCGTTCTTCCCATAAACTCCGATCAATAAATAATCGTCTTTATTTCAACTAAAACAACGTCTTTGCGTCTTTTCTCTTCTCATTAATTTAATCGTCAAAATCGATTTAATAACCGTTAGTCTGCTCAACACGTAATACATACATACTGCGCAAAACATCTATTATACTCATATTAATATATTCGATTCACTAATAAACAAAAACTTATTGCAATCACATTGATCAGAAAAAAAGTCACACAAATTGGTTTGCTCTTGCCAAGAAAGTTTTGTCAAACAAACCGTTGTATTATAATAGGCCTACATGAAATATTCCAATTTTCCATTCAATTCGATTAAATGTCAAATTTGTGCAATTATCAGATCTTGAAGTCAACATGATTCAACGCATTCAGATCATCTGCATCACGTGATCGGCATCATCACATCATCATCATCGTTGTCGTCGTCATTGTCGTCGTCGTCGTCACCGTCACCGTCACCTTCATCGTCATCGTCATCGTCATCATCATCATCATCATCATCATCACCATCATCTTCATCATCACCATCATCATCATACTCATCATCATCATCATCATCATCATCATCATCATCATCATCATCATCATCATCATCATCATCATCATCATCGTCATCGTCATCATCATCGTCATCATCATCATCATCATCATCATCTCATTCTAGCTCCTGATCTCTTCTCGGACAACTTCATTGGCTTCCTTATGAATAATTCTGAGTAAGTCTCAAAATGACAATTGGACGGACGAAGGAACGGACGGACGGAAGGATG
Source organism: Lumbricus terrestris (assembly GCA_949752735.1). NCBI lineage: Eukaryota > Metazoa > Annelida > Clitellata > Crassiclitellata > Lumbricidae > Lumbricus > Lumbricus terrestris. Next base: position 43,548,721 of record OX457051.1, read on the forward strand.
TAAAGAATGATGTAAAGAAGGATGGAGGGAGGGACGGAGGGAGGGAGGGACGGACGGACGGATGGAGGGAGGGAGAGACGGACGGATGGACGGAGGAACGGATGGTGGGATGGACGGAGGAACGGATGGAGGGAGGACGGATGGAGGGACGCATGGAGGAAGGGAAGGACGGATGGAGGGAGGACGGATTGAGGGACTGAGGGTGGGACGGAGGGATGGAGGGATGGAGGGATGGAAGGAGGGGAGGGGGAAGGACGGGGTCGAGATATATCTGCGATTGATGATGAAAGAAGACGAAGGAAATGATTTGAAGAAATTCGATCAAGTCTTGCAAACAAGAATCTTTGCATCGTCAGTCAACTGATTAACAACATCACTGAATACGTTGCGACAAAGCTTTCAACTTCACACACGCACGCACGCACACGCATATAAACGCA
>OX457051.1:43556660-43591660 GCA_949752735.1 Lumbricus terrestris
TGGTACGGCCATGCCAGGAGTGGGAGGGGCGATCTTATTTTCAACAGACCCGAAGCAAACAACACAACAGAAAGCGCCACTGGCAGCTAACAGAAAATTCAAATAAATTTTTGGCCTGAGCGAGGCTTGAACCCAGGCCACGATAATGACTACTCAGTTTATCGACCAACGCTCTATCAACTGAGCTAAGGCGCCCCAAGCGACCAAGCGAGTCAAATTTCTCCCCATCCATGTCAATTAATGGTTTAATAGCGCTAAAGCACATAATTAGTAACAGCTATAAAATTAAATACATATACAACGCTTTTTAAATAATATATTATATTATTAAAAAGCGTTGTATATGTGTTTAATAGTTGTTAGAAACTTGTTACTTAATACACAAGGACTCTATACAGAGGACTGGTTTCTTCTTCATTAGCCGCCTTGTACACGTTTTTGGGCGATAATAGGAGTTCCGGAAAATTTTAAATCTTATTTGCGAAATAAAAGCATTCAATTAGTTACATCTATGAAAACAGATTGACGACTAATTATGTTTGCAAAATAAACAAATACCTTTTGGAGATTCAAAACATCATCCTTAGCGATAGAAACGGAATTTTAAGTGGAGCGCCATTTATTGCTCAGAGTGAAATCATGACCACAAAATGTTCCCATTCGATGGTCCTGTCTATGTTGTTAAAAATTTCTTTTCTATGTTTTTTCGAGCGACTATTTATATCTATGTTTCTAAATTTTGACTGACAACAGTAATAGCGAAATAACTATCAAGTTATCTGTTGAATCGTTCAAACAGCAAAGTTTTATTTCTGAATAAACTGTGAAACTTCTCATATGATTTGTGATCTTTATCGGCAGTTATACGTTTGCTAAAGTCGTGTCCTACACATCTAACGCGGAATGGATCGGAAACGTCGCGGAAGAGGGGCGGCATTCCAGGTGCGACCTGCATCACGTGACCAAGGAAGCGGAGCATAGACATCATATATTACTTAGACCAATGAACGCCACGGCGCAGCCCAGCCAAAATTGGCCCAGTGGCGTTCACGGAATTCTGGGTAGATCGCTGGTAGAAAATGGCTGGCTCTATCGCTTTGCATTACCATCCTGTCATAGAAAATTGACTTTAAAAACTCAGTAGAAACCTTTTGTTCCAAATATATGAAATTTTAGGCTTTAGTAAGGATCTACTCTTTCTATACCGTGTCATTTAGCAGGAATTCTTGTTTGGTTATTACATACGGGTGGTTACATATCGAGAGATAAGCCTAGCTATTAAATTTGCCCAGACCTACTTCTGCGCCGATTAGCAGTAAATTAAGATATAATTGCGTTCTTCTTCTCTCTTCTGTCAAGCGTGTGCCCTTTGAACAAGATTTCTACATGTTCTGTTTGTGTCAGTGTTAATTATTATAGGTTTAATTTATTCCTTGCGTTTTTACATAGGGCTTAGATCAGTGCCTAGAGTGTGGAAAAATAAGTGCCTGGACGCCCCTTACCTCTTCAAAAGAAGTGCCTGGAGGCCCCTTACCTTTTCAGTCTGTGCTCGCCAATATGTGGCAGGACGGCGTTCAGATTTTAAAACAAGTGCATGGACGCCGTCCATGCACACTTTAAACCCTGGCTTAGATCTTCTTTGACATAGTCTAGGAATGTTTGGTTGTTACATACTAACTATTGCATGTTGAGGATCCTACAAATTGATCAGCTTAGATATTAAATATGCCTAATTTCTGTTAGATTAGCAAAGGTAAACTAAAGGCAGTATTTCAGTTAGACCAATCCCTTGAACCAGTCTTCAGAGTCTCTGCGTGTGAAGTGTTTCAACTACTTTTTCTAAACCTTGCCATAGTGAGCACGGGTGGCCAGTCAATTAAGTCTATTCTCAGTATCCCTGATCGTCCCAATGGCAGCTTATGATCTGCAAACTCTTGATTGATTTGTAAATGGCTAGTTGCAGGAACTGATCGAGTGAATGGACAACTAACAAGTGATTCAAATTCTCAGTTGGTGTGAAGCATGTCACCAGGCTTGTTTAACCTGATCTTAGGGGCCATGATGAGCTGTGCAATAAATTTTGTACAAGCATTAGTAATTCCAGTGCTGATGTATGGAACTGAATGTAGATGCCTATCATGGAAGGCTGAAAGGCAGATTCTAGTGCCAGAAATGAGCTTGCTAAGAAAAAATGGCTGGGACAACATATGATTCTTACTGAGGTAATCCAGAATGAGCTGGGACATAAAGAGACACTGGTTGACAGGATCCGTAAACGAAGACAATCATGATTTGGTCAAGTAGCAAGAATGGACGACAAGAGATAACCATCAAGGGCATTATTTTGTCAGCACATTGCCAGAAAGATAATTAAAAACATGGATATAAAAGAGAAACAATCCAGCTGAAAAACACATGAAAATGAGAAGAGCCATGATACACTGTGAGACAAAAGAAATGTAGCTCCATCTTGCAAAAACCCCATCGTTGGCACACAGCTGATAGAAGAGAGAAAGAAGTTTCCAAGAGAACTTGCATCAAATTTTTACCATGAAACTGGCACCGATATTTAAGTAATACTTTTTGGTTTTTAATGAATTTTTCTGCACTAAGTACTAAAGCAACTAATGAGAAAGAAAGTGAAACTGAAAATTTTACAGTTAGAAAGCCCCATGAAAACACCCATTCTTAATTTCCCGCATTGCATTTTCAAACCCTTACTAAAAAATTTATACAGAGACCATTGTGTTTTGCCATCTCTGGTTATAGGTTTACCTAAACCACTGTCAATAGGGTATAGAATAACATTTATCAGAAATTCTAAAGTAATATAAAATGTGAGGTCGTTGAATAAACCAGTGACGCCTATTTGTGATGTGGTCAAGCACATCTTTTGCTCCTGCTATAGATCTTGAACAATAATTTTGTAAATCACAAACAAACATCAAAAACGTGACTTATATCAATTCACATAAACAAGGTCATGGATTATACAGAAAATAACTGACAAACAGAAAGAGAATCATATAACAAGTCCACATTGAATAATCTCCAATCACTAAATAACCAGGCAAAAAAGAATAATATAACATATGAATGACGAGGAAATATTTTTTTGTCTCAGTGAGCAAATAACGCATTCTTAATGCTGTTGAATCTAATGTTTTTTCCTCGTAATTTATCTTTAAAAAATTCACACTGAATAAAAATCTTATGTTCACATATGCATTGACTTTTTAAATGAGCGGCGAACAAATTTGTAAACCTTTGCACTATCAAAATGCAGTCATTGCAAAAGGCCGCAAAATTTCATTGTACGGTTCTTGAACTGAAGAACAGAGCATTTGCATTAATTTCACATGGAACCGGTTCAAATAAAAACATTGTTCAATCAGGTCTACATATGTGGCATTTATGTCACTTCTAAAACCAAAGCTGTTTGATAACATCTCTCATAGTCTGGGACTCAGATAATAACAATAATAATAAGACAATTTATGTAGAGCTGTAGCCAGCCAAGTCAAAGGAAAAAGTGCTGTACACGAGTTCAAAAAGTTACTGGCAATTATATGATTGTTTACACAGAAGTGTACATGTCTTGAGTCTTGATTTAAATCCCTCTGCAGATGGCATATATATATTCATCTAATTCATGAAAAAAGTGCAGGATTACAGACCACAGCTTGGTACAAAGTGACGTTAAGAAAAACAAAGTGAAATTAAAGCCTGTTCCTAAAATTAGATCATTGTTAACAAGATTTAATGATTGTTAGTTAGCGCTCTTGTAGAGGAATCTGGAAATAAAGCTTTTATTGTCCTTTTGCGGCAGCCGGAAATTATGACGTCGGGGTCGAAGGTTGTAAACTGCACTAGTCATTGGGTGAAAATAGGTCGCAAAGGACATGGCAACTGTTCCATATGACAGCGCAGAGCAAGCACTCGTCAGCTTCCCCAACCGTCTCAACAGCAGAGGGCAAGGCCTCAGACAGAAATTCCATCCGCTGGATTTGGCGCAAGAGATGATCCACGCACGACCGATCTCCTTCCGTCGTAGACTCCCACAAGGTGGGGGCAGCGTACATGAGGCAGGCCACTGTAGTGGCCTTCGTCACCACATGTAAGGCATCGGCAGGCAAGCCATGGGTCCACAAAACCCTCAGGGCGTAGAGTGAGCGAGAGTATGCCTCAAGCACCTCGTCGACATGCCCCGAAGCCTGTAGATCACTCCGGAAATTCACACCCGAGATCTTCATCGCATTGACCCTCTGGACGCCGGAGATCAGATCAGGAGTGTTCTGGATGCAATAACCAGCATCTCTCGTGACTTGGTTGGGCCAAGCCGCAGGTTGTTTCGTTGCGCCCAATCCGCTATCTGGGCCAGCTCGGTGGTAATTGTATGCCACTTTTTGGCTCCTACCAATAAGTAAGTATCGTCGGCATACTTTACTATCCTGTTGTCTGGATCGGCTGGTTGGAGGTCAGAACAATTGATAATGAATTTTACATTGGAGTTTATTATTTTCACGGTCGATTGAATTCCAGCAAACTTTGTGGTGCGTCGTCTCTCGTTTAGGGGTCACAGTAGATGATGACAGTGTTCCTTTGAAGTAAAACTTCCTTCTTCAAATGCTGTGGAAAGTTAAATACTTCTTGAATAGCATCTTATAATCTCATTTTGAACCTGTAGAGTCGAAAACTGGAAGATGTGAAATGTTCTGAGGAAAATAAAGTCTGTTGGATTTTGCTGTCATTCTAGCGTCGAATTGCAACTAGCCACTTCTTTGTTAACTCTGGAATTTTCAACGGAAATCTGCAGAAAAATGAAGAAAGACCATGTATAATATATGTTTACTTAATTAAATTTGCAACACATGCAGTCACTCCAAAATGTGAGTCTGGGTGCGGATTGTCAACCACCAGGAGAAGCTAGCATTATTATTATTATTATTATTATTATTGACTTTCTATATGGCACACCTTCAAGGTAATCTACTCATAAACACCCCCAGTCCAACAACATATTCATGTGCTTGACCAGAAGGAAGTGCATTTGAGCTACAGAGGCATTTGTAATAATATTGTAATTATGAATTTATATAGCAACACTTCAAGAAAAACTCCTCAGAGGTGCTCCAGACCCAAGAACACCAAACCACATTCAAAGAGAATGGTTTTCAAACGCTTGCAGAAAGGGGGCAAAGAAAGACCAAGAAGTTCATTATGGAGACTGCTAGGTAACTTAGTTGATTCCATTCCTTAATATGTGCAAAGTGAGTGCGGCCCGAGTCCGCAGTCGATTATTGACCGGATCCCGGAATCAATTTTGCGACCTGAAATGTTAGACCATTAAACACTAGCAAAACCATTGGTAGATGTTAAAAATGGCTCAGTAGCAGACATGCAGCAATTAAACACTATGGCCATCACAGATCAGGGCAGAATAGAGCGCTCTGACAGATGGCGATCGACAGCCCAATGTTTCTGCGAAAATAAGTAAGATTAATCATTGATCACAACACCATGAAAACGTATATTTTCAGAAATATTAATAAGCTTAAATAAGCTAAATTGCACACTCAAAGTGTCCGATTACACTTGGGGTAAACCCGAAGACTGCGTGCCTGTCATGTAAACAGTATGACCGCCCAAGATATCGTTAAAATAGAGCACTGCGGCCTTATAACCTGCAACCGAGGAAGCAGTGCGCTAAGTAAGTAGTTTTTAAAAAATCAGCAACAGTTATAAGCAAGCATTTTGCTGAATTACAGCAACAGGAAAAATTCCCACAAAAAAAGATTAAAAGGGTGAAGATTAAATGTCTGAAATCCTGTAGACGCAAATGGCATTTCATGGCATGAGCTTTCATTCGATCCATTCAAGATCAATGGCCAAAGTGCAACACGAAAATCAATTTCAAACGAGCCTAATCAGTCTACGAAGCAGAGGTTTCTTCAGTTTAGAACTTTTTATTTACTACATATTTCTCAGATTTCTAATTTTATTAACCTGACCGTTTTACTTATATATCTCGCGTAGATTACTTACCTACTGAGCGCATTGCAATATGAGATGTGGCTGATAATTCGCAGGGCTCTATTTTAGCCAAGTCTTTGGCAACCATATTGTTTCGTATACAGGCACGCAGTCTTCGGGATTACCACACTTGGTAAATAAGCTGTCGTGTAAAGTAGGCTACGCTGCTACCGAGTCGTCGTTAACATCTACCAAACCATTGTCATTTATTTAGTTAACTCTTAATAGCTTTTGTAAAACCAGGATTCAGATTTCAGTGATTCGGGCTGACCCTGTGTGTGTTAACCATGTGAGCCCATAACTGTTCTGTATAAACGAAACATTCCTGAATGGATGTTTATAAAATTAGATAAGTAGAATTGCTATATTAATTTCCAACTGTTAGAAGGCAAAAAACGAAATTGCATCAACAAATACGCAGCGCCGTACAAAATTACATATCCATGATATCCGCGGCTCGATGTTCAATGTGATGTGAGCAAACACCGATCAAAACACGTTTATTTGTTATAACAGAAAACAAAAATCGCTTACCTATAAAACGAACGAATCCTTCTGGTACTGATTGGCACAGTTATACGCAAGTTATACGCGCAACAGTAAACCACAATTAAAAATGTTTCAACTTTCATCATTAAAATCAACAGAATAGTATGTTTACAGAACTTTTCTGCCAACTAACTGGCGACTTCCGGAAAATGGAGATTGAGCCAATTTCGTACCATAGAATCGGCAGTCTAAGTAATATATGATGTCTATGAAGCGGAGAGGCTGGAGGAGGAGGAGTAGGCGAAGGGGTTCTCGTGGCAATCCTCAAACAGTCCAGGAAAAGTGGTCAACTCAATCTATCCAACCGTCAATTGACTGAAGGTGCACGTCGTAATCGTAATCTCCAAACTTCTAAAGCGCTACTCGAAAGCCAAGCGCAGGGCACCAGCTTATTCACGAAGGATGCGTTGAGTTAAAAGAGTGGCTTACTTGGTAATCTATCGTTTTAACGGAATTATTTTTCTCATTTCGGAAAACGGAATAGCGGAATAAATTATACGAAATTTTTGGGCAGTCGCAGCATCATTATTTTTCAACATTCCAGCTTCTACCTTGGCATAAATCATTATCATCAACCAGGTTTCAATTTAGTCAAGATTTTATTTAACCAATCCAGCTTCTATTTCAGCAATAACAGTTTCTTATCATTTCAATTTTTATTTAAATAACAATTATTTTTCATCAATCCAGCTCCAATTTCAGCAATAATGTTTTCGCAAATCCCACTTCTATTGCGTGAAAAATTATTTCACCAATCCGACTTCTATTTAGCAAGAAATCTTTTCGTCAATCCAACTTGCATGCAATCATCGCTATATACCATGCAATGGCGAATAATTAATTCCACTAAAACGATAGTGGACAAAATGGCGAATAATTAATTCCGTTAAAACGATAGATTACCGGCTTACTTATAGTATCCTGGACAGACGTGTCGGTTAAGGTCATGTTTAAGCGTCGTTAGGGTCGGTTAGGGTCAGGTTAGGCGTCGTGATGGTCGGTTAGGATTAGGGTTAGGGTCGTCATTCGGTCCCGGATACTATAAGTTTGCCCAAAAGAGTTGTCTGCAAGAGTAGTCCAAAGGAGGTCTAGGTCCGGTTGCCATAGTATCAGACGAGCAGCTCTTGAGGGGTTTGTCTCTGGGTCGAAAATAATGTATTATTGGAAAGTCGAGGATTCAGATGAGCGTGATTTATATTCTTGAAGAAGTGAGACTGCAGTTTTCGGTGGAATGCCCGATGTTGTTGGCAACATACGTTGCTAGGTATTTCTGTTTCTGATGTTCAGTTGAGTTTGTTGTTTCAATGTAGTGCCATCTAATGTCTGGAGGATAAACATCGACAGTTGAGTTTGTTGTTTCAATGTAGTGCCATCTAATGTCTGGAGGATAAACATCGACACCCCGGAGGAGGGTAAGACGATTTCATTGGATAATGCGGATGATCGCTGGTGGGAACAGGTTGACCTGACGAAACTCATCTTGGCATCAAACGCCATTTCATCTTTAGCGGACGATCTGCGACTTCTGCCGGCGTTGACCGTTCTCGATGTAAGTCTCTCTGATACTCAAACTGATGAACCTTTAGACGACGGTGAATTTTGTTGAAATAGAGCATGATCGTATCTCACTTCTGGAATGTTACACATCATGTGGTATTTCCATTGGGAAATCCCCTCTGCTCAGACCAATGGCAGCTACTTGACATGAACCTTGATGCTTATTTTGTTCTTCTAATGTTTAGATTTCTTCACTGTTGAGTCAGTTTTGTGACGATGTGTCTCCAATTCGTGGTTTGTTAGGGGCCGAGTTTTATTTCATTTTCTATTTTGTAATTGTATTTGTGAAGAAAAGAAACGGGGTCCGGGGTCCTTCCATTGGTGCAGTGGAACAGGGTACAAATGAAGAGAAGGGTAAAGACATGAGAGAAGAAATAGGTTTTGAGAGAGTAAATGAAGAAGAGGGATTACCAGTCAGAAGTTTGATTGAGTAGAAGGAGACAGCGTATTCCAAAGAGAGGGACCAATTCATGTAAAGGATTGGGACTGAGTCTATTTGAAGAGCAAAAGGGATGATGTGAGGAGGCTAGAAGAGGCAGGACCCGCAGGAGTACTACATACAGACTTGATTTTAAATATGTAAATGAAAACTGTGATTATCATAATTTAATAAATTCAGCTTTATGAATTCTTTTGACCCATCTTGACCTAGTTGCATGACATTTGGTTGATGTGTATCATTGACCTCGTTATTTTCTTTGACCTAGTTGCATGACAATCGGCTGACCTGTCTTCCAGAGGCGATCTGTGAACTCCGCTGTCTAACAAGACTCAACGTCAGGTATTTTACTCCACTGTCCAATCGACCTTTTAAGCGTTCTTCCTAACCTGCTATCAACATCTGTTGTCTATACATCTATAGACCTTGTCAATGTCACTTGATATGTCGTAAATTATCAGAGGATCTTACAAAAGCTGCCTCAAGTATCAGCATGTCACCCCCATCATCAAATCACTTCACTGATTATAAATTATGCCAGAGTTAATCCACTTCAAAGTCATCTCCTTAACCTACAACTCCCTAGGCTGGATAGGTCAAAAATGAGAAAGGTCAAAAGGAGAGAAGGTCATGGATAATCTTCTTATCAAATCTCATGGAAAGTTAACTATGATCAATGAAAGAATTTTCCTGTGCATGCGTTATAGAATACATTTGGTGATTATTTCTATTATTATCTCATGCATTGGATCTTCACAACGGAACATTCTTCCATTAACAATTCATGATACTGCATTGCATGTATCTCATGAAACATGCTCTAAGTCAATTAAGTCACACTTGTTCAGAACTGTCTGATAGCTATGTTACATACATACATACATACATACATGCATACATACATACATACATACATACATACATACATACATACATACATACATAAGCAAAATATCAATTTATATGATTTTATTCCATTGAGTATAACATAAACAACATATTGCATAATGGAATGAGCGCTGTATGTTTATTACTAAGGATATCAGTTGAAATGTTTAGATTCTGTACATGATGTGTGGTTGTTGTTGAAGTCATAACGAACTGAAGAGTTTGCCGAAGGATTTGCCGAGAGAATTAGTTCAACTTCAGACTCTGCACTTGCAGCAGAATCGCCTCACCTCTCTTCCGGATGACATTGGATCTCTTGCCAAACTTGAGGACCTCGTGAGTTGTGGAATCATTTGATGCTTCAGTTCTTTGTGTCATCTAATTTAGAAAGACTTTCATTGTTCTTGTTGTTGTGGAAAAGTGAGTTAAAATGCGATGATGTAGTTCGGTCGTTGGTTTCTTTGCGATTTTATGAAAAGCAGACTTTGTGGGTTTTTTTGTTGGGTGAAGAATTTTCTAGAAATAATCAAATGAATAATTATCTTGTATTCAATGATTTGTCATTGTAGTCTGTGAATAGGATTTGCAGATCAAGTCCTGGTTTTGCTATTTCTGATTTTGAGGAACAGTGGAACACGCTTCTGGAAAGAAATCGGAAGAAACTGACGAACAAATTTTGTGGTCAATTGCAAATGATGGACGCAAAGTCTATTCTAGCATTCAAACTGCTTTAAAAAATAATATGTTTGACTGGATACAAAAACAATTTAAGAAACTGTTCACTGCTCTCTTTTTGTGCCGAAATGTTTATTTGATTATCACTAAGCGCCTCTGAGCAGAGAGCTGAATTGAATTGTGTTTAATTGATAAGTTTGCAACATTCATCGGTGACTCAATTGGTTTCAGTTGACGCAACGGAATCTCTGTCCAACTGATGAACATTACGTCTGTCTATCTATCTATTTGTGTATTTGTTTGTTTGTGTGTCTGTTTGTTCAAGGATGTTTCACGAAATCAGTTGACTCATCTTCCGACCGACGTTGGATCTCTCGTTCGACTGATGAAGTTAAACGTCGGTTGGAACGAACTGCACGTTCTACCGCATCAGATCGGAAGCTTACGAGGTTAAAAAGTCATTGACGAGTGAATTCAACAGAAGACTTTCTTCTTTCAATTCATCATTCATTGCTTTCGCTTGGTCTTAATGGCTTATCAACTGGTTTTGTTTTCTTTGGATTATTGGTTTTGTGGTAAACATTTAGCATTTGAAGGATTTTGATCTGCCTTCTACAAACTCTTTCAAACATCTATGTATTGCTGTGATTGGACTGGGGATACCCTTGAGTAGAGTTATTGAAGAGACACTATGTGAATTATTGAAATGAATGAATGAATTCAGATGTAATATAGAGGCCAGATGTACTTCGAGCAAGTACAGCTGGCATTTCTTCTTTTGTTGGTTTTCGTTGAGTCAGAATGATGTCTGTGATTTTTTCTAGCACTCAAGATTTTAGAGGCGACACAAAACCAGCTGCACACTCTTCCAGATGAATTGGGATTTCTGCGGAACCTCGAGAGTCTTTATTTGCAACATAATCAATTGACGCAGTTGCCTCGCTTGGAACACTGCTCCTCTTTGAAGGTAAGTGTTGGAGAAGGTGACGTTGAAATTTGTGCATCTCTGTAGGTAAATGAAGTGGAAGGTAACGTATCGCTGCCTTCCTTCATCTTATTAGTTCTTTTCTGTTCTTTTCTGTTCGTTGATGTTCTTTTCTGTTGATGCAGCAATCGATGAATTCGTTTCTTCTGTTTTTTCCAGGAACTCCATCTTGGCTACAATTCCATTCGAGCCATCACAACGGAAAACCTCTCTTGGCTTTCCAGTCTTTCCTTCCTTGACCTTCGAGACAATCAGATGTCAAAGATTCCAGATGAAATTCATCTCCTCCAGTCTTTGGAACGCATTGACCTCACCAACAACGACCTTTCAACGTTAGAATAAAACACCATTTCTCATCTTTTGACTTTGGACTTTCACTTGACTCACCATTTGGACTTTCACTTGACTCACCATTTGAACTTTCACTTGACTCATCTTTTGACTTTCACTTGACTCATCTTTTGACTTTCACTTGACTCATCTTTTGACTGATTCTAGGACGATTGATCACCGGATGATTGATCACCGGTCTAGTGGTCACTGCAATGAACTAATGATGAGATAGAAAATTGATGTCATTAAAACCGCTAGTAAAGATAAACATCGTCGGCTTCTTTTGATTCTCATATGTACATACATCAGATAGCACATCACAATCATGGACAAACAAATGCTCTTACTTGCGTTTAGTTGCCGATTTATCTTATCAGTTACCTGTTTAATAACGCTTGACAGTCGTTTCATTATATTTTCGCATTTCACTTCTTATGATTTCATTACAAATGAAACACATTATGCGGTAGATTGAGTCTGTGTCATATCGTTTTTATATAAATCATGCGATGATCAATCATCTGCAATGATCAAGCGTCCGATGATCAATCGTCCACTCAACCTTTTGACTCTTCACTTATCTAGATGAGTAAAAATCTCAGATGAACGATTGTTATGATAATGATATTTTTTTTATCTTGATCTTATCTAGTTGACCTAAAAGCAATGATGATTTTTGAATTGTCACATGTGATTGTGTTGACCAACAGATGTTTATTTAAGAATGCATTGATTCCTCATATTTGACCTTAGAAGCAAATTAACGCCTGCTGTTTGTCTTTGCATTGCAAGCCTGCTTGTGCTACAGGTGTGTGTGTGGTTGTAGGTTGCCATTTGTCATGGGAACAATGATCCCGTTGAAGTCAATTGTCATCGAAGGCAATTCTATGAAAAGCATCCGACGAGACATTGTCATGGTCTGTTCTTTGTCATGGTCTGTTCTTTGTCATGGTCTGTTCTTTGTCATGGTCTGTTCTTTGTCATGGTCTGTTCTTTGTCATGGTCTGTTCTTTGTCATGGTCTGTTCTTTGTCATGGTCTGTTCTTTTGTCATGGTCTGTTCTTTTGTCATGGTCTGTTCTCTGTCATGGTCTGTTCTCTGTCATGGTCTGTTCTCTGTCATGGTCTGTTCTTTGTCATGGTCTGTTCTTTGTCATGGTCTGTTCTTTGTCATGGTCTGTTCTTTGTCATGGTCTGTTCTTTGTCATGGTCTGTTCTTTGTCATGGTCTGTTCTTTTGTCATGGTCTGTTCTTTTGTCATGGTCTGTTCTTTGTCATGGTCTGTTCTCTGTCATGGTCTGTTCTCTGTCATGGTCTGTTCTTTGTCATGGTCTGTTCTTTGTCATGGTCTGTTCTTTTGTCATGGTCTGTTCTTTTGTCATGGTCTGTTCTTTGTCATGGTCTGTTCTCTGTCATGGTCTGTTCTTTGTCATGGTCTGTTCTTTGCCATGGTCTGTTCTCTGTCATGGTCTGTTCTCTGTCATGGTCTGTTCTTTGTCATGGTCTGTTCTTTGTCATGGTCTGTTCTTTGTCATGGTCTGTTCTTTGTCATGGTCTGTTCTTTTGTCATGGTCTGTTCTTTTGTCATGGTCTGTTCTTTGTCATGGTCTGTTCTCTGTCATGGTCTGTTCTCTGTCATGGTCTGTTCTTTGTCATGGTCTGTTCTTTGTCATGGTCTGTTCTTTTGTCATGGTCTGTTCTTTGTCATGGTCTGTTCTCTGTCATGGTCTGTTCTCTGTCATGGTCTGTTCTTTGTCATGGTCTGTTCTTTGTCATGGTCTGTTCTCTGTCATGGTCTGTTCTCTGTCATGGTCTGTTCTTTGTCATGGTCTGTTCTTTGTCATGGTCTGTTCTTTTGTCATGGTCTGTTCTTTGTCATGGTCTGTTCTTTGTCGTGGTCTGTTCTTTGTCATGGTCTGTTCTCTGTCATGGTCTGTTCTCTGTCATGGTCTGTTCTTTGTCATGGTCTGTTCTTTGTCATGGTCTGTTCTCTGTCATGGTCTGTTCTCTGTCATGGTCTGTTCTTTGTCATGGTCTGTTCTCTGTCATGGTCTGTTCTTTTGTCATGGTCTGTTCTTTGTCGTGGTCTGTTCTTTTGTCATTTTCTGTTCTTATTCTTCATCTTCTCCACTCAAATATTTGCGCTTGCAATTGTTTCTAGCACTGTAATCAATCTGCCGAACAGGATTCGTCTTCTTCTTCTTCTTCTTTGTCTTCTTCTTCTTCTTACAATGCGAATGTTAATAATTGTGTAATGTTCTGTTGAACATCGTCGTCGTCATCATCATCGTCATCGTCGTCATCGTCATTTGACTTGAAATCTCAGTTCAGACTTTTTCTCTTTTACTTTCATCATTGATTCGTTGTTCTGGATATTTAACTCGAATTGTTTTCAACTGTTTGCTGTCTTCGGTGATGCGATACTTTTTACGTGAGTTGATGTGTCTTTTAAGGCCAATGAAAGTCATCATCTTGTTCTTTAGATTTCATGGATGATGATGATGTTTGATGATGATGATGATGATGATGATGATGATGATGATGATGATGACGATGACGATGACGACGACGACGACGACGATGATGGTGATTGTTTTGTTGTCTTAGCGAGGAACAAACGAACTGAAGCGCTACCTGCAGAGTCGCATTGAGACGCCGACAGACGAGGCGTCGTCGTCATCGTCTATGAAGGAGGCGCCAAAATCTGTGACGAGCCGAACGGATTTGAGTGGAGTGATTGGAGCGAATCAGGATGGAATTGATAAACATAAAGTGAATTCTACAAAGACGTTGGAATATTGGTAGATCCTCATCTCATGTAACGAGACGACTGCATTTGTCATTTTGTCATTCTTATCAACTTACAATATATGCAGACAGGCAGCTAATAGATCTGACTTCATTGCCAAGACCAATGTCATGCTGTCAGCCAGTGTTTGATGTGCTGTTGATTGTGCATTTTGGATTTGAGTTTCTGTGTGACCATGTCTGTCTGTCTGTCTCTCCTGTGGCCATCTGTCTGTCTGTGTATTTGCCTGACTGTCTGTCTGTCTGTCTGTGTATTTGCCTGTCTGTCTGTCTCATTTGGTTGATTAATCGCAGTTAATGAATAAAAAAATATTTCATTGTCATTAAGTGAGAAGAAGGCGGAGAAGATTCCAGATGACATTTGGGAAGTCGCAATATCTTCAGCCGTTAAAAGTCTCAACTTCACGAAGAATGGATTGACGAGCTTTCCAGAGAAGTGAGATCATCAGCTCTTCTCAATCTTCCTGTCCAGTTTTCTGATTTTTGTTTTCTGTTTTCCTATTTAATGTGTGGCTTGCTATTAAATGCGTTGCTCCCACAGTTGAGATTAACGTCATACAGATGAAGAGATGAATTCAGAGAAGCAACCAATTATTACTTATGGAAAGGATGATCTTGAACTGCGGCAAAGGACAGAAAAGGAGTGCGGCCAGAAAAGGGTTTTTAACGCTGTAATTAAAAAACTTTCAGAATGGGAATATCTGATGAATTGTTAGTTGGTTGGTTGACTGCATTGATTGGCTAGTGTTTGATTGGCCAGTCATTGATTGGCTGGTGTTTGTCTTTTTATCTTTTCCAGTCTCTTGCAGTTGACTCAGTCACTGAATGAATTGAACATCAGCTTCAACAAAATTCCTAAAATCGAACCATTTATCGGAAAACTGGAAAAGCTTGTCTTCCTCGATTTAAGGTAAGTCCGTCTGGATATAAGTGGTTTTCTTAATTGAGAAGAAACAGTTTCAACAGAGCAAAATGATCCTTATGTGCTTATCCTTCTCCCTCAGATCCTTATCCGTCTCTCTGGAGTTCTTGTCCATCTCATCCGTGGAATTCTTTTTCTCCTCTCTCTCCAATTCTCAACCTGCTGCTGCTTGCGATTCCTGTCGTAAAAAGATGTTTTCCTTCCAGTCCCACATTTCGTGATTTGTTTCTGATGTAAAGATTCTTCATTTGAAGATGAGAAGCGACCTATGAAAAAGATCTCGCTATCAATCGATGTCGTTGTGTTCGATGGTTTCATTGATGAGCCATTTATTTATCTCTGGCTCTGCTTAGGATGTCTCAAGAGGCAAAAGTGGGTTCTGGTTACTTTGAGATGGATATGATTTTGGGTTTGTTGGAAGCTGGATGGATGAGTGGATGGATGGATGGATGGATGAGTGGATGGTCGTCTTTTGTTTCTGGCTGATGGAGAGAATGATTCAAGTGCATTGTCTTGTAATATTTCTGTTCAATTTCAGCCACAATCAGTTGAATTGTTTGCCAGACGAAATGAATTCACTGCAGTCACTTCGAGAGCTGATCATCTCCTTCAACAGGTAGCACACACCATTCTCATCAACCAATCCTCTCCAACGCATCTTCCTTCTACTCCTAATCCTCTGATTGGTAGGAAATGTGATTGAAGGTTATGTGATAGATAGGAATCATAGGGTATGTGATTTGTATGTAAATATGTGATTGGTAAGGAATTTGACTGGTAAGCTTATAGAATGTGATTGGTATGAAATGTGATTGGTATGAAATGTGATTGGTATGGAATGTGATTGGTATGGAATGTGATTGGTATGGAATGATTGGAAGGCAATGTGAGTCATAGAGAATTTTGGTGGTTAGAAATGTATTTATCTATTTGTTTAATGATTCTGAATGTAGGTAAACACAGTTGTCATCTGAGATGGTCTGTGATCTGAGATGGTCTATGGTCTGTGATCTGAGGTGGGCTGTGATCTGAGATGGTCTATGGTCTGTGATCTGAGATGGACTGTGATCTGAGATGGTCTATGGTCTGTGATCTGAGATGGGCTGTGATCTGAGATGGTCTATGGTCTGTGATCTGAGATGGGCTGTGATCTGAGATGGTCTATGATCTGTGATCTGAGATGGGCTGTGATCTGAGATGGTCTATGGTCTGTGATCTGAGATGGGCTGTGATCTGAGATGGTCTATGGTCTGTGATCTGAGATGGGCTGTGATCTGAGATGGTCTATGGTCTGTGATCTCAGATGGGCTGTGATCTGAGATGGTCTATGATCTGTGATCTGAGATGGGCTGTGATCTGAGATGGTCTATGGTCTGTGATCTGAGATGGGCTGTGATCTGAGATGGTCTGTGATCTGAGATGGGCTGTGATCTGAGATGGTCTGTGATCTGAGATGGGCTGTGATCTGAGATGGTCTATGGTCTGTGATCTGAGATGGGCTGTGATCTGTCATCTGAGATGGTCTGTCATCTGTCATCTGAGAAGAATCTTTATCTGTCCATTAAGAGAGATAAGAATGACGATCATCTTTTGTGCTTTTTCTTCTCTGTTCAGATTCCAGAACTTACCAACCGTCATTTACGAACTAAAGAAGATCGAAGTGATTTTAGCGAGAGACAACAAGATCGAATCGATCCAAGTAGATGAGTTGATCGGACTTTCTGTTCTGGCGACGCTTGATCTGCAGAACAACAACATCTCTCACGTTCCGCCTCAACTTGGTAACTGCATTCAGCTCAGGTCAGTCTCATCATTTCCACCCAACTGCCTTGCTCTCTCATGTGGTGGTGTGGGGTGTCGGGTTTAGTTTTTTTTGCTACCTAGGGGGCATTTGAATGTTTCTTCTAA
Source organism: Lumbricus terrestris (assembly GCA_949752735.1). Lineage (NCBI taxonomy): Eukaryota > Metazoa > Annelida > Clitellata > Crassiclitellata > Lumbricidae > Lumbricus > Lumbricus terrestris. The sequence goes on from OX457051.1 coordinate 43,573,757, forward strand.
TTTGCATTCTCAAATTTTCTGCAAGATTTCTTCAGTTAAATATACGTTGCATTCGTGTTATTTTATCACCAGACTTTTTAGATGTTTTTTAAAAAATATTGTAGCTTTTGTTTAATTTTGCACATCTTTAAGTCATGATAATTATCTGTGATTTTAGGGGATTTCATGTCTGACTTTGATATAAATCATAGAAGACATGAATATAATTTATTATGACTGAATTATATTATGTGATATCATTTGACTTTGAATGAATATAATTTATTATGACTGAATTATATTATGTGACATCATTTGACTTTGAATGAATATAATTTATTATGACTGTGAATTATATTATGTGACATCATTTGACTTTGAATGAATATTGTTTATTATGACTGTGAATTATATTATGTGACATCATTTGACTTTGAATGAATATTGTTTATTATGACTGTGAATTATATTATGTGACATCATTTGACTTTGAATGAATATAATTTATTATGACTGTGAATTATATTATGTGACATCATTTGACTTTGAAGGAATATAATTTATTATGACTGAATTATATTATGTGACATCATTTGACTTTGAAGGAATATAATTTATTATGACTGAATTATATTATGTGACATCATTTGACTTTGAATGAATATAATTTATTATGACTGTGAATTATATTATGTGACATCATTTGACTTTGAATGAATATAATTTATTATGACTGTGAATTATATTATGTGACATCATTTGACTTTGAATGAATATAATTTATTATGACTGTGAATTATATTATGTGACATCATTTGACTTTGAATGAATATTGTTTATTATGACTGTGAATTATATTATGTGACATCATTTGACTTTGAATGAATATAATTTATTATGACTGTGAATTATATTATGTGACATCATTTGACTTTGAATGAATATAATTTATTATGACTGAATTATGTTATGTGACATCATTTGACTTTGAATGAATATAATTTATTATGACTGAATTATATTATGTGACATCATTTGACTTTGAATGAATATAATTTATTATGACTGTGAATTATATTATGTGACATCATTTGACTTTGAATGAATATAATTTATTATGACTGTGAATTATATTATGTGACATCATTTGACTTTGAATGAATATAATTTATTATGACTGTGAATTATATTATGTGACATCATTTGACTTTGAATGAATATTGTTTATTATGACTGTGAATTATATTATGTGACATCATTTGACTTTGAATGAATATTGTTTATTATGACTGTGAATTATATTATGTGACATCATTTCACTTTGAATGAATATTGTTTATTATGACTGTGAATTATATTATGTGACATCATTTCACTTTGAATGAATATTGTTTATTATGACTGTGAATTATATTATGTGACATCATTTCACTTTGAATGAATATTGTTTATTATGACTGTGAATTATATTATGTGACATCAATTGACTTTGAATGAATATAATTTATTATGACTGTGAATTATATTATGTGACATCATTTCACTTTGAATGAATATAATTTATTATGACTGTGAATTATATTCTTTTCTTTTCCGTGCTCTGCCCTTAGGCAGGTTCGAATGTTTGACGTCTCCATTCTTCTCTGTTCTGCGCTTTCATTTTCATCTTCTGATAGCAATCTTTCATCATCCAGTCTAACAGTCTTTGTCTTGGTCTGCCTCTCGTTCTTTTTCCATCCATTTTCCCCTCTATGATTGTTCGCAGCATCGAGTCTCCTCTGAGTGTGTGCCCGATCCATCTTTGTCTTTCTCTAATTGTGTGTATCATCGCTCTCTTTTCTCCGACTCTTCTCAATACCTCCTCATTGCTGATATGATCCCTCCAGCTGATTCTTTCTATCCTTCTCCATAACCACATTTCAAATGCTTCAATTCTCTTGATGTCTTCCATTCGCATAGTCCATGTCTCTGATCCATATAACATCACACTCCATACTAAGGTTTTTATCATTTTCTTTTTCAGCTCCTTATTGATTCCTCTTCTCAGTAGCTCTTTCCTCTTTTCGAATGCATCTTTTCCTAGTACAATCCTTCGTTGTATTTCTCTGTGGCATCTAGCATCTTCCGTAATCGTACTGCCGAGATACGCAAATTCCTTGACTTGTTCTAATTCTTCTCCATCTATGAATATTTTAACTGCCTTCTGCTCTCCTTTGCTTATTCTCATAACCTTTGTTTTCTTTATGTTGATTTTCATTCCGTATTCTTTTGATGTTGTATTCAGCCGGTCCATCATTGTTTGTAACCCTTCCTGACTTTCTGCCATCATTGCTTGATCGTCTGCGAATCTTAATGCCCTGATCCACATTCCTCCCACTTTTATCCCTTCCTCCAGTTCTTCCAATGCCTCCTTGATTATCTGCTCTATATATATATTGAACAGCAGCGGTGAAAGTGGGCATCCCTGTCTTACCCCCCTTCCTACCTTTCCTTGTTCAGAATATTCACCCTCTATCCTTATCTGTACTTTTTGTCCCATATACAGATTGCCTATCAGTCTTCTATCTCTCCAGTCTACGCCAACTCTTCTCAATGCCTTCATCAGTCTCTTCCAGTCCACTCTGTCGAACGCCTTTTCATAGTCTACAAAACATATGTATACATCCTTTCCTATTTCGCAACTTCTTTCTGTTATTACTCTCAGCGACCCAATTGCATCTCTAGTTCCCATGCCTTTCCTAAACCCGAACTGATCATCTCCTATCTCATGTATTGCATCTGTTTTTGCTTGTATCCTCTTTGTTAGGATTCTGATCAGGATCTTTGACGCATGTGTAATGAGACTGATAGTGCGGTGGTCCTCACATCTAGTTGAATTATATTATGTGACATCATTTCACTTTGAATGAATATAATTTATTATGACTGAATTATATTATGTGACATCATTTCATTTGACATCATTTGTTCTGAAGCTGTTTCTGTTGTTCGTCTGTTCTTAGGTCTTGCCAGTTGGAGGGCAATCCATTTCGTCAGCCACGAGCGGCAGTTCTGGCGAAAGGCACTGGTGCCCTGCTGGAGTATCTGAGAGACCGAATTCCCACTTAGACCAATCCATGCAATTCATAATCATATTCATATTTGCCTTAGTCTTGGATGCTGTTTCTGATGATGGCGATGATGGTGGGCAGTTGTTGCATTGTGTTTGTTTGTTTTGTGCTGTGATGCTTTGAATGTTCATACAACAGCCCCCTCCTCGTCCTCCTCCTCCTCCACCTCCTCCTCCTCGTCCTCCTCCTCCTCCACCTCCTCCTCCTCCTCCTCGTCTTCCTCCTCCTAGCTCTTATCTTGTGTGTACAAGCGTTTTCCTTGTTCCTCCTCCTCCTCCTCGTCTTCTCTCATTTGTTCAATAGGATAATTATAACACTGTGTTGTGTTTCTGATGCATTTCATGTACACTGTTGTAGAAGCAACAGTTTCTGTCGTTCTGTCAATTGCTCAATGACTCTTAAAAAGAACGAAGTGTTGGATAGAGAGAAAGCAGATGATTGATTGAATTGGTTGACTGAAGAGATTGATTGATGACATTGCATTTTTGTAACATAATGATCAAAGGAATGAGACTGTCTTGTCTTGTCTAATTGTCTTGTCTTGTCTAGTCTTCTTCTGCGTTGTCTTTCTTTATACGATCACCGATTTGTCTTAATTTAATTCGTTGACCAATTTTGTTGACATTATTATTGATGAGATTTCTTGCAATTTTTTTTTGTGGGCCACAGCTAAAAAGATTTTGTTTCGACATTAATCTAGCTTACGATTAGCCTTGCACGTTTATGAACATGATAAGTTAGTCTAATTAAATTGCTATTAAACTTTAATACAAATTCCAACAACAAACGTCTGTGGAGTTTGTCTGTGTCTGTCTATATTCGTGTCTGTGTGTCTTCTTGTGACGACTATTGAAACATTTATCGTTGGTTTGGCCAGCGAGCGATTTTGTGCAGCGAAGGGAGAGAGAGGTGTTGGGGGGGGCGGTTGTTGTCGACCATTTCAACGACCAGGCATTTGTCGTCTCATTCTGCCCTGGCTTCCGCGTGTCAGCCGACCGATCCCAAGCGAACGATGATGAATAAGTGATGCTGGTGATGAGGAGAGCAGCAGCATCAGTCGGTGCATGATGGGAGGAGAGAGAGAGAGAGAGAGAGAGAGAGAGAGAGAGAGAGAGAGAGAGAGAGAGACACGATTCCCTCCTTCCTCATCACACCACTCAACGTTCGTCGACCAGCGCCTCTAGCGGCTGCTCTGGGTAATGTTGTGGAGGAGGAGAGACGGGGGGGGGGAAGAAATCCGATTGGAAGCGACCACAGGTGCTGCCATCAACGGCAATTAGCGGAACTTTTGTTCACGGCGATAAATTCAACAAAAGGTTAAATTATTGCGTACACACATGACTGGCTATGACATATTTCATTTGAATAAAAGTTTTCTTTATTGCTGGAGTTGTGCTGGGGTCGCATCTGGGTGCATAGGCATCTCGGAGGGGCGCTTTAAAAATCCAATGCATGAATGACCGGACGAGTAAACGAATTTATATATGAACTAGCTGTACCCGGCCACGCGTTGCTGTGGCTGAAAAGATCGTGCAACTCTCACTCCATACCTCTCTTCCCTGCCTCGCTCCCTCCCTTCCTCTGTCCCTCCCTACTGCCATTCCCTCCCACTCCCTCCTTCGCCCTCCCTCCCATACCCCTCCCTCCCCTACGCCTCCCCCTCCCTCCTTCCCCTCCAACCCCTTCCCCTCCATCCCCCTCCCCTTCCTCCATCCATCTCCCTCCATCCATCCCGTCCGCTCCTTCCCCTCCTTCCTCCCGCTCCCTCCCCTCCCTTCCTCCCTCACTCCTGAGATCCCTTCCCGATAGCTAAAACCCGTCCGCTCGAAGTATGTGTGAAAATTTGAAAGCAATCGGTGAAGGAGTTTCGGAGACATGAATGCACGACGCGACCTCTTTCCCAGGTTTGTCATTGGTAACCCAGTTAAAATGGGCGGAATCCATATATATCGACAGTTAATATAATATCGACAGTTAAATATATGCGCTATATAAACATGCTCTCGACAGCGCGCTCGAATGTTGCGACCTCTTTCCCAGGTTTGTCATTGGTGACCCAGTTAAAATCTTTGGACGGTTGAAATGGAAGTGGGTCGAATCCATATTATATCGACAGCGCCATCGACAGCGCATGCGCGAAAATGGCGGACGGCTGCGTGAAAATTAAAATGTATAAACGTGTCAAATTGAAGAGAAAGTTGTGTTTTTTGGTTGAAAAAATTGCGCTCTTCCCGGAAAAGCATTATACAAACCCGCCCGTAGCCGAATGGAACGTTTTGGTAAAATTTTCAAAACAATATTGGTGAAGAAGTTTCCGAGATAATTGATTAGACACAAACTTTTTACATTTTTATTTATATAGATGATTGAATGAATGGATGGATTAATGATTGGATGGATGGATGGTTGAATGGACGGATGTATGAATGGATGGATGATTGGATGTATGGATGGATGAATGTAATATTGGATGGATGGATGAATGCTTGGATGGATGAATGATTGGATGGATGGATGAATGATTGGATGAATGGATGGATGGATGGATAGATAATTGTATGGATGATTGGTTGAATGGATGGATGATTATACAATCATCCATCCATTCAACCAATCATCCATACAATTATCTATCCATCCATCCATCCATTCATTCATCTATACAATTTGTATAGATGAATGAATGGATGGATAGATGGTTGAATGGATGATTCGATGAATGTATGGATAATGGATGGATGATTGGATGGATGGATGGATGGATGGATAAATGGATAGGTGTTGGAACGAATAAATGAATGAACTGTGCATAAATAGGTTTGGATGCGTTGTGATCTTTGACTAGAGTTCAGTCTAATATTTTCTGATTATTATCTGAGAATTAGATGATTATAATTTTTATGTTGGATCGACGGCTGACGAAGCGTTGCAAATCTCCTTAAAGTCTCTAAGAGATCGCGATGCAAACAATTTTAATACGAATTCGTTGTTCGTTGCCATCGTGTGTGTCAGCTTTCATTCTCAAATGTAGGCAAATACAAAACAGCGTTTCTATGGAAGGTATTCCAAGTAGCCTATATCCTATTGCAACTTCTTCTGTCTATGAGGTCTACAGAGTATAGCCTACCATTCACAACATCAATCGATCCGCGTTTTTCCTCTTCGACGAAATAATTCAAGCAGATAGAGCAGATAAGAATAAACCGATCGGAAAGTGTAGACCTACACAAGAAATACGTAGGAATTAAATGTGAAATTTCAGCCAAAATTGATTGAAAATTGAAGAATTTCAGGAGAAATCCCAATTAAAGTGAAGCTGTTTTGGGAAAGAGCTTCGTGTATATATAATGATTATGTAGCGCTGTTTTGTTCGGTAAATCATTGAATAATTCCATGGAATCGGACTGAACGCAACTTAAACTCTGGACTGCAGGAAGGTGGTATTATAGCTAGTTATAGGTGCGACATGTAAATGGGGAACGACGGAATATGGGTGACGGTTGCTATGGAGGAGACGCTTTGAAGTCATAAAGCACGACTAGGACTATCGATCAACACTGAAATGATGAGCAATTTCGAAAAATGACAGCCTAAAATGCTATCATTGCAGTGTGGAAATTTAAAAAAAATCGAGATTGGGAGGGGCACATCAGCGGCGTCCGCAGGCGTACGCACTTGCGCAAGTGCGCACAACGCTGAAAGGCTAAAAAAATAATGGCTGATGACTAAAAAAAGGTCATCAGTTTTTTCGGCGACCGTGAAGAAAATTTTTCCCTGTTGGTCCCCATTGAAATTTTATTTTTTCGCCCTTGGCTGCGCGTACAAGAAAAAATCCTGGGGCGCCGCTGGGGCACATCCCCCTCCCCAAACCCGCTCGTTCGTCAAAGTCAGCACCAAATCTTCGCCTATGATCTACACTGTCAGGAGATGGAAATGGACACATATGTTTCTCATTCTTTAGTTCAACCGTGTACTGATTTATTATGTGCATTTGAATCAAAGGATCATTTCGAAATTTGAATATAATTTTGGTACATGTACGGATCCAGAAAGTTTCGAAGGGGGAGGGTGGCAAATGGGAGGGGAATCAATGTACGGCTTTGACCGGACATTAATTTCTCTATGGCAAAATTTTCGAAGGGGAGGCCAACATTTTCGGTCTTGAGGCAGGGAAATGGTTTTTTGGTCGTGCCTCGTGTGCGGACTTCGTGGGTGTGGTTGGTGTGGGGGGGAGGGTCTACGGAATTACTCATGAGGGGCCACGTCCACTTTCCGAGCCAGAATAGCTGGTAAAAAATATAAAAAAATCTAAATGGGGGGCCATAGCCGGATTGGCCCCTGGATCCGCCCCTGGTTGTGGGCTTGTATTTATAACTCGATTCGGGCAAATTGAAACTGAGAGATAGCCTAATGTGGTGTAAATGAGTGTTGAACTTCAAGTAATATGTCCGGGTGACCGGGTCTGTTTGCCCCAAAATGCACTCGATTTGGCATCAAGTGCTCAAACTTGCGTCGATTTACCCCGTTGGGGAGCTTAAGTTACGGCGCTCATAGCGTCATAGGCCTACTTAGAGAATCGTTAGGGCTTCTTGCCTTTCGCAATCGCGGCTTCGCGCGTTTCGCGCTTGCTTTTATTACTCCTACTCAGAATTTCCATTTGGCCCCCAACTTTTAGGACGTGGTTGCGCCTATGATCTTCCCCCATCTCCATCTTCTCCATCTGCCACATCTCCCCCATTCCTCTTTGAAAGCAGTAGTACTTCGGGCTTAACGACACTTTTTCATATCGAAGATGATTAGTGTCGGAGGCAGAGTACAACCTCTCACTCCACGTTTATATTGCGACCGAGCCACCCGCAGTAAAGATCCGAGAAATTAATCTCTGATAAACCGACCGACCGGGAATCGAACCCGGGCCGCCGGTGTGGCGAGCGGGCTACCAACCCACTCGGCCACTCAGGATCTTTGAAAGCCGACAGACCAACCATTATAATTATAGCTTATGCCGAACGCTGAATGTCATAACCACAACAATGGATTGACGAGCTGCCTCTCCCGTCCGAAAACTGTCATTTATTGGCATCACGTGACATGGTCTCGTGACCCAAGAGTTTCAATATATCGTGAGTGTGTCTCTGTCTCTGACGCCATTCAGTTGTTGTTCTTCATCTGAAGACACGTCATAAAGACATTCCAATCGACGACCACCTGCTGCTGCTGCTGATGATGATGCTGCTGATGATGATGATGCTGGTGATGCGGATTGATGTGTTCGTTTGTTCGGATGAATCAGTGACGACGGAAAATCCCCTTCTTCGTCCGCTCGATTCCATCGAATTGAATCGTTTGGATTTAGATGGAAGCTCAAGAAATGAAAGCAACGATCATCAGATGAAGGAGGAGGAGGAGGAGGAGAAGGAGGAGGAGGAGGAGGAGAGGTAAGAAGCTGGTTTATGAATTGGGGATCGGGGAGGGGACCGTGAGTGGGAGGCGTTCCCACAAATGTCGCTCTACCTAATCCTATAATAAATGATTATACAATCTGATGTTATTGCGTCCCTAAGAACGGGATCTTCTATCTCTTCTGGGTTCTTCAATTATTTTGTGCTCGCATAAACTATAATTACTTGTTCTTGTGCTATAAGACCATTGATTGACTGAATGATTGACTGAATGATTGATTGATTAATTGATTGACGAAACTAAACTTTAGAAATGAAGACGAAGAAGATGAAGAAGAAGAAACCGAGGAGGAGGAGGAGGAGGACAATGGGGAGTCGACGACGAGGTATACATCAGAAACCAACTCATCTCTTACTTACTTACTCACCCGACTATCAGCAGCAAACGTACTTTGATTTTCAGAGGTTGCTCTCCATGATTGAACAGTTTTCTGAATCGACTGAATCATAGTCACAGTGGTCTGTGTGTGGGTGTGCGTGTGTGTGCGTGCGTGTGCGTGTGTGTGTGTGTGTGTGCGTGTGCGTGTGTGTGTGGGTGCGTGTGTGTGTGGGTGTGTGTGGGTGTGTGTGGGTGTGGTCAGCACTGTTGTGGTCACGTGTCAGTTGAGAAGCGACTGAAGCGATAGAAAGTCACTGGAGTCCTTGGTCTCGAGATTTGTCTCGTGGAGGATGAATAATGTTTGGTCGTGAAATGTCACGAATGCAATTTATACAGGGTGCGGCCAAAAAAAATACCCCATTACGAAAATCGCGATTTCTCAAAAACCGCTGAATATTTTGCTATAAAACTTCGCCAGTCTATTTCAGACATAGGCCTATCTATCTACAGTTTGGCTAAATCTAATGAAATTCGAATCATGAAAACCAAAATGGTGCAACCTTGAAGTGAAACAATGCTATTTTCGTTTCAACAGACATTTTTTTTTACTGACAGCAATAAGTAACAATGTAGCGACGCAAACAGTAGGCTAATGTAGCAAGGTTTAAGTTTACTTATTGCTATTGACAAGATTAGGCCAAACTGTTAAGTTTTGTGCAATGAATGTTTGAAGTGACCACCGTTTGCTTTTACGCAAGCTTGCAGACGTTTACGAAAGCCCAGAACAGACTTCTGAATGGTCTCAAGTAGCAAGTCATTCCAGATGATTTGCAGCGTAGTTTTCAGTTCAGAAATGTTCTTTGGCTTTGTGGGAAGTTTGTTGTAAGTCTCAAGCATTGCACCCCAGACAGCATAGTCGATTGGGTTCATATCTGGGGAATTTGGCGGCCATGAATCCTTGTCGTTGAAGTCCGGACAGTGACTTCTTAACCAATCTTGGGCCAGCTTGCGCCGTGAGCGGGCGCTACATCTTGCTGAAAAGTGAACTGATTTCCCAAGACAGTGACAGTCATCGACAAGCTTAGGAAAAGATTCTCCACATAGTACTTAGCATTGACTTTGGCCTTCTCGCCAATGAAATGCAAGCGTACTTTGCCCTCATAGCTGACACCGGCAGAAACCATGATGTTGGGAGAGAATTTGGCTCTCTCGACCAAACGGGCAGCTTGGATGGATATCGGCTTTTTCTTCTTCGCCCAGACGCGGTTATTTTGAATATTAATGGGTGGATTGATGTAAAAGATCTTTTCATCGGTGAAGAAAACCTTATTATGGCACACTGCACCCTACTTTATGTAAAATTATGATTTCCTATTTCGTGAATGTCGTGTTAAATTGAAAAAATGCAGTTCCTTCTTCTGCATGATGTCATGACCACAAATATAAAGATACTGACATAAAATTTTCAGATAATATGTAAAAATATGTTACGAATAAGAATGAAAATATTTGTAAGAAAATATTCAGCGGTTTTCGAGAAATCCCAATTTTCGTAATGGGGTATTTTTTTGGCCGCACCCTGTACATAAGACAAGAAATGAATTATGGATGGATGGATGGATGGACGGATGGATGGATGGACGGATGGGTGGATGGATGGGTGGACGGATGGATGGATGGGTGGATAGATGGATGGATGGATGGATGGATGGTGGATAGATGAACAGATGGATGGCAATTATTAGATAAATGGATGGATGGGTGGCCAGATAGATAGATAGCCTACTACTAGACAATCGTCGCTATATTAGTTGCTGAATTATTAACCACTCGCTGATGCTGATGATGATGATGTTGCTGCTGATGATGCTGCTGCTGCTGATGTTGTTTCTATAGCAACGTAACCTTCTTCCGGTCGCTTTTACGAGTTCTGTCGTATACAATGTCACTTAAAATGGAAGATCAAATCTAGAGATTCTTTCAGCAGCTGTTAATCCCATTCTGCCTCTCTGTCTCTGTCTCTATCTTTACGACTCTCTGTCTTTGTCTCTCAGATTTTGAATTCTTTGTCGCTTTTTGACCAACGTCACTAACAACCCGCGTGGGGCGAGGTGATGCAGTGAGTATGTTCATTGCCTTACAGCCGGAGAGTTGCAGGTTCGAATCCACCTCAAGTCACCGCGTAGGTACCTTGATCAAGTCCTTCACTCGCAATTTCTCAGCTCTCGGCGTGAAACTCAGATGCATGTGTCCCCGCTTTGTAGTCGGGAGCGCCTCTGAGTAGTGAGCTTGAATGGGCGCTATAACAAGTACACAAACAAACAAACAAGCAAACCCGTTCTACTCATCAGCATAAAAAATTTATTTTTAACTGTACTCAAGTTCACTGGGTCACAGCATTTGAAGGCAAGTTTGTTCTTGATGAATAGCTACAATGTCGTCATCGTCATCGTCGTTGTTGTTGTTGTTGTTGTTGTCTAATTTCTGCAGCTTCAACTTCTCTTCATCTTTCGACTTTTCGAATGAATACGATCGCAACGATCCTCCAACCAACGGTATAATACATGCTCTCTGTCTGTCTATCTTTCTTCTGCCTCTCTTTGTCTATTTCTGTCTGTCTGCCTCTCTCTGCCCCTCTGTCTTTCACTCTGTCTGTTTGTCTCCCTCCCTCCCTCCCTCTCCCTCTCCCTCTCCCTCTCCCTCTCTCTCTCTCTCTCTCTCTCTCTCTCTCTCTCTCTCTCTCTCTCTCTCTCTCTCTCTCTCTCTCTCTCTCTCTCTCTCTCTCTCTCTCTCTCTCTCATTCAGTCTATCTACCTGTCTCTAACAATAATTATTATTACTGTTAGTGTTCTAATAATCATTCTTCATTACGATCTCTTCCACTTTCATTGTTTTATGTTCATCATTGTCTTCTACGTTTCGTCTAATTTTGCTAAATGTTCAATCACGTGATGTCGAATGCAGCTGTGGTTGATGCGTTCTCTTCATTCGTACATTCACTAAGTCTAAAATAATGACCGCTTCATTAATTCGTGCATTCATTAATTAATTAAATTAAATCTGAAATTCTCACTTGAATTTCTTTCTCACAGACAATGCGACGATCGTCAAAATCGGAGTTTACATCAACAGTTTCTATTCCATTAATGAACAAACGATGGTGAGTCTGTCTATATTAGTCTGTCTGTCTGAGTCTGTCTGAGTCTGTCTGAGTCTGCCTAGCTGTCTGAGACTGTCTGAGTCTGTCTGTCTGAGTCTGTCTGTCTGTCTGAGTCTGTCTGTTTGTCCGCTGGACTGTCTTCCCTGTCTTTCACTAATCCAATTTCACTGGCCTGACATAGATGAGACGTCGTCGATATTTTTTTAATGCAGCCACCTCCACAGAGTCCACACACACCTCCATAATTATATAGAAAGTGACAATAGGGAATAAAATCTTCTTCTTCCTCATCCATTATTCCTGAGTCTGCCTCTACACCATCCAAACCCTTACGACCTGAACCTGTCCTCAAGATCGGTCCTAGGCCTACCCATCTTTTCCGTTCTGTTCTACCCATTAATCCAATTATCCAACCCATCACCGACGTGTCTGTCTGTCCCAAAGAAAGCTATGTGATCATTTTAATCCGTTTATTAAGCAATCTCTCATCAAACTCAGAAGTTGTCAAACGCAGATCTGTTGAATAAAAAAGGCAAATTTAAAGACCAGCATTGAAAGTTAAATGAGAGAAGGCTCTTTGCTCATCTAGCATTCCCAACCTATTTTTTACGTTTTATGATGTTGAATGACGTAATGTTATAATTTAAATGAGATTAATCTTGAGACGGACAAAATTACAAGATATAAAATTAATAGCAGAAGAGTTCTTGCTGGAGGACGACCCTGAAAGCACAACCAACTCAATTTCTATTCTCCATTTCCATGCTTTTAAAGACTTTTCGGTAGGCATATTATTACTCGTGAGACAGGTTTTTTTGTTATGCTTCGAATGACTATAATTGGATGACCATGATGCAGCCTCCTTTTGTTTTCTTTCGTTTTGATGGATCCTTTGGTTACCATGATTGTAGGCCCCGATTATCTTCTGTTGTGAATGACTGTAATTCTGTGAATGTGTTTGTCGGGTAGTTTTCTGCTCTTTTCCTCCGTCTTGAAGGCCATTCGGCGAGCATTATCTCAGGATGTCTGAGCCAGTCTCAAGCCAGGATAAAGGAGGAGGGTTCTGCGGTGGGCTTGCAACCCACCCGGGTAAAAAAAATGCCTGCAACGGAAACTGCGCAACATTTTAATTCTGAACAGAGAGTATTCTGGAGACGATGCGTTGCCCGATGTGCAGACCTGCACGGATGGACTAAATATACTAAGTAGTCTACTAAGTAAGTATTGTTACAGTTACAGTAGACTATTTTGTTTTCGCTGATTCGATGGAAACTTTGCTGTCAAACAACGGATCGAGATTTAACTTCTAAGGAAACAAAGAATATATTCTTTAAAATAGTTTCTATTATAGCCTAAATGATTGGACAAGTAAGGGCAACTTATGGGGCTTTCCTTTGTAACTATAGAGAACATCGTTACCTTGGATCTCAGATAATATTAGAGTTTGCTGTTTTTGCTTCGCCTGTAAGGATTATTCGGTGAGCATGTACCTGCGACAATCGTGGATTGACGAACGGTTGACCTTCAATGCGACGAAGGTCAATGCTTCGCAGTCGGATTCGTTGATCCGATTGGGAGAGAGCAGCTGGAAGAGTATCTGGATTCCAGATACGTTCTTCCGCAACGAGAAGAGAGCAACGCTTCATGAAGTCACTGTCACCAATCGAATGCTGCGACTCTACGCTTCGGGAAGACTCTGGTATGTCATCAAGTAAGTCACGTTCACTTCTACTCACAAGATTCACAACACATCACATCACATCACAACACATCACATCATATGATGATCTGCTGCTTCTACAGTAAAACTTAGAAGAAGTCAACAGGAAGCAATGCAAACATTCATGTGTGTATACATAGATATAATTATGACGAGTCATGCAGAAGTTTTGACTTTTGCATCGTTTTTAACAGCCATTCAGAAATTTCTTAAAAGTCTTCTGTTGAAACAACATTTGAAATATAACTGTAAGCATTTGATCTGACAGTAGTAGACTAGTGATCGGTTGGTGGGTGATAAGAATCCTAGGATTACATTGCTGCTTAGTACTGATGATGCGATAGATATGGGCGCTATGGCAATATGAAAATCCAAAATGGTAGAAATGAAAGAGGGAGAGAGAGGGGAAAGATTATTCTGTCGCCTGAATTTAATTGCAATGTTTCTTCTAGAATCAGTGCCACTCTGTCTTGTCCAATGAAGTTGGAGAGATATCCGCTTGATACTCAGAACTGTCCGATGAAATTCGAAAGCTGTGAGTTTCTCTTCTTCATTCAAAAGCACGATTACACCACTATGCATTAGGTTAATTCATTCATCCATGCAGGTTGCATAAAGTAAACAGATTTTCAACACTTACTTCTACACTACACAATATAGCCTACTTGAAGAGCTACATGCACTTCTCATACGATTTTTAGCCAATTCCTTCTTCAAAATCTCAATATTCTTATAGCAAATAATTATGACTTCTGGCTCAATGGGTCTAGATCATTGAGCTCACTCAGAATTTAACAATTATGAGAGTTACTTAATTCCAGTCGATATAAATTATGTCCATTGTCCACGTGATAGCTTCAGATTTTCCCAAGCTTATAATGCCGTCAGAGGTGCGTACCTGGGTAGCATAACTGCCAATATACCAGACAATATCAGATCTGTCACCAGATAATGATTTTGCGCAAAATTACAAGGGACGCTATGAGCATAATTTTATTGACATAAACGTTCAGTCAATGATCAGGATTTGGATCCTCAAACTTCAGTCGAGACTTAGCCAAGTAAGCCCCGCATATCCTGTATCGTCTACAATCTGCATAGACCTTCTAATTCCTTCTTCAGTCATAACTATGGAATTGGACAGGCGCTTCGTTGACTGCCGAACGTCAGTGAATACAGTATGGTACGTGGTCACGAAACTGCGAATTGCAATTGATTTGTGGATATTTTTACTCACTTACTTACTTGTTCATCCCGTTAAGAAAACGAAAACTAGCGCCACCTATTGAATTGACGAATCACTATTGGACTGAAGATCTGTGTTGGTGTTTACAATGCTACTCGCCAGTTGGCGCTGATATCATCGTTTGATCCAATATTATTCAGTTCTTTAATTTAACCATAGACTCATCAACGCAATCTTATCTTGCGCTATTATTATCATTCTTATTATTATAATTCTTATTAGTTTTAAACACGCTTGAGACTTTTATCACTCTATTCTTTAGATCCCTTGTCAATCTTCCTCTCAGCAGCTTCACTCTTTTCCAAAATGATTGCTTACCCAATGTTGCCATTCTTCACTTGATCTCGGTTGCACACCAGGTCCTGCTGCAGTCCTCTGTTATCAAACTTCCAATATAATATCAAAATAATGTGTGACTGCAACCAGAAATCTTACTCATGCACTCAATAGGCGACTCATACACACGCTTGCTCGTTAAAACAATAAATCAATCAATCAGTCAATCAATTAGTGAATCAATCAATCGATCAGTCAACCAATCAATCAACCAACCAATCAATCAACCAATCAATCAACCAACCAATCAAACAACCAATCAATCAACCAATCAATCAATCAACCAATCAACCAATCAACCAACCAATCAACCAATCAATCAACCAATCAACCAATCAATCAATCAACCAATCAATCAATCAACCAACCAATCAAACAACCAATCAATCAACCAATCAATCAATCAATCAATCAACCAATCAACCAATCAATCAGCCAATCAATCAATCAGTCAGTCGATCAATCAATGTTTTGTTCGTTTTGTTGTAGTTAGTCATACTGTAGACACGTTGGTCTACACGTGGCTGGATAATCCTGTCGACCTAGGAACCGATCCACAGTTCTCTCAATTCACTCTCGTCAGATATCGACTACAAGACTGTGCTCAGAACTACACGGCTGGTAAGTAGCCACGTCATCGTCCTCTCACATGATGATTCTCGCTTCTCACGCCCTCATTAAATCACCATCGTCATCACCATCATCGTTGCTATCATTTTCGTCATCGTCTTTGATATCATTGTCATCACCGCGCCCCAAATTGATGGTGATAGTGTGTGATTAGTAATGGTAGTGGAGGAACTGAAAAGGATCGGAATTCAGGAGGCAGATCATTCCAAAGGCGTGATGCAGAGTTGGATATGGCTCGGTTGGAGAACTTGAGATGACTTGTGACCGGCGGTCGAGAGAGAGTAAGACAGGCTGATGATCGGGTAGAGCGGGTAACACATCTAGTAGTCTATAATAATTTATAAGATATCGTCAGTGTGAAAATGGTCAAACCTTCTTTAATGGCGCTTCTGTATTCGCATTTTCCAGTAAATGACAGACCAGGGTGCATGCATGAGGAGGGCAAAATGGATGCAGGGACCTGGGCTGGTTCGGTGAGATTGTCCCCTAGAATGCTTCTGCAAAGTGACTTCTCAAATGTTATTGGTATAGTTTCTAGCATACAGTCAACTTGTGCTTTGCTGCTCTGATCTATCGATGCAACTGGCGCTATATGAGTTCGTCATCGCCTGTTTTCCGACCTGTTGACATGTAGGTTCCTTTCCGTGCGTGGAGATCATCTTCACGATGCGTCGTGACATCGGTTTCTTCCTCATCCAGGTCTACGTTCCATCCGTCCTCATCGTCATCCTCTCCTGGGTCTCCTTCTGGATCAGCGTCGACGCATCACCTGCTCGCATCTCCATCGGTCTGCTCACCGTCCTCACGATGACGACGATGAGCGGAGGAGGAGGGGGATCGAGGGAGACGACGCTGCCCCGCGTCTCCTACATCAAAGCCATCGATGTGTGGATGATTGTCTGCCTTCTCTTTGTCTTCATGTCGCTCATCGAATATGCCATTGTTAACGTCATGGCCAGAAAAGAGAGGAGAACAATGCCACCAACATCCATCGCTCACCATCCTCATCATCCTCATCATCTCACTCACCACAATCAGCAACAGTCTCTGCTTCATCATCAGCAGCAGCTGAGGAGAATGAGTCGGCAGCAGCAGCAGCAGCAGCAGCAGCAGCAGCAGCAGGAGGAGACGTGCTACATCCAGATGTCACAGCATATCTCATCGGATGATGATGAGGGAGACAGAAGACTCGTTGTCATGCCAACGAAAGGTCAACAGGTTCAACCGGGTGAGGTGAGGAGAAGAGAGACAGACAAACAGACAGACAGACAGATAGATAGACAGACAGACAGATAGACAGACAGATAGATAGACAGACAGACAGATAGACAGACAGATAGATAGACAGACAGATAGATAGACAGATAGATAGACAGACAGACAGATAGACAGACAGACAGATAGACAGATAGACAGATAGATAGACAGACAGATAGATAGACAGACAGATAGATGGACAGATAGATAGACAGACAGACAGATAGACAGACAGACAGATAGACAGATAGACAGATAGACAGATAGACAGATAGATAGACAGATAGATAGACAGACAGACAGATAGACAGACAGATAGATAGACAGACAGATAGATAGACAGATAGATAGACAGACAGACAGATAGACAGACAGATAGATAGACAGATAGATAGACAGACAGACAGATAGACAGACAGACAGATAGACAAACAGACAGATACACAGACATACAGATAGACAGACAGACAGACAGATAGACAGACAGATACACAGACAGACAGATAGACAGGAAGGCAGGCAGTTCTCAATCTGTTTCACTCTCTCGATTTTTCGACTTATTTGATTTTTCTAGCAGCATTTTCTTCAGATGCAAAATCATCGTTTGATTTTTAACTCAAAAGTTTCACAGCATCATTGGTCACTTTCCATTGTTTACTCGTGAAAACATTGACCAAATTGACAA
>OX457051.1:43596660-43599160 GCA_949752735.1 Lumbricus terrestris
TCCATCCATTCATCCATCTAATCATCCATCCATCTATTCATCCATCCATCTATTCATCCATCCATCTATTCATCCATCCATCTATTCATCCATCCATCCATTCATCCATCTAGTCATGCATCCATCTATTCATCCATCCATCCATTCATCCATCCATCCATTCATCCATCTAGTCATGCATCCATCTATTCATCCATCCATCCATTCATCCATTTATTCATCCATCCATCTATTCATCCATCCATCCATTCATCCATCTAATCATGCATCCATCTATTCATCCATCCATCCATTCATCCATCTATTCATCCATCCATCTATTCATCCATCCATCCATTCATCCATCTATTCATCCATCCATCCGTTCATCCATCTATCCATTCATCCATCTAATCATGCATCCATCTATTCATCCATCCATCCATTCATCCATCTATTCATCCATCCATCTATTCATCCATCCATCCATTCATCCATCTATTCATCCATCCATTCATTCATCCATCCATTCATCCATCTATTCATCCATCCATCCATTCATCCATCTAATCATGCATCCATCTATTCATCCATCCATCCATTCATCCATCTATTCATCCATCCATCTATTCATCCATCCATCCATTCATCCATCTATTCATCCATCCATCCGTTCATCCATCTATCCATTCATCCATCTAATCATGCATCCATCTATTCATCCATCCATCCATTCATCCATCTATTCATCCATCCATCTATTCATCCATCCATCCATTCATCCATCTATTCATCCATCCATTCATTCATCCATCCATTCATCCATCTATTCATCCATCCATCCATTCATCCATCCATCCATTCATCGATCTATTCATCCATCTATTCATCCATCCATCCATTCATCCATCTAATCATGCATCCATCTATTCATCTATCCATCCATTCATCCATCTATTCATCCATCCATCCATTCATCCATCCATCCATTCATCCATCTATTCATCCATCCATCCATCCATTCATCCATCCATCTATTCATCCATCCATCCATTCATCCATCTAATCATGCATCCATCCATCCCTCTTTTGACCAAGTCGATGACAACTCTTTTCGAGGTGCAGAATGTTATTGGCCGTTGACTTTGAAAGCATCCGTCTCAAGTGTCTGGCCAGATGATGGACGAAGACCCCCCAACCACCAACCACCAACCACCAACCCCCCAACCACCAACCACCAACCACCAACCACCAACCACCAACCACCAACCACCAACCACCAACCACCAACCAACCACCAACCAACCAACCAACCAACCAATCACCAACCAACCACCAACCACCAACCACCAACCACCAACCACCAACCACCAACCACCAACCAACCAACCACCAACCAACCAACCAACCAACCAATCACCAACCAACCACCAACCAACCAACCAACCACCAACAACCCATGCAACACTAACCTACTAATCCTAGAC
This sequence comes from Lumbricus terrestris, assembly GCA_949752735.1. Classification (NCBI taxonomy): domain Eukaryota; kingdom Metazoa; phylum Annelida; class Clitellata; order Crassiclitellata; family Lumbricidae; genus Lumbricus; species Lumbricus terrestris. The sequence continues at coordinate 43,598,127 of OX457051.1, forward strand.
ATAACAACTCAGTCGCTGAATGATTCGAAGACTGATCAACAAACAATCCAGCACCTGGTCAATAAAACGATCGGATGAAAGAAGCAAAAGCACATCTCTTCATCTCTGTGTGTTCGTGCGTGCGTCTGTCCTCTTCTCTGTTTCTCTTCCTGTCTCTCCGTCTCGCTATGTATCTGTCGAACTCCAACACACATTCACTCGCCCCTCTCAATCTCTCCACCTCCTTCTCTTTTCCTTCCTCCTCCTCCTCCATCATAATATTCTCCTCCTCCTACTCCTTCTGCTCCTCCTGCTCCTCCTCCTTCTGCTCCTCCTGCTCCTCCTGCTCCTTCCATCTTCGTATCAGAGAGAGATTGATTCAGTAGATAGGCGAAGTGGTCGACTGATGGATCGATGGATTCCATGTTCCAATATAATCCAACCATTTGCATCTCTTCCCACGACGCTCCTCCTCCTCCGTCTCCTCTTCCTCCTCCTTTCCGCTTTTTCCTCTTCATGACCCTTTCCTCCTTTTCCATTTTTTCCGCTGCTCCTCCTTCTTCCACTTCTGCTCCAAGCGACGCTGTTCCTTAATTAAACGAAGACTTTGAGATTCAACGTCGATGGAATTCATGATCTCGAACGAAACAATTGAATTTGCATTTTATATCTCATCGACTGATTGAGCGAAGCAACGAAAGAATCGATCGAAGCAACGAAAGAATCGATGAATGAAAAAATCGATGGATGAATGGATCGATAAATGGATCGATAAAGGGATAAAAAATATGTTCTTAAAGTAAAATTTCTACATCTTTCACAACATGGGTCACACTGCAATCAAGATAAACCATCCCAAGCCACGGCAAAAACAGCGACTACTCTAAAGTTTTCCCTGCACCTTTGGCACTTTTGACCATAAAATACTCTTTAAAAGAAACTTGAGTGGTATGGTGTTAATGGTTCTCCCTATTATGGTTCATGGACTCACCTTAGATCAAATGGAACTGCAAACTATTCACGTTGGAGATATCATAAGGAGAAAATATTTAGTC
>OX457051.1:43604160-43636660 GCA_949752735.1 Lumbricus terrestris
CATCCGTCCATCCATCCTCTCGTCTGTCCTTCCTTTCGTCCTTTATTGTCGACCAGAGACGTCATTCTCGACACCTTCCCTCTCTCTCCCCTAACCCCTTCATCTTCTTCCCTCTCTCTCCCCTAACCCCGTCATCTTCTTCCATTGTGACTCAAGCGTCAATTGTCTCCACTCTCGTCTCCTTTCGCATTGACATGCGCAGTCGAGAGCCTTTAGCGAAGTGCAGAAAGTGTATGTACAGTCATATTCATTCTATAGCGCCTCTTAAGTGGACTACTCAGAAGCGCTCCACATATGAGACTCAGTTTTTAATTTTGCAGCTGGAGCAAAAAAGATTAGAAAGTGAGTTCTAGACTTATGGAGCTACATGTAGAAAGTACCTGAGAGTTTTTTTGCTACTTATAACAGCTAACCACAATATTATTATTATTATTGAACTTATTAGAAAGCAATTATTAATGAAGAAAGTTGCTTCAGTTAAACCAATGCCAATGTGCGCATGTAGAGCAATTCCCATTAGGAGCAGCCAGCTGGAGCTGCAGAGGTTATTTGGTGTTACAACCGGTGTGGCATGAGATCTTGTCCGGCTTGAAATTGTGTCAGGAAAGCGTTGCCATTGGGTAACGTGACCGATGACATCAGATAGCAACTGTCAAGCTACAGTATTAATAGCACCGTGAGACCTTGTCAGGAAAAGATATAGAAAATGGAAAACGATAGTTATTTAAACTTACCAAGAATAAAGATACGTAGCTCAATAATAATAATCATTATTGCAACTAATAGAACGAAGGCCTATGCCAATGTGTTGAAATCACGTAGCATCCAAAATTAAGTTTTTTTAGTAGAATTAGCTTTTCCTAAAATTGTAAGAATTAGATTCCATTTTAATGGTTATCCAAAAGTGATTGTGGGTGAACTTAGAAGATGAGTGGGCCAATCACACCAGTCAGACAGGCAAATATGGCCTATCTCTAGATCTGCTGTAGGCCTACACACACGGCCTATAGGAGCATTATACATTCGACAGCACTAGCAGCGTAGACCTATATCGTATCCATAGATTTAGACGAATAGGCTATAACGCTTCTCGAAAAATTACTCTATTACGCATACTCAGCACGAAAACGTGAATCACGAGAAAAATAAAGTGATGCCTTTAAACAATGACAGAGTGACCAGAAAAAGCGAGTCATAGTTTGGCCATTAGTCCTAGTGCGGAAAGGTAAGTGGATAGACTAGCCTCAGCAAACGCCCGATTTTGAGCAAGAGCAGTAGGCCTAGCCTAACCTGCCTAGGCCTATTATAGTATACCATATCTCTGTCTCTGTTTCTCTGTCTCAGTCTCTGTTTCTCTGTCTCAGTCTCTGTCTCTTTGTCTCAGTCTCTCTGTCAGTGTGTTCCTTTGTGTCCCTGTGTGTGTGTGTTCGTTTGTGTGTGTGTGTGGTCGTTTGTGTGTGTGTGTGTGTGAACAGCTGAGAGGAATTTAATGTCGGTCGTTGTTCGCTTTAAACCGTTCATCAATTGAATTGATTCTAATTCCGGTTGAAAGCAGAGACGAAGAATTCATCGGTCGCCGTTGAGTCGTTTCGACGCAATGGCTTCTGGCGCACCCTTGGACATCGTTGAGACCCACGACGCAGAAGAAGATGCTGACGACAGATGATGCTGAAGATTCAGAGGATGCTGGAGATGCAGATGATGATGATGCTAAGAATGCGGATGATGATAACGAGAATACGGAGGATGGTTTGGATTCAGAAGATGGTGATGATGCAGATGTAGGTCGGAGGTCAAAGAAGAATTGTCATCGGACAAACATCTGTTCATATTGGTATGATTATAATAATAATAATAATTATAGTCTCGGTTGGTCATCATATCATGTCTATTCTTCTACATGTATTTCTGCTTTTCCCACTCTCCCTCTTTCTGTCTTTTTTCCGTCTCTGTCTGCGTCTCTCTGTCTCTGTCTGTGTATCTCTGTCTCTCTTCTTTCTATAGTTGCATCTCGTTCTATCCCTGTCTCGCTGTCTGTCTGCCTTTGTCTCTGTCTGTCTTCAGCAGCATAATCATGATCGAAAGCTTTCGTCATGCAGGACATGAAGACGTGTGCATCGAATGCAGACGATTCCTTAGTGAATCGAGAAGAATGAGGAGAGAAATAGTCGACCCACAGCTTACGATGAGGAGGAGGAAGAGGAGAAGGTGGAGGAAGAGAAAGAGGAGAAGGAGGAGGAAGAGGAGGAGGAGAAGGTGGAGGAAGAGAAAGAGGAGAAGGAGGAGGAGGAAGAGGAGGAGGAGGAGGAGGAGAAGAAGGTGGAGGAAGAGAAAGAGGAGAATGAGGAGGAGGAAGAGGAGGAGAAGGAGGAGACAGGGGAGCAGGAAGAGGAGGAGCATGAGGAGGAGAGGGGAAGGAGGAGAAAGAGGAGAAGGTGGAGGAAGAGAAAGAGGAGAATGAGGAGGAGAAAGAGGAGAATGAGGAGGAGAAAGAGGAGGAGTAGGAGGAGGAGAAAGGGGAGCAGGAAGAGGAGAAACATGAGGAGGAGAGGGGAAGGAGGAGAAAGAGGAGAAGGTGGAGAAAGAGGAGAAGGTGGAGGAAGAGAAAGAGGAGAAGGAGGAGGAGGAAGAGGAGGAGGAGGAGGAGGAGAAGAAGGTGGAGGAAGAGAAAGAGGAGAATGAGGAGGAGGAAGAGGAGGAGAAGGAGGAGACAGGGGAGCAGGAAGAGGAGGAACATGAGGAGGAGAGGGAAGGAGGAGGAAGAGGAGAAGGTGGAGAAAGATGAGAAGGTGGAGGAAGAGAAAGAGGAGAAGGAGGAGGAGAAAGGGTAGAATGAGGAGGAGAAAGAGGAGGAGTAGGAGGAGAAGAAAGGGGAGCAGGAAGAGGAGGAACATGAGGAGGAGAGGGAAGGAGGAGGAAGAGGAGAAGGTGGAGAAAGAGGAGAAGGTGGAGGAAGAGAAAAAAGGAGAAGGAGGAGGAGAAAGAGGAGGAGTAGGAGGAGGAGAAAGGGGAGCAGGAAGAGGAGGAACATGAGGAGGAGAGGGAAGGAGGAGGAAGAGGAGAAGGTGGAGAAAGAGGAGAAGGTGGAGGAAGAGAAAAAAGGAGAAGGAGGAGGAGAAAGAGGAGCCGGAAGAGGAAAATCAGGAAGAGGAAGAGCAGGAGGAGAGGATTACGGATGACAAAGATGAGGTAGGAGGGGAAAGGAAAAAAGTCAGGTGGAAAAGGAAGAACAGTAGGTTGGATTGAGAAGGAAGTGATAAGGGAGGAGGATGAACGAGAAGGAGAACAAGTTGGGGAGAAAGAGGAGGAGTAATAAGAAAAAGGAGGATGGGTTATGTGGAGGAGAGAATCAAGAATACAAAGGAGGAGGAAGGACAGGAAGGGGAAAGAGCGGAGGAGAAAGATGAACTGGAGATTTTTTTCTGCCGACGAGTCTAACGAGGCTTTCATTTGCTGAACGGGCGATTGTAAGTCAATGAATGAGTGGAGAAGGGAGGGAGGGACGGAGGGAGGGAGGGAGGGAGGGAGGGAGCGAGGGAGGGAGGGAGGGAGGGAGGGAGTAACGGCTCCGGGTCATCATTTCTGCGAACGTTGGCCAAAATTAATGATTGACCCTGAGACACAAAAGTAAAGACGACGACGACGACGACGACGACGACGACGACGACGACGACGACGACGACGACGACGACGACGACGACGACGACGACGACGACGACGACGACGACGACGACGACGACGACGACGACGACGACGACGACGACGACGACGACGACGACGACGACGACGACGACCTTGAATGAAACAATAAACATATCCATCATTATATCTACGTCAGCGTCAGTAAAAGACTTTTGTTTCCTAGAAAAGAGACAAAGTTCTGAGTTGGAAATCAGGAGACAACAGATTCACGATCATAAATGACATCTTTGTGTTCATTGGCTTACAACAACAACAAATTATTGTTGTCCTTTCGACAAATTCTTGGAAGAGAGTGAAATTGAAAGGGTTAGGGATCTACAGAAAGAAGAATCCATCAGATGAAATTGGGAATGAGAAGGAAACGGGATGGAGAGATGAACGAAGGAATTCTGGGAAAAATCGTAATCGAAATCTCGAGACTTCTACAGCGCCCACAAGAGCGAAGTCGCGGGAACCAGCTTATTCACCGGCGCTTAATCAAAACAAAATCGATAGGCAGCGGGTCAAGTCAGGAGAGTCAGGCAGGCAGATAGATGGACGGCTAAGGTGGGTGATGTTTAGAGTTGAAATGGCGAGGGATGTGAGGAGAAGAGGAAGAATCAGGATAGGATTAATTTGCGAAAGAGCAATGCTTTCAGTTTTGAGTGAAAGACCTGTGGGGAGATAGCGAGAGGTGGAGTTTTGGAAGACAATGGAAAATGGAGGACAGTAAAATTTTAAACACAAGCAAAGACAGCTGAGAGAAGAATAGGTAGGCAAAGAGACACAAATACAGAGAGACAGAGAGACAGAGAGACAGGCAGACAGAGATAGTGAGGAGGAGGAGGAGGAGGAGGAGGAGGAGGAGGAGGAGGAGGAGGAGAGGAAGATAGATGAGTGATGAAGTGGTTCAGACATCGTTCGATTGCTTCATTGGAAACGAAGAACGGTGGATATATTCAACTACATAATATGTACATGTAGTTGAATATCCACCGTTCTTCGTTTCCAATGAAGTATATTATTATACTCATTTACATCTTCGCCAACTTCAAGCGTGTGTGTGTGTCTGTGTGTGTCTCTCTCTCTCTCTCTCTCTCTCTCTCTCTCTCTCTCTCCGTGTGTCTTCCCCTAAACTGACCTAATTCATTGATGCGTGCAGCGGATGCGGCGTCGGCTCAGCATCCGTAGCAGCTACATGCACATGCGTTTGACGAAGGCGCTGAGCCAGAGAGGGAGAGAGAGAAGAGAGGAGAGAGGAGAGATAGGCGGGGGGAGTGTGTGTATGTGTGTGTGTGTGTGAGTGTGTGTGTGTGTGTGTGTGTGCGTGTGTGTGTGAGTGACGACGGACTGCGAGAGGCTGAGATTCATTGGACGACGAAAGGAAGAAGGGAGTCGGTTGGTTGGTAGGTTTAGAAGAGATCGAGACATCGAGAGACATCGATGCAGTTGAACGACATTCGTCTTAGTTGACAGACAACGTCAACGACACAATACTCAGCCAACGGTCAACGTACAAAGTAAGTATACTACTGCTGTTGTTATTTTTGCTGGTGGTGGTCGTGGTGTTAGTGGTGGTAATTGGTGATGGTGTTGTCGGCGCCAGGATTTCAGGTCAAGGGGGAAACAACTTGAACATTCTCGTTGACTTTGCTCACTGCTCATATTCCAAGCGCCAAAGTGCATAAAACTTGACATATGCCCGAACATTAGAACAGCGGCGCCCCCAGGATTTTTTTCTTGTACGCACAGTGGGGCGCGGTGGTGTAGTGGTGGGCTCTGGTGGCGTCGTAGCCTTGAAGCCGGAAGGTTCGAGGTTCGAATCCACCTCGCCGCGTAAGGACCTTAGGCAAGTCCTTCACTCACAATTGCTCAGCGTTTCGGCGTGAAACTCCGATGCAGTGTCCGCTCTGCATTCGGGAGCGCCTCTGAGTAGAGAGAGCTTGAAGAGGCGCTATAACAAGTACACATACATACATATATACATACATACATAGCCAAGGGCGGATATAGAAATTTTCGAGAGGGGACAATTTTCGTCAGGGTCGCCGAAAAAACTGATGACCTTTTTTTTAGTCATCAGCCTCGAATTTCACAAAAACATACCTTTTCCATCCGCCGAAAAAACTGATGACCTTTTTTTGGTCATCAGCCATTATGTTATCAACTAACAAATAAATTATTCATTTCAGATCATCTTCTGAATTCTAACAATAATGACTTTCAGGTTGAACCATCGAAAGTGAATGATTTGCATCACTGCTCATTCCAATTCATCATCGGAGCAGTCAACCGAATCAGTCAAGCAGGACAGACGAACGAATCTGCCAGTCAACGCCTACACGGAAGTGTGACGATGAATATTCACTGGAGTGGAACGTTGCAGCAGACGTGGCTCGGACGCGGTCGAGCGAAACTGAAGCAGCGACTGAACAGCAGCAGCAGCAGCAACATCTCATCCGTCTTCAATTACTCCGAGCCAGAAGAAGACAATGAGAGAGCATTGTCTTCCAATAACAATGACTCATCGTTCTATGCATCAACATCTGTCAATCTGACTGGGATGGGGTCTGTAGTCAACGGTTCAATGCTTCTGCTGCTGGTCAATGGAGCGGAAAAGAGTCTGATGCGACGGATGCCACCGCCATCCTCCTCCTCCTCCTCCATCATCGACTCCGCTGCATCCCTTCACCACTCAGCAGCAGCAGCAGCAGCAGCAGGATCCATGGACCGTGACCATCAGAAGACGAATGCTATATCGTCGACGCCGAGACTTCACGCTTCGATGGCCGTTCTGCTGATCGCTTCTCTCTTCTTCTGCTTCACTCTCATCGCTACGATCGCTCTTGGAATCTTCTGCCGCAAGAGAAACACAGTCTTTGTGTTTGAGAAAAGTCAGCAGGAAGAGTACGACGACGACGAGGACGATGACTATGATGTGGGAAAAGATGAGGAAGAAGAGGATGGTGATGAGGAGGAGGATGAGATGGAGCAAAGGCAACAGGTCGTCGTCGTTCATCTGAGCGGAACAGACACGGACAGTTGCACCAGCAGCAGCAGCAGCAGCAGTGGGGAGGATGGGGATGATCAGGATGATCGTCGCTATAGCAACACCGCATCCGATGGCAGATTCAGCCGCAGCAGTCGAAGAGTCAAATCATTGAGGTCATCAAGGTCATCGAGGTCATCTCATAGATTGCATAGAATTATAGAGGAAGAGGACCAGCATCAGCAGCATCAGCATCAGCAGCATCAGCATCAGAACGAGGCAGACGACGGGGGTCATCCAACACTTCCGTCTGAAGTCAGACATTGCGTCACATCCTACGATGACGTCATCGATCCGAGATCACGGTCACTTCGGGTGAGCGATGAAAGAGGAGAGAAGGAGAAGAGGAGGAAGAGGAAGAAGTGGAGTGATGGAAGTTGCGAATGGTGGAATGGTTTAGTTGAAGAGGAAGAAGAGAGGAATTGGTCAGGTGGTGAGGAGGAGGTAGAGGAGTCAGCTCAACGGAGAAGAAGAGGAAGAGGAAGAAGAGGAAGCATGGATGACGCTCATACTACACAGCAGGCCGATGACCTTCATGACCCCGATGACCCCCATGACCTGCGTGACTCCCATGACCTTCCTGACCTCGATGATGTCATCGATGTAAGGACTGGTGTTGATGAGCGACTGAGTCGACGAATCGAAAACTCAGTCGGCGACAACCAAAGGGACGAAAGCCATCAGAAGATGATGAAGAAGAATGCGATGACGACGATGACGATGATGTGGAGGAGGAGGAGGAGGAGGAGCGGGAAAGCGAAGAACCACAACTCCACCACCACCACCGCCCACCACCTCCGCCCACTCTACCACCTACAACTCCAGTCCATCCACGATCAGAGTCACCTGCAGGAGCATCAAGGAGACAAAGAGGTCGGGTCAAACGTCAACGTCAACGTCAATCGGAAAGACACGATGACGATGACGACGACGACAACGACGACATTCGCAGACGATAGTCATAGGAAGAAAGAATGCGACGACCACAACAATGATGATGATGATGATGATGATGACGACGACGACGTCGCTTCCGATGATGACAACGGCTACGATGACGACGACGATATCTCTCTCCGTTCAGCAACAACTTTGACGTCAGTTAGGACGATGACGTCACTGGCCGACGTCGACGGTGATTGGCTGTCTACGGATGGGGGCGTGGTTCGATTCAATGCGAGACGATCAATCGTCATCAAAGCGTCATTTAATGACGACAGATACACACAACTACCTTCGGAGGACGACTAAGGCCATGTCCCCCTACAAGGTCAACGAAGGTCATAGGTCATGTTCCTCTACAAGGTCATGTCCCCTATTTGGTCAACGAAGCCAGCTGCTCCCTGTAACCTCTGACCTTAAGACTGAAGAAAAAGAAGAACATGTCGACCACGATCATCAGATGATGTCATCGACTGATTACGTCATCGTCGACGACAGTGGGCGTGGTCTGCGCATTGACGCAGCGATGATTGACAGGCGCCGTCGGTTCCCTTCGATTGAACCTCTGCTGCAGCAGCAACCTCATTGCCATCATCATCATCATCATCATCATCATCATCATCATCATCATCATCATCATCATCATCATCATCATCATCATCATCATCATCATCATCATCATCATCATCATCATCATCATCATCATCATCATCATCATCATCATCATCATCATCATCATCATCATCATCATCATCATCATCATCATTGGCGTGCCCCTCTCTGGAGCGTAGCCGTTTCCACAGTTCGTTGCCACAAGACTCTGTCCTGTGCTCGTCTCCATGCTGTGCTCAGCCCAAAGTTCAGAGGTCTGAGATCCGCCTCGACCGTTCGGATCCATGTATGCCCTGGTCGTCCGGGTGGTCTCTTCCAGCCCCTTGGTGGGCCAGAAATCAGAGCTTTAAGTGCCCTGGCGTGATACTGCCTGGGATCGCACCGTGCGAAGTGTCCAAATATAAGCATGATACTGCAAAGGTATTAATCAGATAAGATTAAAAGGGCGTATCGAGCGGTAAAGTATGGACGTCTTTTTCGAACGATTTACAATAATAATTATTGAGTTACCGCTGTGAGTGGCGCTGTAAACATTACTAACTGCACTACATGACATTACCTTATTTTGCTATTATTACGATAGGTCTATAATAACTATACGTATCATGCTATGATGAGTAACATTGTTAAGAATATTTTGAACAACTGAATGTCCATTCCAGTGTTATCTCTCAAATTTCAAACTGTCAAATTTAAAAATGTTTTGCTCCTTGAATACTTAGTAAAACAACATCATACTACCATTTAGCTATCCATGGATTTCTTGAAGTGTTTTTTGCTTGGTTTGCTTGCCATTTTTAACAATTTCTGTTAATTGTGTCCTGTTAAGCAACGTCTTGAACAAAAGAGATGAGCTTATGCCAAGGCCGCAGCTATAGGGGGGTGTTTTGGGTGTTTGAACACCGCCAGAAATGGAAAATGTAAAAAATAATTGGATGCATTTACGAGCACATGATGCAAAAACCATGAAACACCCCGAAATGGAAAATATAAAAAAATTAATTGGTGACATTATCTGACGATTTCGGTCGGATGACTAAGAAAAGGTTATCACTTTTCGGGCGGAAAGAAACACCCCCCGAAATCAAATCATGGCTACGGCATTGGCTTATGTCATTGCAAAGTGAAAATTAAAAAAATCGTGATGGGCAACACCCTTCCCAAACCCATCCTACCCAAACCCATCCTACCCATAGCCCTGCTCGGCGTTTCGGCGATGGTTCGCTCCCTGAAACTCGATTGCCTCGAGAGACGAAAGGTCTCAGAGGAAAACTACAGATTATTATTAAATGCTGGAACTCATCCAGGTTCCTTCTTTCCTCCTTATCCTCCCATGTTCACCCACCCATCCATCCACCCATCCACCGTCTAACCCACCGACCAACTCAGCCACCCACCCACCGACTGCAACCTGTTGCCATGTCGCTGGTCGCTGGTGACGTATGTCGATGGGTAACCTTGAGGAAGGGAGGGAGGGGCGGGGAGTGGAACTGTCTGAGGGAGAAAACAATGTTCACGGTTTGGACAGAGAGAGAGAGAGACAGACAGACAGAGAGAGAGAGAGAGACAGACAGACAGAGAGAGAGAGAGAGACAGAGAGACAGAGAGAGAGAGTGCAGCAGAAGAGTTGTGGATGAGTAGCCATTAGATCTCTGCTCCTATTAGCAACGACGACGACGACGACGACGACGACGACATGCATGATGATGCAGATGATGATCGATGATGACTGCAGCAGAGTGGGTGGGGTGGGGTGGGGGCGGCGATTGGTCGTCGTGCTTTGAATACACATCGCCTCGTCTTCTTCATTTCTCATCCTATCTCTTCTACATTGTAACTACCCTATTATAATACACAGAATAATTAATATGTACTAATTGTCTCTTTTTCTTCTGAAGAGACGGCGGTTGATTGGTTGATTGTATGATGGGTTCCGTCAATATATTTACATCTCTCATTGTCTGCTGCTCTCTATAATTCGCTGCTTTCCTATGGCACGAACGAAAATATGAAAAGCAAAGATCGCACAAAGACAGGTCAGAAGTCGTTTCTTGTTTACACACAGAAGCACAGATGACGATTCAAAGTGAACAACGTTCTCATCTGCAGCATGAAACAGAGACTTTGTTGTTCATCCCGTCAGATCAAACAGATGGTCGAGTGCATAGAGAACAATGAGAACAGACAACAGAACAACGAACGTCCAATTGAGTATCCTTAAGAAGGAATATTGGAAGAAGAACCAGTTCGTCGTCGTTCCGCTTGATTCGTCAGGCGACGCACAGACCGTGACGACCTCACGGAATCCAGCTGCAGTCGATGGACCAACGGATGGTGATGTCAATCCAGTTGTACATCGTCGTCTCGAATCATCTTCATCTAAGCATTTCTTCATCAACTTCTTTTCTTTTTCTTCATCATAATCATTCCTTGATGCACCAACATCTTCATCTAATCTGCAGAACAGCAATTCTTCGTTTCCTCGTTTTCCTCCTTTCTTCTCCACCAATCGACTTATCTTCACTTTCTCCTTCTGCCGCCGATTCTGATGACATCGTCGTTTGAAGAAATCGATCGGTTGATCGAAACAGGAGAAGGAGGAGAAGGAGGAGGAGGATAGGAAATCATCCTGGAAGATGCTACTAGTCTTAGAATGCTCCACATCCACATCTTCCCTCTCCATCCTTACCCCACATCGCACATCATCTGCCGCCACAGTCTTCCTGTTATTCGGATTCAGCTGAGGAAGTTCGATGGAGTGGCAACTGCAGGAAGCTCTGAAGATGGCTGATGAAGAATGAGCGCCTCTGATCATCCCACCTCTTCTGTCGTCTGCGGAGATGGAAGGAACGATCGAGCGAATGGACAACGGAGGAGAAGAAGAAGGAGGAGGAGGAGAATGAGGAGAAGAATGAGAAGAAGGAGGAGGAGGAAGTGTATGGGAGGGCGGAGTCAGTTGATTGGCTGGAGGTGTTGGATGGACAGAAGACCCGTCGTCGATCTCATCCTTCGAAGGCAATCTTCTTCTTCCGGTGTGGCGATGAGGAGGAGGAGGAAGAGGAGGAGGAGGAGGTGGATGGTGCTTGACCTCTACCACGACCTCTGTCGTTTTGTTGACGAGAAGAAGAGGAAGTGGCAGAGGACAAGACTGAGTCCTTCTCAGCAGGAGGAGGTTGACAGCATTGGCAGCTGCAGACGGATCACCGAGAATAATTCCTCTCTGACTTATCATCAACTGAGGCGAAGGCGAGGGATGCGCTGGCTCCCAATCCATCCATCTCTCCCGCAAAACATCTGAGTCGTCGTTGCGACAACAAGATGATGACGTTGAAATGACGTCATTGCCACCGGATTTTGACGGAGACGTTGCAGAATCCGATGATTTATCGCTGATTTTACCATGAATTCTTCCATTGTCTTGTGGCTTTGTCTTCTGACCATTTGATGGTTGTACGTTTTTTGTGAGATTCATTTGCTTTTGCCATTTTCTGTCATTTGAGAGAAATGTTTCATATTGTGCGGTTTTATTGTTAGTGAGCTTTGTTTTGTTTTGCTGCCATTCATTGTCTTTGAGATTTCTTTTAGGCGTCGGTTTCATATTGTTTCCGAGAAGATTTCTTGTCTCTGTTGATTTTATTTCGTTGCTTCCATTCGGATGTGAATCCCAACTTCGTCCGTCCAACCCTTCTTCAGCGTTGACGACCTTTCGACCTTCTAACCTTTGACCTTTCTGACCTACTTCTGACCTTTGACCTTTCTGACCTACTTCTGACCTTCCGACCTGTTGACGTTCCATTAGTCGCCACCTGTCGCAGTAGTTGTTGTCACGTGGAGATGAAGAGAGGAAGAGGAGGGATGGATCGATCGACGCTCGATGAAGATTCTTCTTCAGTCGATCGTCATCGTCGTCATCGCAATTTCTGCTCTCTTTATAGAAACTGCCTCCTTCATCAAACACACCATCATCAGCATCAACACCTGATGCACCTGCTGCTGCTGCTGCTGCTGCTGGTGATGGTGATGGCATTCTTGTGATGCCAGGTGTATATTGATCTCCCGTTACCTCCGCATAACTCCTTCGATAATTATCGTCGTCTTCTAAGCTGCCTGTATAGTTACCGTCGCATCTCTTCCCAGCATTGTTACCGTCGTCATCTCGTTTGCTTGCGACGGTTTGGAGTCGGCTGCTGCATCTGGCAGGTGGACAAAGAGATGGAGACGTTGGAGATGGATGAGATGGAAACGGTTGAGTTGCAAATCCACATTCTTCGATCAGCGATAGAGACGGATGAGCTGCGTTCAACTCGATCTTTCTGGCGTTGCATGGAGAGCAAGAATACGCGGAGGAAGAAGGCAGAGGAGGAAGAAGAGGAGTGATGGTTGAGGAGGAGGAGCAGCAGACACAGCAGTTGCTTCCCATTGTTGTCGTCCGATTGTCTTTCCTTCTCTTCATCATCTTCATCCGTTCCATCTCAATGCATTGTCTGCTACTGCTGCTGCTGCTGCTCTGGTTGCAACACATTCGCAGTTCATCCTTTCTCTTCTTCTTCATCTTCTTCTTTTCTCCTAAATCACCATCAGCAGCATCATTATCATCATCATCAGCAACATCATCAGCAGCAACATCATCAGCAGCAACATCATCAGCAGCAACATCATTAGCAGTAGCATAAGATTCATTCATTCATTATTATTAGCATTTATATAGCGCCCCTTCAAGAAACTACTCAGAGGCGCTCCCAGCCCAGCCACGGCAAAAGAAAAAAGATTTAAGGGACTTAAGGAATAAGGATTGACTGGTCAGGTGGAGGAGATGGAGGTTAGGGGGGGAGGTCATTCCAGATTGACGGCCCCACAACCGAGAAGGCTCGACCCTGTCTGGTAGCCAAGCGAGCCCGTGGAACAAGCAGTTGTCCCTTCGCAGCAGAGCGAAGGGCCCGACGCGCTTCAATGTCAGAGACTGGGCGACAAAGAATGCGCAGGTAGGATGGAGCGCAACCAAGGATACAACGTGAGACCAGGGCAGCAATTCGATAATGGATGCGTTGGGCTATTGGCAACCAATGCAGCACATCACGCATGTAGGTAGAAACAGAGGAAAATTTAGGGATTCGTCCAAGATTATTGTCATCATACACTTCTCTCCTTCATCATCAAATCAAATTGGCAGAAGAAAATTTAAAGAAGAAACAGTCGTTGAATAACCACTGACAGCAGCTGAGCGTATCGAATCTATCGATGTCACAATGTGTCACATCTCTATGTCACTACCTGTCACATCTCGATGCCACTGCGTGTCGCATCTCGATGTCACTTCGTGTCACATCTTTATGTCACTACGTGTCACATTAATTCTCCACTAAATGGCCTTTGATTGGGCATCAGTGGAATTCTTTCTAGTTTAACATCGAACAATGAGACAGTTTTGATTCATCGACCAACTGAAAGTAAACAACGACCAACCTCTTCCAAGGTCGTCGATTCCACTCGAAGCGCAACAGAAGGAGCAAAGGGAAGAAGAGGGCGAGATGGAACCTCGTTGTTGGCAGAGTGTGCAGGAGGAGGAAGAGGTGGAGGTGGAGGAGGAGGATAGTGTTGGGAAAGATGGCGTCTGAGTTGACTGGAGGTCACGTGCTTGTCTCTTCTGTTGACTGAAAAAAACAAAAATACATTTCATGCTTTTCCGTCTCCGTAAATCTCGTAAAGCAGCGTTTCACAAACTTTTTATTTCACGGAACCAATCGTGTCGTCATTTTCTCCGGCGGAACCCAATCGCAACTCAAGGCATTGAGATGCACATAACGACTGAAAAACATTCTAATTATTTAGCACGCATTCTTTAGGCAGCGGTAGAGTAATGGATAACACGAGAGGTAGCGAGTTCGATCCCCGTTGGGCGGATATGCTTTGTGGGCTGCTGTTAACACCAATCATTGCTAGGGCTGCCAACCGTCCCGGAATCGCCGGGACAGTCCCGGAATCGGCCCTGTGTGTCCCGCGTCCCGGATTGATCTCAAATTGTCCCGGAATTAGTGGTAGATGTGCACTAGACACAATGTTGTTATTTTGCACTCTAAACGAGGCAAGTTGTGCGATGATTTTGCGTTCTGCGCTCTATTAAATCTGACGTTGTTGGCTGATCATCGAATGTTGGACAGCGCTGGGTTCAAGTCTTGAACTTTACAAACCATTGACACGCAGTAGCATAATAATAATTGTTGCGTCCTATGCAATGCTATTCCGTTCTAATGCTTTTTTTAAAACTTACTGATTTCCATGACTTTGAGACCTATGAATATAAATTGGACAGTGTAAATTGGTATAAATATCTAGTGACTATGGACGTCCCGGAATGACAAACTCAAGAGTTGGCAGCCCTATTCATTGCTGGCTATATGTCTGGTCAGTTAGCATAGTTATGATTTGTGTATTCTGTTATCTGCGTTCTTGTGAATTGCTTCAACTGCTTAATTGTACAGCGTAACCGGTTGCGGTCTGTCAACCGGATTGTTGAATAAAAGGAACACTACTATTACTATTATTAATATAAAACAAATTCTTTTGAAAGGCTAGCTATTTATTACAAAAGTCATGGTGAAATTTTCCGGGGAATTGTGGGGTTTAATCGGGTTAAAATCATTCTTAGAAGCTTATAGAAAAGTTCTCATTGAACACTAAAAGTCACACATAAAATAATCATCTGACCCTCACAGTTTTTTTTCTTATATAGGCCGCAAACAGGTTACAGCGTACAATTACTCACAGTCCATTTTAAACAAAACCTCGTTTTAAAGCTGGAAAGCATTCCGCATTACTGGCTTCAACACATTAGGCCAGAACCACTGATTACGCGACAGCGACACAATCCTATCACTTTTTTTAATCACATCAAAACCTATAATGAGGTTTTGACATAGGCGTAGGAGACGGGGGTCCAGAGGGGGCAAATGCCCCCCCAAATTTCGGGCAAGTCTGTTTTTTCGGGCAAGCAGACCCGGGAAAATATTAACCAAACTTCTTGAAGTTCATCGTTCATCAGTATACCACATTATCTCACAGTTCCACCTTGCCCGAATCGAGTTAGATATTAGCTCACAACAACCATGGTTAGCATAAATTCCCGAAAAAGTTCTGAATTCACGGTAGCATTTTATAAATAAGCTTAATGAATCGCAGCAAATTCAAGAGCCGAAATTTGCCCGAAAATCTTGCCCGAATCGAGTTAGATATTAACTCACAACCATTGATAGCAGAAATTCCCGAAAAATTCTGAATTCACGGTAGCATTGTGTAAATAATGGCAAGAATCGAAACAAAGTCAAGAGCCGAAATTTGCCCGAAAATCTTGCCCGAATCGAGTTAGATATTAGTTCACAACAACTATGGATGGCAGAAATTCCCGAAAAGTTCTGAATTGACGGTAAAATAATAATGGCTAGAATCGCAGCAAATTCAAGAGCTAAAATTGTCCCGAAAATTGCGACTATTCGTGGCATTTGGGAAAATTGACAGCATGCAAGCTAGGTGCAATAGAACAGTACGGAATTCACTGCCTGAATGACATCGAAATTTATACGGGTCATGAGGCAAAATTGACACGATAATCTTGCGATCATCAACATTGAAAGTGCTGATCTTGATCTGCTCTCTGAAAATTTACAATCTTTTCCTTCTTGTCAACTGTGCGGGATCAGGGTGTTGCACTTGATAGCTCACTTATACTACGGGAAGGATAATACCTTAACTGAGCACATTTCCAAAAGCACACGTTCCCCTTATTTTCATTTAAGGTGTCTCAGGATCTTTCGCTGTTCTGTCTCCACCCATTGACTTCCTCTCCATGCTCACAAACAATCTAAATTCCTCACTCTGATCTTCAAGGCTCAGCGGGGTTTTGCCCCAAATATCTCACCGACGTTATACTAAGGTCTCACTCAGCTTCCTCCAACCGTCCACTTCGTTCATCCAACAGACTTGACCCTTGCTTCCGCCTTCTGGAACTGCAATGGCTCAGTCTAGATCATTTGCATCAATTGGTCCTTTTCTTTGAAGTGAGCTTTCTCCTTGCGTTCGCTCTATACACTTTCTGTGGCAGTCTCTCTTCTTCATTCTCTCATCTTAAAACCTGCCTCTTCGAGCGCGGTTTTGCGCACTAGAAGTGCCTCTGGACGGTTCACCCTACTAAAGGCTCTTTGTAGATGATTAGATACAATACAAAACAATGTACAATTGTGAATTTAATAAGTTGCTCGTGGGAAGTTTGAACTGGTTAAGTGTCAGAAATATTATACATAGGCTACATAATAAATTTGCATATAGGCTATGCCTAAAATTACCCAGCCTGGTCCCCATAATATGACCGGGCCCTGTGTATTTTGTCCCTTGTCCCCGGGTGTGGGTGCAAGAACAGAGATGAGCAGATGGCTATGTGCGCACGACGTCAAATATTCCGGTTTTAATTTTTCGGGCAAAAGTAAAAATTTTGCCCCCCCACTGCTGAAATGTCCCCTACGCCTATGGGTTTTGATGTTTACATTTGTATAACAGGAAAATAAAATAATTTAGTGCTGTACGATTATCTTACTCGGGGGTGGTGGGTGGTGGTGAAGTTTCAAACTTTTGCCTCAGATCGTGTTCGTACTAGTTTCTTCGAGGCAACAATAATTACAAGGTTGGCTATAATTAATTAATTATGGGTGTAAGTCCAATGCATGATCACCCGACCGATAAAGCATTCAGTTGATCTAATCAACGATTTTTAATTCATTCAATTTCCGTCTAAGCTTGAATTAATAATAGCGAGTTGTTCTACCTGTCTGGCCCCGAAGAAGAAGAAGAAGAGAGCAGAAGAAGAGTTCCACAACCAGCGACGACAGCCAAAGTCTTCCAAGGATCCATCGTCTTTGCTGGTCACCTTATTATCAGCAGATCGGTCAATCGGTCAGTCGGTCAGTCGGTCAGTCAATCAATCGGTCAACGCAGAAGATCTTCTGTGGCATTTCTTCCCAGGTTTTTATATACGGGCTTCGTTCAAACGACAATAATTCATCCGTTGGAATCGTTGTTGCTTTTGCTTTTGCTGCCGAACCATCGTTTGCACTCTTTCTCACACCTTAAAATCGGTTTATTAATTGAATATTTAGTACATGTTCTGTTCAAAATGACCCTCTGCATTGCAAGTAGACATTACTAACCAACACATAACTAACCTGCATTGCAAGTAGACATTACTAACCAACACATAACTAACCTGCATTGCAAGTAGACATTACTAACCAACACATAACTAACCTGCATTGCAAGTAGACATCACTAAACAACACATAACTAACTTACATGGCAGATGAGCAGATTCTACAACTTCCTTCTTCAGCCTCCATTGATATTTATCTCAGATTACTCTCTCCATCTGATCAATGTCGAATTCCAACCTGGTAACCTCCTCCTCCTCCTCCTCCTCCTCCTCCTCCTCCCAAGACGTATATAGTTTCTTCACTCCATTCCTTTGAACGGCTCATGGTTCGCTGGCTGGCTGACTGGCTGACTGGCTGACTGGCTGACTGGCTGACTGACTGACTGACTGACTGGCTGACTGGCTGGTAATGCGTGCCTTAATATACTGACCTGATATTAAGCCGACTTCATGCTAGAGACGTCCAATTCCTCCTCTCCATCCGCGCCGTCCATTCATCCTTTACTCCGACTTTCTCACTTCGTTCTGTCACTATCAGATGACGTCAGAAAATCGTCATTTTCAAACGCATTCTTTTCGATTTCAATGTGGCGTTTAATTAAGAAGACAGAGATTCATCACAACAATCAATTTTATCTGTTAATCATGATCTGGACAAGACTGGTGAATTTGTGCCGTCCACACCCGCTTTTCCAGCGGAATGGCAATGGAAATGAGAAGAGGGAATTCGTTGAATAAGAAAAGTGAAGTGAATAGTCCGGACGCAAATTTTAATTCAGATTACGAGTGATTATTTATTTAAGCAGTGCTCAGAACACGAAACGATGTCTGCATTATCAGAATTTTAAGGGAAATTAGAGTCTATTGTGTAGAAAGGAACAATAACTTTCATCGCTAAGTCTAACTTCTGTGCTAAACGAGTCATGCAAATAACGCAACAAAACGAAAATCAAAATAATCATCAATGTCTCTGTCTCTGTCTTTCTGTCTTGCTGTCTCTGTCTCTTAACCCTTAACCCTTAACCCCCGACCATCAGACATAGAACTGTTTGTCTGCAACGACGACCGTTGTCTTCGCTCTGTTGACGATGATCTGATTGGTTGAAATTGCTTTCATTGTCTTCGTCATTGGATCCTTCATCATCACGAACACGTCATCGCCCACACACACGAACGGAGATGGATGATGAGGCACACCACCCATTGCGCATGCGCCGCCTTCTTCCACCTGGATCCGGACTCGTTCCGGATGAATGGTTCTCGTACGAGGGAATGAAGCCGGGAAGCAGTTGGAGCGTGACAGGGCGGCGGCGTTGATCCAGCAGACGGAAGCTGCCGTGGCCGCGCTGCCATCCTCTCCCACTCGTCTCCATCCGTCGCGCTTCGATGCGCTTCGCTGGAGCGCCGCCGGAGCAGACTGAACGGTGACCGATCGACTGGAACCGTACGTCTCGGTTGATGGTGCGTCGTCGGAATCAGAGTCCGTGTCCATGCAGCAGGTGGATGAGTGGAAGAAGTGGTCACAGGTGGATGCGTGGAAGAGGTTAGAGTCGCAGGTGGAAGAGTGGAGAAGGTGGTTGAAGCGACGGTCTACTGCACTCTGCCGCAAAACATCTTTCACAGATGACGACGCTTCGTTGCACGTCATCTGCGCCGCATAATCAGCTGGACCATGAAGATGATGATGAAGATGATGGAGTGGGGGATGGGGAGGAGGAGACGGATGGGGACGAGGATGGGGAAGATGGGGAGGACGGGAAGGAGGATGAGGAAGATGAGGATGAGGAAGATGAGGATGAGGAAGATGAGGATGAGGAAGATGAGGATGAGGAAGATGAGGATGAGGAAGATGAGGATGAGGAAGATGAGGATGAGGAAGATGAGGATGAGGATGTTGAGGATGTGGATGTGGAGGATGATTGTGAGGAAGTGTGCCTGCCTGCAAGTGTCTGCACGTCTCCTCGCAATACTTCTGGTGATACGATGGACGCAGGTAGAACTCTAAGCAGTCTTCGCAAAGGATGGGGTCACATTGTGAGGCCGTCACGTGGTCGGTGGGTCGACGGAAGGAGAGGCGACTGCTGTACGTCACCCACGAAACGGGGGAATTGCAGCTGCCCATCATGGGGTAGAGTGACGTATTAACGGAAGACCAACAGTCACCACCACCACCGCCACCGCCACCACCTCCACCACCAGCAGCAGCAGCAGCAGTATCCGACGCATGAAGAGGTTGTGGTAGAAGGTGACCGGTCGTGAAGAGAGATGCTGACGTTCCAACCAAAATCTCTTTCCTTCCTCCGACGCCGACAGCAACACACCCTCCCCTCATCACCTCACACCCTCCCCTCATCACCTCACGACCACAGCAACGACATCTTCCAACCGACTGTTTACAATCATCGCATCCATCTGCTGCTCCAGGTCTTTTCACTCCATCTCCTCTTCCATCCAACCCTCCTCCTTCTCCCTTTCCACCTCCTCCTCCTCTTCCTCCTCCTCCTCCTCCTCCTTCTCCTCCTCCTTCTTCGTGTATTGGCAGATGGCGTCGACAGGCATTCTGCTGCTGCTGCTGATGATGATGATGCTGCTGCTGATGATGATGATGATGCTGCTGATGATGACAGAGATCGACGGCCGATTGTGTTCGTGACGGAAGCGGAGTGTTTGCATTTGGAGAGTGGAGGGAGGAAGGGTCTCCTCTCGTCCTCCTCATTCTCTTCGTCATCTTCATCATCCTCCGACGATGACGACACGATGGATGATGCGAAGAGATGGCGCTCTCTTCTCGCACGAAGGCGACTGGACATCTCTCTTCTAAACATCGGTCATGCGCAGCTGAACATCTGCATCTCAATCCAGCAGAAACACACTGCTGCTGCTGCTGCTGGTGCATATGCAGTGATGGCGACAGAAGAGACAGATTGGGAAATGATTTGAATGGCACCGTTCGATATGCTTGAGTGCCTCGTCTGGCATTGCTTCGTCGTCGTCGTCGATGAACCGTGACGGTGGCATCTGTCGTCGCCCGATCTCCCAGACTCCTCTGCTGCATCTGGCGAAGACTCTTCGCTCCATGATGCATTGCAGACAGATTGCATCGTTTGACAGACAATGATCGTCTCGTCTTCATCTTCTGCTGCTGCGACTTCTTCTCATTCTTCTTCCATGGAAGCACCACGTGACCACCGATGAAGCCACGTGATGCACCTGAACGACGACGACGACACGCATCACTGCTTTCATCGCTGTTGCTGGTGCTGCTGCTGGTGATGCTGATGTCTCGGTCGGTGGATGGTGAAGTCTCCTCCTCCTCCTCCTCCTCCTCCTCCTTATCCTCCTCCTTCGTCCTCCTCTCATTCGACGGCAATTCGCTTGAGGATGAGGAGGAAAGACAACAACAACAACAACATGAGCAACAGTTGATTCTTTCGGTAGAAGATGGCTCCTCTGCCGTCGTCGTTGCTGGTGGCTGATGATGACGACGACGATGACGACGATGACGACGTGTCCATGCGAAGAGACAGACGATCAGTAGGAGGATGATGATGAAGAAGAGAATAGCACTGACCACTGCTAATGGTATCACCATGACGACACTGCCACCGGTGAGATGAACCTCCTTGCCCCCAACTGACCCATCCGACGATGTTGACCATTCAGATGTTGACGATGATGACGATGATGATGATGTCGTCGTTGTCCATTTCGTCGTTCGATGACTCATCGCATCTTCTTCGTCGTCTACGTTGAGTTTTGATGACATCGGGCGCTATAATATTATCATCAACATCATCATTATCATTATTATCATCATTATTATTATTATCATTATCATTATTATCATTATCATTATCATCATCATTATTATTATCATTATCATTATCATCATCATTATTATTTTTATTATTATCATTATCATTCTGTTTGGAGCGCAGAGCAGCAGAAAAGAGATTTGTTGAGAAACGATTCAACACAAAAGACGATCAATGCTCTTCCTCCTCCTCCTCTTTGACGGCAGATGTCGTCTATTTATCAGAACTATAACAAAGTCCTCTTCTCCTTATTCTTCGTATTCTTATTTTAACCCAGTGGTTCCCAACCTTTTTGACTGTCGGGCCACTTTTTCTAAGTTGGAGGACACGAGGGCCACTTTTTCTTAGTTGAAGAATATTAGGGGGCCACAAGGCTAAAATTTAATTAAGTAAAGTCGTATAAAATTGTACTAATTGAATCAAAATAGAATGTTTGATGCGATTTATTGACATCCAAATAAAATAATTTGTAATAGAAAAGAATTATTTATTCTATTAAGTCAAAATTGCCAATTTTTACATATATTTTTCTTAATTCATTGAGATGCTGCGGGCCATTTTTGTAGGCCAGGCGGGCCACTTTTGGCCCGCGGGCCACGGGTTGGGAACCGCTGTTTTAACCGGTCTAAAGTCATCACGCTTAGAGTACACGTGCACTTGATTCTCTTGCAGTTGTTATCCAGCGTTGCACGTGACATTGTTGGTCGGTGATCTGTCTGTTCTAACAAAAGTCTTCTCCATTAAATTGTTTGTGTGCGTAGGAAAGAAGACGAATTAATCTGAAGACAACGACAGACGTGAAAATAAATCGCACAGTCGACTACGATCGAACAACGTTTCTTCTCAACTGACGAAGAATGTTTTGCCAATGAATTAAGTCGATCGAAGAGAGAGAGAGCAGCAGGAGGAGACGATGTCGTCCATCCTTCATTTCATAGAACAGTAGACAAAGGTGAATTCACGCCTGGCTGACCACTCACCATCCCTCCTTCCTCCTCCCTCACCCTCCCTCCATCACCCTCCTTCCTCCTCCCTCCCTCTATCACCCTCACTCCCTCACTCAATGATCAATACATATTATACATGTATGCAAGCCGCAGTTCAGTTGATTAATTACACCCACATTAATTAAGGTCATTCGTTGTCTAAGCCTTCGAAAGGGACTTACATACCGGATAGATGATCGAACAACGAGTAGCCTATTATGTTCAAAGGGATTGACAGTCAAGTTCCACACTACACCAAACAACATTGTGTACATGGTACAAAGTGTACACTGTCTATTATACGGCAGTCCACTGAGCCCCACCCCGCATGAATGTGTTTGTCTTCAGGTAGACAAGTAAGCGCATCATCTGTCAGATCTATACTCTAGTCTCTGACAAACAGTGCAATGCTTTTACAGAAGGCGTTGTATCGGCGACAGGAAGTGACGTCATGTAATCTTGATATTTCTATGGCGCTTGACGAAGCCAAGTAAAAAGAAGACCTGGTCAATCTCAGATTCACAGGCGCTCAAACAAAAGAAATCCCCAGAAATTCAGGCAGACAGACGGACGGAGACGTGGACTGAGAAGGTGAAGAGGACTCAGGATAAGATATAATCGCCAACGATAACTATCGTCTCAACATGAAATAAGTGAACCATTAAGAGACGGTAACCAGACATAATTATTATGCTGGACACGATTACCTCACCCACCCACATATGATCCCCACACCATGACACAGTCGCCTTGGTTGAAAAAACCCATATAAGAATGCTTCAATGCTATAAGCCTTCTAAGGTGTTACATCTTTATATTTGACTCAGATGATTAGATGAATACTGTAAGAAATATTATTTGCTCAGCGTATAATATAATTATTAGTATGTTAGACATTAAAATTATAAAATTATATCCAATAACTTCTATAGGACTAGCTGTCTAAAGTTCCTCATAGCCATCATTCAGTATAATGTTGGATTGAACGACATTAGCATGTAGTCTCTAACAGGTGATGCCTTATAAGTTGAAAAGGAAAATAACAAGTCCTAAATGTAGACCTAAATGGCACTAACAAGTCGTAGCGTTAGAAGTGAATAACTCAATGAATGACACTAACAAGTCCTAGCGCTAGAAGTCAATAACTCAATGAATGACACTAACAAGTCCTAGCGCTAGAAGTCAATAACTCAATGACACTAACAAGTCCTAGCGCTAGAAGTGAATAACTCAATGAATGACACTAACAAGTCCTAGCGCTAGAAGTCAATAACTCAATGACACTAACAAGTCCTAGCGCTAGAAGTGAATAACTCAATGAATGACACTAACAAGTCCTAGCGCTAGAAGTCAATAACTCAATGACACTAACAAGTCCTAGCGCTAGAAGTGAATAACTCAATGAATGACACTAACAAGTCCTAGCGCTAGAAGTCAATAACTCAATGACACTAACAAGTCCTAGCGTTAGAAGTGAATAACTCAATGACACTAACAAGTCTTTAGTTTGCTTCTGAATGACAGTAATGATGACGTTAACTAATTAATACACAACGTACAAAACTAGAACAATTAAGCTTTATTAACGAAATGCAGAAATGGATTAATTGCACATAATAATATTATAGAAATTATGTCCTGGGTGAACAATGCAGAATCAGGGCTGCGGAGATGTTTTTTTTCATGGAGACATAATGACCAGAGGGATATAAATGTCCGACACGATTACCCCAATCCACCCATTCAACTGAAATCTGTTAACTGAAACAATCAACAGGAGGAATGAATGAATTATGACTGAATTATAAATGAATGAATTATAAATTTATTTATTTATTTCAGAAATTTATATAGCGCCTCTTCAAGGTAGGCTACTCAGAAGCGCTCCCGGCTCAGCCACGGCTAAATAAAAGTTTTTAGGTTCTTAAGGAACAGAGCGGAGTGACCCCTAAGAATTAAGCGCAGTGTAACAGGGAGACCATTCCAAGCTGTAGGACCTGCAACAGAGAATGAACGACGCTGTCGGATAGCAGTCCGTGAGCGGGGAACCAGAAGCTCAGCGTGGTTCGCCGATCGAAGGGTCGATCGATGCTGAACTCCCAAGGTGGAACAACTAAAATGAATGATGAATGAATGATGAATGAATTATAAATGAATGATGAATGAATGAATTATGAATGAATGAATTATAAATGAATGAATTATGAATGAATGAATTATAAATGAATGAATTATGAATGAATGAATTACACTGGTCAACATAGAAATCGTTACTGACTGGAAAAGGCCCTAATGTGTAGCATCTTGGTGTGCTGAACACGAATATAACCATAAAAAGTTTTTATTGGCTCTCGTTTTGAAAATATTTCATATAGTTCATTTCTTATGTTTCACCATGTAAATTTATGCAGTAGAACTGCGACAATATCGTAAATAAGTCTAGAATGAAGTAATATTCCACCTCATTGCATAATCCTATCATGGACACATCATGCACAGAAGAAAAGTATCACTTCTCAAGTCAAGAAGGCATAGCATGCTTACTTCGGATGCAAGTTTGGTGACCAAGACAAGCCATGGGCCCCGCATATTATATGCTGTGCTACATGTACAACACAGCTTTCACAGTGGTTGAATGGCAAAAGACCATCAATGCCGTTTGCAATTCCCATGGTGTGGAGAGAGCAAAGCAACCACTTAGATGACTGTTACTTCTGCTTGGTTCCTCCTCTTTCGGGTGGAATAACGAAGCAAAAGAAGTCGACAATTATAGTCTACCCAAACATTCCGTCTGCATTGAGACCAGTTCCACATGGTGATGGACTTCCTATTCCAGAACCTCCAGCAGAATATATTTTCGTTGATTCATCTGATGAGGACAAGTGTGAGCCGACATGTTCTTCTCCTGGTCCGTCAGCGTGCAGTGATCCCGATTTTCATTGTGGTGCATCATCAACCCCACACAGAATAACACAGGAAGAACTAAATGACCTTGTTCGTGATTTGGACTTATCCAAAAACAAGGCAGAGTTGCTAGGATCAAGACTCCAACAATGGAATCTTCTAGAAGAAGATGTCACAATCACTTCATATAGAAAGCGCCATCAGCAGTTGGAACCTTTCTTCATGAAGGAAGGTAATCTGGTATTCTGTTCCAATATTGACGACCTCATGAATGCCTTACAGATCACTCATGACCCACAAGAATGGAGACTCTTTGTAGACTCTTCGACACTGAGTCTTAAGGCTGTGCTTTTGCACAATGGAAACCGTCTTCCATCTATTCCATTAGCGCATGCTGTCCACATGAAAGAGACATACGATAACCTAAAACAGCTACTGCATCACATTGACTATAACAGGTACAAATGGCACCTGTGCGGTGATTTGAAGGTAGTTGCCATTTTAATGGGACTGCAGCAAGGATATACAAAATATATGTGTTTCTTGTGCGAGTGGGATAGTCGTGCAAGAGAGTTGCACTACGTGCGGAAGGAATGGACTCCCAGACAAAACATGGCAGTTGGACAGAAGAATATCCAGCACCCAGCTCTGGTCGAGGCTCACAAAATCCTACTACCACCCCTTCACATCAAACTAGGTTTGGTGAAGAACTTCGTGAAAGCCATGGACCGCACTTCGCCAGCTTTCCGATACCTGCATGAAAAATTCCCTCGACTCAGCGAAGCAAAGATTAAAGAGGGAGTTTTCGTGGGTCCTCAGATTAGAGAACTTTTCAAAGATGACCGCTTCAACAACTTGCTGGAGGGTGATGCGAAACAAGCATGGAATGCTTTTCGTCTAGTGTCTACAGACTTTCTGGGGAATGTTAGGGCAGAAAACTACAAGGAACTAGTAGAAGACATGCTCAAGCAGTACCAGAAATTTCGCTGCAATATGTCGCTGAAGATGCATTTCCTTCACTCCCATCTGGATTTCTTCCCTGACAACTGTGGTATGGTTAGTGACGAACATGGCGTACGCTTTCATCAAGATATCGCAACAATGAAGCAAAGGTACCAGGGAAAATGGTCCACTACAATGTTGGCTGACTACTGCTGGACACTCCGCAGAGATGCTCCCGAACAGCTGTACAAGAGACAGGCCAAAAATCTAAGAACTAGTCTATGACCTGGTTTTTACAAATATTAACCGTAAGTGTATCACTATTGGAATGCATTGTGCGATATAAAATTACTTCATTTGAGATTACAAAAAAACTAGAGCCAATTAAGAAATTTCACTGTCATATTCGTGTTCAGCACATAAAAATTGATAAGAACTGACTAATTTCATTTCAGTAACATGACTTTTGTAAAAATTTGTTGTCCAGTGTTATAAATGAATGAATTATAAATGAATTATAAATGAATGATGAATGAATTATAAATGAATGAATGAATGAATGATGAATGATGAATGAATGAATGATGAATGAATGATGAATGAATTATAAATGAATGAATTATGAATGAATGAATTATAAATGAATTATAAATGAATTATAAATGAATGATGAATGAATTATAAATGAATGAATGATGAATGAATTATGAATGAATGATGAATGATAAATGAATGATGAATGAATGATAAATGAATGATAAATGAATGAATGATGAATGAATTATAATTGAATGAATGATAAATGAATGAATTATGAATGAATGAATGATAAATGAATGAATTATGAATGAATGAATGATGAATGAATGGCTTTAATTCCCTTGAATTCTTCAATCGCAAACTCTACCATCGTAGACTTTGACTGTTGTTGTGTGAATAAGTCTTTCCTGATAAGTCATTAAGTGAATTTATTAAAGAGCACACAGACACCTCCAAATGGCACCATCATCATTAAGCATAACTCATCTAAATAATGGCAAATGGGGAGAAATGGGGAGGAGGGCATGGACGTCTTACACCCAGCAGTTCCTTCTGTTTAGTATTTGGAGGAAAATTGCAAAATGATCAAAAAAAGCAATTGAATTTAAGGTACGATTCTTTTATTAGCAAACACAAGAGAATTTGTTTCCTTCTCTCGAGGTTCCGTATGTATTGAAAATTTTAACTTACTATTCATCCAGTTCACCATTTCAGGCGACAACAAAAACATTTCTTACAAAGCGTTCTGTTAATGATTAAGGAAAGATGAAAACCTGAGAAGAAGAAAACAGAAATGGTCGAGCAATTCATAATAAATACTTAACTGGTCAGATGAGTTTAGATGAAACTGACAGAACAACAAAGAAACAAATTGAATGGAATATAAGAACAGATGTGACCGGCAGCCAAAGCAGCGGACAGCTAGGAGAAGGAAGAGAAGGGTCCAGAGAATGCGAAGAAGACAGAGAAGGCAGAGAATTAAAAGAAGACAGAGAATGCAGAGAATTAAAAGAAGACAGAGAATTAAAAGAAGACACAGAATGCAGAGAATTAAAAGAAGACAGAGAATGCAGAGAAGGCAAATAAGACAGAGAATGCAGAGAATTAAAAGAAGACAGAGAATGCAGAGAAGGCAATGACCCAATGACATGGATCTAAGCAAAGAAATGCAATCGGAGGATCAAAGACGAAATGAGAAAGTCAGAAATGAAGACCAGTCACAACACAAAGAAACAAATAATAAACCAGCAGCTTTCGTGTATTTTCATATGTAGCACAAACGAACGAACAACAAAATAATAGTCAATGGCCAAGGAATGTGATGAGGAGCTACAGTCTGGCGGAATTATTCAACCTAATGTAGATATCGTAGAAGAAGAAGATGGAAATGACTGGAGAAGATTTGCTGAAGCGTTCCTCTCACTATCGTTTATGTTCTGAGAAGAAACTGCGGAGAACGATGATCTGTCCAATTCCAGCCAAGAGAATGACGGCCGACTGACCGAGTGACCATTGCTGGACTCTTTCGTTCAGGTCCTCAGCAAACGAACGACCCTGCGACTCACGAAGTCTCAAGTGCGTCTGATACTCCACAAGCGTATTCAGGTTCAAATGAAGGTGACGCACAGTTGTCTCCAACTGGTAAAACGAAGAAGAAAAAAACAGATGTCATAAACAGAAACAGTGAAACACTCCTTACAATTATAGCCCAGCTGCACAACAACAACAACAACAACAACACAAAGAGAGACCTCTCAACAATCTATTTCTTGCATCATAAATGATAGGAAACAAACAAACACTCACAGCGATATGTTCTACATATTATTATATCGTATCATTTCTGAGAATTTCTAAAGCAGCAGGATCTCAGGTCCAACTATATTAAAGGCAGCAAAAAGTGCCAGAGTGCTGAATGCAAGACCTTACAAATGGCCGAGTAGATAATCTGAGAGGAGAGACACGATGGTAGTTTGCGCGGAATGATGACCTATGAACCTCGACAGGACGTGGGGTGGGGAGGGGAGAAGAGCAGGAGCTCAGACTGTTCATATCATGTAAAAAACCTGCAGTTTATCTGTAAACATGTACTTTGCATTATATAAGTTCATATGATCACTTAGTTTCACAGCACACAGCACTAAAACGATGCATCAAGAAAGGAAGGGTCCTGCAAATTCAGCTGTGGTCCATATTTCAAACACAATTCACTTTCAAAACAAAACATTTCCATCAGCACATCATCATCATAATAATTGTCATTCAATTCTCACACCGATCAACCAATCAACATTTTACATACTTGTCCACCCCAGCTACAATTGGTTTATGCTCCCTTAAACTAATAAAAGTTCTTTTAGGTCTCAGAGTCATATTCCGCATCACCTGGACAAATGTCATATTTGTATCTTGCTAATAAATAAACATTAATTGGCAATGAGACAGCATTTAGTGTTTGCAAAGTCAGTGAATCAGAACCAACATGCATCACATCATTGCTTCAGACTTTTGCCCACACACTCCGTACATCGTATCTCCAGCAAATGCAAGTATAATCTGCAATGGAACGTTGGGCCAAAATTAATTTGTTCAGCAATTCTCTTGTGCAAATGTCTCATAAATTTAACCGTAAATGTTTGCCTTGAGTATGTGATACCTGTGTCATTGCTGTAATAGGATCACCAGTCATCTGTGGCTGCAAAGCGTCTTCATCTCCCACTTGGAAGTCGAAATAAACCATTTTGTGAGTGAAAGTTGAGAATTCGTTACTGAAACAGAATTTGTATTCTCCCGCTTCGTCTGTCGTCCAACCGTGTCGATCAAACTGTTTCTTCTGCTCGTAGTAGAGAGTCACTCTCGACGGAGAAACGAGATTCACATCAACATCATAATTGCCACCTTCGATGACCTGACATTGAATGAGAGAAACAAAGTCACATCCGCCATCCACTCACCCACGAAGAATAAACACATAAAAGATAATAATCAGAGACAGAAACACAAATAGCCCAATGTTTCTGCGCGAAACATTGGGGTTCCACTTCAGTCAGTGCTGTTGTGTGAAGTAAGTAAGTAATAGAGTAGGACACATAATTTTTTTAAACGGCGCATTTTGCAATCAATAGTTTTTGCGTTGTAAATTAGTTCATCGGAGCAGCTTAACTGTTTCATCTACCCGATCACTAATGTTTCAATCCAGCTTTTAATCGCCCGACAATAATATTTTATCAAAGATATATGCATGGGCATATTATTATCTCGTAATCGTAATCTCAAGACTTCTACAGCGCCCACAAAAGCCAAGTCGCGGGAACCAGTTTAAGTAGTATCTGCGATGGATATGACTAAAACCAGCGCTATATAAAGCAATAATCCAGTGCCTCTCCATAGGCGGAAGATGCAGTGCAGTCACACGGTAAACTTCCAATTAGCGCTTGAATTGATAAACAGTGGGTAGGTGTTTAAGGTCAATCGATTTTTTGTATTCTTTACCTTATTTAGGCTTATTAATATTTATGAAAATATACCTTTTCGTGGTCTTTTGACCATTGACTATTAAGCGAAAACATTGGGCTATCAATCGCCGGAGTTGAGGCCGCTCTATTCTGCGTGTATCTGTGACCGCCATATTGTTTACTTCCTACCGAGCCGTCAGTAACAATAACCAAAATTTTGTACAATTCGGAACCTTCCCAAAGAACCGATCATTGCTCAAATATCGTCAGTGTTAAATTACGAAAGATGTGAACAATTTTTTTTAGCTTCCTAACTTTGTTAAGCAATCACCATCTTTGAGAAAATTACCTGGAACTCGAGGACACAATTGATGCCCTTGTCAATCGCTTCATGAAAACACATTCGCTCACTGTCGGGCAGTTCGAAAGTCATTTCGCCCGATTCAACAACAAACAGCACAACATTCCAAACCATAACAAAGCCTACCACCAACTCACAAGTTAAGTGCATTCTGACAAAACTTCTTATAGTCTGTTTTAAATTACAAAAACACAAATTTCGTTCCGTTCGTGTAACTTATATTAACACCGGAAGTTTGTCTTCCTTGTTGCTCATCAGGTCTATTGTAAGTTGTGACGGATGATGTTCCGAGTTCATTTCGAGCATTCTGCGTGGAACGTGTGAACCGATGATCTCAGTGGATAAATATTATTAACGAAGACTAGAAAATTTTCTATTAAGTATCAGGGTCCTCTTTTATGGAATAATATACCGGAAAATATTCGTGCATCCAGGAGTCTCGCTCGATTTAAATCCCAAATCCGTGCACACACATTAAAAAATGCAAAATGAGCAACCCATTTAAGGGGCCGTCCATAAAGTACGTCACGCTCCAGGGGGGTGAGGGGGTGTAAGAAAGTGTGACAGTTTGTGACAGGGGGAGGGGGATCAGGCCATGTGTGACGTCACACATTTATTTTTAAAATTCTTTTTTATTTTTGTTGTTCTTAGTACCTAAAAATCCGACCCGCCCGGCTAGGCGTGTCTAAAACCCGGCCTTGCGGGATAAAAGTTGATTTCCCGTCACTATCAAAGCGTTTAGGGACACACGACACTATCAGAGGGATTAGAGGGTTAGGTAAATGGCTATGTTTTTAAATTTTTTGTTCGAAAGTGTGACGTACTTTAGGGGGGGTCAGAGATTTGTGACAGTTTGTGACAGGGGGGAGGGGGGGTCAAAAATAGCGTGACGTACTTTATGGACGGCCCCTAATCTGTGTTTTTTTCTTCCACTCTTTTCTTTTTAGTTGGGCAGAGGGAAGGTATGCCACTTCTGCTATTTAATTTAAACCAAATATACTGCCATTTCCATCTGTTTCCTTATCTATTATCATTTATCATAACTTATTATAATGAAGAATTTTTTCTTTGGTAAATAGGCCCCAGTAGCGGGATCACTCCCTTCTGTGGCCTATTGCTCCCTACATTTAGCAGTAATGATTGTAGCCTACACTAATTACTTAAGCTATTCCATCGCAATTGTTAACTGCAATAAATTTATCACTTTGTGTACTATTATGATTGCATAACATTATTGTCTGTTTTATATTTTTGGGATGAATAATCAAGTTCAAGTTCAAGTTTAAATTACATAAATGTAGGCCCTACACTGTAACCGGTTGCGGTCTGTCAGCAAGATTGTTTCAATAAAAAAGAAAAGAATATTATTATAACTCAATGTTCTATTTCTCCTCATTGTCTCCGTTGTCACTCGACCGATATCTTCCTTGGCATAAATTGACCATCACATTGTCATGCATTTTCATTCATCACATTGTCATGCATTTTCATTCATCACATTGTCATGCATTTTCATTCATCACATTGCCATGCATTTTCATTCATCACATTGTCATGCATTTCCATTCAATTACATTGTCATGCATTTCCATTAAATTACATTGCCATGCATTTCCATTAAATTACATTGCCATGCATTTCCATTAAATTACATTGCAATGCATTTCCATTCATCACATTGTCATGCATTTCCATTAAATTACATTGTCATGCATTTCCATTAAATTACATTGCCATGCATTTCCATTCATCACATTGTCATGCATTTCCATTCATCACATTGTCATGCATTTCCATTCATCACATTGTCATGTATTTCCATTCATCGCATTGTCATGCATTTCCATTAAATTACATTGCCATGCATTTCCATTAAATTACATTGCCATGCATTTCCATTCATCACATTTCCATGCATTTCCATTAAATTACATTGCCATGCATTTCCATTCATCACATTTCCATGCATTTCCATTAAATTACATTGCCATGCATTTCCATTAAATTACATTGCCATGCA
>OX457051.1:43639160-43887615 GCA_949752735.1 Lumbricus terrestris
CGGGACCTGGAGGCGACACAATGCCCCCTCTGCCTCCTCCATCCTCATTTACCTCCTCCCTCCATCCTCTGCCTCCTCCTCCTCCTCTGCCTCCTCCATCCTCCTCTGCCTCCTCCGTCCTCATTTGCCTCCTCCTCCTCCTCTGCCTCCACATCCCACCCAACGGTGTCAAGCAAAGAAAGACTGACGAGGCACACAGGTAGACGTACCTGGCCACCAGCTACGAGCACCAACCTTATCTCATCTCTCGTTCTCCATTTCCATCATACTCTCTCCTCGCTCCGTTACGCCATCTGACGACGACCTAGCAGAGGAAACTTTGTTTTCATTGGAATTTATGAGAGACGTTGGATTATTATTTTATTGGCGATGCCAATCGAATATCGTCGTCGTCTTCAAAGCTTTTCAGAATGCACATTGACCACAAGCAGAATGATGCGGTAAGTTATGTTATTACATCAGGTTTCAAGGCTCACCAGGAGCTCAGTTGCCTCTGGGACTGGTCACTGGCCATACCTTCTTGCCAAGGTGACCGGAATCAGCAGATAGGCATCGGTATCGTTCGGTGTGAATCCACTGTTTGCACTGCTGGAGTGTCACTTGTTGCATTATTCTATCCTTCTCGGCCCCTTATTTCTAACGGTTTTTCTTCCCAGTCAGTCGTGTTACATAGTTAATCAATTCCGAGTTCAATTACGGCAGTTACTGTGTACCGACGATATAACAATTATTGCTCTATCGCACACAAATATGACAATAGAAAATCCTGCCTCTCTCAGCACGCATGTCTTTACCTCCGTGCAGCCTTCTACGCCGTATGCAATCATCTACTCTTTGTAGTAGAATAAAATCTTCTTGTTTCTATCACAGAGCGTCACATCTGCAGAGGCAGGCGCTGACTTACATTGTAGACGATGTCGCAGTACTGTAACAGAATGATATTAATAATGGGGTTTTCACTGAATCTTGAAGCTGTACACATAGTTACACACACAGACATGAAAAGGCGCTTCATGAATGTTGTCTTGAGCAGTGGTGATGGTTAGGGTTAGAGTTTGGCGACATACCTAACCTATGTTCAAAATGATGATTTGTTTGTTTGTTTGTTGTTCATGGCAGCTGCGTGATGACTGTTATTGTTGACAGCGATTGGCAATCATTTCCTATCTGCATATTGTTGATGGTCGCACTTCCTACTTGGATGCACAGAAGACCACAGAGGGGTTACATCATCTCTTCGACCTTCACGACATCAGCAGCAGCAGCAGCAGCAGCAGCAGCAGCAGCAGCAGCGGCAACCTTAGCATCTTCTTACGAGGCAGATGGGGGTCAGCGGCGGATGATTAGCAGCGATCGGCCACGTAAGAACTCACGGTTACAATGTGTAGCACTGCAAACTGTAAAGGACGCTTCGCAATATCATCAGATTAAGTCACTCAAACGTTTTCGTTCATACAAGTAGTTCCTTCCAACTCTAAACATCATCCACCTGGTAACCGTCTGACTAACTGTCTGCACGGTTCTCCAGATCTTCATCCCTTGCATATCGACTTTCTTTTGATTGAGCGCCTGTGAATAAGTTGGTTCCCGCGACTTAGCTGTTTTGTGTGAGTTGTAGAAGCAGCGAGTTTACGATTTCGATTTCATATATCGGTTCTACTTTTCCATTTGTAGTTTGTCCGTTGAGCGTTGGTGCGTCCGTCAGAGTTCGTTCAGCGACCAACGAAGACCTGACGACGTCGTCAAACACGATGACTCACCTGTTGATTAATGCCACGTTCACCTGCTCGGGTTCGATCAGTTCGTGGACCTACTTCAGAGTTCAACCGGGTCCGAAGATATTCGCGTCGGTCTGGCGCCAGGAGGAAAGACCAAGAGATTACTACCGTCTGGTGGGAAGGAACCTCCTGCCCCCCACGGACATTGGAGCGCAGACGGTGACAGTGGATGTTAGAGATCGGATCCGAGTAGAGAAAGGCGATTTCATCGGATTCCATTATTCGAACGAAGTGCGACGGTTCAATGTACGAGGGGCGTTGGCGATAGGACAAGGTTCGGAAGAGGAGGAGGAGGAGGGAGAAGGGGAGAGGGAGGAGGGGGAGGGGGAGGAGGAGAGGCCATCTTTCATCACTCTCATGGCTGGATATTTCGATGAGAATTTCCACGTCGACATGCCGCATACTTTTCATACGAGCGACAGAAGGACAACCATCATGTCACCAGTCATCACAGCTCACATTGAGTTCCCGAAGTCAAAAACAGGTAGACATCTATTATATACGATGTAGGCTATGTACATATTCAGGTATTATGAGGATTTGTACATGGTATGGCGCCCCTTCAAGGTTACTCCGCAGCAGGAGTGCTGCCGCCCATACCTCGGCTAAAGAGCACAGCCATAAGAACGTGTCAGAGGGAAACCTTAACAGCTGATGCGGGCGCAGGTATAATAGAGACTACTCCAGACTACAGCGACAAAGAAGGCGCGTAGCTGCCTATGCGCGCATACTATTATTATGGGACAAGAAGTTCGTCCTGTGTATATACATAAAGGAGCGAAGGAAACGACCGCCGGTCTAGATATCCTGTTTGAAGTGCAAAACTTACTGAGATAATATGGCAGGGATCAGACAAATGAGGCAACGCCACACCATGCAGCGCCGAAACATTATAAACAATTCGCTGTGGGAGAGGGAGCCAGTGCAGAACATTATGCATGCACTTAGAGACATGGTCGTACCTGGAAGAACGACCAGAAAGGTGCGCCGCCGATTGAAAATAACAGAGGATATCTCTGTTATTCGTAACAATTCCATCCTCCCAAGATCTAATTTACTTTTCATTGTTTCTGTTGTTGTTGTCGTCTGCTGCTGCTGCTGTTGCTGCTGGTGCAGAGCAGGTGATGTCAACTGAACTGTGCGATGGTCAGAAGGCGAACTTCATCTGCGCAAATGACTCATCATCGTCGTTGGTCATCCGTGAAGCCATCTACGGAGCGATGCACATCGCTTGTGGTCTGCAGCACGAAGACCTGACATCGTCGGCGTCGGTTGGCTGCACAATGGACGTCACTTACTTGGTCGGAGGAATCTGCAATGGTCGCTCCAGTTGCTCTTTCCAGGTCTCCAATCGAGTCTTTGGAGACGTATGTCCGAGGACGCCAGAGTTTCTTGTCGTCAAATTCACCTGCCTCTCAACCGGTGCAGAAGCAGCAGCAGGTATCAGACACTGATAATATTATCATCTATAGTTCTTAAAATTATTATGTCACAGATGCTATCGCCCGGTTAGATAGGAAAGTTTTCTTCCCGAAACATTCGAGATCAAAAGGTAGGAATAAGCCCGAGGACACAGGTCTGTGTGCGTGTGTTTGTGTGTCTGTGTGTGTGTGTGTGTGTCTGTGTGTGTCTGTGTGTGTGCGTGTGTGTGTATGTGTGTCTGTGTGTGTCTGTGTGTGTGTCTGTGTGTATGTGTGTGTGTGTGTCTGTGTGTGTGTGTGTGTCTGTGTGTGTGCGTCTGTGTGTGTGTCTGTGTGTGTGTCTGTGTGTGTGTCTGTGTGTCTATGTGTGTGTCTGTGTGTGTGTGTGTGTGCGTGTGTGTGTGTGTGTGTGTGTGTGTGTGTGTGTGTGTGTGTTACAGTTGTCTTTGCATAATAATTATACACAGTCCACTGCTTCTGACGATCAATTACGCGACGTCAAATAATTCATGGTTGCGTTTAATCAATTGTTGTTGTTGGCCACTTCAATGTTTCATACAAGTCAAGTGTTTCCAATAAAAGTGAACTGATTTTCTCAGCAGATATGGAAAAAATCACCGGATCATTGACCAAAGATAACACCCTTCTCCATCCATCTTCCACCACAGACAGCGCCCATCTTTTTCCATCTACTTTCGACGAAGCATCTGGACAGACATCGTTCCCTGCATACTCCTCCTCCTCCTCCTCATCGTCCTCCTCATCCTCTGTGCTGTCACGTCCAGCCACTGAACCAGCGACAACTCCATCCATCTCAACGGAAGTACATCCTCGACCTTTGCTGCTGCTTCTTCCCAGCACCCATCCATCCGACCTCGACGCATCATCCACATCGACTGTGGAGACGGAACATCTTTCCGTCTCTCCTCGTCAGATGCAGCAGCGCCAAACCCAACATAACGACACATCCTACCATTCCTCAGTTCTCCTCTTCAGACCATCTAACATCTCATTTTCTCGTCACACTTCTTCGTCATCATCTTTCTCCTCATCCTCCCAAATATCCTCCTCATCCTTCTCAATCTCCTCTCCATCCTTCTCCATCTCCTCCCCGTCCTTCTTCATCTCCTCCCCATTCTCCTCTCCATCACCAGCGTCACCATCATCTTCTGACTACGGTAGATTCCTCGTTCTCTTCTCTTCCACTTCTGCCTCAAGTCAAGCGACGACTAAAAACAATGAGAATCGATTTCAGTTGGGCGTTCGTCGAAGCGAGTCATTCCTAACAAGCTCGCAAGCGACACGGATGAGTGATGTTGCTGATCTCACCACTGGACATCCGGAAATGTTGAGAACAGGACAAGCACAATGGAACAAAGAAGACGATTCACTCTCACAGATCAAGAGAGAGATGGAAGGCGAGAATGAAGAGCAAGATGAGCAAAATAAGGAGAAGAGAAGAGAAGGAGAAGTAGAGAAGAATTATAACAATGGAGTTGATGAGAAGCGACAATCGAATGCGGTCCAGCGAATATTTCAATCTTCAGATCATGAAGAAATCTCAGCGATGCAAAGAAATTCCACATCGTTTCTTCTTCATGTAACGACGATCGCCGCTGAAGAAGATAACGAAGATCCAAGAGAAGACAACGAAGAAGAAGATACGACGAATGGGATCTCGAGAGAAAGTACGTCTCTTGCCAGTAAGTTGCCTTTCTATCCTATAAAGTGACGTCAGCTGAGTCTCGGTTCATTGCACTGACGCCGATGGAGGTCGTCAGGTGCAGCCAGTCCAAGGAAGAGCATCACAGCCGACAGTGACATCTACCCCCCCGTTAGGGGGGGTAGATGAATAATTGTGAAAAACACACACACCCACTCTGGCCTAGTCTTCTTACTCGACGAGATAACTGATCAGACTCAGTTTATGTCTGAAACATACTTTTAAGTTCTCACTGACGTCGTTCACCAATCCCAGCATTTGTAGAAGCCGCTACTGGTCGATATCAATACATGCCGTCAGAAGATATCATTAGGTGGCTCCGTTATAATTTATTATTGCACTTATAGGAAGTAACTTCTATCGCTGCAGTAGCTAGACACCACAGACCGGCGTACATGTTATTGTACAGTTGCCGATCTACTGTCTGTGCTTTTGTCTGACTTGTAATTATTATTGTGCGCATAGCTATTATTAATTAGTATGATTGTGTAACCGTCCTTAACTAACGTTCCTTTGACTGACTTTCGTAATTCATCTGTAATAATAATTTTTTTATTTGTTAGTCGTTTAAATTACTTTGTTAAGATTGTCTGCAGATATATAAGCTACAGACTCCATTATTAAATTTTCATTTCTTCATGATAATAATTTGCAGCCACGACGAATAGTTTGAATTCCGTCGACTCAACTGACAGACCTGCGTTGAATTTCACTTCCGCTCTGTTGGGTGAGTACAGTAGGCTACTCATCATCACAATATTATTATCATCCGGTCAACGGCTATTATTATGCGATGGCTTGTGAGGATAAGTTTATTAAAGCAAGCACATTGTATCGTTATAGGTTACCTGTTGTATGTAGAGGACACACGGTGTGCCAGATCCTCTTCCTCCTCCTTCTCCTTCACCTTTTCTTCCTCTTCCTCCTCCTTCTCCTTCTCTTTCTCCTCCTCCTTCTCCTCCTTCTCGTTCTCCCCTCCTTCTTCTCCTCCTTCTCCTTCTCTTCCTCGTCCTTCTTCTCTTTTCCCTCCGTCTCCTTATCCCTCTCCTTCTCTTCCGGTCCTGTGTAAGGGCTAGCTTGTCATAACCTAGCCCTGACCCTGACCCTGACCCTAACTCAAGTTCTGCTAACTCACAATAGTGTTCAGCACCATCGATATTTCTCAACTAGCGCTGGGTCCCAGCGGGGACCTTGTGGAGTCCTGGCAAGGTCCCAGTGGGGTCCTTGTAGAGTCCTAGAGAGGTCGAAGCGGGTCCTTGTGGAGTCCTGGAGAGGTCCCAGCGGGTCCTTGTGGAGTCCTGGAGAGGTCCCAGCGGGTCCTTGTGGAGTCCTGGAGAGGTCCCAGCGGGTCCTTGTGGAGTCCTGGAGAGGTCCCAGCGGGTCCTTGTGGAGTCCTGGAGAGGTCCCAGCGGGTCCTTGTTGAGACCTGGAGAAGTCCCAGCGGGTCCTTGTGGAGTCCTGGAGAGGTTGAAGCGGGTCCTTGTGGAGTCCTGGAGAGGTCGAAGCGGATGATCGAATAATGATCAAAAGTAACTATCATGGTAATCGAATCAATCAATCAATGCTGCGGTGGCTGTTGGTGTTTCAGGTCCTCTTCTTGCAGTGCTTTCTCTCGGCGTCTGTGCTACAGTCTGTGCTCTGATCACCTTTATGATAGTCAAGAGGTACGGTAAGCTCCAGATCGCTCTCTCTCTGTCTCTGTCTCTCTTTCTGTCTGTCTGTCTGTCTCTGTCTGTCTGTCTCTGTCTGTCTCTCTCTGTCCGTCTGTCTGTCTCTCTCTGTCTATCTCTGTTCTGTTCGTCTGAGGTGGTAGCAAACAAATAATATCTAGCAACTCAGGCAGAAACCCGACAGTCATTCACCCGCATTCATCGTTTTTAAATTAATCACGTGGCATTAAATAATTATTCATTTTACAGCTAATTAAATCTGAGTCGTTTCTATTTATGATAGGAGATTAATAATAATAATCACCAGAAGATGGTTCATGTTTTGAGTAACGACTCTGAGTCTATTTCTATGCAATCGCTGCTTATTCAATATTCTTGCTCATTCTGTTCGCCAATCATTCTATCCAGATGTCGAGCACACCAACATCTTTACCTAAACACTGCAAATCATTCCATTGTCTGACTGACTGACTGACTGGCTGACTGATTTACTGGCTGATTGACTGATTGTCTGTCTGACTGACTGACTGGCTGACTGATTTACTGGCTGATTGACTGATTGTCTGACTGACTGATTGACTGACTGGCTGACTGACTGATTTACTGACTGATTAACTGATTGGCTGACTGACTGATTGACTGACTGGCTGACTGACTGATTTACTGACTGATTAACTGATTGGCTGACTGACTGATTGACTTACTGACTGACTGATTGTCTGACTGACTGGCTGACTGACTGAATGGCTGATTGACTGACTGACTGACTGACTGAATGACTGACTGACAGATTGACTAACTGACTGACTTGACTGATCGAGTGATCGACTGAATTTTGAATATCTTCGACGACTTCAAATCAGTTGTTCTATTTGTTTCATAAATTCAGATATCGACAGCGTCGAAGTTCAAACGTCATCATTGAGTCACGCATCATTGAGAACGTCCTTCAACCGAATGCACTCTACTCATCCGTATCTTTCGACACCAAAATAACTGGCGTCCATCCAGGTCGACGGCAGCAGCAGCAGCAGCAGCACCCTTTCCATCCACCCATTCCTCACCTTCCCCGACCTCTACCTCCACATCCACATCATTATGAAAAGATTGAGAGCGTCCTTCAAATGCCAATTGCATCCATCACCAAATGTCCAGCCGCTCCAACCAAGTTCAAGGTCACTGGGAAGAAGTGGACAAACTCCAGTGGACGACCAACGTCGGCTACATCAGCATCAGCATCAAACATCGATAGAGCATCTTCAGCTTCATCACCTTCTGCTGCAGCTGCTGCTGCTGCACCATCTTTAGCATTTTTGAGACCAGTTGGTTGTGGTGGTGGTGGCGGTGTCTTTGGTGGCGTTCGGTCGGATGCTGGTCTGATGACGACTGCAGCGACTGTAGTGGGTCAGACGAACTCCATCATCATCATCACCGGCTCCCATGATGAGGCAGAAGAGGACGAGGAGGAGGAGGACGAGGAGGAGGCTAGCGCAAACAACGAAAGAGCATCTGCTTACTACAACAACAACAATAGCAAGACCGTCGGGTCGGCCAGAAACGCGGTTGATCGGTCAGCCACTTCCCGAAGAAAGTCGGAGATGGACGATGATAGATTTAGTGGAGGAATCGATCAGCGACAGATGAACGATGTGGAAAGCAGCAGCGACCTCTAAGTCATCAGCTGATGCTGCTGATGCTGATGCTGCTGAGATTGAAGACTTCAAGGATCGAACACTTTAAGGACGATTTTTGAACTTTGGCCGTTGATAATTATGGCATGAAATCCCAAATCTTATAGACGCCGATGGGAACAAATCCTTCTTTTACGGATTTTACAGTTGATAGACGAGGAACTGTTGTCTTTGATCGGAGAAAATGAGCGGAGAAAATGAGCGGAGAAAACGAGCGGAGAAAATGAGCGGAGAAAATGAGCGGAGAAAATGAGACCCGCCCGATGTTTCCGCTGAGCTGATGGAGTTTGTCTGTGGTGGAAGAGTATGAAACAGATATCGAGTGACTGGAAGAACGGGGAGGAAGGGCGGCAATATAATAATTATTATTATAATTATAATATAAGCCTACAATGGCTGAAGCGAGTCTCATAATTATCTGGTTCTCTAGATGATGTAATATATCGTGCGACTGTATAACATAGACGTATACTGCCTTGAAAAGGCAAAACACAGTAACTCGAAAGAAATAGTTTTTGACTTTATTGCATTTTTACGCATAACAAAAGACATTGCAATTTTTAGATATTTGCATTTTATTCAAGAAATTTATCTATCGTCTTTATCAAGACTGAATTTCTTAACCAACACAAATTTATATAGTTTGAGACTTTTGTTGATAACCAAGGACACTACAGTGTTGTAGGCCTATACCTTGTTAATTTACTTATATAATTTTTTATTACATCTTTATTAATGCTGAAGGTTTTAAAACTAAAACAACCACAGTCCCAAGCTTGGGACCACCAACTCTCCATCATTGAAAATAGAAGAATTGTATGTCTAGATTGTCAACCAACTTGCCCCAAGCAGGCAACCAACTTGGCCCATCACAGGGGCAAGTTGGTTGACTTTTATACAATTTTAAAATTCATTTTTAGCAAACTTAGAATATCTTGTTATCCTGATTTTGTGCTATAATGTAGGTGTTATCAATCAATACGTTGTGGAAAAAACCCAACTTTGTTGGCATCAAAGAAGATGATCAGGGGCCAAAACCCTGTCAACTTGCCCCCACTTACCCTATAATATTCAACAAACAGACCATGATGTATTGTATTTAAACATTTATAAAGCGCCTCTAGTGGGGTGAACCGTTCAGAGGCGCTCCCAGTACGCAAGACCCCGCGAGAAGAAGCAGGTTTTGAGAAGAGACAGAGCAGAGGAGAGGCTGACAGACAGAAGTGTAGAGCGAACAGAAGGACACAGAGAATTCCAGAGAGAAGGACCAATTGAAGGGCTTGGAGCAATAACAAGGTATGTCGAAAATCATGAATGTTGGGAAATCGACTTTAAAGACTTACGACTTCAAACAGCCGTATCTAAGCCATTTGATCACATATCGACAAACTGTTTTACGCAATATGTACCTTAAAATTGTCTTTAACGAAATTTGTAAATGTTTCAATGCGAAAGATGAAATTATTATTATTTTTATACATTTTGCATCATATCGGGTTATTGCAACACGAACACTCAGTCATCAGTATCATTTCCGGTGCAATAACAGGTTATGTCGACAAAGCGTTTTTTAGCAGCTGCAATACCATACATGTCATCTGGAATAAGTGAACATACCTTATTATTGCACTGAACTGTCTCTATTACACAGTTCGAGAATCGTGCAATAACACGGTAAGTCATCATAACTGTAGTACTGTCGATATATTGTTATGTAAAAACAGTGCAATAAGAAGTTTTAATGACATAACTGTAGAAATTGCATCCAATTCAAACGAAAGTGGGAGCAATAATAGATTATGTCAAATAACTTCATTGTTGCACCTCTTCCTATAATACTTTCAGTAGAAATACTTTCCGACAGTCATGCTTGGTGCATAGACTTCTCAATTGGTACAATATTTAATTTAATAATTTCATCTATTTCAGTTTACCTGAAATAAATAAGAAAAACAATAAAATAATCAGTCGTTATTTAATTCAGCCACACTGAAGAAATGACATTAATAATAATAATATAAAAAAAATTAT
The DNA here is from genome assembly GCA_949752735.1 of Lumbricus terrestris. Taxonomy (NCBI): domain Eukaryota; kingdom Metazoa; phylum Annelida; class Clitellata; order Crassiclitellata; family Lumbricidae; genus Lumbricus; species Lumbricus terrestris. Next base: position 43,649,475 of record OX457051.1, read on the forward strand.
TAATCGAGTTTTTATCGAGAGTGTTGAAGTCCCCTACTGATCATGTTTACCTCGGAAAAAAATACAATAATAATAATAATAATAATATTAATAATAATAATAATAATAATAATTCCAATGAGTATCAAAGTCTTGTGAGACTTTACTAGATATTCAGGAACTGGTATCCAAAATACTATGATAGGAATTAAGTCCATCGGCTTTTCGGTGAATCGATTGGAAATGGCTACATTTCTTGCATTTATTGATTATACATTTATTTCTTGCCCCTAAATATCTGACTAATGCTTTACTTCGTCCTCAGCTTCCTCCCACCGTCCACTTCGCTCATCCAACAGACTTGACCTAAGAAATGATATAAAATAATAATAAAAATATTAATAATGATTAATAATAGTAATAGTGGTGATGGTATCCTAGTGGCGGGAAGTTGCTGCTGTGTGGCCGTACGCCTTAGAGCAAGAGGAACAGAGACAGAAAGAGGGGCAGAACGGCTGAAGGAGGGATGTAGGCCTACGCTAAGAGTGAGATAGGCTTTGGTAGGAGTGCCAGTCGTGTGTAGAGGTAGGCCTGACCAACCCTAACCTGTAGGCTCATGAATAATAATTAGCTGGCCATTCAAAATTAGTTTACAAGAGCAATCGCTACCACTGACAGGTTTGACATGTAAGCGAATTATTTTTGCGAAGTCGATATAATTATGGTGAGTGCGGATTGCCAATGATCCTCTCCCTCGTCGTCTCATCTTCCCATCGATTGTGAATTATTGACGGTCAGTGTACTCAACATTCATTATGATCATTTCATTGGCTTTCATTCAATCATTCATTCATTCTTTCAAGAATTTACATGGGACTTCTTCAAGGGAACTACTCAAAAGCGCTCAATGGGTGATGGTGGAGCAGAAATATTATGTCCAACTAAATTTTCTAACCTTTCATTTTCGATTTGACAAAGCATCCATCGAGGCTTCACCCTAATACTACTACACAATTGACCGCCATAAATTATGTTATAATAATTAATCCCAATTATAACTCACCGTTACCTAACCCCGTGAGTAACTCACGGTTACTCACTGTGTCCTATTCTCTACCTAACCACAACATAACTTATTCGAAGTGAAGCTTATCCTTACTTACCCTGCCTTAAAATTCGATTGTTCCCAAATAGGTGCAACCTTGTTGCAAAAATAGCCTCTGAAACACCAAAAATTAATGGTTTCCCGCTCGCGGACTGCTATCTGACAGCGTCGTTAATTCTCTGTCGCTGGTCCTACAACCTGGACTGGCCTCCCTCTCACCTTACGCTTAATTTTCAGAGGTCACTCGACTCACTCCACTTTGTTCCTTAAGAACCTCAAGACTGTTTTATTTAGCCGTGGATGTGACGGGAGCGTTTCTGAGTAGCGCCTATATAAAAATATCTGAAATAGATAAATAAATAATCATAGCGTGACAAAATTTAAGATAAAGTAATCGCTAGATGGAGAATAATTTATACAATCTGGCTCCCATTTTAACTCGACGAAAATAATTCGCAGAATACTCTCGAAGTGATCGCACTCTCTGCTGAAGAATTCACAAAAGTCTAATTAAAGTATTGGGTGGTCGTGAAACTGGTCAGAAAATAATTTTATAGAAGAAACAAGTGAAATATATAACCGTGGAATACATTTTGTGAAGTTTTACAGGCAACAATTATGGATTTTTTAAAAGATACGTTTCTGTTTATGGCTGACTTAGCCATTAGCGTCCCAAATTATGTAACTCATTGTAGTTTTCAAAGTACGGATACATTTGGACAGCGGTAAGCTAAGTCAGCCTAGCTTTTATATCATGTTATAACATTAAATTTAAATTTTGACATCAGCATTCGGTCTCAGCATCCTGCTGACGACAATATTTTAATAGGCAACCATTTAAGAATGAGATTAGCAAATTCTTGCGGCAGCTTGGCAGCTTGGCAGCTTGCCGGCAGCTTGGCGGCAGCTTGGCAGCTTGGCAGCTTGGCAACTTGGCGGCAGCTTGGCAGCTTGGCAGCTTGGCGGCAGCTTGGCAGCTTGGCGGCAGCTTGGCAGCTTGGCGGCAGCTTGACGGCAGCTTGGCAGCTTGGCGGCAGCTTGGCAGCTTGGCAGCTTGGCAGCTTGGCGGCAGCTTGGCAGCTTGGCAGCTTGGCAGCTTGGCAGCTTGGCAGCTTGGCGGAAGCTTGGCAGCTTGGCGGCAGCTTGGCGGCAGCGTGGCAGCTTGGCGGCAGCTTGACGGCAGCTTGGCAGCTTGCCGGCAGTTTGACGGCAGCTTGGCAGCAGCTTGGCAGCTTGGCAGCTTGGCGGCAGCTTGGCAGCTTGGGAGCTTGGCGGAAGCTTGGCAGCTTGGCAGCTTGGCGGCAGCTTGGCAGCTTGGCAGCTTGGCAGCTTGGCGGCAGCTTGGCAGCTTGGCGGCAGCTTGGCAGCTTGGCGGCAGCTTGGCAGCTTGGCAGCTTGGCGGCAGCTTGACGGCAGCTTGGCAGCTTGGCAGCTTGGCGGCAGCTTGACGGCAGCTTGGCAGCTTGGCGGCAGCTTGGCAGCTTGGCAGCTTGGCGGCAGCTTGGCAGCTTGGCGGCAGCTTGGCAGCTTGGCAGCTTGGCAGCTTGGCGGCAGCTTGGCGGCAGCGTGGCAGCTTGGCGGCAGCTTGACGGCAGCTTGGCAGCTTGCCGGCAGCTTGACGGCAGCTTGGCAGCAGCTTGGCAGCTTGGCGGCAGCTTGGCAGCTTGCCGATAAGTTGCCGATATCAGTTGCCGATAAGTTGCCGATAAGTTGCCGATAAGTTGCCGATACGTTGCCGTTAAGTTGCCGATAAGTTGTCGATTAGTTGCCGAGAAGTTGCCGATAAGTTGCCGATTATTTGCTGGTAAGTTGCCGATAAGTTGCCGATATAAGTTGCTGCTATAAGTTGCCGATAAGTTGCCGCTAAGTTGCCAATAAGTTGCCGATATAAGTTGCCGATAAGTTGCCGAAAAGTTGCTGATAAGTTGCCGATGAGTTGCCGATTAAAGTTGCCGATAAGTTGCCGATACGTTGCCGATAAGTTGCCGATAAGTTGCCGATAAGTTGCCGATAAGTTGCCGATATAAGTGGCCGATAAGTTGCCGATAAGTTGCCGATAAGTTGCCGATAAATTGCCGATAAGTTGCCGATAGTTTGCCAATAAGTTGCCGATAAGTTGCCGATAAGTTGCCGATAAGTTGCCGATAAGTTGCCGATAAGTTGCCGATATAAGTTGCCGATAAGTTGCCGATAAGTTGCTGTTATAAGTTGCCGATAAGTTGCCGTTATGTTGCCGATGAGTTGCCGATAAGTTGCCGATAAGTTGCCGATGAGTTGCCGATAAGTTGCCGATAAGTTGCCAATAAGTTGCCGATATAAGTTGCCGATAAGTTGCCGATACGTTGCCGATAAGTTTCCGATAAGTTGCCGATATAAGTTGCCGTGAGTTGCCGTAAGTAGCCGTAAGTTGCCGTGTTTGTTGCCGTAAGTTGCGGTAAGTTGCCGTAAGTTGCCGTAAGTTGCCGTATGTTGCCGTAAGTTGCCGTAAGTTGCCGTGTCAGTTGCCGGGTAAGTTGCCTTAGGTTGCCGTAAGTTGCCGTAAGTTGCCGTAAGTTGCCGTAAGTTGCCGTACGTTGGCGTGTAAGTTGCCGTAAGTTGCCTTATTTTTCCGTAAGTTGCCGTAAGTTGCCGTAAGTTGCCGTAAGTTGCCGTAAGTTGCCGTGTAAGTTGCCGTACGTTGCCGCAAGTTGGCATAAGTTTCCATGTAAGTTGCCGTAAGTTGCCGTAAGTTGCCGTAAGTTGCCGTAAGTTCCCGTGTAAGTTGCCGTGTAAGTTGCGGTAAGTTGCCGTAAGTTGCCGTAAGTTGCCGTAAGTTGCCGTGTAAGTTGCCGTGTAAGTTGCGGTAAGTTGCCGTAAGTTCCCGTAAGTTGCCGTAAGTTGCCGCAAGTTGCCGTAAGTTGCCGTGTAAGTTGCCGTAAGTTGCCGTAAGTTGCCGTGTTTGTTGCCGTAAGTTGCGGTAAGTTGCCGTAAGTTGCCGTAAGTTGCCGTATGTTGCCGTAAGTTGCCGTAAGTTGCCGTGTCAGTTGCCGGGTAAGTTGCCTTAGGTTGCCGTAAGTTGCCGTAAGTTGCCGTAAGTTGCCGTAAGTTGCCGTACGTTGGCGTGTAAGTTGCCGTAAGTTGCCTTATTTTTCCGTAAGTTGCCGTAAGTTGCCGTAAGTTGCCGTAAGTTGCCGTAAGTTGCCGTGTAAGTTGCCGTACGTTGCCGCAAGTTGGCATAAGTTTCCATGTAAGTTGCCGTAAGTTGCCGTAAGTTGCCGTAAGTTGCCGTAAGTTGCCGTAAGTTCCCGTGTAAGTTGCCGTGTAAGTTGCGGTAAGTTGCCGTAAGTTGCCGTAAGTTGCCGTAAGTTGCCGTAAGTTGCCGTGTAAGTTGCCGTGTAAGTTGCGGTAAGTTGCCGTAAGTTCCCGTAAGTTGCCGTAAGTTGCCGCAAGTTGCCGTAAGTTGCCGTGTAAGTTGCCGTAAGTTGCCGTAAGTTGCCGTAAGTTGCCGTAAGTTGCCGTGTAAGTTGCCGTGTAAGTTGCGGTAAGTTGCCGTAAGTTGCCGTAAGTTGCTCCAAGTTGCCGTATGTTGCCGTAAGTTGCCGTAAGTTGCCGTAAGTTGCCGTAAATTGCCGTAAGTTGCCGTAAGTTGCCGTAAGTTGCCGTAAGTTGCCGTGTAAGTTGCCGTAAGTTGCCGTATGTTGCTCTAAGTTGCCGTAAGTTGCCGTAAGTTGCCGTAAGTTGCCGTGTAAGTTGCCGATAGTTGCCGTAAGTTGCCGTAAGTTGCCGTGTAAGTTGCCGTAAATTGCCGCAAGTTGCCGTAAGTTGCCGTGTAAGTTGCCGTAAGTTGCCGTAAGTTGCTGTAAGTTGCTCTAAGTTGCCGTAAGTTGCCGTAAGTTGCCGCAAGTTGCCGTAAGTTGCCGTGTAAGTTGCCGTAAGTTGCCGTAAGTTGCCGTGTTTGTTGCCGTAAGTTGCGGTAAGTTGCCGTAAGTTGCCGTAAGTTGCCGTATGTTGCCGTAAGTTGCCGTAAGTTGCCGTGTCAGTTGCCGGGTAAGTTGCCTTAGGTTGCCGTAAGTTGCCGTAAGTTGCCGTAAGTTGCCGTAAGTTGCCGTACGTTGGCGTGTAAGTTGCCGTAAGTTGCCTTATTTTTCCGTAAGTTGCCGTAAGTTGCCGTAAGTTGCCGTAAGTTGCCGTAAGTTGCCGTGTAAGTTGCCGTACGTTGCCGCAAGTTGGCATAAGTTTCCATGTAAGTTGCCGTAAGTTGCCGTAAGTTGCCGTAAGTTGCCGTAAGTTGCCGTAAGTTCCCGTGTAAGTTGCCGTGTAAGTTGCGGTAAGTTGCCGTAAGTTGCCGTAAGTTGCCGTAAGTTGCCGTAAGTTGCCGTGTAAGTTGCCGTGTAAGTTGCGGTAAGTTGCCGTAAGTTCCCGTAAGTTGCCGTAAGTTGCCGCAAGTTGCCGTAAGTTGCCGTGTAAGTTGCCGTAAGTTGCCGTAAGTTGCCGTAAGTTGCCGTAAGTTGCCGTGTAAGTTGCCGTGTAAGTTGCGGTAAGTTGCCGTAAGTTGCCGTAAGTTGCTCCAAGTTGCCGTATGTTGCCGTAAGTTGCCGTAAGTTGCCGTAAGTTGCCGTAAATTGCCGTAAGTTGCCGTAAGTTGCCGTAAGTTGCCGTAAGTTGCCGTGTAAGTTGCCGTAAGTTGCCGTATGTTGCTCTAAGTTGCCGTAAGTTGCCGTAAGTTGCCGTAAGTTGCCGTGTAAGTTGCCGATAGTTGCCGTAAGTTGCCGTAAGTTGCCGTGTAAGTTGCCGTAAATTGCCGCAAGTTGCCGTAAGTTGCCGTGTAAGTTGCCGTAAGTTGCCGTAAGTTGCTGTAAGTTGCTCTAAGTTGCCGTAAGTTGCCGTAAGTTGCCGTAAGTTCTCGTAAGTTTCCGTAAGTTGCCGTGTAAGTTGCCGTAAGTTGCCGTAAGTTGCCGCAAGTTGCCGTGTAAGTTGCCGTAAGTTGCCGTAAGTTGCCGTATGTTTCCGTAAGTTCCCGTGTAAGTTGCCGTGTAAGTTGTGGTAAGTTGCCGTAAGTTGCCGTAAGTTGCCGCAAGTTGCCGTAAGTTGCCGTGTAAGTTGCCGTAAGTTGCCGTAAGTTGCCGTGTTTGTTGCCGTAAGTTGCGGTAAGTTGCCGTAAGTTGCCGTAAGTTGCCGTATGTTGCCGTAAGTTGCCGTAAGTTGCCGTGTCAGTTGCCGGGTAAGTTGCCTTAGGTTGCCGTAAGTTGCCGTAAGTTGCCGTAAGTTGCCGTAAGTTGCCGTACGTTGGCGTGTAAGTTGCCGTAAGTTGCCTTATTTTTCCGTAAGTTGCCGTAAGTTGCCGTAAGTTGCCGTAAGTTGCCGTAAGTTGCCGTGTAAGTTGCCGTACGTTGCCGCAAGTTGGCATAAGTTTCCATGTAAGTTGCCGTAAGTTGCCGTAAGTTGCCGTAAGTTGCCGTAAGTTCCCGTGTAAGTTGCCGTGTAAGTTGCGGTAAGTTGCCGTAAGTTGCCGTAAGTTGCCGTAAGTTGCCGTGTAAGTTGCCGTGTAAGTTGCGGTAAGTTGCCGTAAGTTCCCGTAAGTTGCCGTAAGTTGCCGCAAGTTGCCGTAAGTTGCCGTGTAAGTTGCCGTAAGTTGCCGTAAGTTGCCGTGTTTGTTGCCGTAAGTTGCGGTAAGTTGCCGTAAGTTGCCGTAAGTTGCCGTATGTTGCCGTAAGTTGCCGTAAGTTGCCGTGTCAGTTGCCGGGTAAGTTGCCTTAGGTTGCCGTAAGTTGCCGTAAGTTGCCGTAAGTTGCCGTAAGTTGCCGTACGTTGGCGTGTAAGTTGCCGTAAGTTGCCTTATTTTTCCGTAAGTTGCCGTAAGTTGCCGTAAGTTGCCGTAAGTTGCCGTAAGTTGCCGTGTAAGTTGCCGTACGTTGCCGCAAGTTGGCATAAGTTTCCATGTAAGTTGCCGTAAGTTGCCGTAAGTTGCCGTAAGTTGCCGTAAGTTGCCGTAAGTTCCCGTGTAAGTTGCCGTGTAAGTTGCGGTAAGTTGCCGTAAGTTGCCGTAAGTTGCCGTAAGTTGCCGTGTAAGTTGCCGTGTAAGTTGCGGTAAGTTGCCGTAAGTTCCCGTAAGTTGCCGTAAGTTGCCGCAAGTTGCCGTAAGTTGCCGTGTAAGTTGCCGTAAGTTGCCGTAAGTTGCCGTAAGTTGCCGTAAGTTGCCGTGTAAGTTGCCGTGTAAGTTGCGGTAAGTTGCCGTAAGTTGCCGTAAGTTGCTCCAAGTTGCCGTATGTTGCCGTAAGTTGCCGTAAGTTGCCGTAAGTTGCCGTAAATTGCCGTAAGTTGCCGTAAGTTGCCGTAAGTTGCCGTAAGTTGCCGTGTAAGTTGCCGTAAGTTGCCGTATGTTGCTCTAAGTTGCCGTAAGTTGCCGTAAGTTGCCGTAAGTTGCCGTGTAAGTTGCCGATAGTTGCCGTAAGTTGCCGTAAGTTGCCGTGTAAGTTGCCGTAAATTGCCGCAAGTTGCCGTAAGTTGCCGTGTAAGTTGCCGTAAGTTGCCGTAAGTTGCTGTAAGTTGCTCTAAGTTGCCGTAAGTTGCCGTAAGTTGCCGCAAGTTGCCGTAAGTTGCCGTGTAAGTTGCCGTAAGTTGCCGTAAGTTGCCGTGTTTGTTGCCGTAAGTTGCGGTAAGTTGCCGTAAGTTGCCGTAAGTTGCCGTATGTTGCCGTAAGTTGCCGTAAGTTGCCGTGTCAGTTGCCGGGTAAGTTGCCTTAGGTTGCCGTAAGTTGCCGTAAGTTGCCGTAAGTTGCCGTAAGTTGCCGTACGTTGGCGTGTAAGTTGCCGTAAGTTGCCTTATTTTTCCGTAAGTTGCCGTAAGTTGCCGTAAGTTGCCGTAAGTTGCCGTAAGTTGCCGTGTAAGTTGCCGTACGTTGCCGCAAGTTGGCATAAGTTTCCATGTAAGTTGCCGTAAGTTGCCGTAAGTTGCCGTAAGTTGCCGTAAGTTGCCGTAAGTTCCCGTGTAAGTTGCCGTGTAAGTTGCGGTAAGTTGCCGTAAGTTGCCGTAAGTTGCCGTAAGTTGCCGTAAGTTGCCGTGTAAGTTGCCGTGTAAGTTGCGGTAAGTTGCCGTAAGTTCCCGTAAGTTGCCGTAAGTTGCCGCAAGTTGCCGTAAGTTGCCGTGTAAGTTGCCGTAAGTTGCCGTAAGTTGCCGTAAGTTGCCGTAAGTTGCCGTGTAAGTTGCCGTGTAAGTTGCGGTAAGTTGCCGTAAGTTGCCGTAAGTTGCTCCAAGTTGCCGTATGTTGCCGTAAGTTGCCGTAAGTTGCCGTAAGTTGCCGTAAATTGCCGTAAGTTGCCGTAAGTTGCCGTAAGTTGCCGTAAGTTGCCGTGTAAGTTGCCGTAAGTTGCCGTATGTTGCTCTAAGTTGCCGTAAGTTGCCGTAAGTTGCCGTAAGTTGCCGTGTAAGTTGCCGATAGTTGCCGTAAGTTGCCGTAAGTTGCCGTGTAAGTTGCCGTAAATTGCCGCAAGTTGCCGTAAGTTGCCGTGTAAGTTGCCGTAAGTTGCCGTAAGTTGCTGTAAGTTGCTCTAAGTTGCCGTAAGTTGCCGTAAGTTGCCGTAAGTTCTCGTAAGTTTCCGTAAGTTGCCGTGTAAGTTGCCGTAAGTTGCCGTAAGTTGCCGCAAGTTGCCGTGTAAGTTGCCGTAAGTTGCCGTAAGTTGCCGTATGTTTCCGTAAGTTCCCGTGTAAGTTGCCGTGTAAGTTGTGGTAAGTTGCCGTAAGTTGCCGTAAGTTGCCGTAAGTTACCGTGTATGTTGCCGTAAGTTGCCGTAAGTTGCCGTGTGAGTTGCCGTAAGTTGCCTTATTTTTCCGTAAGTTGCCGTAAGTTGCCTTAAGTTGCCGTAAGTTGCCGTAAGTTGCCGTGTATGTTGCCGTAAGTTGCCGCAAGTTGCCGATAAGTTGCCGACAAGTTGCCGATATAAGTTGCCGATAAGTTGCCGATAAGTTGCCGATAAGTTGTCGATAAGTTGCCGATATCAGTTGCCGATAAGTTGCCGAAAAGTTGCCGATAAGTTGCCGATAAGTTGCCGACAAGTTGCCGACAAATTGTTGATAAGTGGCCGATAAGTTGACGATAAGTTGCCCATAAGTTGCTGAAAAGTTGCCGATATAAGTTGCCGATAATTTGCCGTTATGTTGCCGATGAGTTGCCGATAAGTTGCCGATAAGTTGCCGATAAGTTGCCGATAAGTTGCCGACAAGTTGCCGAAAAGTGGCCGATAAGTTGCCGATAAGTTGCTGAAAAGTTGCCGATATAAGTTGCCGATAATTTGCCGTTATGTTGCCGATGAGTTGCCGATAAGTTGCCGATAAGTTGCCGATAAGTTGCCGAAAAGTTGCCGATAAGTTGCCGTAAGTTGCCGTAAGTTGCCGTAAGTTGCCGTGTATGTTGCCGTAAGTTGCCGCAAGTTGCCGTAAGTTGCCGTAAGTTGCCGTGTAAGTTGCCGTAAGTTGCCGTCAGTTTCCGTAAGTTACCGCAAGTTGCCGTAAGTTGCCGTAAGTTGCCGTAAGTTGCCGTAAGTTGTCGTAAGTTGCCGTAAGTTGCCGTAAGTTGCCGTGTAAATTGCCGTAAGTTGCCGTAAGTTGTCGTAAGTTGTCGTAAGTTGCCGTAAGTTGCCGTGTAAGCTGCCGTTTAAGTTGCCGTGTAAGTTGCCGTAAGTTGCCGTAAGTTGCCGTGTAAGTTGCCGTGTAAGTTGCCGTAAGTTGCCGTAAGTTGCCGTAAGTTGCCGTGTAAGTTGCCGTAAGTTGCCGTAAGTTGCCTAAGGTTGCCGTAAGTTACCGTAAGTTGCCGTGTAAGCTGCCGTGTAAGTTGCCGTGTAAGTTGCTGTAAGTTGCCGTAAGTTGCCGTAATTGCCGTGTAAGTTGCCGTAAGTTGCCGTAAGTTGCCGTAAGTTGCCGTGTAAGTTGCCGTAAGTTGCCGTAAGTTGCCGTAAGTTGCCGTAAGTTGCCGTAAGTTGCCGTGTATGTTGCCGTAAGTTGCCGTAAGTTGCCGTAAGTTTCCGTAAGTTGCCGTGTAAGTTGCCGTAAGTTGCCGTAAGTTGCCGTAGGTTTCCGTAAGTTCCCGTGTAAGTTGCCGTGTAAGTTGCGGTAAGTTGCCGTAAGTTGCCGATAAGTTGCCGATACGTTGCCGATAAGTTTCCGATAAGTTGCCGATATAAGTTGCCGATATAAGTTGCCAAGATAAGTTGACGATAAGTTGCCGATAAGTTGCCGATAAGTTGCCAATAAGTTACCGATAAGTTGCCGATGAGTTGCCGATAGGTTGCCGATAAGTTGCCCATAAGTTGCCGATATAAGTTGCCGATAAGTTGCCGATACGTTACCGACAAGTTTCCGATAAGTTGCCGATATAAGTTGCCGATATAAGTTGCCAATAAAAGTTGCCGATAAGTTGCCAATAAGTTGCCGATAAGTTGCCAATAAGTTACCGATAAGTTGCCGAGAAGTTGCCGATAAGTTGCCGATAAGTTGCCGATAAGTTGCCGATAAGTTGCCGATAAGTTGCCGAGAAGTTGCCGATAAGTTGCCGATATCAGTTGCCGATAAGTTGCCGATAAGTTGCCGATAAGTTGCCGATACGTTGCCGTTAAGTTGCCGTTTAGTTGCCGAGAAGTTGCCGATAAGTTGCCGATTATTTAGTGGTAAGTTGCCGATAAGTTGCCGATAAGTTGCCGATATAAGTTGCCGCTATAAGTTGCCGATAAGTTGCCGATAAGTTGCCAATAAGTTGCCGATATAAGTTGCCGATAAGTTGCCGTAAAGTTGCCGATAAGTTGCCGATATACTGCCGAAAAGTTGCCGATAAGTTGCCGATAAGTTGCCGATAAGTTGCCAATAAGTTGCCGATATAAGTTGCCGATAAGTTGCCGAAAAGTTGCCGATAAGTTGCCGATATACTGCCGAAAAGTTGCCGATAAGTTGCCGATAAGTTGCCGATAAGTTGCCGGTAAGTTGCCGATAAGTTGCCGATAAGTTGCCGATATAAGTGGCCGATAAGTTGCCGATAAGTTGCCGATAAGTTGCCGATAAATTGCCGATAAGTTGCCGATAAGTTGCCGATAGTTTGACAAAAAGTTGCCGATAAGTTGCAGTAAGTTGCCGTAAGTTGCCGTAAGTTGCCGTAAGTTGCCGCAAGTTGCCGTTAGTTGCCGTCTAAGCTGCCGTGTAAGTTTCCGTGTAAGTTGTCGTAAGTTGCCGCAAGTTGCCGTATGTTTCCGTAAGTTGCCGTGTGAGTTGCCGTAAGTTGCCGTAAGTTGCCGTAAGTTGCGGTAAGTTGCCGTGAGTTGCCGTAAGTTGCCGTAAGTTGCCGTGTTTGTTGCCGTAAGTTGCGGTAAGTTGCCGTAAGTTGCCGTGTAAGTTGCCGTAAGTTGCCGTAAGTTGCCGTAAGTTGCCGTAAGTTGCCGTGAAAGTTGCCGTAAGTTGCCGTAAGTTGCCGTAAGTTGCCGTATGTTGCCGTAAGTTGCCGTAAGTTGCCGTGTCAATTGCCGGGTAAGTTGCCTTAGGTTGCCGTAAGTTGCCGTAAGTTGCCGTAAGTTGCCGTAAGTTGCCGTAAGTTGGCGTGTAAGTTGCCGTAAGTTGCCTTATTTTTCCGTAAGTTGCCGTAAGTTGCCGTGTGAGTTGCCGTAAGTTGCCGTAAGTTGCCGTAAGTTGCCGTAAGTTGCCGTGTATGTTGCCGTAAGTTGCCGTAAGTTGCCGTAAGTTTCCGTAAGTTGCCGTAAGTTGCCGTGTAAGTTTCCGTGTAAGTTGTCGTAAGTTGCCGCAAGTTGCCGTATGTTTCCGTAAGTTGCCGTGTGAGTTGCCGTAAGTTGCCGTAAGTTGCCGTAAGTTGCGGTAAGTTGCCGTGAGTTGCCGTAAGTTGCCGTAAGTTGCCGTGTTTGCTGCCGTAAGTTGCGGTAAGTTGCCGTAAGTTGCCGTGTAAGTTGCCGTAAGTTGCCGTAAGTTGCCGTAAGTTGCCGTAAGTTGCCGTGAAAGTTGCCGTAAGTTGCGTAAGTTGCCGTAAGTTGCCGTATGTTGCCGTAAGTTGCCGTAAGTTGCCGTGTCAATTGCCGGGTAAGTTGCCTTAGGTTGCCGTAAGTTGCCGTAAGTTGCCGTAAGTTGCCGTAAGTTGCCGTAAGTTGGCGTGTAAGTTGCCGTAAGTTGCCTTATTTTTCCGTAAGTTGCCGTAAGTTGCCGTGTGAGTTGCCGTAAGTTGCCGTAAGTTGCCGTAAGTTGCCGTAAGTTGCCGTGTATGTTGCCGTAAGTTGCCGTAAGTTGCCGTAAGTTTCCGTAAGTTGCCGTAAGTTGCCGTGTAAGTTGCCGTAAGTTGCCGTAAGTTGTCGTAAGTTGCCGATAAGTTGCCGATAAGTTGCCGACAAGTTGCCGATAAGTGGCCGATAAGTTGCCGATAAGTTGCTGAAAAGTTGCCGATACAAGTTGCCGATAAGTTGCCGATATAAGTTGCCGATAAGTTGCCGTTATGTTGCCGATGAGTTGCCGATAAGTTGCCGATAAGTTGCCGATAAGTTGCCGATAAGTTGCCGATATAAGTTGCCGATACGTTGCCGATAAGTTACCGATAAGTTGCCGATGAGTTGCCGATTAAAGTTGACGATAAGTTGCCCATAAGTTGCCGATATAAGTGTCCGATAAGTTGCCGATACGTTGCCGACAAGTTTCCGATAAGTTGCCGATATAAGTTGCCGATATAAGTTGCCAATATAAGTTGCCGATAAGTTGCCGATGAGTTGCCGATAATTTGCCAATAAGTTACCGATAAGTTGCCGAGAAGTTGCCGATAAGTTGCCGATAAGTTGCCGATAAGTTGCCGATAAGTTGCCGATAAGTTGCCGATAAGTTGCCGATAAGTTGCCGATATCAGTTGCCGATAAGTTGCCGATAAGTTGCCGATAAGTTGCCGATACGTTGCCGTTAAGTTGCCGATAAGTTGTCGATAAGTTGCCGAGAAGTTGCCGATAAGTTGCCGATTATTTGCTGGTAAGTTGCTGGTAAGATGCCAATAAGTTGCCGATAAGTTGCCGATATAATTTGCCGCTATAAGTTGCCGATAAGTTGCCGATAGGTTGCCGATAAGTTGCCCATAAGTTGCTGAAAAGTTGCCGATACAAGTTGCCGATAAGTTGCCGATATAAGTTGCCGATAAGTTGCCGTTATGTTGCCGATGAGTTGCCGATAAGTTGCCGATAAGTTGCCGATAAGTTGCCGATAAGTTGCCGATATAAGTTGCCGATACGTTGCCGATAAGTTACCGATAAGTTGCCGATGAGTTGCCGATTAAAGTTGCCGATAAGTTGCCCATAAGTTGCCGATATAAGTGTCCGATAAGTTGCCGATACGTTGCCGACAAGTTTCCGATAAGTTGCCGATATAAGTTGCCGATATAAGTTGCCAATATAAGTTGCCGATATGTTGCCGATGAGTTGCCGATAATTTGCCAATAAGTTACCGATAAGTTGCCGAGAAGTTGCCGATAAGTTGCCGATAAGTTGCCGATAAGTTGCCGATAAGTTGCCGATAAGTTGCCGATAAGTTGCCGATAAGTTGCCGATATCAGTTGCCGATAAGTTGCCGATAAGTTGCCGATAAGTTGCCGATACGTTGCCGTTAAGATGCCGATAAGTTGTCGATAAGTTGCCGAGAAGTTGCCGATAAGTTGCCGATTATTTGCTGGTAAGTTGCTGGTAAGTTGCCAATAAGTTGCCGATAAGTTGCCGATATAAGTTGCCGCTATAAGTTGCCGATAAGTTGCCGATAAGTTGCCAATAAGTTCCCGATATAAGTTGCCGATAAGTTGCCGATACGTTGCCGATAAGTTGCCGTAAGTTGCGGTAAGTTGCCGTGAGTTGCCGTAAGTTGCCGTAAGTTGCCGTGTTTGTTGCCGTAAGTTGCGGTAAGTTGCCGTGAGTTGCCGTAAGTTGCCGTAAGTTGCCGTGTTTGTTGCCGTAAGTTGCGGTAAGTTGCTGTAAGTTGCCGTGTAAGTTGCCGTAAGTTGCCGTGTTTGTTGCCGTAAGTTGCGGTAAGTTGCCGTGAAAGTTGCCGTAAGTTGCCGTAAGTTGCCGATAAGTTGCCAATAAGTTACCGATAAGTTGCCGAGAAGTTGCCGATAAGTTGCCGATAAGTTGCCGATAAGTTGCCGATAAGTTGCCGATAAGTTGCCGATAAGTTGCCGATAAGTTGCCGATATCAGTTGCCGATAAGTTGCCGATAAGTTGCTGACAAGTTGCCGATACGTTGCCGTTAAGTTGCCGATAAGTTGTCGATAAGTTGCCGAGAAGTTGCCGATAAGTTGCCGATTATTTGCTGGTAAGTTGCTGGTAAGTTGCCGATAAGTTGCCGATAAGTTGCCGATGTAAGTTGCCGCTATAAGTTGCCGATAAGTTGCCGATAAGTTGCCAATAAGTTCCCGATATAAGTTGCCGATAAGTTGCCGATACGTTGCCGATAAGTTGCCGTAAGTTACGGTAAGTTGCCGTGAGTTGCCGTAAGTTGCCGTAAGTTGCCGTGTTTGTTGCCGTAAGTTGCGGTAAGTTGCCGTGAGTTGCCGTAAGTTGCCGTAAGTTGCCGTGTTTGTTGCCGTAAGTTGCATCTATCTTGCCGTCTATCTTGCCGTGCCGTCTATCTTGCCGTCTATCTTGCCGTCTATCTTGCCGTCTATCTTGCCGTCTATCTTGCCGTCTATCTTGCCGTCTATCTTGCCGTCTATCTTGCCGTCTATCTTGCCGTCTATCTTGCCGTCTATCTTGCCGTCTATCTTGCCGTCTATCTTGCCGTCTATCTTGCCGTCTATCTTGCCGTCTATCTTGCCGTCTATCTTGCCGTGCCGTCTATCTTGCCGTCTATCTTGCCGTCTATCTTGCCGTCTATCTTGCCGAGTTGAGTTGAGTTGAGTTGAGTTGAGTTGAGTTGAGTTGACTGAGTTGAGTTGACTGAGTTGAGTTGAGTTGAGTTGACTGAGTTGAGTTGACTGAGTTGAGTTGAGTTGACTTAGTTGAGTTGAGTTGAGTTGAGTTGAGTTGAGTCTAGTTGAGTTGAGTAGAGTTGAGTTGAGTTGACTGAGTTGAGTTGACTGAGTTGAGTTGAGTTGAGTTGAGTTGAGTTGAGTTGAGTTGAGTCGAGTTGACTGAGTTGAGTTGACTGAGTTGAGTTGAGTTGAGTTGAGTTGAGTTGAGTTGAGTTGAGTTGACTGAGTTGAGTTGACTGAGTTGAGTTGAGTTGAGTTGAGTTGAGCTGAGCTGAGTTGAGTTGAGTTGAGTTGAGTTGAGTTGACTGAGTTGAGTTGACTGAGTTGAGTTGAGTTGAGTTGAGTTGAGTTGAGTTGAGTTGACTGAGTTGAGTTGACTGAGTTGAGTTGAGTTGAGTTGAGTTGAGTTGACTGAGTTGAGTTGACTGAGTTGAGTTGAGTTGAGTTGAGTTGAGTTGACTGAGTTGAGTTGAGTTGACTGAGTTGAGTTGACTGAGTTGAGTTGACTGAGTTGAGTTGAGTTGAGTTGAGTTGAGTTGACTGAGTTGAGTTGACTGAGTTGAGTTGAGTTGAGTTGACTGAGTTGAGTTGAGCTGAGTTGAGTTGAGTTGAGTTGAGTTGAGTTGAGTTGAGTTGAGTTGACTGAGTTGAGTTGACTGAGTTGAGTTGAGTTGAGTTGAGTTGAGTTGAGTTGAGTTGACTGAGTTGAGTTGACTGAGTTGAGTTGAGTTGAGTTGAGTTGAGTTGAGTTGAGTTGTGTTGAGTTGAGTTGACTGAGTTGAGTTGACTAAGTTGAGTTGAGTTGAGTTGAGTTGAGTTGAGTTGAGTTGACTGAGTTGAGTTGACTGAGTTGAGTTGAGTTGAGTTGAGTTGAGTTGAGTTGAGTTGAGATGAGTTGACTGAGTTGAGTTGAATTGAGTTGAGTTGAGTTGAGTTGGGTTGAGTTGAGTTGAGTTGAGTTGAGTTGACTGAGTTGAGTTGACTGAGTTGAGTTGAGTTGAGTTGAGTTGAGTTGAGTTGAGTTGAGTTGACTGAGTTGAGTTGACTGAGTTGAGTTGAGTTGAGTTGAGCTGAGTTGAGTTGAGTTGAGATGAGTTGAGTTGAGTCGAGTTGAGTTGAGTTGAGTTGAGTTGACTGAGTTGAGTTGACTGAGTTGAGTTGAGTTGAGTTGAGTTGAGTTGACTGAGTTGAGTTGACTGAGTTGAGTTGAGTTGAGTTGAGTTGAGTTGAGTTGAGTTGACTGAGTTTTGTTGAGTTGAGTTGAGTTGAGTTGAGTTGAGTTGAGTTGAGTTGACTGAGTTGAGTTGACTGAGTTGAGGTGAGTTGAGTTGAGTTGAGTTGAGTTGAGTTGAGTTGAGTTGAGCTGAGTTGAGTTGAGTTGAGTTGACTGAGTTGAGTTGACTGAGTTGAGTTGAGTTGAGTTGAGTTGAGTTGAGTTGAGTTGACTGAGTTGAGTTGACTGAGTTGAGTTGAGTTGAGTTGAGTTGAGTTGAGTTGAGTTGAGTTGAGTTGAGTTGAGTTGAGTTGACTGAGTTGAGTTGACTGAGTTGAGTTGAGTTGAGTTGAGTTGAGTTGATTTGAGTTGAGTTGAGTTGAGTTGAGTTGAGTTGAGTTGAGTTGACTGAGTTGAGTTGACTGAGTTGAGTTGAGTTGAGTTGAGTTGAGTTGAGTTGAGTTGACTGAGTTGAGTTGACTGAGTTGAGTTGACTGAGTTGAGTTGAGTTGAGTTGAGTTGAGTTGAGTTGAGTTGACTGAGTTGAGTTGACTTGAGTTGACTGAGTTAAGTTGACTGAGTTGAGTTGACTGAGTTGAGGTGAGTTGAGTTGAGTTGAGTTGAGTTGAGTTGAGTTGTGCTGAGTTGAGTTGAGTTGAGTTGAGTTGAGTTGACTGAGTTGAGTTGAGCTGAGTTGAGTTGAGTTGAGTTGAGTTGAGTTGAGTTGAGTTGAGTTGACTGAGTTGAGTTGACTGAGTTGAGTTGAGTTGAGTTGAGTTGAGTTGACTGAGTTGAGTTGAATGAGTGGAGTTGAGTTGAGTTGAGTTTAGTTGAGTTGAGCTTAGTTGAGTTGAGTTTAGTTGAGTTGAGTTGAGTTGAGTTGAGTTGAGTTGACTGAGTTGAGTTGACTGAGTTGAGTTGAGTTGAGTTGAGTTGAGTTGAGTTGAGCTGAGTTGAGTTGAGTTAAATTGAGTTGAGTTGAGCTGAGTTGAGTTGAGTTGAGTTGAGTTGAGTTGACTGAGTTGAGTTGACAGAGTTGAGTTGAGTTGAGTTGAGTTGATTTGTGTTGAGTTGAGTTGAGTTGACTGAGTTGAGTTGAGTTGAGTTGAGTTGAGTGGAGTTGAGTTGAGTTGAGTTGAGTTGAGTTGAGTTGACTGAGTTGAGTTGACTGAGTTGAGTTGAGTTGAGTTGAGTTGAGTTGAGTTGAGTTGATTTGACTGAGTTGAGTTGACTGAGTTGAGTTGAGTTGAGTTGAGCCGAGTTGAGTTGAGTTGAGTTGAGTTGAGTTGAGTTGACTGAGTTGAGTTGACTGAGTTGAGTTGAGTTGAGTTGAGTTGGGTTGAGTTGAGTTGAGTTTAGTTGACTGAGTTGAGTTGACTGAGTTGAGTTGAGTTGAGTTGAGTTGAGTTGAGTTGAGTTGACTAAGTTGAGTTGAGTTGAGTTGAGTTGAGTTGAGCTGAGTTGAGTTGAGTTGAGTTGAGTTGAGTTGAGTTGACTGAGTTGAGTTGACTGAGTTGAGGTGAGTTGAGTTCAGTTGAGTTGAGTTGAGTTGAGTTGAGTTGACCGAGTTGAGTTGACTGAGTTGAGTTGAGTTGAGTTGAGTTGAGTTGAGTTGACTGAGTTGAGTTGACTGAGTTGAGTTGAGTTGAGTTGAGTTGAGTTGAGTTGAGTTGAGTTGAGTTGAGTTGAGTTGAGTTGACTGAGTTGAGTTGAGTTGAGTTGAGTTGAGTTGAGTTGACTGAGTTGACTGTGTTGAGTTGAGTTGAGTTGAGTTGAGTTGAGTTGAGTTGAGTTGACTGAGTTGAGTTGACTGAGTTGAGTTGAGTTGAGCTGAGTTGAGTTGAGTTGAGTTGAGTTGAGTTGAGTTGAGTTGAGTTGAGTTGACTGAGTTGAGTTGAGTTGACTGAGTTGAGTTGACTGAGTTGAGTTAAGTTGAGTTGAGTTGAGTTGAGTTGAGTTGAGTTGAGTTGAGTTGAGTTGACTGAGTTGAGTTGAGTTGAGTTGAGTTGAGTTGAGTTGAGTTGAGTTGAGTTGAGTTGAGTTGACTGAGTTGAGTTGACTGAGTTGAGGTGAGTTGAGTTGAGTTGAGTTGAGTTGAGTTGAGTTGAGTTGACTGAGTTGAGTTGACTGAGTTGAGTTGAGTTGAGTTGAGTTGAGTTGAGTTGACTGAGTTGAGTTGACTGAGTTGACTGAGTTGAGTTGAGTTGAGTTGAGTTGCCGTCTATCTTGCCGTCTATCTTGCCGTCTATCTTGCCGTCTATCTTGCCGTCTATCTTGCCGTCTATCTTGCCGTCTATCTTGCCGTCTATCTTGCCGTCTATCTCGCCGTCTATCTTGCCGTCTATCTTGCCGTCTATCTTGCCGTCTATCTTGCCGTGCCGTCTATGTTGCCGTGCCGTCTATCTTGCCGTCTATCTTGCCGTCTATCTTGCCGTCTATCTTGCCGTCTATCTTGCCGTCTATCTTGCCGTCTATCTTGCCGTCTATCTTGCCGTCTATCTTGCCGTCTATCTTGCCGTCTATCTTGCCGTCTATCTTGCCGTCTATCTTGCCGTCTATCTTGCCGTCTATCTTGCCGTGCCGTCTATCTTGCCGTCTATCTTGCCGTCTATCTTGCCGTGCCGTCTATCTTGCCGTCTATCTTGCCGTCTATCTTGCCGTCTATCTTGCCGTCTATCTTGCCGTCTATCTTGCCGTCTATCTTGCCGTCTATCTTGCCGTCTATCTTGCCGTCTATCTTGCCGTCTATCTTGCCGTCTATTTTGCCGTCTATCTTGCCGTCTATCTTGCCGTGCCGTCTATCTTGCCGTCTATCTTGCCGTCTATCTTGCCGTCTATCGTGCCGTCTATCGTGCCGTCTATCTTGCCGTGCCGTCTATCTTGCCGTCTATCTTGCCGTCTATCTTGCCGTCTATCTTGCCGTCTATCTTGCCGTCTATCTTGCCGTCTATCTTGCCGTCTATCTTGCCGTCTATCTTGCCGTCTATCTTGCCGTCTATCTTGCCGTCTATCTTGCCGTCTATCTTGCCGTCTATCTTGCCGTCTATCTTGCCGTCTATCTTGCCGTCTATCTTGACGTCTATCTTGCCGTGCCGTCTATCTAGCCGTCTATCTTGCCGTCTATCTTGCCGTCTATCTTGCCGAGTTGAGTTGAGTTGAGTTGAGTTGAGTTGAGTTGAGTTGAGTTGAGTTGAGTTGAGTTGACTGAGTTGAGTTGACTGAGTTGAGTTGAGTTGAGTTGAGTTGAGTTGAGTTGAGTTGAGTTGAGTTGACTGAGTTGAGTTGAATTGAGTTGAGTTGAGTTGAGTTGAGTTGAGTTGACTGAGTTGAGTTGACTGAGTTGAGTTGAGTTGAGTTGAGTTGAGTTGAGTTGAGTTGAGTTGACTGAGTTGAGTTGACTGAGTTGAGTTGAGTTGAGTTGAGCTGAGTTGAGTTGAGTTGAGATGAGTTGAGTTGAGTCGAGTTGAGTTGAGTAGAGTTGAGTTGAGTTGACTGAGTTGAGTTGACTGAGTTGAGTTGAGTTGAGTTGAGTTGAGTTGAGTTGACTGAGTTGAGTTGACTGAGTTGAGTTGAGTTGAGTTGAGTTGAGTTGAGTTGAGTTGACTGAGTTGAGTTGACTGAGTTGAGGTGAGTTGAGTTGAGTTGAGTTGAGTTGAGTTGAGCTGAGTTGAGTTGAGTTGAGTTGACTGAGTTGAGTTGACTGAGTTGAGTTGAGTTGAGTTGAGTTGAGTTGAGTTGAGTTGAGTTGAGTTGAGTTGACTGAGTTGAGTTGACTGAGTTGAGTTGAGTTGAGTTGAGTTGAGTTGAGTTGAGTTGAGTTGACTGAGTTGAGTTGACTGAGTTGAGTTGAGTTGAGTTGAGTTGAGTTGAGTTGAGTTGAGTTGACTGAGTTGAGTTGACTGAGTTGAGTTGAGTTGAGTTGAGTTGAGTTGAGTTGAGTTGAGTTGACTGAGTTGAGTTGACTGAGTTGAGTTGACTGAGTTGAGTTGAGTTGAGTTGAGTTGAGTTGACTGAGTTGAGTTGACTGAGTTGAGTTGAGTTGAGTTGACTGAGTTGAGTTGAGCTGAGTTGAGTTGAGTTGAGTTGAGTTGAGTTGAGTTGAGTTGAGTTGACTGAGTTGAGTTGACTGAGTTGAGTTGAGTTGAGTTGAGTTGAGTTGAGTTGAGTTGAGTTGACTGAGTTGAGATGAGTTGAGTTGAGTCGAGTTGAGTTGAGTTGAGTTGAGTTGAGTTGACTGAGTTGAGTTGACTGAGTTGAGTTGAGTTGAGTTGAGTTGAGTTGAGTTGACTGAGTTGAGTTGACTGAGTTGAGTTGAGTTGAGTTGAGTTGAGTTGAGTTGAGTTGAGTTGAGTTGACTGAGTTGAGTTGAGTTGAGTT
This sequence comes from Lumbricus terrestris, assembly GCA_949752735.1. Lineage (NCBI taxonomy): Eukaryota > Metazoa > Annelida > Clitellata > Crassiclitellata > Lumbricidae > Lumbricus > Lumbricus terrestris. The sequence goes on from OX457051.1 coordinate 43,670,103, forward strand.
GAGTTGAGTTGAGTTGAGTTGAGTTGAGTTGAGTTGACTGAGTTGAGTTGACTGAGTTGAGGTGAGTTGAGTTGAGTTGAGTTGAGTTGAGTTGAGTTGAGCTGAGTTGAGTTGAGTTGAGTTGACTGAGTTGAGTTGACTGAGTTGAGTTGAGTTGAGTTGAGTTGAGTTGAGTTGAGTTGACTGAGTTGAGTTGACTGAGTTGAGTTGAGTTGAGTTGAGTTGAGTTGAGTTGAGTTGACTGAGTTGAGTAGACTGAGTTGAGTTGAGTTGAGTTGAGTTGAGTTGATTTGATTTGAGTTGAGTTGAGTTGAGTTGAGTTGAGTTGAGTTGTGTTGAGTTGAGTTGACTGAGTTGAGTTGAGTTGAGTTGAGTTGCCGTCTATCTTGCCGTCTATCTTGCCGTCTATCTTGCCGTCTATCTTGCCGTCTATCTTGCCGTCTATCTCGCCGTCTATCTTGCCGTCTATCTTGCCGTCTATCTTGCCGTCTATCTTGCCGTGCCGTCTATGTTGCCGTGCCGTCTATCTTGCCGTCTGTCTTGCCGTCTATCTTGCCGTCTATCTTGCCGTCTATCTTGCCGTCTATCTTGCCGTCTATCTTGCCGTCTATCTTGCCGTCTATCTTGCCGTCTATCTTGCCGTCTATCTTGCCGTCTATCTTGCCGTCTATCTTGCCGTCTATCTTGCCGTCTATCTTGCCGTGCCGTCTATCTTGCCGTCTATCTTGCCGTCTATCTTGCCGTGCCGTCTATCTTGCCGTCTATCTTGCCGTCTATCTTGCCGTCTATCTTGCCGTCTATCTTGCCGTCTATCTTGCCGTCTATCTTGCCGTCTATCTTGCCGTCTATCTTGCCGTCTATCTTGCCGTCTATCTTGCCGTCTATTTTGCCGTCTATCTTGCCGTCTATCTTGCCGTGCCGTCTATCTTGCCGTCTATCTTGCCGTCTATCTTGCCGTCTATCGTGCCGTCTATCGTGCCGTCTATCTTGCCGTGTCGTCTATCTTGCCGTCTATCTTGCCGTCTATCTTGCCGTCTATCTTGCCGTCTATCTTGCCGTCTATCTTGCCGTCTATCTTGCCGTCTATCTTGCCGTCTATCTTGCCGTCTATCTTGCCGTCTATCTTGCCGTCTATCTTGCCGTCTATCTTGCCGTCTATCTTGCCGTCTATCTTGCCGTCTATCTTGCCGTCTATCTTGACGTCTATCTTGCCGTGCCGTCTATCTAGCCGTCTATCTTGCCGTCTATCTTGCCGTCTATCTTGCCGAGTTGAGTTGAGTTGAGTTGAGTTGAGTTGAGTTGAGTTGAGTTGAGTTGAGTTGACTGAGTTGAGTTGACTGAGTTGAGTTGAGTTGAGTTGAGTTGAGTTGAGTTGAGTTGAGTTGAGTTGACTGAGTTGAGTTGAATTGAGTTGAGTTGAGTTGAGTTGAGTTGACTGAGTTGAGTTGACTGAGTTGAGTTGAGTTGAGTTGAGTTGAGTTGAGTTGACTGAGTTGAGTTGACTGAGTTGAGTTGAGTTGAGTTGAGCTGAGTTGAGTTGAGTTGAGATGAGTTGAGTTGAGTCGAGTTGAGTTGAGTTGAGTTGAGTTGAGTTGACTGAGTTGAGTTGACTGAGTTGAGTTGAGTTGAGTTGAGTTGAGTTGACTGAGTTGAGTTGACTGAGTTGAGTTGAGTTGAGTTGAGTTGAGTTGAGTTGAGTTGACTGAGTTGAGTTGAGTTGAGTTGAGTTGAGTTGAGTTGACTGAGTTGAGTTGACTGAGTTGAGGTGAGTTGAGTTGAGTTGAGTTGAGTTGAGTTGAGCTGAGTTGAGTTGAGTTGAGTTGACTGAGTTGAGTTGACTGAGTTGAGTTGAGTTGAGTTGAGTTGAGTTGAGTTGAGTTGAGTTGAGTTGAGTTGACTGAGTTGAGTTGACTGAGTTGAGTTGAGTTGAGTTGAGTTGAGTTGAGTTGAGTTGACTGAGTTGAGTTGACTGAGTTGAGTTGAGTTGAGTTGAGTTGAGTTGAGTTGATTTGAGTTGAGTTGAGTTGAGTTGAGTTGAGTTGAGTTGAGTTGAGTTGAGTTGACTGAGTTGAGTTGACTGAGTTGAGTTGACTGAGTTGAGTTGAGTTGAGTTGAGTTGAGTTGACTGAGTTGAGTTGACTGAGTTGAGTTGAGTTGAGTTGACTGAGTTGAGTTGAGCTGAGTTGAGTTGAGTTGAGTTGAGTTGAGTTGAGTTGAGTTGAGTTGACTGAGTTGAGTTGACTGAGTTGAGTTGAGTTGAGTTGAGTTGAGTTGAGTTGAGTTGACTGAGTTGAGATGAGTTGAGTTGAGTCGAGTTGAGTTGAGTTGAGTTGAGTTGAGTTGACTGAGTTGAGTTGACTGAGTTGAGTTGAGTTGAGTTGAGTTGAGTTGAGTTGACTGAGTTGAGTTGACTGAGTTGAGTTGAGTTGAGTTGAGTTGAGTTGAGTTGAGTTGACTGAGTTGAGTTGAGTTGAGTTGAGTTGAGTTGAGTTGAGTTGAGTTGAGTTGAGTTGAGTTGAGTTGACTGAGTTGAGTTGACTGAGTTGAGGTGAGTTGAGTTGAGTTGAGTTGAGTTGAGTTGAGTTGAGCTGAGTTGAGTTGAGTTGAGTTGACTGAGTTGAGTTGACTGAGTTGAGTTGAGTTGAGTTGAGTTGAGTTGAGTTGAGTTGACTGAGTTGAGTTGAGTTGAGTTGAGTTGAGTTGAGTTGAGTTGAGTTGAGTTGAGTTGAGTTGACTGAGTTGAGTAGACTGAGTTGAGTTGAGTTGAGTTGAGTTGAGTTGATTTGATTTGAGTTGAGTTGAGTTGAGTTGAGTTGAGTTGAGTTGACTGAGTTGAGTTGACTGAGTTGAGTTGAGTTGAGTTGAGTTGAGTTGAGTTGACTGAGTTGAGTTGACTGAGTTGAGTTGACTGAGTTGAGTTGAGTTGAGTTGAGTTGAGTTGACTGAGTTGTGTTGACTGAGTTGAGTTGAGTTGACTGAGTTGAGTTGAGCTGAGTTGAGTTGAGTTGAGTTGAGTTGAGTTGAGTTGAGTTGAGTTGACTGAGTTGAGTTGACTGAGTTGAGTTGAGTTGAGTTGAGTTGAGTTGAGATGAGTTGACTGAGTTGAGTTGAATGAGTGGAGTTGAGTTGAGTTGAGTTGAGTTTAGTTGAGTTGATTTTAGTTGAGTTGAGTTTAGTTGAGTTGAGTTGAGTTGAGTTGAGTTGAGTTGACTGAGTTGAGTTGACTGAGTTGAGTTGAGTTGAGTTGAGTTGAGTTGAGCTGAGTTGAGTTGAGTTAAATTGAGTTGAGTTGAGTTGAGCTGAGTTGAGTTGAGTTGAGTTGAGTTGAGTTGACTGAGTTGAGTTGACAGAGTTGAGTTGAGTTGAGTTGAGTTGAGTTGAGTTGAGTTGAGTTGAGTTGACTGAGTTGAGCTGAGTTGAGTTGAGTTGAGTGGAGTTGAGTTGAGTTGAGTTGAGTTGAGTTGAGTTGACTGAGTTGAGTTGACTGAGTTGAGTTGAGTTGAGTTGAGTTGAGTTGAGTTGAGTTGAGTTGAGTTGAGTTGATTTGACTGAGTTGAGTTGACTGAGTTGAGTTGAGTTGAGTTGAGCTGAGTTGAGTTGAGTTGAGTTGAGTTGAGTTGAGTTGAGTTGACTGAGTTGAGTTGACTGAGTTGAGTTGAGTTGAGTTGAGTTGAGTTGAGTTGAGTTGAGTTTTGTTGACTGAGTTGAGTTGACTGAGTTGAGTTGAGTTGAGTTGAGTTGAGTTGAGTTGAGTTGAGTTGGGTTGACTAAGTTGAGTTGAGTTGAGTTGAGTTGAGTTGAGCTGAGTTGAGCTGAGTTGAGTTGAGTTGAGTTGAGTTGAGTTGACTGAGTTGAGTTGACTGAGTTGAGGTGAGTTGAGTTGAGTTGAGTTGAATTGAGTTGAGTTGAGTTGAGTTGAGTTGACCGAGTTGAGTTGACTGAGTTGAGTTGAGTTGAGTTGAGTTGAGTTGACTGAGTTGAGTTGACTGAGTTGAGTTGAGTTGAGTTGAGTTGAGTTGAGTTGAGTTGAGTTGACTGAGTTGAGTTGAGTTGAGTTGAGTTGAGTTGAGTTGACTGAGTTGACTGAGTTGAGTTGAGTTGAGTTGAGTTGAGTTGAGTTGAGTTGATTTGAGTTGAGTTGAGTTGAGTTGACTGAGTTGAGTTGACTGAGTTGAGTTGAGTTGAGTTGAGCTGAGTTGAGTTGAGTTGAGTTGAGTTGAGTTGAGTTGACTGAGTTGAGTTGACTGAGTTGAGTTGAGTTGAGTTGAGTTGAGTTGAGTTGAGTTGACTGAGTTGAGTTGACTGAGTTGAGTTAAGTTGAGTTGAGTTGAGTTGAGTTGAGTTGAGTTGAGTTGAGTTGAGTTGAGTTGAGTTGAGTTGAGTTGAGTTGACTGAGTTGAGTTGAGTTGAGTTGAGTTGAGTTGAGTTGAGTTGAGTTGAGTTGAGTTGAGTTGAGTTGAGTTGAGTTGAGTTGAGTTGACTGAGTTGAGTTGACTGAGTTGAGTTAAGTTGAGTTGAGTTGAGTTGAGTTGAGTTGACTGAGTTGAGTTGAGTTGAGTTGAGTTGAGTTGAGTTGACTGAGTTGAGTTGACTGAGTTGAGGTGAGTTGAGTTGAGTTGAGTTGAGTTGAGTTGAGTTGAGTTGAGTTGACTGAGTTGAGTTGACTGAGTTGAGTTGAGTTGAGTTGAGTTGAGTTGAGTTGAGTTGAGTTGACTGAGTTGAGTTGACTGAGTTGAGTTGAGTTGAGTTGAGTTGAGTTGAGTTGAGTTGTGTTGAGTTGAGTTGACTGAGTTGAGTTGAGTTGAGTTGAGTTGCCGTCTATCTTGCCGTCTATCTTGCCGTCTATCTTGCCGTCTATCTTGCCGTCTATCTTGCCGTCTATCTTGCCGTCTATCTTGCCGTCTATCTTGCCGTCTATCTTGCCGTCTATCTTGCCGTCTTTCTTGCCGTCTATCTTGCCGTCTATCTTGCCGTCTTTCTTGCCGTCTATCTTGCAGTCTATCTTGCCGTCTATCTCGTCGTCTATCTTGCCGTCTATCTTGGCGTCTATCTTGCCGTCTATCTTGCCGTCTATCTTGCTGTCTATCTTGCCGTCTATCTTGCCGTCTATCTTGCCGTCTATCTTGCCGTCTATCTTGCCGTCTATCTTGCCGTCTATCTTGCCGTGCCGTCTATCTTGCCGTCTATCTTGCCGTCTATCTTGCCGTGCCGTCTATCTTGCCGTCTATCTTGCCGTCTATCTTGCCGTCTATCTTGCCGTCTATCTTGCCGTCTATCTTGCCGTCTATCTTGCCGTCTATCTTGCCGTCTATCTTGCCGTCTATCTTGCCGTGCCGTCTATCTTGCCGTCTATCTTGCCGTGCCGTCTATCTTGCCGTCTATCTTGCCGTCTATCGTGCCGTCTATCGTGCCGTCTATCTTGCCGTGCCGTCTATCTTGCCGTCTATCTTGCCGTGCCGTCTATCTTGCCGTCTATCTTGCCGTCTATCTTGCCGTCCCGTCTATCTTGCCGTCTATCTTGCCGTCTATCTTGCCGTCTATCTTGCCGTCTATCTTGCCGTCTATCTTGCCGTCTATCTTGCCGTCTATCTTGCCGTGCCGTCTATCTTGCCGTCTATCTTGCCGTCTATCTTGCCGTGCCGTCTATCTTGCCGTCTATCTTGCCGTCTATCTTGCCGTCTATCTTGCCGTCTATCTTGCCGTCTATCTTGCCGTCTATCTTGCCGTCTATCTTGCCGTCTATCTTGCCGTCTATCTTGCCGTCTATCTTGCCGTCTATCTTGCCGTCTATCTTGCCGTGCCGTCTATCTTGCCGTCTATCTTGCCGTCTATCTTGCCGTCTATCTTGCCGTCTATCTTGCCGTCTATCTTGCCGTCTATCTTGCCGTCTATCTTGCCGTCTATCTTGCCGTCTATCTTGCCGTCTATCTTGCCGTCTATCTTGCCGTCTATCTTGCCGTCTATCTTGCCGTCTATCTTGCCGTCTATCTTGCCGTCTATCTTGCCGTCTATCTTGCCGTCTATCTTGCCGTCTATCTTGCCGTCTATCTTGCCGTCTATCTTGCCGTCTATCTTGCCGTCTATCTTGACGTCTATCTTGCCGTGCCGTCTATCTAGCCGTCTATCTTGCCGTCTATTTTGCCGTCTATCTTGCCGAGTTGAGTTGAGTTGAGTTGAGTTGAGTTGAGTTGAGTTGAGTTGACTGAGTTGAGTTGACTGAGTTGAGTTGAGTTGAGTTGAGTTGAGTTGAGTTGAGTTGACTGAGTTGAGTTGACTGAGTTGAGTTGAGTTGAGTTGAGTTGAGTTGAGTTGACTGAGTTGAGTTGACTGAGTTGAGTTGAGTTGAGTTGAGTTGAGTTGAGTTGAGTTGAGTTGAGTTGAGTTGAGTTGAGTTGAGTTGAGTTGACTGAGTTGAGTTGACTGAGTTGAGTTGAGTTGAGTTGAGTTGAGTTGAGTTGAGTTGAGTTGACTGAGTTGAGTTGACTGAGTTGAGTTGAGTTGAGTTGAGTTGAGTTGAGTTGAGTTGTGTTGAGTTGAGTTGACTGAGTTGAGTTGAGTTGAGTTGAGTTGCCGTCTATCTTGCCGTCTATCTTGCCGTCTATCTTGCCGTCTATCTTGCCGTCTATCTTGCCGTCTATCTTGCCGTCTATCTTGCCGTCTATCTTGCCGTCTATCTTGCCGTCTATCTTGCCGTCTTTCTTGCCGTCTATCTTGCCGTCTATCTTGCCGTCTATCTTGCCGTCTATCTTGCCGTCTATCTTGCCGTGCCGTCTATCTTGCCGTCTATCTTGCCGTCTATCTTGCCGTCTATCTTGCCGTCTTTCTTGCCGTCTATCTTGCCGTCTATCTTGCCGTCTATCTCGTCGTCTATCTTGCCGTCTATCTTGGCGTCTATCTTGCCGTCTATCTTGCCGTCTATCTTGCCGTCTATCTTGCCGTCTATCTTGCCGTCTATCTTGCCGTCTATCTTGCCGTCTATCTTGCCGTCTATCTTGCCGTCTATCTTGCCGTGCCGTCTATCTTGCCGTCTATCTTGCCGTCTATCTTGCCGTGCCGTCTATCTTGCCGTCTATCTTGCCGTCTATCTTGCCGTCTATCTTGCCGTCTATCTTGCCGTCTATCTTGCCGTCTATCTTGCCGTCTATCTTGCCGTCTATCTTGCCGTCTATCTTGCCGTGCCGTCTATCTTGCCGTCTATCTTGCCGTGCCGTCTATCTTGCCGTCTATCTTGCCGTCTATCTTGCCGTCTATCGTGCCGTCTATCGTGCCGTCTATCTTGCCGTCTATCTTGCCGTCTATCTTGCCGTCTATCTTGCCGTCTATCTTGCCGTCTATCTTGCCGTCTATCTTGCCGTCTATCTTGCCGTCTATCTTGCCGTCTATCTTGCCGTCTATCTTGCCGTCTATCTTGCCGTCTATCTTGCCGTCTATCTTGCCGTCTATCTTGCCGTCTATCTTGCCGTCTATCTTGCCGTCTATCTTGCCGTCTATCTTGCCGTCTATCTTGCCGTCTATCTTGACGTCTATCTTGCCGTGCCGTCTATCTAGCCGTCTATCTTGCCGTCTATTTTGCCGTCTATCTTGCCGAGTTGAGTTGAGTTGAGTTGAGTTGAGTTGAGTTGAGTTGAGTTGACTGAGTTGAGTTGACTGAGTTGAGTTGAGTTGAGTTGAGTTGAGTTGAGTTGAGTTGACTGAGTTGAGTTGACTGAGTTGAGTTGAGTTGAGTTGAGTTGAGTTGAGTTGACTGAGTTGAGTTGACTGAGTTGAGTTGAGTTGAGTTGAGTTGAGTTGAGTTGAGTTGAGTTGACTGAGTTGAGTTGACTGAGTTGAGTTGAGTTGAGTTGAGTTGAGTTGAGTTGAGTTGACTGAGTTGAGTTGACTGAGTTGAGTTGAGTTGAGTTGAGTTGAGTTGACTGAGTTGAGTTGACTGAGTTGAGTTGAGTTGAGTTGAGTTGAGCTGAGCTGAGTTGAGTTGAGTTGAGTTGAGTTGAGTTGACTGAGTTGAGTTGACTGAGTTGAGTTGAGTTGAGTTGAGTTGAGTTGAGTTGAGTTGACTGAGTTGAGTTGACTGAGTTGAGTTGAGTTGAGTTGAGTTGAGTTGAGTTGACTGAGTTGAGTTGACTGAGTTGAGTTGAGTTGAGTTGAGTTGAGTTGAGTTGAGTTGACTGAGTTGAGTTGAGTTGAGTTGAGTTGAGTTGCCGTCTATCTTGCCGTCTATCTTGCCGTCTATCTTGCCGTCTATCTTGCCGTGCCGTCTATCTTGCCGTGCCGTCTATCTTGCCGTCTATCTTGCCGTCTATCTTGCCGTCTATCTTGCCGTCTATCTTGCCGTCTATCTTGCCGTGCCGTCTATTATGCCGTCTATCTTGCCGTCTATCTTGCCGTCTATCATGCCGTCTATCTTGCCGTCTATCTTGCCGTCTATCTTGCCGTCTATCTTGCCGTCTATCTTGCCGTCTATCTTGCCGTCTATCTTGCCGTCTATCTTGCCGTCTATCTTGCCGTCTATCTTGCCGTCTATCTTGCCGTCTATCTTGCCGTCTATCTTGCCGTGCCGTCTATCTTGCCGTCTATCTTGCCGTCTATCTTGCCGTCTATCTTGCCGTCTATCTTGCCGTCTATCTTGCCGTCTATCTTGCCGTCTATCTTGCCGTCTAACTTGCCGTCTATCTTGCCGTCTATCTTGCCGTCTATCTTGCCGTCTATCTTGCCGTCTATCTTGCCGTCTATCTTGCCGTGCCGTCTATCTTGCCGTCTATCTTGCCGTCTATCTTGCCGTCTATCTTGCCGTCTATCTTGCCGTCTATCATGCCGTGCCGTCTATCTTGCCGTCTATCTTGCCGTCTATCTTGCCGTCTATCTTGCCGTCTATCTTGCCGTCTATCTTGCCGTCTTTCTTGCCGTCTATCTTGCCGTCTATCTTGCCGTCTATCTTGCCGTCTATCTTGCCGTCTATCTTGCCGTCTATCTTGCCGTCTATCTTGCCGTCTATCTTGCCGTGCCGTCTATCTTGCCGTCTATCTTGCCGTGCCGTCTATCTTGCCGTCTATCTTGCCGTCTATCTTGCCGTGTCGTCTATCTTGCCGTCTATCTTGCCGTCTATCTTGCCGTCTATCTTGCCGTCTATCTTGCCGTCTATCTTGCCGTCTATCTTGCCGTCTATCTTGCCGTCTATCTTGCCGTCTATCTTGCCGTCTATCTTGCCGTCTATCTTGCCGTCTATCTTGCCGTCTATCTTGCCGTCTATCTTGCCGTGCCGTCTATCTTGCCGTCTATCTTGCCGTCTATCTTGCCGTCTATCGTGCCGTCTATCGTGCCGTCTATCTTGCCGTGCCGTCTATCTTGCCGTCTATCTTGCCGTCTATCTTGCCGTCTATCTTGCCGTCTATCTTGCCGTCTATCTTGCCGTCTGTCTTGCCGTCTATCTTGCCGTCTATCTTGCCGTCTATCTTGCCGTCTATCTTGCCGTCTATCTTGCCGTCTATCTTGCCGTCTATCTTGCCGTCTATCTTGCCGTCTATCTTGCCGTCTATCTTGCCGTCTATCTTGCCGTCTATCTTGCCGTCTATCTTGCCGTCTATCTTGCCGTGCCGTCTATCTAGCCGTCTATCTTGCCGTCTATCTTGCCGTCTATCTTGCCGATTTGAGTTGAGTTGAGTTGAGTTGAGTTGAGTTGAGTTGAGTTGAGTTGACTGAGTTGAGTTGACTGAGTTGAGTTGAGTTGAGTTGAGTTGAGTTGAGTTGAGTTGAGTTGACTGAGTTGAGTTGACTGAGTTGAGTTGAGTTGAGTTGAGTTGAGTTGAGTTGAGTTGAGTGAGTTGAGCTGACTGAGTTGAGTTGAGTTGAGTTGAGTTGAGTTGAGTTGAGTTGAGTTGACTGAGTTGAGTTGAGTTGAGTTGAGTTGCCGTCTATCTTGCCGTCTATCTTGCCGTCTATCTTGCCGTCTATCTTGCCGTCTATCTTGCCGTGCCGTCTATCTTGCCGTCTATCTTGGCGTCTATCTTGCCGTCTATCTTGCCGTCTATCTTGCCGTCTATCTTGCCGTCTATCTTGCCGTCTATCTTGCCGTCTATCTTGCCGTCTATCTTGCCGTCTATCTTGCCGTCTATCTTGCCGTCTATCTTGCCGTGCCGTCTATCTTGCCGTCTATCTTGCCGTCTATCTTGCCGTGCCGTCTATCTTGCCGTCTATCTTGCCGTCTATCTTGCCGTGCCGTCTATCTTGCCGTCTATCTTGCCGTCTATCTTGCAGGCTATCTTGCCGTCTATCTTGCCGTCTATATTGCCGTCTATCTTGCCGTCTATCTTGCCGTCTATCTTGCCGTCTATCTTGCCGTCTATCTTGCCGTGCCGTCTATCTTGCCGTCTATCTTGCCGTCTATCTTGCCGTCAATCGTGCCGTCTATCGTGCCGTCTATCTTGCCGTGCCGTCTATCTTGCCGTCTATCTTGCCGTCTATCTTGCCGTCTATCTTGCCGTCTATCTTGCCGTCTATCTTGCCGTCTATCTTGCCGTCTATCTTGCCGTCTATCTTGCCGTCTATCTTGCCGTCTATCTTGCCGTCTATCTTGCCGTCTATCTTGCCGTCTATCTTGCCGTCTATCTTGCCGTCTATCTTGCCGTCTATCTTGCCGTCTATCTTGCCGTCTATCTTGCCGTCTATCTTGCCGTCTATCTTGCCGTCTATCTTGCTGTCTATCTTGACGTCTATCTTGCCGTGCCGTCTATCTAGCCGTCTATCTTGCCGTCTATCTTGCCGTCTATCTTGCCGTCTATCTTGCCGTCTATCTTGCCGTGCCGTCTATCTTGCCGTCTATCGTGCCGTCTATCGTGCCGTCTATCTTGCCGTGCCGTCTATCTTGCCGTCTATCTTGCCGTCTATCTTGCCGTCTATCTTGCCGTCTATCTTGCCGTCTATCTTGCCGTCTATCTTGCCGTCTATCTTGCCGTCTATCTTGCCGTCTATCTTGCCGTCTATCTTGCCGTCTATCTTGCCGTCTATCTTGCCGTCTATCTTGCCGTCTATCTTGCCGTCTATCTTGCCGTCTATCTTGCCGTCTATCTTGCCGTCTATCTTGCCGTGCCGTCTATCTAGCCGTCTATCTTGCCGTCTATCTTGCCGTCTATCTTGCCGATTTGAGTTGAGTTGAGTTGAGTTGAGTTGAGTTGAGTTGAGTTGAGTTGAGTTGACTGAGTTGAGTTGACTGAGTTGAGTTGAGTTGAGTTGAGTTGAGTTGAGTTGACTGAGTTGAGTTGACTGAGTTGAGTTGAGTTGAGTTGAGTTGAGTTGAGTTGAGTTGACTGAGTTGAGTTGACTGAGTTGAGTTGAGTTGAGTTGAGTTGAGTTGAGTTGAGTTGAGTTGACTGAGTTGCGTTGACTGAGTTGAGTTGAGTTGAGTTGAGCTGAGTTGAGTTGAGTTGAGTTGAGTTGAGTTGAGTTGAGTTGAGTTGACAGAGTTGAGTTGACTGAGTTGAGTTGAGTTGAGTTGAGTTGAGTTGAGTTGAGTTGAGTTGACTGAGTTGAGTTGACTGAGTTGAGTTGAGTTGAGTTGAGTTGAGTTGAGTTGAGTTGAGTGAGTTGAGTTGACTGAGTTGAGTTGAGTTGAGTTGAGTTGAGTTGAGTTGAGTTGACTGAGTTGAGTTGAGTTGAGTTGAGTTGAGTTGCCGTCTATCTTGCCGTCTATCTTGCCTTCTATCTTGCCGTCTATCTTGCCGTCTATCTTGCCGTGCCGTCTATCTTGCCGTCTATCTTGGCGTCTATCTTGCCGTCTATCTTGCCGTCTATCTTGCCGTCTATCTTGCCGTCTATCTTGCCGTCTATCTTGCCGTCTATCTTGCCGTCTATCTTGCCGTCTATCTTGCCGTCTATCTTGCCGTGCCGTCTATCTTGCCGTCTATCTTGCCGTCTATCTTGCCGTGCCGTCTATCTTGCCGTCTATCTTGCCGTCTATCTTGCCGTGCCGTCTATCTTGCCGTCTATCTTGCCGTCTATCTTGCCGGCTATCTTGCCGTCTATCTTGCCGTCTATCTTGCCGTCTATCTTGCCGTCTATCTTGCCGTCTATCTTGCCGTCTATCTTGCCGTCTATCTTGCCGTGCCGTCTATCTTGCCGTCTATCTTGCCGTCTATCTTGCCGTCAATCGTGCCGTCTATCGTGCCGTCTATCTTGCCGTGCCGTCTATGTTGCCGTCTATCTTGCCGTCTATCTTGCCGTCTATCTTGCCGTCTATCTTGCCGTCTATCTTGCCGTCTATCTTGCCGTCTATCTTGCCGTCTATCTTGCCGTCTATCTTGCCGTCTATCTTGCCGTCTATCTTGCCGTCTATTTTGCCGTCTATCTTGCCGTCTATCTTGCCGTCTATCTTGCCGTCTATCTTGCCGTCTATCTTGCCGTCTATCTTGCCGTCTATCTTGCCGTCTATCTTGCTGTCTATCTTGACGTCTATCTTGCCGTGCCGTCTATCCAGCCGTCTATCTTGCCGTCTATCTTGCCGTCTATCTTGCCGAGTTGAGTTGAGTTGAGTTGAGTTGAGTTGAGTTGAGTTGACTGAGTTGAGTTGACTGAGTTGAGTTGAGTTGAGTTGAGTTGATTTGAGTTGAGTTGAGTTGAGTTGACTGAGTTGAGTTGACTGAGTTGAGTTGAGTTGAGTTGAGTTGAGTTGACTGAGTTGAGTTGACTGAGTTGGGTTGAGTTGAGTTGAGTTGAGTTGACTGAGTTGAGTTGACTGAGTTGAGTTGAGTTGAGTTGAGCTGAGTTGAGTTGAGTTGAGTTGAGTTGAGTTGAGTTGAGTTGACTGAGTTGAGTTGACTGAGTTGAGTTGAGTTGAGTTGAGTTGAGTTGAGTTGAGTTGAGTTGACTGAGTTGAGTTGACTGAGTTGAGTTGAGTTGAGTTGAGTTGAGTTGAGTTGACTGAGTTGAGTTGAGTTGAGTTAAGTTGAGTTGAGTTGACTGAGTTGAGTTGACTGAGTTGAGTTGAGTTGAGTTGAGTTGAGTTGAGTTGAGTTGAGTTGACTGAGTTGAGTTGACTGAGTTGAGTTGAGTTGAGTTGAGTTGAGTTGAGTTGAGTTGAGTTGAGTTGAGTTGAGTTGTGTTGAGTTGACTGAGTTGAGTTGACTGAGTTGAGTTGAGTTGAGTTGAGTTGAGTTGAGTTGAGTTGAGTTGAGTTGAGTTGACTGAGTTGAGTTGACTGAGTTGAGTTGAGTTGAGTTGAGTTGAGTTGAGTTGAGTTGACTGAGTTGAGTTGAATTGAGTTGAGTTGAGTTGAGTTGAGTTGAGTTGAGTTGAGTTGAGTTGAGTTGAGTTGAGTTGAGTTGACTGAGTTGAGTTGACTGAGTTGAGTTGAGTTGAGTTGAGCTGAGTTGAGTTGAGTTGAGATGAGTTGAGTTGAGTCGAGTTGAGTTGAGTTGAGTTGAGTTGAGTTGACTGAGTTGAGTTGACTGAGTTGAGTTGAGTTGAGTTGAGTTGAGTTGAGTTGAGTTGACTGAGTTGAGTTGACTGAGTTGAGTTGAGTTGAGTAGAGTTGAGTTGAGTTGAGTTGAGTTGACTGAGTTGAGTTGAGTTGAGTTGAGTTGAGTTGAGTTGAGTTGAGTTGAGTTGACTGAGTTGAGTTGACTGAGTTGAGGTGAGTTGAGTTGAGTTGAGTTGAGTTGAGTTGAGTTGAGCTGAGTTGAGTTGAGTTGAGTTGACTGAGTTGAGTTGACTGAGTTGAGTTGAGTTGAGTTGAGTTGAGTTGAGTTGACTGAGTTGAGTTGACTGAGTTGAGTTGAGTTGAGTTGAGTTGAGTTGAGTTGAGTTGAGTTGAGTTGAGTTGACTGAGTTGAGTTGACTGAGTTGAGTTGAGTTGAGTTGAGTTGAGTTGAGTTGAGTTGATTTGAGTTGAGTTGAGTTGAGTTGAGTTGAGTTGAGTTGACTGAGTTGAGTTGACTGAGTTGAGTTGAGTTGAGTTGAGTTGAGTTGACTGAGTTGAGTTGACTGAGTTGAGTTGACTGAGTTGAGTTGAGTTGAGTTGAGTTGAGTTGAGTTGACTGAGTTGAGTTGACTGAGTTGAGTTGAGTTGAGTTGACTGAGTTGAGTTGAGATGAGTTGAGTTGAGTTGAGTTGAGTTGAGTTGAGTTGAGTTGAGTTGACTGAGTTGAGTTGACTGAGTTGAGTTGAGTTGAGTTGAGTTGAGTTGAGTTGACTGAGTTGAGTTGAATGAGTGGAGTTGAGTTGAGTTGAGTTGAGTTTAGTTGAGTTGAGTTTAGTTGAGTTGAGTTTAGTTGAGTTGAGTTGAGTTGAGTTGAGTTGAGTTGACTGAGTTGAGTTGACTGAGTTGAGTTGAGTTGAGTTGAGTTGAGTTGAGCTGAGTTGAGTTGAGTTAAATTGAGTTGAGTTGAGCTGAGTTGAGTTGAGTTGAGTTTAGTTGAGTTGACTGAGTTGAGTTGACTGAGTTGAGTTGAGTTGAGTTGAGTTGAGTTGAGTTGAGTTGAGTTGACTGAGTTGAGTTGAGTTGAGTTGAGTTGAGTGGAGTTGAGTTGAGTTGAGTTGAGTTGAGTTGGCTGAGTTGAGTTGACTGAGTTGAGTTGAGTTGAGTTGAGTTGAGTTGAGTTGAGTTGATTTGACTGAGTTGAGTTGACTGGGTTGAGTTGAGTTGAGTTGAGCTGAGTTGAGTTGAGTTGAGTTGAGTTGAGTTGAGTTGACTGAGTTGAGTTGACTGAGTTGAGTTGAGTTGAGTTGAGTTGAGTTTAGTTGACTGAGTTGAGTTGACTGAGTTGAGTTGAGTTGAGTTGAGTTGAGTTGAGTTGAGTTGACTAAGTTGAGTTGAGTTGAGTTGAGTTGAGTTGAGCTGAGTTGAGTTGAGTTGAGTTGAGTTGAGTTGAGTTGACTGAGTTGAGTTGACTGAGTTGAGGTGAGTTGAGTTGAGTTGAGTTGAGTTGAGTTGAGTTGAGTGAGTTGAGTTTAGTTGAGTTGAGTTTAGTTGAGTTGAGTTGAGTTGAGTTGAGTTGAGTTGAGTTGACTGAGTTGAGTTGACTGAGTTGAGTTGAGTTGAGTTGAGTTGAGTTGAGCTGAGTTGAGTTGAGTTAAATTGAGTTGAGTTGAGCTGAGTTGAGTTGAGTTGAGTTTAGTTGAGTTGACTGAGTTGAGTTGACTGAGTTGAGTTGAGTTGAGTTGAGTTGAGTTGAGTTGAGTTGAGTTGACTGAGTTGAGTTGAGTTGAGTTGAGTTGAGTGGAGTTGAGTTGAGTTGAGTTGAGTTGAGTTGAGTTGGCTGAGTTGAGTTGACTGAGTTGAGTTGAGTTGAGTTGAGTTGAGTTGAGTTGAGTTGAGTTGATTTGACTGAGTTGAGTTGACTGGGTTGAGTTGAGTTGAGTTGAGCTGAGTTGAGTTGAGTTGAGTTGAGTTGAGTTGAGTTGACTGAGTTGAGTTGACTGAGTTGAGTTGAGTTGAGTTGAGTTGAGTTGAGTTTAGTTGACTGAGTTGAGTTGACTGAGTTGAGTTGAGTTGAGTTGAGTTGAGTTGAGTTGAGTTGAGTTGACTAAGTTGAGTTGAGTTGAGTTGAGTTGAGTTGAGCTGAGTTGAGTTGAGTTGAGTTGAGTTGAGTTGAGTTGACTGAGTTGAGTTGACTGAGTTGAGGTGAGTTGAGTTGAGTTGAGTTGAGTTGAGTTGAGTTGAGTTGAGTTGACCGAGTTGAGTTGACTGAGTTGAGTTGAGTTGAGTTGAGTTGAGTTGAGTTGAGTTGAGTTGAGTTGAGTTGAGTTGACTGAGTTGAGTTGACTGAGTTGAGTTGAGTTGAGTTGAGTTGAGTTGAGTTGAGTTGAGTTGACTGAGTTGAGTTGAGTTGAGTTGAGTTGAGTTGAGTTGACTGAGTTGACTGAGTTGAGTTGAGTTGAGTTGAGTTGAGTTGAGTTGAGTTGAGTTGAGCTGATTTGAGTTGAGTTGAGTTGAGTTGAGTTGAGTTGAGTTGAGTTGACTGAGTTGAGTTGACTGAGTTGAGTTGAGTTGAGTTGAGTTGAGTTGAGTTGAGTTGAGTTGAGTTGACTGAGTTGAGTTGACTGAGTTGAGTTAAGTTGAGTTGAGTTGAGTTGAGTTGAGTTGAGTTGAGTTGAGTTGACTGAGTTGAGTTGAGTTGAGTTGAGTTGAGTTGAGTTGAGTTGAGTTGAGTTGAGTTGACTGAGTTGAGTTGACTGAGTTGAGGTGAGTTGAGTTGAGTTGAGTTGAGTTGAGTTGAGTTGAGTTGACTGAGTTGAGTTGACTGAGTTGAGTTGAGTTGAGTTGAGTTGAGTTGAGTTGAGTTGAGTTGAGTTGAGTTGACTGAGTTGAGTTGACTGAGTTGAGTTGAGTTGAGTTGAGTTGAGTTGTGTTGAGTTGAGTTGACTGAGTTGAGTTGAGTTGAGTTGAGTTGCCGTCTATCTTGCCGTCTATCTTGCCGTCTATCTTGCCGTCTATCTTGCCGTCTATCTTGCCGTCTATCTTGCCGTCTATCTTGCCGTCTATCTTGCCGTCTATCTTGCCGTCTATCTTGCCGTCTATCTTGCCGTCTATCTTGCCGTCTATCTTGCCGTGCCGTCTATCTTGCCGTCTATCTTGCCGTCTATCTTGCCGTCTATCTTGCCGTCTATCTTGCCGTCTATCTTGCCGTCTATCTTGCCGTCTATCTTGCCGTCTATCTTGCCGTCTATCTTGGCGTCTATCTTGCCGTCTATCTTGCCGTCTATCTTGCCGTCTATCTTGCCGTCTATCTTGCCGTCTATCTTGCCGTCTATCTTGCCGTCTATCTTGCCGTCTATCTTGCCGTCTATCTTGCCGTCTATCTTGCCGTGCCGTCTATCTTGCCGTCTATCTTGCCGTCTATCTTGCCGTGCCGTCTATCTTGCCGTCTATCTTGCCGTCTATCTTGCCGTCTATCTTGCCGTCTATCTTGCCGTCTATCTTGCCGTCTATCTTGCCGTCTATCTTGCCGTCTATCTTGCCGTCTATCTTGCCGTCTATCTTGCCGTCTATCTTGCCGTCTATCTTGCCGTGCCGTCTATCTTGCCGTCTATCTTGCCGTCTATCTTGCCGTCTATCTTGCCGTCTATCTTGCCGTCTATCTTGCCGTCTATCTTGCCGTCTATCTTGCCGTCTATCTTGCCGTCTATCTTGCCGTCTATCTTGCCGTCTATCTTGCCGTCTATCTTGCCGTCTATCTTGCCGTCTATCTTGCCGTCTATCTTGCCGTCTATCTTGCCGTCTATCTTGCCGTCTATCTTGCCGTCTATCTTGCCGTCTATCTTGCCGTCTATCTTGCCGTCTATCTTGCCGTCTATCTTGCCGTCTATCTTGGCGTCTATCTTGCCGTCTATCTTGCCGTCTATCTTGCCGTCTATCTTGCCGTGCCGTCTATCTTGCCGTCTATCTTGCCGTCTATCTTGCCGTGCCGTCTATCTTGCCGTCTATCTTGCCGTCTATCTTGCCGGCTATCTTGCCGTCTATCTTGCCGTCTATCTTGCCGTCTATCTTGCCGTCTATCTTGCCGTCTATCTTGCCGTCTATCTTGCCGTCTATCTTGCCGTGCCGTCTATCTTGCCGTCTATCTTGCCGTCTATCTTGCCGTCAATCGTGCCGTCTATCGTGCCGTCTATCTTGCCGTGCCGTCTATGTTGCCGTCTATCTTGCCGTCTATCTTGCCGTCTATCTTGCCGTCTATCTTGCCGTCTATCTTGCCGTCTATCTTGCCGTCTATCTTGCCGTCTATCTTGCCGTCTATCTTGCCGTCTATCTTGCCGTCTATCTTGCCGTCTATTTTGCCGTCTATCTTGCCGTCTATCTTGCCGTCTATCTTGCCGTCTATCTTGCCGTCTATCTTGCCGTCTATCTTGCCGTCTATCTTGCCGTCTATCTTGCTGTCTATCTTGACGTCTATCTTGCCGTGCCGTCTATCCAGCCGTCTATCTTGCCGTCTATCTTGCCGTCTATCTTGCCGAGTTGAGTTGAGTTGAGTTGAGTTGAGTTGAGTTGAGTTGAGTTGACTGAGTTGAGTTGACTGAGTTGAGTTGAGTTGAGTTGAGTTGATTTGAGTTGAGTTGACTGAGTTGAGTTGACTGAGTTGAGTTGAGTTGAGTTGAGTTGAGTTGACTGAGTTGAGTTGACTGAGTTGAGTTGAGTTGAGTTGAGCTGAGTTGAGTTGAGTTGAGTTGAGTTGAGTTGAGTTGAGTTGAGTTGACTGAGTTGAGTTGACTGAGTTGAGTTGAGTTGAGTTGAGTTGAGTTGAGTTGAGTTGAGTTGAGTTGACTGAGTTGAGTTGACTGAGTTGAGTTGAGTTGAGTTGAGTTGAGTTGAGTTGACTGAGTTGAGTTGAGTTGAGTTAAGTTGAGTTGAGTTGACTGAGTTGAGTTGACTGAGTTGAGTTGAGTTGAGTTGAGTTGAGTTGAGTTGAGTTGAGTTGAGTTGACTGAGTTGAGTTGACTGAGTTGAGTTGAGTTGAGTTGAGTTGAGTTGAGTTGAGTTGAGTTGAGTTGAGTTGAGTTGTGTTGAGTTGACTGAGTTGAGTTGACTGAGTTGAGTTGAGTTGAGTTGAGTTGAGTTGAGTTGAGTTGAGTTGAGTTGAGTTGAGTTGAGTTGACTGAGTTGAGTTGACTGAGTTGAGTTGAGTTGAGTTGAGTTGAGTTGAGTTGAGTTGAGTTGACTGAGTTGAGTTGAATTGAGTTGAGTTGAGTTGAGTTGAGTTGAGTTGAGTTGAGTTGAGTTGAGTTGAGTTGAGTTGAGTTGAGTTGACTGAGTTGAGTTGACTGAGTTGAGTTGAGTTGAGTTGAGTTGAGCTGAGTTGAGTTGAGTTGAGATGAGTTGAGTTGAGTCGAGTTGAGTTGAGTTGAGTTGAGTTGAGTTGACTGAGTTGAGTTGACTGAGTTGAGTTGAGTTGAGTTGAGTTGAGTTGAGTTGAGTTGACTGAGTTGAGTTGACTGAGTTGAGTTGAGTTGAGTAGAGTTGAGTTGAGTTGAGTTGAGTTGACTGAGTTGAGTTGAGTTGAGTTGAGTTGAGTTGAGTTGAGTTGAGTTGAGTTGAGTTGACTGAGTTGAGTTGACTGAGTTGAGGTGAGTTGAGTTGAGTTGAGTTGAGTTGAGTTGAGCTGAGTTGAGTTGAGTTGAGTTGACTGAGTTGAGTTGACTGAGTTGAGTTGAGTTGAGTTGAGTTGAGTTGAGTTGACTGAGTTGAGTTGACTGAGTTGAGTTGAGTTGAGTTGAGTTGAGTTGAGTTGAGTTGAGTTGACTGAGTTGAGTTGACTGAGTTGAGTTGAGTTGAGTTGAGTTGAGTTGAGTTGAGTTGATTTGAGTTGAGTTGAGTTGAGTTGAGTTGAGTTGAGTTGACTGAGTTGAGTTGACTGAGTTGAGTTGAGTTGAGTTGAGTTGAGTTGACTGAGTTGAGTTGACTGAGTTGAGTTGACTGAGTTGAGTTGAGTTGAGTTGAGTTGAGTTGAGTTGACTGAGTTGAGTTGACTGAGTTGAGTTGAGTTGAGTTGACTGAGTTGAGTTGAGATGAGTTGAGTTGAGTTGAGTTGAGTTGAGTTGAGTTGAGTTGAGTTGACTGAGTTGAGTTGACTGAGTTGAGTTGAGTTGAGTTGAGTTGAGTTGACTGAGTTGAGTTGAATGAGTGGAGTTGAGTTGAGTTGAGTTGAGTTTAGTTGAGTTGAGTTTAGTTGAGTTGAGTTTAGTTGAGTTGAGTTGAGTTGAGTTGAGTTGAGTTGACTGAGTTGAGTTGACTGAGTTGAGTTGAGTTGAGTTGAGTTGAGTTGAGCTGAGTTGAGTTGAGTTAAATTGAGTTGAGTTGAGCTGAGTTGAGTTGAGTTGAGTTTAGTTGAGTTGACTGAGTTGAGTTGACTGAGTTGAGTTGAGTTGAGTTGAGTTGAGTTGAGTTGAGTTGAGTTGACTGAGTTGAGTTGAGTTGAGTTGAGTTGAGTGGAGTTGAGTTGAGTTGAGTTGAGTTGAGTTGGCTGAGTTG
This sequence comes from Lumbricus terrestris, assembly GCA_949752735.1. Taxonomy (NCBI): domain Eukaryota; kingdom Metazoa; phylum Annelida; class Clitellata; order Crassiclitellata; family Lumbricidae; genus Lumbricus; species Lumbricus terrestris. The sequence goes on from OX457051.1 coordinate 43,690,054, forward strand.
AGTTGACTGAGTTGAGTTGAGTTGAGTTGAGTTGAGTTGAGTTGATTTGACTGAGTTGAGTTGACTGGGTTGAGTTGAGTTGAGTTGAGCTGAGTTGAGTTGAGTTGAGTTGAGTTGAGTTGAGTTGACTGAGTTGAGTTGACTGAGTTGAGTTGAGTTGAGTTGAGTTGAGTTTAGTTGACTGAGTTGAGTTGACTGAGTTGAGTTGAGTTGAGTTGAGTTGAGTTGAGTTGAGTTGAGTTGACTAAGTTGAGTTGAGTTGAGTTGAGTTGAGTTGAGCTGAGTTGAGTTGAGTTGAGTTGAGTTGAGTTGAGTTGACTGAGTTGAGTTGACTGAGTTGAGGTGAGTTGAGTTGAGTTGAGTTGAGTTGAGTTGAGTTGAGTTGAGTTGAGTTTAGTTGAGTTGAGTTTAGTTGAGTTGAGTTGAGTTGAGTTGAGTTGAGTTGACTGAGTTGAGTTGACTGAGTTGAGTTGAGTTGAGTTGAGTTGAGTTGAGCTGAGTTGAGTTGAGTTAAATTGAGTTGAGTTGAGCTGAGTTGAGTTGAGTTGAGTTTAGTTGAGTTGACTGAGTTGAGTTGACTGAGTTGAGTTGAGTTGAGTTGAGTTGAGTTGAGTTGAGTTGAGTTGACTGAGTTGAGTTGAGTTGAGTTGAGTTGAGTGGAGTTGAGTTGAGTTGAGTTGAGTTGAGTTGAGTTGGCTGAGTTGAGTTGACTGAGTTGAGTTGAGTTGAGTTGAGTTGAGTTGAGTTGAGTTGATTTGACTGAGTTGAGTTGACTGGGTTGAGTTGAGTTGAGTTGAGCTGAGTTGAGTTGAGTTGAGTTGAGTTGAGTTGAGTTGACTGAGTTGAGTTGACTGAGTTGAGTTGAGTTGAGTTGAGTTGAGTTGAGTTTAGTTGACTGAGTTGAGTTGACTGAGTTGAGTTGAGTTGAGTTGAGTTGAGTTGAGTTGAGTTGAGTTGACTAAGTTGAGTTGAGTTGAGTTGAGTTGAGTTGAGCTGAGTTGAGTTGAGTTGAGTTGAGTTGAGTTGAGTTGACTGAGTTGAGTTGACTGAGTTGAGGTGAGTTGAGTTGAGTTGAGTTGAGTTGAGTTGAGTTGAGTTGAGTTGACCGAGTTGAGTTGACTGAGTTGAGTTGAGTTGAGTTGAGTTGAGTTGAGTTGAGTTGAGTTGAGTTGAGTTGACTGAGTTGAGTTGACTGAGTTGAGTTGAGTTGAGTTGAGTTGAGTTGAGTTGAGTTGAGTTGAGTTGACTGAGTTGAGTTGAGTTGAGTTGAGTTGAGTTGAGTTGACTGAGTTGACTGAGTTGAGTTGAGTTGAGTTGAGTTGAGTTGAGTTGAGTTGAGTTGAGCTGATTTGAGTTGAGTTGAGTTGAGTTGAGTTGAGTTGAGTTGAGTTGACTGAGTTGAGTTGACTGAGTTGAGTTGAGTTGAGTTGAGTTGAGTTGAGTTGAGTTGAGTTGAGTTGACTGAGTTGAGTTGACTGAGTTGAGTTAAGTTGAGTTGAGTTGAGTTGAGTTGAGTTGAGTTGAGTTGAGTTGACTGAGTTGAGTTGAGTTGAGTTGAGTTGAGTTGAGTTGAGTTGAGTTGAGTTGAGTTGAGTTGACTGAGTTGAGTTGACTGAGTTGAGGTGAGTTGAGTTGAGTTGAGTTGAGTTGAGTTGAGTTGAGTTGACTGAGTTGAGTTGACTGAGTTGAGTTGAGTTGAGTTGAGTTGTGTTGAGTTGACTGAGTTGAGTTGACTGAGTTGAGTTGAGTTGAGTTGAGTTGAGTTGAGTTGAGTTGAGTTGAGTTGAGTTGAGTTGAGTTGAGTTGAGTTGACTGAGTTGAGTTGAGTTGAGTTGAGTTGCCGTCTATCTTGCCGTCTATCTTGCCGTCTATCTTGCCGTCTATCTTGCCGTCTATCTTGCCGTCTATCTTGCCGTCTATCTTGCCGTCTATCTTGCCGTCTATCTTGCCGTCTATCTTGCCGTCTATCTTGCCGTCTATCTTGCCGTGCCGTCTATCTTGCCGTCTATCTTGCCGTCTATCTTGCCGTCTATCTTGCCGTCTATCTTGCCGTCTATCTTGCCGTCTATCTTGCCGTCTATCTTGCCGTCTATCTTGCCGTCTATCTTGGCGTCTATCTTGCCGTCTATCTTGCCGTCTATCTTGCCGTCTATCTTGCCGTCTATCTTGCCGTCTATCTTGCCGTCTATCTTGCCGTCTATCTTGCCGTCTATCTTGCCGTCTATCTTGCCGTCTATCTTGCCGTGCCGTCTATCTTGCCGTCTATCTTGCCGTCTATCTTGCCGTGCCGTCTATCTTGCCGTCTATCTTGCCGTCTATCTTGCCGTCTATCTTGCCGTCTATCTTGCCGTCTATCTTGCCGTCTATCTTGCCGTCTATCTTGCCGTCTATCTTGCCGTCTATCTTGCCGTCTATCTTGCCGTCTATCTTGCCGTCTATCTTGCCGTGCCGTCTATCTTGCCGTCTATCTTGCCGTCTATCTTGCCGTCTATCTTGCCGTCTATCTTGCCGTCTATCTTGCCGTCTATCTTGCCGTCTATCTTGCCGTCTATCTTGCCGTCTATCTTGCCGTCTATCTTGCCGTCTATCTTGCCGTCTATCTTGCCGTCTATCTTGCCGTCTATCTTGCCGTCTATCTTGCCGTCTATCTTGGCGTCTATCTTGCCGTCTATCTTGCCGTCTATCTTGCCGTCTATCTTGCCGTCTATCTTGCCGTCTATCTTGCCGTCTATCTTGCCGTCTATCTTGGCGTCTATCTTGCCGTCTATCTTGCCGTCTATCTTGCCGTCTATCTTGCCGTCTATCTTGCCGTCTATCTTGCCGTCTATCTTGCCGTCTATCTTGCCGTCTATCTTGCCGTCTATCTTGCCGTCTATCTTGCCGTGCCGTCTATCTTGCCGTCTATCTTGCCGTCTATCTTGCCGTGCCGTCTATCTTGCCGTCTATCTTGCCGTCTATCTTGCCGTCTATCTTGCCGTCTATCTTGCCGTCTATCTTGCCGTCTATCTTGCCGTCTATCTTGCCGTCTATCTTGCCGTCTATCTTACCGTCTATCTTGCCGTCTATCTTGCCGTCTATCTTGCCGTGCCGTCTATCTTGCCGTCTATCTTGCCGTCTATCTTGCCGTCTATCTTGCCGTCTATCTTGCCGTCTATCTTGCCGTCTATCTTGCCGTCTATCTTGCCGTCTATCTTGCCGTCTATCTTGCCGTCTATCTTGCCGTCTATCTTGCCGTCTATCTTGCCGTCTATCTTGCCGTCTATCTTGCCGTCTATCTTGCCGTCTATCTTGCCGTCTATCTTGCCGTCTATCTTGCCGTCTATCTTGACGTCTATCTTGCCGTGCCGTCTATCTAGCCGTCTATCTTGCCGTCTATCTTGCCGAATTGAGTTGAGTTGAGTTGAGTTGAGTTGAGTTGAGTTGAGTTGACTGAGTTGAGTTGACTGAGTTGAGTTGAGTTGAGTTGAGTTGAGTTGAGTTGAGTTGACTGAGTTGAGTTGACTGAGTTGAGTTGAGTTGAGTTGAGTTGAGTTGAGTTGACTGAGTTGAGATGAGTTGAGTTGAGTCGAGTTGAGTTGAGTTGAGTTGAGTTGAGTTGACTGAGTTGAGTTGACTGAGTTGAGTTGAGTTGAGTTGAGTTGAGTTGACTGAGTTGAGTTGACTGAGTTGAGTTGAGTTGAGTTGAGTTGAGTTGAGTTGAGTTGAGTTGACTGAGTTGAGTTGAGTTGAGTTGAGTTGAGTTGAGTTGAGTTGAGTTGAGTTGACTGAGTTGAGTTGACTGAGTTGAGGTGAGTTGAGTTGAGTTGAGTTGAGTTGAGTTGAGCTGAGTTGAGTTGAGTTGAGTTGACTGAGTTGAGTTGACTGAGTTGAGTTGAGTTGAGTTGAGTTGAGTTGAGTTGAGTTGACTGAGTTGAGTTGAGTTGAGTTGAGTTGAGTTGAGTTGAGTTGAGTTGAGTTGAGTTGACTGAGTTGAGTTGACTGAGTTGAGTTGAGTTGAGTTGAGTTGAGTTGAGTTGATTTGAGTTGAGTTGAGTTGAGTTGAGTTGAGTTGAGTTGAGTTGACTGAGTTGAGTTGACTGAGTTGAGTTGACTGAGTTGAGTTGAGTTGAGTTGAGTTGAGTTGAGTTGACTGAGTTGAGTTGACTGAGTTGAGTTGAGTTGAGTTGACTGAGTTGAGTTGAGCTGAGTTGAGTTGAGTTGAGTTGAGTTGAGTTGAGTTGACTGAGTTGAGTTGACTGAGTTGAGTTGAGTTGAGTTGAGTTGAGTTGAGTTGAATGAGTTGAGTTGAATGAGTGGAGTTGAGTTGAGTTGAGTTGAGTTTAGTTGAGTTGATTTTAGTTGAGTTGAGTTTAGTTGAGTTGAGTTGAGTTGAGTTGAGTTGACTGAGTTGAGGTGAGTTGAGTTGAGTTGAGTTGAGTTGACTGAGTTGAGTTGAGTTGAGTTGAGTTGAGTTGAGTTGAGTTGAGTTGAGTTGAGTTGACTGAGTTGAGTTGACTGAGTTGAGTTGAGTTGAGTTGAGTTGAGTTGAGTTGATTTGAGTTGAGTTGAGTTGAGTTGAGTTGAGTTGAGTTGAGTTGACTGAGTTGAGTTGACTGAGTTGAGTTGAGTTGAGTTGAGTTGAGTTGAGTTGAGTTGACTGAGTTGAGTTGACTGAGTTGAGTTGACTGAGTTGAGTTGAGTTGAGTTGAGTTGAGTTGACTGAGTTGAGTTGACTGAGTTGAGTTGAGTTGAGTTGACTGAGTTGAGTTGAGCTGAGTTGAGTTGAGTTGAGTTGAGTTGAGTTGAGTTGACTGAGTTGAGTTGACTGAGTTGAGTTGAGTTGAGTTGAGTTGAGTTGAGTTGAGTTGAATGAGTTGAGTTGAATGAGTGGAGTTGAGTTGAGTTGAGTTGAGTTTAGTTGAGTTGATTTTAGTTGAGTTGAGTTTAGTTGAGTTGAGTTGAGTTGAGTTGAGTTGACTGAGTTGAGTTGACTGAGTTGACTGAGTTGAGTTGAGTTGAGTTGAGTTGAGTTGAGCTGAGTTGAGTTGAGTTAAATTGAGTTGAGTTGAGCTGAGTTGAGTTGAGTTGAGTTGAGTTGAGTTGACTGAGTTGAGTTGTCAGAGTTGAGTTGAGTTGAGTTGAGTTGAGTTGAGTTGAGTTGACTGAGTTGAGTTGAGTTGAGTTGAGTGGAGTTGAGTTGAGTTGAGTTGAGTTGAGTTGAGTTGAGTTGACTGAGTTGAGTTGACTGAGTTGAGTTGAGTTGAGTTGAGTTGAGTTGAGTTGATTTGACTGAGTTGAGTTGACTGAGTTTAGTTGAGTTGAGTTGAGCTGAGTTGAGTTGAGTTGAGTTTAGTTGACTGAGTTGAGTTGACTGAGTTGAGTTGAGTTGAGTTGAGTTGAGTTGAGTTGAGTTGAGTTGAGTTGAGTTGACTAAGTTGAGTTGAGTTGAGTTGAGTTGAGCTGAGTTGAGTTGAGTTGAGTTGAGTTGAGTTGAGTTGAGTTGACTGAGTTGAGTTGACTGAGTTGAGGTGAGTTGAGTTGAGTTGAGTTGAGTTGAATTGAGTTGAGTTGAGTTGAGTTGAGTTGACCGAGTTGAGTTGACTGAGTTGAGTTGAGTTGAGTTGAGTTGAGCTGAGTTGAGTTGAGTTGAGTTGACTGAGTTGAGTTGACTGAGTTGAGTTGAGTTGAGTTGAGTTGAGTTGAGTTGAGTTGAGTTGAGTTGACTGAGTTGAGTTGAGTTGAGTTGAGTTGAGTTGAGTTGACTGAGTTGACTGAGTTGAGTTGAGTTGAGTTGAGTTGAGTTGAGTTGAGTTGAGTTGAGTTGAGTTGACTGAGTTGAGTTGACTGAGTTGAGTTGAGTTGAGTTGAGCTGAGTTGAGTTGAGTTGAGTTGAGTTGAGTTGAGTTGAGTTGAGTTGAGTTGACTGAGTTGAGTTGACTGAGTTGAGTTGAGTTGAGTTGAGTTGAGTTGAGTTGACTGAGTTGAGTTGACTGAGTTGAGTTAAGTTGAGTTGAGTTGAGTTGAGTTGAGTTGAGTTGAGTTGAGTTGAGTTGAGTTGACTGAGTTGAGTTGAGTTGAGTTGAGTTGAGTTGAGTTGAGTTGAGTTGAGTTGAGTTGACTGAGTTGAGTTGACTGAGTTGAGGTGAGTTGAGTTGAGTTGAGTTGAGTTGAGTTGAGTTGAGTTAAGTTGACTGAGTTGAGTTGACTGAGTTGAGTTGAGTTGAGTTGAGTTGAGTTGAGTTGAGTTGAGTTGAGTTGACTGAGTTGAGTTGACTGAGTTGAGTTGAGTTGAGTTGAGTTGAGTTGAGTTGTGTTGAGTTGAGTTGACTGAGTTGAGTTGAGTTGAGTTGAGTTGCCGTCTATCTTGCCGTCTATCTTGCCGTCTATCTTGCCGTCTATCTTGCCGTCTATCTTGCCGTCTATCTTGCCGTCTATCTTGCCGTCTATCTTGCCGTCTATCTTGCCGTCTATCTTGCCGTCTATCTTGCCGTCTATCTTGCCGTCTATCTTGCCGTCTATTTTGCCGTGCCGTCTATCTTGCCGTCTATCTTGCCGTCTATCTTGCCGTCTATCTTGCCGTCTATCTTGCCGTCTATCTTGCCGTCTATCTTGCCGTCTATCTTGCCGTCTATCTTGGCGTCTATCTTGCCGTCTATCTTGCCGTCTATCTTGCCGTCTATCTTGCCGTCTATCTTGCCGTCTATCTTGCCGTCTATCTTGCCGTCTATCTTGCCGTCTATCTTGCCGTCTATCTTGCCGTCTATCTTGCCGTGCCGTCTATCTTGCCGTCTATCTTGCCGTCTATCTTGCCGTGCCGTCTATCTTGCCGTCTATCTTGCCGTCTATCTTGCCGTCTATCTTGCCGTCTATCTTGCCGTCTATCTTGCCGTCTATCTTGCCGTCTATCTTGCCGTCTATCTTGCCGTCTATCTTGCCGTCTATCTTGCCGTCTATCTTGCCGTCTATCTTGCCGTGCCGTCTATCTTGCCGTCTATCTTGCCGTCTATCTTGCCGTCTATCGTGCCGTCTATCGTGCCGTCTATCTTGCCGTGCCGTCTATCTTGCCGTCTATCTTGCCGTCTATCTTGCCGTCTATCTTGCCGTCTATCTTGCCGTCTATCTTGCCGTCTATCTTGCCGTCTATCTTGCCGTCTATCTTGCCGTCTATCTTGCCGTCTATCTTGCCGTCTATCTTGCCGTCTATCTTGCCGTCTATCTTGCCGTCTATCTTGCCGTCTATCTTGCCGTCTATCTTGCCGTCTATCTTGCCGTCTATCTTGCCGTCTATCTTGCCGTCTATCTTGCCGTCTATCTTGCCGTGCCGTCTATCTTGCCGTCTATCTTGCCGTCTATCTTGCCGTCTATCTTGCCGAGTTGAGTTAGGTTGAGTTGAGTTGAGTTGAGTTGAGTTGAGTTGAGTTGACTGAGTTGAGTTGACTGAGTTGAGTTGAGTTGAGTTGAGTTGAGTTGACTGAGTTGAGTTGAATTGAGTTGAGTTGAGTTGAGTTGAGTTGAGTTGAGTTGACTGAGCTGAGTTGACTGAGTTGAGTTGAGTTGAGTTGAGTTGAGTTGAGTTGAGTTGAGTTGAGTTGAGTTGACTGAGTTGAGTTGACTGAGTTGAGTTGAGTTGAGTTGAGCTGAGTTGAGTTGAGTTGAGATGAGTTGAGTTGAGTCGAGGTGAGTTGAGTTGAGTTGAGTTGAGTTGACTGAGTTGAGTTGACTGAGTTGAGTTGAGTTGAGTTGAGTTGACTGAGTTGAGTTGACTGAGTTGAGTTGAGTTGAGTTGAGTTGAGTTGAGTTGAGTTGAGCTGAGTTGAGTTGAGTTGACTGAGTTGAGTTGAGTTGAGTTGAGTTGAGTTGAGTTGAGTTGAGTTGAGTTGAGTTGAGTTGAGTTGACTGAGTTGAGTTGACTGAGTTGAGGTGAGTTGAGTTGAGTTGAGTTGAGTTGACTTGAGTTGAGTTGAGCTGAGATGAGTTGAGTTGAGTTGACTGCGTTGAGTTGACTGAGTTGAGTTGAGTTGAGTTGAGTTGAGTTGACTGCGTTGAGTTGACTGAGTTGAGTTGACTGAGTTGAGTTGACTGAGTTGAGTTGAGTTGAGTTGAGTTGAGTTGAGTTGAGTTGAGTTGACTGAGTTGAGTTGACTGAGTTGAGTTGAGTTGAGTTGAGTTGAGTTGAGTTGATTTGAGTTGAGCTGAGTTGAGTTGAGTTGAGTTGAGTTGACTGAGTTGAGTTGACTGAGTTGAGTTGAGTTGAGTTGAGTTGAGTTGAGTTGAGTTGACTGAGTTGAGTTGACTGAGTTGAGTTGACTGAGTTGAGTTGAGTTGAGTTGAGTTGAGTTGACTGAGTTGAGTTGACTGAGTTGAGTTGAGTTGAGTTGACTGAGTTGAGTTGAGCTGAGTTGAGTTGAGTTGAGTTGAGTTGACTGAGTTGAGTTGACTGAGTTGAGTTGAGTTGAGTTGAGTTGAGTTGACTGAGTTGAGTTGAATGAGTGGAGTTGAGTTGAGTTGAGTTGAGTTTAGTTGAGTTGAGTTTAGTTGAGTTGAGTTTAGTTGAGTTGAGTTGAGTTGAGTTGAGTTGAGTTGAGTTGACTGAGTTGAGTTGACTGAGTTGAGTTGAGTTGAGTTGAGTTGAGCTGAGTTGAGTTGAGTTAAATTGAGTTGAGTTGAGCTGAGTTGAGTTGAGTTGAGTTGAGTTGAGTTGACTGAGTTGAGTTGACTGAGTTGAGTTGAGTTGAGTTGAGTTGAGTTGAGTTGAGTTGACTGAGTTGAGTTGAGTTGAGTTGAGTTGAGTGGAGTTGAGTTGAGTTGAGTTGAGTTGAGTTGAGTTGACTGAGTTGAGTTGACTGAGTTGAGTTGAGTTGAGTTGAGTTGAGTTGAGTTGAGTTGAGTTGAGTTGATTTGACTGAGTTGAGTTGACTGAGTTGAGTTGAGTTGAGTTGAGCTGAGTTGAGTTGAGTTGAGTTGAGTTGAGTTGAGTTGAGTTGAGTTGACTGAGTTGAGTTGACTGAGTTGAGTTGAGTTGAGTTGAGTTGAGTTGAGTTGAGTTGAGTTTAGTTGACTGAGTTGAGTTGACTGAGTTTAGTTGAGTTGAGTTGAGTTGAGTTGAGTTGAGTTGAGTTGAGTTGAGTTGAGTTGAGTTGAGCTGAGTTGAGTTGAGTTGAGTTGAGTTGAGTTGAGTTGAGTTGAGTTGGCTGAGTTGAGTTGACTGAGTTGAGGTGAGTTGAGTTGAGTTGAGTTGAGTTGAGTTGAGTTGAGTTGAGTTGACCGAGTTGAGTTGACTGAGTTGAGTTGAGTTGAGTTGAGTTGAGTTGAGTTGAGTTGAGTTGACTGAGTTGAGTTGACTGAGTTGAGTTGAGTTGAGTTGAGTTGAGTTGAGTTGAGTTGAGTTGAGTTGAGTTGACTGAGTTGAGTTGAGTTGAGTTGAGTTGAGTTGAGTTGACTGAGTTGACTGAGTTGAGTTGAGTTGAGTTGAGTTGAGTTGAGTTGAGTTGACTGAGTTGAGTTGAATGAGTTGAGTTGAGTTGAGTTGAGCTGAGTTGAGTTGAGTTGAGTTGAGTTGAGTTGAGTTGATTTGAGTTGAGTTGAGTTGAGTTGAGTTGACTGAGTTGAGTTGACTGAGTTGAGTTGAGTTGAGTTGAGTTGAGTTGAGTTGAGTTGAGTTGACTGAGTTGAGTTGACTGAGTTGAGTTGATTGAGTTGAGTTGAGTTGAGTTGAGTTGAGTTGAGTTGACTGAGTTGAGTTGACTGAGTTGAGTTGAGTTGAGTTGACTGAGTTGAGTTGAGCTGAGTTGAGTTGAGTTGAGTTGAGTTGAGTTGAGTTGAGTTGAGTTGACTGAGTTGAGTTGACTGAGTTGAGTTGAGTTGAGTTGAGTTGAGTTGAGTTGACTTAGTTGAGTTGAATGAGTGGAGTTGAGTTGAGTTGAGTTGAGTTTAGTTGAGTTGAGTTTAGTTGAGTTGAGTTTAGTTGAGTTGAGTTGAGTTGAGTTGAGTTGAGTTGACTGAGTTGAGTTGACTGAGTTGAGTTGAGTTAAATTGAGTTGAGTTGAGCTGAGTTGAGTTGAGTTGAGTTGAGTTGAGTTGACTGAGTTGAGTTGACTGAGTTGAGTTGAGTTGAGTTGAGTTGAGTTGACTGAGTTGAGTTGAGTTGAGTTGAGTGGAGTTGAGTTGAGCTGAGTTGAGTTGAGTTGAGTTGAGTTGACTGAGTTGAGTTGACTGAGTTGAGTTGAGTTGAGTTGAGTTGAGTTGAGTTGATTTGACTGAGTTGAGTTGACTGAGTTGAGTTGAGTTGAGTTGAGCTGAGTTGAGTTGAGTTGAGTTGAGTTGAGTTGAGTTGAGTTGAGTTGACTGAGTTGAGTTGACTGAGTTGAGTTGAGTTGAGTTGAGTTGAGTTGAGTTGAGTTGAGTTGAGTTTAGTTGACTGAGTTGAGTTGACTGAGTTGAGTTGAGTTGAGTTGAGTTGAGTTGAGTTGAGTTGAGTTGAGTTGAGTTGACTAAGTTGAGTTGAGTTGAGTTGAGTTGAGTTGAGTTGAGTTGACTGAGTTGAGTTGACTGAGTTGAGGTGAGTTGAGTTGAGTTGAGTTGAGTTGAGTTGAGTTGAGTTGACCGAGTTGAGTTGACTGAGTTGAGTTGAGTTGAGTTGAGTTGAGTTGAATTGAGTTGAGTTGAGTTGAGTTGAGTTGACTGAGTTGAGTTGACTGAGTTGAGTTGAGTTGAGTTGAGTTGAGTTGACTGAGTTGAGTTGAGTTGAGTTGAGTTGAGTTGAGTTGAGTTGACTGAGTTGAGTTGAGTTGAGTTGAGTTGAGTTGAGTTGAGTTGAGTTGAGTTGAGTTGAGTTGAGTTGACTGAGTTGAGTTGACTGAGTTGAGTTGAGTTGAGTTGAGCTGAGTTGAGTTGAGTTGAGTTGAGTTTAGTTGAGTTGAGTTGAGTTGAGTTGACTGAGTTGAGTTGACTGAGTTGAGTTGAGTTGAGTTGAGTTGAGTTGAGTTGAGTTGACTGAGTTGAGTTGACTGAGTTGAGTTAAGTTGAGTTGAGTTGAGTTGAGTTGAGTTGAGTTGAGTTGACTGAGTTGAGTTGAGTTGAGTTGAGTTGAGTTGAGTTGAGTTGAGTTGAGTTGAGTTGAGTTGAGTTGAGTTGAGTTGAGTTGAGTTGAGTTGACTGAGTTGAGTTGACTGAGTTGAGTTGACTGAGTTGAGGTGAGTTGAGTTGAGTTGAGTTGAGTTGAGTTGAGTTGAGTTGAGTTGAGTTGAGTTGACTGAGTTGAGTTGACTGAGTTGAGTTGACTGTGTTGAGGTGAGTTGAGTTGAGTTGAGTTGAGTTGAGTTGAGTTGAGTTGAGTTGACTGAGTTGAGTTGACTGAGTTGAGTTGAGTTGAGTTGAGTTGAGTTGAGTTGAGTTGAGTTGAGTTGACTGAGTTGAGTTGACTGAGTTGACTTGAGTTGAGTTGAGTTGAGTTGAGTTGTGTTGAGTTGAGTTGACTGAGTTGAGTTGAGTTGAGTTGAGTTGCCGTCTATCTTGCCGTCTATCTTGCCGTCTATCTTGCCGTCTATCTTGCCGTCTATCTTGCCGTCTATCTTGCCGTCTATCTTGCCGTCTATCTTGCCGTCTATCTTGCCGTCTATCTTGCCGTCTTTCTTGCCGTCTATCTTGCCGTCTATCTTGCCGTCTATCTTGCCGTCTATCTTGCCGTCTATCTTGCCGTGCCGTCTATCTTGCCGTCTATCTTGCCGTCTATCTTGCCGTCTATCTTGCCGTCTTTCTTGCCGTCTATCTTGCCGTCTATCTTGCCGTCTATCTTGCCGTCTATCTTGCCGTCTATCTTGGCGTCTATCTTGCCGTCTATCTTGCCGTCTATCTTGCCGTCTATCTTGCCGTCTATCTTGCCGTCTATCTTGCCGTCTATCTTGCCGTCTATCTTGCCGTCTATCTTGCCGTCTATCTTGCCGTCTATCTTGCCGTGCCGTCTATCTTGCCGTCTATCTTGCCGTGCCGTCTATCTTGCCGTCTATCTTGCCGTCTATCTTGCCGTCTATCTTGCCGTCTATCTTGCCGTCTATCTTGCCGTCTATCTTGCCGTCTATCTTGCCGTCTATCTTGCCGTCTATCTTGCCGTCTATCTTGCCGTGCCGTCTATCTTGCCGTCTATCTTGCCGTGCCGTCTATCTTGCCGTCTATCTTGCCGTCTATCTTGCCGTCTATCGTGCCGTCTATCGTGCCGTCTATCTTGCCGTGCCGTCTATCTTGCCGTCTATCTTGCCGTCTATCTTGCCGTCTATCTTGCCGTCTATCTTGCCGTCTATCTTGCCGTGCCGTCTATCTTGCCGTCTATCTTGCCGTGCCGTCTATCTTGCCGTCTATCTTGCCGTCTATCTTGCCGTCTATCTTGCCGTCTATCTTGCCGTCTATCTTGCCGTCTATCTTGCCGTCTATCTTGCCGTCTATCTTGCCGTCTATCTTGCCGTCTATCTTGCCGTGCCGTCTATCTTGCCGTCTATCTTGCCGTGCCGTCTATCTTGCCGTCTATCTTGCCGTCTATCTTGCCGTCTATCGTGCCGTCTATCGTGCCGTCTATCTTGCCGTCTATCTTGCCGTCTATCTTGCCGTCTATCTTGCCGTCTATCTTGCCGTCTATCTTGCCGTCTATCTTGCCGTCTATCTTGCCGTCTATCTTGCCGTCTATCTTGCCGTCAATCTTGCCGTCTATCTTGCCGTCTATCTTGCCGTCTATCTTGCCGTCTATCTTGCCGTCTATCTTGCCGTCTATCTTGCCGTCTATCTTGCCGTCTATCTTGCCGTCTATCTTGCCGTCTATCTTGCCGTCTATCTTGCCGTCTATCTTGCCGTCTATCTTGCCGTCTATCTTGCCGTCTATCTTGCCGTCTATCTTGCCGTCTATCTTGCCGTCAATCTTGCCGTCTATCTTGCCGTCTATCTTGCCGTCTATCTTGCCGTCTATCTTGCCGTCTATCTTGCCGTCTATCTTGCCGTCTATCTTGCCGTCTATCTTGACGTCTATCTTGCCGTGCCGTCTATCTAGCCGTCTATCTTGCCGTCTATCTTGCCGTCTATCTTGCCGAGTTGAGTTGAGTTGAGTTGAGTTGAGTTGAGTTGAGTTGAGTTGAGTTGACTGAGTTGAGTTGACTGAGTTGAGTTGAGTTGAGTTGAGTTGAGTTGAGTTGAGTTGACTGAGTTGAGTTGACTGAGTTGAGTTGAGTTGAGTTGAGTTGAGTTGACTGAGTTGAGTTGACTGAGTTGAGTTGAGTTGAGTTGAGTTGAGTTGACTGAGTTGAGTTGACTGTGTTGAGTTGAGTTGAGTTGAGTTGAGTTGAGTTGACTGAGTTGAGTTGACTGAGTTGAGTTGAGTTGAGTTGAGTTGAGTTGAGCTGAGTTGAGTTGAGTTGAGTTGAGTTGAGTTGAGTTGAGTTGAGTTGACTGAGTTGAGTTGACTGAGTTGAGTTGAGTTGAGTTGAGTTGAGTTGACTGAGTTGAGTTGACTGAGTTGAGTTGAGTTGAGTTGAGTTGAGTTGAGTTGAGTTGAGTGAGTTGAGTTGACTGAGTTGAGTTGAGTTGAGTTGAGTTGAGTTGAGTTGAGTTGAGTTGACTGAGTTGAGTTGAGTTGAGTTGAGTTGAGTTGCCGTCTATCTTGCCGTCTATCTTGCCGTCTATCTTGCCGTCTATCTTGCCGTGCCGTCTATCTTGCCGTGCCGTATATCTTGCCGTCTATCTTGCCGTCTATCTTGTCGTCTATCTTGCCGTCTATCTTGCCGTCTATCTTGCCGTGCCGTCTATTATGCCGTCTATCTTGCCGTCTATCTTGCCGTCTATCATGCCGTCTATCTTGCCGTCTATCTTGCCGTCTATCTTGCCGTCTATCTTGCCGTCTATCTTGCCGTCTATCTTGCCGTCTATCTTGCCGTCTATCTTGCCGTCTATCTTGCCGTCTATCTTGCCGTCTATCTTGCCGTCTATCTTGCCGTCTATCTTGCCGTGCCGTCTATCTTGCCGTCTATCTTGCCGTCTATCTTGCCGTCTATCTTGCCGTCTATCTTGCCGTCTATCTTGCCGTCTATCTTGCCGTCTATCTTGCCGTCTAACTTGCCGTCTATCTTGCCGTCTATCTTGCCGTCTATCTTGCCGTCTATCTTGCCGTCTATCTTGCCGTCTATCTTGCCGTGCCGTCTATCTTGCCGTCTATCTTGCCGTCTATCTTGCCGTCTATCTTGCCGTCTATCTTGCCGTCTATTTTGCCGTGCCGTCTATCTTGCCGTCTATCTTGCCGTCTATCTTGCCGTCTATCTTGCCGTCTATCTTGCCGTCTATCTTGCCGTCTATCTTGCCGTCTATCTTGCCGTCTATCTTGCCGTCTATCTTGCCGTCTATCTTGCCGTCTATCTTGCCGTCTATCTTGCCGTGCCGTCTATCTTGCCGTCTATCTTGCCGTGCCGTCTATCTTGCCGTCTATCTTGCCGTCTATCTTGCCGTCTATCTTGCCGTGTCGTCTATCTTGCCGTCTATCTTGCCGTCTATCTTGCCGTCTATCTTGCCGTCTATCTTGCCGTCTATCTTGCCGTCTATCTTGCCGTCTATCTTGCCGTCTATCTTGCCGTCTATCTTGCCGTCTATCTTGCCGTCTATCTTGCCGTCTATCTTGCCGTCTATCTTGCCGTCTATCTTGCCGTGCCGTCTATCTTGCCGTCTATCTTGCCGTCTATCTTGCCGTCTATCGTGCCGTCTATCGTGCCGTCTATCTTGCCGTGCCGTCTATCTTGCCGTCTATCTTGCCGTCTATCTTGCCGTCTATCTTGCCGTCTATCTTGCCGTCTATCTTGCCGTCTATCTTGCCGTCTATCTTGCCGTCTATCTTGCCGTCTATCTTGCCGTCTATCTTGCCGTCTATCTTGCCGTCTATCTTGCCGTCTATCTTGCCGTCTATCTTGCCGTCTATCTTGCCGTCTATCTTGCCGTCTATCTTGCCGTCTATCTTGCCGTCTATCTTGCCGTGCCGTCTATCTAGCCGTCTATCTTGCCGTCTATCTTGCCGTCTATCTTGCCGAGTTGAGTTGAGTTGAGTTGAGTTGAGTTGAGTTGAGTTGAGTTGAGTTGACTGAGTTGAGTTGACTGAGTTGAGTTGAGTTGAGTTGAGTTGAGTTGAGTTGACTGAGTTGAGTTGACTGAGTTGAGTTGACTGAGTTGAGTTGAGTTGAGTTGAGTTGAGTTGAGTTGACTGAGTTGAGTTGACTGAGTTGAGTTGAGTTGAGTTGAGTTGAGTTGAGTTGAGTTGATTTGAGTTGAGTTGATTTGAGTTGAGTTGACTGAGTTGAGTTGACTGAGTTGAGTTGAGTTGAGTTGAGCTGAGTTGAGTTGAGTTGAGTTGAGTTGAGTTGAGTTGAGTTGAGTTGACTGAGTTGAGTTGACTGAGTTGAGTTGAGTTGAGTTGAGTTGAGTTGAGTTGAGTTGAGTTGAGTTGAGTTGACTGAGTTGAGTTGACTGAGTTGAGTTGAGTTGAGTTGAGTTGAGTTGAGTTGAGTTGAGTGAGTTGAGTTGACTGAGTTGAGTTGAGTTGAGTTGAGTTGAGTTGAGTTGACTGAGTTGAGTTGAGTTGAGTTGAGTTGAGTTGCCGTCTATCTTGCCGTCTATCTTGCCGTCTATCTTGCCGTCTATCTTGCCGTCTATCTTGCCGTGCCGTCTATCTTGCCGTCTATCTTGGCGTCTATCTTGCCGTCTATCTTGCCGTCTATCTTGCCGTCTATCTTGCCGTCTATCTTGCCGTCTATCTTGCCGTCTATCTTGCCGTCTATCTTGCCGTCTATCTTGCCGTCTATCTTGCCGTCTATCTTGCCGTGCCGTCTATCTTGCCGTCTATCTTGCCGTCTATCTTGCCGTGCCGTCTATCTTGCCGTCTATCTTGCCGTGCCGTCTATCTTGCCGTCTATCTTGCCGTCTATCTTGCCGGCTATCTTGCCGTCTATCTTGCCGTCTATCTTGCCGTCTATCTTGCCGTCTATCTTGCCGTCTATCTTGCCGTCTATCTTGCCGAGTTGAGTTGAGTTGAGTTGAGTTGAGTTGAGTTGAGTTGAGTTGAGTTGACTGAGTTGAGTTGACTGAGTTGAGTTGAGTTGAGTTGAGTTGAGTTGAGTTGAGTTGAGTTGAGTTGACTGAGTTGAGTTGACTGAGTTGAGTTGAGTTGAGTTGAGTTGAGTTGAGTTGAGTTGACTGAGTTGAGTTGACTGAGTTGAGTTGAGTTGAGTTGAGTTGAGTTGAGTTGACTGAGTTGAGTTGACTGAGTTGAGTTGAGTTGAGTTGAGTTGAGCTGAGTTGAGTTGAGTTGAGTTGAGTTGAGTTGAGTTGACTGAGTTGAGTTGACTGAGTTGAGTTGAGTTGAGTTGAGTTGAGTTGAGTTGAGTTGAGTTGACTGAGTTGAGTTGACTGAGTTGAGTTGAGTTGAGTTGAGTTGAGTTGAGTTGAGTTGAGTTGACTGAGTTGAGTTGAGTTGAGTTGAGTTGAGTTGACTGAGTTGAGTTGACTGAGTTGAGTTGAGTTGAGTTGAGTTGAGTTGAGTTGAGTTGACTGAGTTGAGTTGACTGAGTTGAGTTGAGTTGAGTTGAGTTGAGTTGAGTTGAGTTGAGTTGTGTTGAGTTGACTGAGTTGAGTTGACTGAGTTGAGTTGAGTTGAGTTGAGTTGAGTTGAGTTGAGTTGAGTTGAGTTGAGTTGAGTTGAGTTGAGTTGAGTTGAGTTGACTGAGTTGAGTTGACTGAGTTGAGTTGAGTTGAGTTGAGTTGAGTTGAGTTGACTGAGTTGAGTTGAGTTGACTGAGTTGAGTTGACTGAGTTGAGTTGAGTTGAGTTGAGCTGAGTTGAGTTGAGTTGAGTTGAGTTGAGTTGAGTTGAGTTGACTGAGTTGAGTTGACTGAGTTGAGTTGAGTTGAGTTGAGTTGAGTTGAGTTGAGTTGAGTTGAGTTGAGTTGAGTTGACTGAGTTGAGTTGACTGAGTTGAGTTGAGTTGAGTTGAGTTGAGTTGAGTTGAGTTGACTGAGTTGAGTTGACTGAGTTGAGTTGAGTTGAGTTGAGTTGAGTTGAGTTGAGTTGAGTTGACTGAGTTGAGTTGACTGAGTTGAGTTGAGTTGAGTTGAGTTGAGTTGAGTTGAGTTGAGTTGAGTTGAGTTGAGTTGAGTTGACTGAGTTGAGTTGACTGAGTTGAGTTGAGTTGAGTTGAGTTGAGTTGAGTTGAGTGAGTTGAGTTGACTGAGTTGAGTTGAGTTGAGTTGAGTTGAGTTGAGTTGAGTTGACTGAGTTGAGTTGAGTTGAGTTGAGTTGAGTTGCCGTCTATCTTGCCGTCTATCTTGCCGTCTATCTTGCCGTCTATCTTGCCGTCTATCTTGCCGTGCCGTCTATCTTGCCGTCTATCTTGGCGTCTATCTTGCCGTCTATCTTGCCGTCTATCTTGCCGTCTATCTTGCCGTCTATCTTGCCGTCTATCTTGCCGTCTATCTTGCCGTCTATCTTGCCGTCTATCTTGCCGTCTATCTTGCCGTCTATCTTGCCGTGCCGTCTATCTTGCCGTCTATCTTGCCGTCTATCTTGCCGTGCCGTCTATCTTGCCGTCTATCTTGCCGTGCCGTCTATCTTGCCGTCTATCTTGCCGTCTATCTTGCCGGCTATCTTGCCGTCTATCTTGCCGTCTATCTTGCCGTCTATCTTGCCGTCTATCTTGCCGTCTATCTTGCCGTCTATCTTGCCGAGTTGAGTTGAGTTGAGTTGAGTTGAGTTGAGTTGAGTTGAGTTGAGTTGACTGAGTTGAGTTGACTGAGTTGAGTTGAGTTGAGTTGAGTTGAGTTGAGTTGAGTTGAGTTGACTGAGTTGAGTTGACTGAGTTGAGTTGAGTTGAGTTGAGTTGAGTTGAGTTGAGTTGACTGAGTTGAGTTGACTGAGTTGAGTTGAGTTGAGTTGAGTTGAGTTGAGTTGAGTTGACTGAGTTGAGTTGACTGAGTTGAGTTGAGTTGAGTTGAGTTGAGCTGAGTTGAGTTGAGTTGAGTTGAGTTGAGTTGAGTTGAGTTGACTGAGTTGAGTTGACTGAGTTGAGTTGAGTTGAGTTGAGTTGAGTTAAGTTGAGTTGAGTTGAGTTGACTGAGTTGAGTTGACTGAGTTGAGTTGAGTTGAGTTGAGTTGAGTTGAGTTGAGTTGACTGAGTTGAGTTGAGTTGAGTTGAGTTGAGTTGACTGAGTTGAGTTGACTGAGTTGAGTTGAGTTGAGTTGAGTTGAGTTGAGTTGAGTTGACTGAGTTGAGTTGACTGAGTTGAGTTGAGTTGAGTTGAGTTGAGTTGAGTTGAGTTGAGTTGTGTTGAGTTGACTGAGTTGAGTTGACTGAGTTGAGTTGAGTTGAGTTGAGTTGAGTTGAGTTGAGTTGAGTTGAGTTGAGTTGAGTTGAGTTGAGTTGAGTTGACTGAGTTGAGTTGACTGAGTTGAGTTGAGTTGAGTTGAGTTGAGTTGAGTTGACTGAGTTGAGTTGAGTTGACTGAGTTGAGTTGACTGAGTTGAGTTGAGTTGAGTTGAGCTGAGTTGAGTTGAGTTGAGTTGAGTTGAGTTGAGTTGAGTTGACTGAGTTGAGTTGACTGAGTTGAGTTGAGTTGAGTTGAGTTGAGTTGAGTTGAGTTGAGTTGAGTTGACTGAGTTGAGTTGACTGAGTTGAGTTGAGTTGAGTTGAGTTGAGTTGAGTTGAGTTGACTGAGTTGAGTTGACTGAGTTGAGTTGAGTTGAGTTGAGTTGAGTTGAGTTGAGTTGAGTTGACTGAGTTGAGTTGACTGAGTTGAGTTGAGTTGAGTTGAGTTGAGTTGAGTTGAGTTGAGTTGAGTTGAGTTGAGTTGAGTTGACTGAGTTGAGTTGACTGAGTTGAGTTGAGTTGAGTTGAGCTGAGTTGAGTTGAGTTGAGTTGAGTTGAGTTGAGTTGAGTTGAGTTGAGTTGACTGAGTTGAGTTGACTGAGTTGAGTTGAGTTGAGTTGAGTTGAGTTGAGTTGAGTTGACTGAGTTGAGTTGACTGAGTTGAGTTGAGTTGAGTTGAGTTGAGTTGAGTTGAGTTGAGTGAGTTGAGTTGACTGAGTTGAGTTGAGTTGAGTTGAGTTGAGTTGAGTTGAGTTGACTGAGTTGAGTTGAGTTGAGTTGAGTTGAGTTGCCGTCTATCTTGCCGTCTATCTTGCCGTCTATCTTGCCGTCTATCTTGCCGTCTATCTTGCCGTGCCGTCTATCTTGCCGTCTATCTTGGCGTCTATCTTGCCGTCTATCTTGCCGTCTATCTTGCCGTCTATCTTGCCGTCTATCTTGCCGTCTATCTTGCCGTCTATCTTGCCGTCTATCTTGCCGTCTATCTTGCCGTCTATCTTGCCGTCTATCTTGCCGTCTATCTTGCCGTGCCGTCTATCTTGCCGTCTATCTTGCCGTCTATCTTGCCGTGCCGTCTATCTTGCCGTCTATCTTGCCGTCTATCTTGCCGTGCCGTCTATCTTGCCGTCTATATTGCCGTCTATCTTGCCGGCTATCTTGCCGTCTATCTTGCCGTCTATCTTGCCGTCTATCTTGCCGTCTATCTTGCCGTCTATCTTGCCGTCTATCTTGCCGAGTTGAGTTGAGTTGAGTTGAGTTGAGTTGAGTTGAGTTGAGTTGAGTTGACTGAGTTGAGTTGACTGAGTTGGGTTGAGTTGAGTTGAGTTGAGTTGAGTTGAGTTGAGTTGACTGAGTTGAGTTGACTGAGCTGAGTTGAGTTGAGTTGAGTTGAGTTGAGTTGAGTTGAGTTGACTGAGTTGAGTTGACTGAGTTGAGTTGAGTTGAGTTGAGTTGAGTTGACTGAGTTGAGTTGACTGAGTTGAGTTGAGTTGAGTTGAGTTGAGTTGAGTTGAGTTGAGTTGACTGAGTTGAGTTGACTGAGTTGAGTTGAGTTGAGTTGAGTTGAGTTGAGTTGAGTTGAGTTGAGTTGACTGAGTTGAGTTGACTGAGTTGAGTTGAGTTGAGTTGAGTTGAGTTGAGTTGACTGAGTTGAGTTGAGTTGAGTTGAGTTGAGTTGAGTTGACTGAGTTGAGTTGACTGAGTTGAGTTGAGTTGAGTTGAGTTGAGTTGAGTTGACTGAGTTGACTGAGTTGAGTTGAGTTGAGTTGAGTTGAGTTGAGTTGAGTTGAGTTGAGTTGAGTTGAGTTGAGTTGAGTTGAGTTGAGTTGACTGAGTTGAGTTGACTGAGTTGAGTTGAGTTGAGTTGAGCTGAGTTGAGTTGAGTTGAGTTGAGTTGAGTTGAGTTGAGTTGACTGAGTTGAGTTGACTGAGTTGAGTTGAGTTGAGTTGAGTTGAGTTGAGTTGAGTTGAGTTGAGTTGAGTTGACTGAGTTGAGTTGACTGAGTTGAGTTGAGTTGAGTTGAGTTGAGTTGAGTTGAGTTGAGTTGAGTGAGTTGAGTTGACTGAGTTGAGTTGAGTTGAGTTGAGTTGAGTTGAGTTGAGTTGACTGAGTTGAGTTGAGTTGAGTTGAGTTGAGTTGCCGTCTATCTTGCCGTCTATCTTGCCGTCTATCTTGCCGTCTATCTTGCCGTCTATCTTGCCGTGCCGTCTATCTTGCCGTCTATCTTGGCGTCTATCTTGCCGTCTATCTTGCCGTCTATCTTGCCGTCTATCTTGCCGTCTATCTTGCCGTCTATCTTGCCGTCTATCTTGCCGTCTATCTTGCCGTCTATCTTGCCGTCTATCTTGCCGTCTATCTTGCCGTCTATCTTGCCGTGCCGTCTATCTTGCCGTCTATCTTGCCGTCTATCTTGCCGTGCCGTCCATCTTGCCGTCTATCTTGCCGTCTATCTTGCCGTGCCGTCTATCTTGCCGTCTATATTGCCGTCTATCTTGCCGGCTATCTTGCCGTCTATCTTGCCGTCTATCTTGCCGTCTATCTTGCCGTCTATCTTGCCGTCTATCTTGCCGTCTATCTTGCCGAGTTGAGTTGAGTTGAGTTGAGTTGAGTTGAGTTGAGTTGAGTTGAGTTGACTGAGTTGAGTTGACTGAGTTGAGTTGAGTTGAGTTGAGTTGAGTTGAGTTGGGTTGAGTTGACTGAGTTGAGTTGACTGAGTTGAGTTGAGTTGAGTTGAGTTGAGTTGAGTTGAGTTGAGTTGACTGAGTTGAGTTGACTGAGTTGAGTTGAGTTGAGTTGAGTTGAGTTGACTGAGTTGAGTTGACTGAGTTGAGTTGAGTTGAGTTGAGTTGAGCTGAGTTGAGTTGAGTTGAGTTGAGTTGAGTTGAGTTGAGTTGAGTTGAGTTGAGTTGACTGAGTTGAGTTGACTGAGTTGAGTTGAGTTGAGTTGAGTTGAGTTGAGTTGAGTTGAGTTGACTGAGTTGAGTTGACTGAGTTGAGTTGAGTTGAGTTGAGTTGAGTTGAGTTGAGTTGACTGAGTTGAGTTGAGTTGAGTTGAGTTGAGTTGAGTTGAGTTGACTGAGTTGAGTTGACTGAGTTGAGTTGAGTTGAGTTGAGTTGAGTTGAGTTGAGTTGACTGAGTTGAGTTGACTGAGTTGAGTTGAGTTGAGTTGAGTTGAGTTGAGTTGAGTTGAGTTGAGTTGTGTTGAGTTGACTGAGTTGAGTTGACTGAGTTGAGTTGAGTTGAGTTGAGTTGAGTTGAGTTGAGTTGAGTTGAGTTGAGTTGAGTTGAGTTGAGTTGACTGAGTTGAGTTGAGTTGAGTTGAGTTGAGTTGAGTTGAGTTGACTGAGTTGAGTTGACTGAGTTGAGTTGAGTTGAGTTGAGTTGAGTTGAGTTGAGTTGAGTTGACTGAGTTGAGTTGACTGAGTTGAGTTGAGTTGAGTTGAGCTGAGTTGAGTTGAGTTGAGTTGAATTGAGTTGAGTTGAGTTGACTGAGTTGAGTTGACTGAGTTGAGTTGAGTTGAGTTGAGTTGAGTTGAGTTGAGTTGAGTTGAGTTGACTGAGTTGAGTTGACTGAGTTGAGTTGAGTTGAGTTGAGTTGAGTTGAGTTGAGTTGAGTTGAGTGAGTTGAGTTGACTGAGTTGAGTTGAGTTGAGTTGAGTTGAGTTGAGTTGAGTTGACTGAGTTGAGTTGAGTTGAGTTGAGTTGAGTTGAGTTGCCGTCTATCTTGCCGTCTATCTTGCCGTCTATCTTGCCGTCTATCTTGCCGTCTATCTTGCCGTGCCGTCTATCTTGCCGTCTATCTTGGCGTCTATCTTGCCGTCTATCTTGCCGTCTATCTTGCCGTCTATCTTGCCGTCTATCTTGCCGTCTATCTTGCCGTCTATCTTGCCGTCTATCTTGCCGTCTATCTTGCCGTCTATCTTGCCGTCTATCTTGCCGTCTATCTTGCCGTGCCGTCTATCTTGCCGTCTATCTTGCCGTCTATCTTGCCGTGCCGTCTATCTTGCCGTCTATCTTGCCGTCTATCTTGCCGTGCCGTCTATCTTGCCGTCTATATTGCCGTCTATCTTGCCGGCTATCTTGCCGTCTATCTTGCCGTCTATCTTGCCGTCTATCTTGCCGTCTATCTTGCCGTCTATCTTGCCGTCTATCTTGCCGAGTTGAGTTGAGTTGAGTTGAGTTGAGTTGAGTTGAGTTGAGTTGAGTTGAGTTGACTGAGTTGAGTTGACTGAGTTGAGTTGAGTTGAGTTGAGTTGAGTTGAGTTGAGTTGACTGAGTTGAGTTGACTGAGTTGAGTTGAGTTGAGTTGAGTTGAGTTGAGTTGAGTTGACTGAGTTGAGTTGACTGAGTTGAGTTGAGTTGAGTTGAGTTGAGTTGAGTTGACTGAGTTGAGTTGACTGAGTTGAGTTGAGTTGAGTTGAGTTGAGTTGACTGAGTTGAGTTGACTGAGTTGAGTTGAGTTGAGTTGAGTTGAGTTGAGTTGAGTTGACTGAGTTGAGTTGACTGAGTTGAGTTGAGTTGAGTTGAGTTGAGTTGAGTTGAGTTGAGTTGACTGAGTTGAGTTGACTGAGTTGAGTTGACTGAGTTGAGTTGAGTTGAGTTGAGTTGAGTTGAGTTGAGTTGACTGAGTTGAGTTGACTGAGTTGAGTTGAGTTGAGTTGAGTTGACTAAGTTGAGTTGACTGAGTTGAGTTGAGTTGAGTTGAGTTGAGTTGAGTTGAGTTGACTGAGTTGAGTTGACTGAGTTGAGTTGACTGAGTTGAGTTGAGTTGAGTTGAGTTGAGTTGAGTTGAGTTGACTGAGTTGAGTTGACTGAGTTGAGTTGAGTTGAGTTGACTGAGTTGAGTTGAGCTGAGTTGAGTTGAGTTGAGTTGAGTTGAGTTGAGTTGAGTTGAGTTGACTGAGTTGAGTTGACTGAGTTGAGTTGAGTTGAGTCGAGTTGAGTTGAGTTGAGTTGAGTTGACTGAGTTGAGTTGAATGAGTGGAGTTGAGTTGAGTTGAGTTGAGTTTAGTTGAGTTGAGTTTAGTTGAGTTGAGTTTAGTTGAGTTGAGTTGAGTTGAGTTGAGTTGAGTTGAGTTGAGTTGAGTTGAGTTGAGTTGAGTTGAGTTGACTGAGTTGAGTTGACTGAGTTGAGTTGACTGAGTTGAGTTGAGTTGAGTTGAGTTGAGTTGACTAAGTTGAGTTGACTGAGTTGAGTTGAGTTGAGTTGAGTTGAGTTGAGTTGAGTTGAGTTGACTGAGTTGAGTTGACTGAGTTGAGTTGACTGAGTTGAGTTGAGTTGAGTTGAGTTGAGTTGAGTTGAGTTGACTGAGTTGAGTTGACTGAGTTGAGTTGAGTTGAGTTGACTGAGTTGAGTTGAGCTGAGTTGAGTTGAGTTGAGTTGAGTTGAGTTGAGTTGAGTTGAGTTGAGTTGACTGAGTTGAGTTGACTGAGTTGAGTTGAGTTGAGTTGAGTTGAGTTGAGTTGAGTTGACTGAGTTGAGTTGAATGAGTGGAGTTGAGTTGAGTTGAGTTGAGTTTAGTTGAGTTGAGTTTAGTTGAGTTGAGTTTAGTTGAGTTGAGTTGAGTTGAGTTGAGTTGAGTTGACTGAGTTGAGTTGACTGAGTTGAGTTGAGTTGAGTTGAGTTGAGTTGAGCTGAGTTGAGTTGAGTTAAATTGAGTTGAGTTGAGCTGAGTTGAGTTGAGTTGAGTTGAGTTGAGGTGACTGAGTTGAGTTGACTGAGTTGAGTTGAGTTGAGTTGAGTTGAGTTGAGTTGAGTTGAGTTGAGTTGACTGAGTTGAGTTGAGTTGAGTTGAGTGGAGTTGAGTTGAGTTGAGTTGACTGAGTTGAGTTGACTGAGTTGAGTTGAGTTGAGTTGAGTTGAGTTGAGTTGAGTTGAGTTGAGTTGACTGAGTTGAGTTGACTGAGTTGAGTTGAGTTGAGTTGAGTTGAGTTGAGTTGAGTTGAGTTGAGTTGAGTTGAGTTGAGTTGAGTTGTGTTGAGTTGACTGAGTTGAGTTGACTGAGTTGAGTTGAGTTGAGTTGAGTTGAGTTGAGTTGAGTTGAGTTGAGTTGAGTTGAGTTGAGTTGAGTTGAGTTGACTGAGTTGAGTTGACTGAGTTGAGTTGAGTTGAGTTGAGTTGAGTTGACTGAGTTGAGTTGAGTTGACTGAGTTGAGTTGACTGAGTTGAGTTGAGTTGAGTTGAGTTGAGCTGAGTTGAGTTGAGTTGAGTTGAGTTGAGTTGAGTTGAGTTGAGTTGACTGAGTTGAGTTGAGTTGAGTTGAGTTGAGTTGAGTTGAGTTGAGTTTAGTTGACTGAGTTGAGTTGACTGAGTTGAATTGAGTTGAGTTGAGTTGAGTTGAGTTGAGTTGAGTTGAGTTGAGTTGAGTTGAGTTGAGTTGAGCTGAGTTGAGTTGAGTTGAGTTGAGTTGAGTTGAGTTGAGTTGAGTTGGCTGAGTTGAGTTGACTGAGTTGAGGTGAGTTGAGTTGAGTTGAGTTGAGTTGAGTTGAGTTGAGTTGACCGAGTTGAGTTGACTGAGTTGAGTTGAGTTGAGTTGAGTTGAGTTGAGTTGAGTTGAGTTGAGTTGACTGAGTTGAGTTGACTGAGTTGAGTTGAGTTGAGTTGAGTTGAGTTGAGTTGAGTTGAGTTGAGTTGACTGAGTTGAGTTGAGTTGAGTTGAGTTGAGTTGAGTTGAGTTGACTGAGTTGACTGAGTTGAGTTGAGTTGAGTTGAGTTGAGTTGAGTTGAGTTGACTGAGTTGAGTTGACTGAGTTGAGTTGAGTTGAGTTGAGCTGAGTTGAGTTGAGTTGAGTTGAGTTGAGTTGAGTTGATTTGAGTTGAGTTGAGTTGAGTTGAGTTGAGTTGACTGAGTTGAGTTGACTGAGTTGAGTTGAGTTGAGTTGAGTTGAGTTGAGTTGAGTTGACTGAGTTGAGTTGACTGAGTTGAGTTGATTGAGTTGAGTTGAGTTGAGTTGAGTTGAGTTGAGTTGACTGAGTTGAGTTGACTGAGTTGAGTTGAGTTGAGTTGACTGAGTTGAGTTGAGCTGAGTTGAGTTGAGTTGAGTTGAGTTGAGTTGAGTTGAGTTGAGTTGACTGAGTTGAGTTGACTGAGTTGAGTTGAGTTGAGTTGAGTTGAGTTGAGTTGAGTTGACTTAGTTGAGTTGAATGAGTGGAGTTGAGTTGAGTTGAGTTGAGTTTAGTTGAGTTGAGTTTAGTTGAGTTGAGTTTAGTTGAGTTGAGTTGAGTTGAGTTGAGTTGAGTTGACTGAGTTGAGTTGACTGAGTTGAGTTGAGTTAAATTGAGTTGAGTTGAGCTGAGTTGAGTTGAGTTGAGTTGAGTTGAGTTGACTGAGTTGAGTTGACTGAGTTGAGTTGAGTTGAGTTGAGTTGACTGAGTTGAGTTGAGTTGAGTTGAGTGGAGTTGAGTTGAGCTGAGTTGAGTTGAGTTGAGTTGAGTTGACTGAGTTGAGTTGACTGAGTTGAGTTGAGTTGAGTTGAGTTGAGTTGAGTTGATTTGACTGAGTTGAGTTGACTGAGTTGAGTTGAGTTGAGTTGAGCTGAGTTGAGTTGAGTTGAGTTGAGTTGAGTTGAGTTGAGTTGAGTTGAGTTGAGTTGACTGAGTTGAATTGACTGAGTTGAGTTGAGTTGAGTTGAGTTGAGTTGAGTTGAGTTGAGTTGAGTTTAGTTGACTGAGTTGAGTTGACTGAGTTGAGTTGAGTTGAGTTGAGTTGAGTTGAGTTGAGTTGAGTTGAGTTGAGTTGACTAAGTTGAGTTGAGTTGAGTTGAGTTGAGTTGAGTTGAGTTGAGTTGAGTTGAGTTGACTGAGTTGAGTTGACTGAGTTGAGGTGAGTTGAGTTGAGTTGAGTTGAGTTGAGTTGAGTTGAGTTGACCGAGTTGAGTTGACTGAGTTGAGTTGAGTTGAGTTGAGTTGAGTTGAATTGAGTTGAGTTGAGTTGAGTTGAGTTGACTGAGTTGAGTTGACTGAGTTGAGTTGAGTTGAGTTGAGTTGAGTTGACTGAGTTGAGTTGAGTTGAGTTGAGTTGAGTTGAGTTGAGTTGACTGAGTTGAGTTGAGTTGAGTTGAGTTGAGTTGAGTTGAGTTGAGTTGAGTTGAGTTGAGTTGAGTTGAGTTGAGTTGACTGAGTTGAGTTGACTGAGTTGAGTTGAGTTGAGTTGAGCTGAGTTGAGTTGAGTTGAGTTGAGTTTAGTTGAGTTGAGTTGAGTTGAGTTGACTGAGTTGAGTTGACTGAGTTGAGTTGAGTTGAGTTGAGTTGAGTTGAGTTGAGTTGAGTTGACTGAGTTGAGTTGACTGATTTGAGTTAAGTTGAGTTGAGTTGAGTTGAGTTGAGTTGAGTTGAGTTGACTGAGTTGAGTTGAGTTGAGTTGAGTTGAGTTGAGTTGAGTTGAGTTGAGTTGAGTTGAGTTGAGTTGAGTTGAGTTGAGTTGAGTTGAGTTGACTGAGTTGAGTTGACTGAGTTGAGTTGACTGAGTTGAGGTGAGTTGAGTTGAGTTGAGTTGAGTTGAGTTGAGTTGAGTTGAGTTGAGTTGAGTTGAGTTGACTGAGTTGAGTTGACTGAGTTGAGTTGACTGTGTTGAGGTGAGTTGAGTTGAGTTGAGTTGAGTTGAGTTGAGTTGAGTTGAGTTGACTGAGTTGAGTTGACTGAGTTGAGTTGAGTTGAGTTGAGTTGAGTTGAGTTGAGTTGAGTTGACTGAGTTGAGTTGACTGAGTTGACTTGAGTTGAGTTGAGTTGAGTTGAGTTGTGTTGAGTTGAGTTGACTGAGTTGAGTTGAGTTGAGTTGAGTTGCCGTCTATCTTGCCGTCTATCTTGCCGTCTATCTTGCCGTCTATCTTGCCGTCTATCTTGCCGTCTATCTTGCCGTCTATCTTGCCGTCTATCTTGCCGTCTATCTTGCCGTCTATCTTGCCGTCTATCTTGCCGTCTTTCTTGCCGTCTATCTTGCCGTCTATCTTGCCGTCTATCTTGCCGTCTATCTTGCCGTCTATCTTGCCGTGCCGTCTATCTTGCCGTCTATCTTGCCGTCTATCTTGCCGTCTATCTTGCCGTCTTTCTTGCCGTCTATCTTGCCGTCTATCTTGCCGTCTATCTTGCCGTCTATCTTGCCGTCTATCTTGGCGTCTATCTTGCCGTCTATCTTGCCGTCTATCTTGCCGTCTATCTTGCCGTCTATCTTGCCGTCTATCTTGCCGTCTATCTTGCCGTCTATCTTGCCGTCTATCTTGCCGTCTATCTTGCCGTCTATCTTGCCGTCTATCTTGCCGTGCCGTCTATCTTGCCGTCTATCTTGCCGTGCCGTCTATCTTGCCGTCTATCTTGCCGTCTATCTTGCCGTCTATCTTGCCGTCTATCTTGCCGTCTATCTTGCCGTCTATCTTGCCGTCTATCTTGCCGTCTATCTTGCCGTCTATCTTGCCGTCTATCTTGCCGTCTATCTTGCCGTGCCGTCTATCTTGCCGTCTATCTTGCCGTGCCGTCTATCTTGCCGTCTATCTTGCCGTCTATCTTGCCGTCTATCGTGCCGTCTATCGTGCCGTCTATCTTGCCGTGCCGTCTATCTTGCCGTCTATCTTGCCGTCTATCTTGCCGTCTATCTTGCCGTCTATCTTGCCGTCTATCTTGCCGTCTATCTTGCCGTCTATCTTGCCGTCTATCTTGCCGTGCCGTCTATCTTGCCGTCTATCTTGCCGTGCCGTCTATCTTGCCGTCTATCTTGCCGTCTATCTTGCCGTCTATCTTGCCGTCTATCTTGCCGTCTATCTTGCCGTCTATCTTGCCGTCTATCTTGCCGTCTATCTTGCCGTCTATCTTGCCGTCTATCTTGCCGTGCCGTCTATCTTGCCGTCTATCTTGCCGTGCCGTCTATCTTGCCGTCTATCTTGCCGTCTATCTTGCCGTCTATCGTGCCGTCTATCGTGCCGTCTATCTTGCCGTCTATCTTGCCGTCTATCTTGCCGTCTATCTTGCCGTCTATCTTGCCGTCTATCTTGCCGTCTATCTTGCCGTCTATCTTGCCGTCAATCTTGCCGTCTATCTTGCCGTCTATCTTGCCGTCTATCTTGCCGTCTATCTTGCCGTCTATCTTGCCGTCTATCTTGCCGTCTATCTTGCCGTCTATCTTGCCGTCTATCTTGCCGTCTATCTTGCCGTCTATCTTGCCGTCTATCTTGCCGTCTATCTTGCCGTCTATCTTGCCGTCTATCTTGCCGTCTATCTTGCCGTCTATCTTGCCGTCTATCTTGCCGTCTATCTTGCCGTCAATCTTGCCGTCTATCTTGCCGTCTATCTTGCCGTCTATCTTGCCGTCTATCTTGCCGTCTATCTTGCCGTCTATCTTGCCGTCTATCTTGCCGTCTATCTTGACGTCTATCTTGCCGTGCCGTCTATCTAGCCGTCTATCTTGCCGTCTATCTTGCCGTCTATCTTGCCGAGTTGAGTTGAGTTGAGTTGAGTTGAGTTGAGTTGAGTTGAGTTGAGTTGACTGAGTTGAGTTGACTGAGTTGAGTTGAGTTGAGTTGAGTTGAGTTGAGTTGAGTTGACTGAGTTGAGTTGACTGAGTTGAGTTGAGTTGAGTTGAGTTGAGTTGACTGAGTTGAGTTGACTGAGTTGAGTTGAGTTGAGTTGAGTTGAGTTGAGTTGACTGAGTTGAGTTGACTGAGTTGAGTTGAGTTGAGTTGAGTTGAGTTGAGTTGACTGAGTTGAGTTGACTGAGTTGAGTTGAGTTGAGTTGAGTTGAGTTGAGTTGAGCTGAGTTGAGTTGAGTTGAGTTGAGTTGAGTTGAGTTGAGTTGAGTTGACTGAGTTGAGTTGACTGAGTTGAGTTGAGTTGAGTTGAGTTGAGTTGACTGAGTTGAGTTGACTGAGTTGAGTTGAGTTGAGTTGAGTTGAGTTGAGTTGAGTTGAGTGAGTTGAGTTGACTGAGTTGAGTTGAGTTGAGTTGAGTTGAGTTGAGTTGAGTTGAGTTGAGTTGACTGAGTTGAGTTGAGTTGAGTTGAGTTGCCGTCTATCTTGCCGTCTATCTTGCCGTCTATCTTGCCGTCTATCTTGCCGTGCCGTCTATCTTGCCGTGCCGTATATCTTGCCGTCTATCTTGCCGTCTATCTTGTCGTCTATCTTGCCGTCTATCTTGCCGTCTATCTTGCCGTGCCGTCTATTATGCCGTCTATCTTGCCGTCTATCTTGCCGTCTATCATGCCGTCTATCTTGCCGTCTATCTTGCCGTCTATCTTGCCGTCTATCTTGCCGTCTATCTTGCCGTCTATCTTGCCGTCTATCTTGCCGTCTATCTTGCCGTCTATCTTGCCGTCTATCTTGCCGTCTATCTTGCCGTCTATCTTGCCGTGCCGTCTATCTTGCCGTCTATCTTGCCGTCTATCTTGCCGTCTATCTTGCCGTCTATCTTGCCGTCTATCTTGCCGTCTATCTTGCCGTCTATCTTGCCGTCTAACTTGCCGTCTATCTTGCCGTCTATCTTGCCGTCTATCTTGCCGTCTATCTTGCCGTCTATCTTGCCGTCTATCTTGCCGTGCCGTCTATCTTGCCGTCTATCTTGCCGTCTATCTTGCCGTCTATCTTGCCGTCTATCTTGCCGTCTATTTTGCCGTGCCGTCTATCTTGCCGTCTATCTTGCCGTCTATCTTGCCGTCTATCTTGCCGTCTATCTTGCCGTCTATCTTGCCGTCTATCTTGCCGTCTATCTTGCCGTCTATCTTGCCGTCTATCTTGCCGTCTATCTTGCCGTCTATCTTGCCGTCTATCTTGCCGTGCCGTCTATCTTGCCGTCTATCTTGCCGTGCCGTCTATCTTGCCGTCTATCTTGCCGTCTATCTTGCCGTGTCGTCTATCTTGCCGTCTATCTTGCCGTTTATCTTGCCGTCTATCTTGCCGTCTATCTTGCCGTCTATCTTGCCGTCTATCTTGCCGTCTATCTTGCCGTCTATCTTGCCGTCTATCTTGCCGTCTATCTTGCCGTCTATCTTGCCGTCTATCTTGCCGTCTATCTTGCCGTCTATCTTGCCGTGCCGTCTATCTTGCCGTCTATCTTGCCGTCTATCTTGCCGTCTATCGTGCCGTCTATCGTGCCGTCTATCTTGCCGTGCCGTCTATCTTGCCGTCTATCTTGCCGTCTATCTTGCCGTCTATCTTGCCGTCTATCTTGCCGTCTATCTTGCCGTCTATCTTGCCGTCTATCTTGCCGTCTATCTTGCCGTCTATCTTGCCGTCTATCTTGCCGTCTATCTTGCCGTCTATCTTGCCGTCTATCTTGCCGTCTATCTTGCCGTCTATCTTGCCGTCTATCTTGCCGTCTATCTTGCCGTCTATCTTGCCGTCTATCTTGCCGTGCCGTCTATCTAGCCGTCTATCTTGCCGTCTATCTTGCCGTCTATCTTGCCGAGTTGAGTTGAGTTGAGTTGAGTTGAGTTGAGTTGAGTTGAGTTGAGTTGACTGAGTTGAGTTGACTGAGTTGAGTTGAGTTGAGTTGAGTTGAGTTGAGTTGACTGAGTTGAGTTGACTGAGTTGAGTTCACTGAGTTGAGTTGAGTTGAGTTGAGTTGAGTTGAGTTGAGTTGACTGAGTTGAGTTGACTGAGTTGAGTTGAGTTGAGTTGAGTTGAGTTGAGTTGAGTTGAGTTGAGTTGAGTTGAGTTGAGTTGAGTTGACTGAGTTGAGTTGACTGAGTTGAGTTGAGTTGAGTTGAGCTGAGTTGAGTTGAGTTGAGTTGAGTTGAGTTGAGTTGAGTTGACTGAGTTGAGTTGACTGAGTTGAGTTGAGTTGAGTTGAGTTGAGTTGAGTTGAGTTGAGTTGAGTTGAGTTGACTGAGTTGAGTTGACTGAGTTGAGTTGAGTTGAGTTGAGTTGAGTTGAGTTGAGTTGAGTGAGTTGAGTTGACTGAGTTGAGTTGAGTTGAGTTGAGTTGAGTTGAGTTGAGTTGACTGAGTTGAGTTGAGTTGAGTTGAGTTGAGTTGCCGTCTATCTTGCCGTCTATCTTGCCGTCTATCTTGCCGTCTATCTTGCCGTCTATCTTGCCGTGCCGTCTATCTTGCCGTCTATCTTGGCGTCTATCTTGCCGTCTATCTTGCCGTCTATCTTGCCGTCTATCTTGCCGTCTATCTTGCCGTCTATCTTGCCGTCTATCTTGCCGTCTATCTTGCCGTCTATCTTGCCGTCTATCTTGCCGTCTATCTTGCCGTGCCGTCTATCTTGCCGTCTATCTTGCCGTCTATCTTGCCGTGCCGTCTATCTTGCCGTCTATCTTGCCGTCTATCTTGCCGTGCCGTCTATCTTGCCGTCTATCTTGCCGTCTATCTTGCCGGCTATCTTGCCGTCTATCTTGCCGTCTATCTTGCCGTCTATCTTGCCGTCTATCTTGCCGTCTATCTTGCCGTCTATCTTGCCGAGTTGAGTTGAGTTGAGTTGAGTTGAGTTGAGTTGAGTTGAGTTGAGTTGACTGAGTTGAGTTGACTGAGTTGAGTTGAGTTGAGTTGAGTTGAGTTGAGTTGAGTTGAGTTGACTGAGTTGAGTTGACTGAGTTGAGTTGAGTTGAGTTGAGTTGAGTTGAGTTGAGTTGACTGAGTTGAGTTGACTGAGTTGAGTTGAGTTGAGTTGAGTTGAGTTGAGTTGAGTTGACTGAGTTGAGTTGACTGAGTTGAGTTGAGTTGAGTTGAGTTGAGCTGAGTTGAGTTGAGTTGAGTTGAGTTGAGTTGAGTTGAGTTGACTGAGTTGAGTTGACTGAGTTGAGTTGAGTTGAGTTGAGTTGAGTTGAGTTGAGTTGAGTTGACTGAGTTGAGTTGACTGAGTTGAGTTGAGTTGAGTTGAGTTGAGTTGAGTTGAGTTGACTGAGTTGAGTTGAGTTGAGTTGAGTTGAGTTGACTGAGTTGAGTTGACTGAGTTGAGTTGAGTTGAGTTGAGTTGAGTTGAGTTGAGTTGAGTTGACTGAGTTGAGTTGACTGAGTTGAGTTGAGTTGAGTTGAGTTGAGTTGAGTTGAGTTGAGTTGAGTTGAGTTGAGTTGAGTTGTGTTGAGTTGACTGAGTTGAGTTGACTGAGTTGAGTTGAGTTGAGTTGAGTTGAGTTGAGTTGAGTTGAGTTGAGTTGAGTTGAGTTGAGTTGAGTTGAGTTGAGTTGACTGAGTTGAGTTGACTGAGTTGAGTTGAGTTGAGTTGAGTTGAGTTGAGTTGACTGAGTTGAGTTGAGTTGACTGAGTTGAGTTGACTGAGTTGAGTTGAGTTGAGTTGAGCTGAGCTGAGTTGAGTTGAGTTGAGTTGAGTTGAGTTGAGTTGACTGAGTTGAGTTGACTGAGTTGAGTTGAGTTGAGTTGAGTTGAGTTGAGTTGAGTTGAGTTGAGTTGAGTTGACTGAGTTGAGTTGACTGAGTTGAGTTGAGTTGAGTTGAGTTGAGTTGAGTTGACTGAGTTGAGTTGACTGAGTTGAGTTGAGTTGAGTTGAGTTGAGTTGAGTTGAGTTGAGTTGACTGAGTTGAGTTGACTGAGTTGAGTTGAGTTGAGTTGAGTTGAGTTGAGTTGAGTTGAGTTGAGTTGAGTTGAGTTGACTGAGTTGAGTTGACTGAGTTGAGTTGAGTTGAGTTGAGCTGAGTTGAGTTGAGTTGAGTTGAGTTGAGTTGAGTTGAGTTGAGTTGAGTTGACTGAGTTGAGTTGACTGAGTTGGGTTGAGTGGAGTTGAGTTGAGTTGAGTTGAGTTGAGTTGAGTTGACTGAGTTGAGTTGACTGAGTTGAGTTGAGTTGAGTTGAGTTGAGTTGAGTTGAGTTGAGTGAGTTGAGTTGACTGAGTTGAGTTGAGTTGAGTTGAGTTGAGTTGAGTTGAGTTGACTGAGTTGAGTTGAGTTGAGTTGAGTTGAGTTGCCGTCTATCTTGCCGTCTATCTTGCCGTCTATCTTGCCGTGCCGTCTATCTTGCCGTCTATCTTGGCGTCTATCTTGCCGTCTATCTTGCCGTCTATCTTGCCGTCTATCTTGCCGTCTATCTTGCCGTCTATCTTGCCGTCTATCTTGCCGTCTATCTTGCCGTCTATCTTGCCGTCTATCTTGCCGTCTATCTTGCCGTCTATCTTGCCGTGCCGTCTATCTTGCCGTCTATCTTGCCGTCTATCTTGCCGTGCCGTCTATCTTGCCGTCTATCTTGCCGTCTATCTTGCCGTGCCGTCTATCTTGCCGTCCATATTGCCGTCTATCTTGCCGGCTATCTTGCCGTCTATCTTGCCGTCTATCTTGCCGTCTATCTTGCCGTCTATCTTGCCGTCTATCTTGCCGTCTATCTTGCCGAGTTGAGTTGAGTTGAGTTGAGTTGAGTTGAGTTGAGTTGAGTTGACTGAGTTGAGTTGACTGAGTTGGGTTGAGTTGAGTTGAGTTGAGTTGAGTTGAGTTGAGTTGACTGAGTTGAGTTGACTGAGTTGAGTTGAGTTGAGTTGAGTTGAGTTGAGTTGAGTTGAGTTGACTGAGTTGAGTTGACTGAGTTGAGTTGAGTTGAGTTGAGTTGAGTTGACTGAGTTGAGTTGACTGAGTTGAGTTGAGTTGAGTTGAGTTGAGCTGAGTTGAGTTGAGTTGAGTTGAGTTGAGTTGAGTTGAGTTGAGTTGAGTTGACTGAGTTGAGTTGACTGAGTTGAGTTGAGTTGAGTTGAGTTGAGTTGAGTTGAGTTGAGTTGACTGAGTTGAGTTGACTGAGTTGAGTTGAGTTGAGTTGAGTTGAGTTGAGTTGAGTTGACTGAGTTGAGTTGAGTTGAGTTGAGTTGAGTTGACTGAGTTGAGTTGACTGAGTTGAGTTGAGTTGAGTTGAGTTGAGTTGAGTTGAGTTGAGTTGACTGAGTTGACTGAGTTGAGTTGAGTTGAGTTGAGTTGAGTTGAGTTGAGTTGAGTTGAGTTGAGTTGAGTTGAGTTGAGTTGAGTTGAGTTGAGTTGACTGAGTTGAGTTGACTGAGTTGAGTTGAGTTGAGTTGAGCTGAGTTGAGTTGAGTTGAGTTGAGTTGAGTTGAGTTGAGTTGACTGAGTTGAGTTGACTGAGTTGAGTTGAGTTGAGTTGAGTTGAGTTGAGTTGAGTTGAGTTGAGTTGACTGAGTTGAGTTGACTGAGTTGAGTTGAGTTGAGTTGAGTTGAGTTGAGTTGAGTTGAGTTGAGTGAGTTGAGTTGACTGAGTTGAGTTGAGTTGAGTTGAGTTGAGTTGAGTTGAGTTGACTGAGTTGAGTTGAGTTGAGTTGAGTTGAGTTGCCGTCTATCTTGCCGTCTATCTTGCCGTCTATCTTGCCGTCTATCTTGCCGTCTATCTTGCCGTGCCGTCTATCTTGCCGTCTATCTTGGCGTCTATCTTGCCGTCTATCTTGCCGTCTATCTTGCCGTCTATCTTGCCGTCTATCTTGCCGTCTATCTTGCCGTCTATCTTGCCGTCTATCTTGCCGTTTATCTTGCCGTCTATCTTGCCGTCTATCTTGCCGTCTATCTTGCCGTGCCGTCTATCTTGCCGTCTATCTTGCCGTCTATCTTGCCGTGCCGTCCATCTTGCCGTCTATCTTGCCGTCTATCTTGCCGTGCCGTCTATCTTGCCGTCTATATTGCCGTCTATCTTGCCGGCTATCTTGCCGTCTATCTTGCCGTCTATCTTGCCGTCTATCTTGCCGTCTATCTTGCCGTCTATCTTGCCGTCTATCTTGCCGAGTTGAGTTGAGTTGAATTGAGTTGAGTTGAGTTGAGTTGAGTTGACTGAGTTGAGTTGACTGAGTTGAGTTGAGTTGAGTTGAGTTGAGTTGAGTTGAGTTGGGTTGAGTTGACTGAGTTGAGTTGACTGAGTTGAGTTGAGTTGAGTTGAGTTGAGTTGAGTTGAGTTGAGTTGACTGAGTTGAGTTGACTGAGTTGAGTTGAGTTGAGTTGAGTTGAGTTGACTGAGTTGAGTTGACTGAGTTGAGTTGAGTTGAGTTGAGTTGAGCTGAGTTGAGTTGAGTTGAGTTGAGTTGAGTTGAGTTGAGTTGAGTTGAGTTGACTGAGTTGAGTTGACTGAGTTGAGTTGAGTTGAGTTGAGTTGAGTTGAGTTGAGTTGAGTTGAGTTGACTGAGTTGAGTTGACTGAGTTGAGTTGAGTTGAGTTGAGTTGAGTTGAGTTGAGTTGAGTTGAGTTGACTGAGTTGAGTTGACTGAGTTGAGTTGAGTTGAGTTGAGTTGAGTTGAGTTGAGTTGAGTTGAGTTGAGTTGTGTTGAGTTGACTGAGTTGAGTTGACTGAGTTGAGTTGAGTTGAGTTGAGTTGAGTTGAGTTGAGTTGAGTTGAGTTGAGTTGAGTTGAGTTGACTGAGTTGAGTTGAGTTGAGTTGAGTTGAGTTGAGTTGAGTTGACTGAGTTGAGTTGACTGAGTTGAGTTGAGTTGAGTTGAGTTGAGTTGAGTTGAGTTGAGTTGAGTTGAGTTGACTGAGTTGAGTTGACTGAGTTGAGTTGAGTTGAGTTGAGCTGAGTTGAGTTGAGTTGAGTTGAGTTGAGTTGAGTTGAGTTGACTGAGTTGAGTTGACTGAGTTGAGTTGAGTTGAGTTGAGTTGAGTTGAGTTGAGTTGAGTTGAGTTGAGTTGAGTTGACTGAGTTGAGTTGACTGAGTTGAGTTGAGTTGAGTTGAGTTGAGTTGAGTTGAGTTGAGTTGAGTGAGTTGAGTTGACTGAGTTGAGTTGAGTTGAGTTGAGTTGAGTTGAGTTGAGTTGACTGAGTTGAGTTGAGTTGAGTTGAGTTGAGTTGCCGTCTATCTTGCCGTCTATCTTGCCGTCTATCTTGCCGTCTATCTTGCCGTCTATCTTGCCGTGCCGTCTATCTTGCCGTCTATCTTGGCGTCTATCTTGCCGTCTATCTTGCCGTCTATCTTGCCGTCTATCTTGCCGTCTATCTTGCCGTCTATCTTGCCGTCTATCTTGCCGTCTATCTTGCCGTCTATCTTGCCGTCTATCTTGCCGTCTATCTTGCCGTCTATCTTGCCGTGCCGTCTATCTTGCCGTCTATCTTGCCGTCTATCTTGCCGTGCCGTCTATCTTGCCGTCTATCTTGCCGTCTATCTTGCCGTGCCGTCTATCTTGCCGTCTATATTGCCGTCTATCTTGCCGGCTATCTTGCCGTCTATCTTGCCGTCTATCTTGCCGTCTATCTTGCCGTCTATCTTGCCGTCTATCTTGCCGTCTATCTTGCCGAGTTGAGTTGAGTTGAGTTGAGTTGAGTTGAGTTGAGTTGACTGAGTTGAGTTGACTGAGTTGAGTTGAGTTGAGTTGAGTTGAGTTGAGTTGAGTTGAGTTGACTGAGTTGAGTTGACTGAGTTGAGTTGAGTTGAGTTGAGTTGAGTTGAGTTGAGTTGAGTTGACTGAGTTGAGTTGACTGAGTTGAGTGGAGTTGAGTTGAGTTGAGTTGACTGAGTTGAGTTGACTGAGTTGAGTTGAGTTGAGTTGAGTTGAGCTGAGTTGAGTTGAGTTGAGTTGAGTTGAGTTGAGTTGAGTTGAGTTGACTGAGTTGAGTTGACTGAGTTGAGTTGAGTTGAGTGTAGTTGAGTTGAGTTGACTGAGTTGAGTTGACTGAGTTGAGTTGAGTTGAGTTGAGTTGAGTTGAGTTGAGTTGACTGAGTTGAGTTGAGTTGAGTTGAGTTGAGTTGAGTTGACTGAGTTGAGTTGACTGAGTTGAGTTGAGTTGAGTTGAGTTGAGTTGAGTTGAGTTGACTGAGTTGAGTTGACTGAGTTGAGTTGAGTTGAGTTGAGTTGAGTTGAGTTGAGTTGAGTTGAGTTGAGTTGAGTTGAGTTGAGTTGAGTTGAGTTGAGTTGAGTTGAGTTGACTGAGTTGAGTTGACTGAGTTGAGTTGAGTTGAGTTGAGTTGAGTTGAGTTGACTGAGTTGAGTTGAATTGAGTTGAGTTGAGTTGAGTTGAGTTGAGTTGAGTTGAGTTGAGTTGAGTTGACTGAGTTGAGTTGACGAGTTGAGTTGAGTTGAGTTGAGTTGAGTTGAGTTGAGTTGACTGAGTTGAGTTGACTGAGTTGAGTTGAGTTGAGTTGAGCTGAGTTGAGTTGAGTTGAGATGAGTTGAGTTGAGTCGAGTTGAGTTGAGTTGAGTTGAGTTGAGTTGACTGAGTTGAGTTGACTGAGTTGAGTTGAGTTGAGTTGAGTTGAGTTGAGTTGACTGAGTTGAGTTGACTGAGTTGAGTTGAGTTGAGTTGAGTTGAGTTGAGTTGAGTTGAGTTGACTGAGTTGAGTTGAGTTGAGTTGAGTTGAGTTGAGTTGAGTTGAGTTGAGTTGAGTTGAGTTGACTGAGTTGAGTTGACTGAGTTGAGGTGAGTTGAGTTGAGTTGAGTTGAGTTGAGTTGAGCTGAGTTGAGTTGAGTTGAGTTGACTGAGTTGAGTTGACTGAGTTGAGTTGAGTTGAGTTGAGTTGAGTTGAGTTGAGTTGACTGAGTTGAGTTGACTGAGTTGAGTTGAGTTGAGTTGAGTTGAGTTGAGTTGAGTTGAGTTGACTGAGTTGAGTTGACTGAGTTGAGTTGAGTTGAGTTGAGTTGAGTTGAGTTGATTTGAGTTGAGTTGAGTTGAGTTGAGTTGAGTTGAGTTGACTAAGTTGAGTTGACTGAGCTGAGTTGAGTTGAGTTGAGTTGAGTTGAGTTGAGTTGAGTTGACTGAGTTGAGTTGACTGAGTTGAGTTGACTGAGTTGAGTTGAGTTGAGTTGAGTTGAGTTGACTGAGTTGAGTTGACTGAGTTGAGTTGAGTTGAGTTGACTGAGTTGAGTTGAGCTGAGTTGAGTTGAGTTGAGTTGAGTTGAGTTGAGTTGAGTTGAGTTGACTGAGTTGAGTTGACTGAGTTGAGTTGAGTTGAGTTGAGTTGAGTTGAGTTGAGTTGAGTTGACTGAGTTGAGTTGAATGAGTGGAGTTGAGTTGAGTTGAGTTGAGTTTAGTTGAGTTGAGTTTAGTTGAGTTGAGTTTAGTTGAGTTGAGTTGAGTTGAGTTGAGTTGAGTTGACTGAGTTGAGTTGACTGAGTTGAGTTGAGTTGAGTTGAGTTGAGTTGAGCTGAGTTGAGTTGAGTTAAATTGAGTTGAGTTGAGCTGAGTTGAGTTGAGTTGAGTTGAGTTGAGGTGACTGAGTTGAGTTGACTGAGTTGAGTTGAGTTGAGTTGAGTTGATTTGAGTTGAGTTGAGTTGAGTTGACTGAGTTGAGTTGAGTTGAGTTGAGTTGAGTGGAGTTGAGTTGAGTTGAGTTGACTGAGTTGAGTTGACTGAGTTGAGTTGAGTTGAGTTGAGTTGAGTTGAGTTGAGTTGAGTTGAGTTGACTGAGTTGAGTTGACTGAGTTGAGTTGAGTTGAGTTGAGTTGAGTTGAGTTGAGTTGAGTTGAGTTGAGTTGAGTTGAGTTGTGTTGAGTTGACTGAGTTGAGTTGACTGAGTTGAGTTGAGTTGAGTTGAGTTGAGTTGAGTTGAGTTGAGTTGAGTTGAGTTGAGTTGAGTTGAGTTGAGTTGACTGAGTTGAGTTGACTGAGTTGAGTTGAGTTGAGTTGAGTTGAGTTGACTGAGTTGAGTTGAGTTGACTGAGTTGAGTTGACTGAGTTGAGTTGAGTTGAGTTGAGCTGAGTTGAGTTGAGTTGAGTTGAGTTGAGTTGAGTTGAGTTGACTGAGTTGAGTTGACTGAGTTGAGTTGAGTTGAGTTGAGTTGAGTTGAGTTGAGTTGAGTTGACTGAGTTGAGTTGACTGAGTTGAGTTGAGTTGAGTTGAGTTGAGTTGAGTTGACTGAGTTGAGTTGACTGAGTTGAGTTGAGTTGAGTTGAGTTGAGTTGAGTTGAGTTGAGTTGACTGAGTTGAGTTGACTGAGTTGAGTTGAGTTGAGTTGAGTTGAGTTGAGTTGAGTTGAGTTGAGTTGAGTTGAGTTGAGTTGACTGAGTTGAGTTGACTGAGTTGAGTTGAGTTGAGTTGAGCTGAGTTGAGTTGAGTTGAGTTGAGTTGAGTTGAGTTGAGTTGAGTTGACTGAGTTGAGTTGACTGAGTTGAGTTGAGTTGAGTTGAGTTGAGTTGAGTTGAGTTGACTGAGTTGAGTTGACTGAGTTGAGTTGAGTTGAGTTGAGTTGAGTTGAGTGAGTTGAGTTGACTGAGTTGAGTTGAGTTGAGTTGAGTTGAGTTGAGTTGAGTTGAGTTGACTGAGTTGAGTTGACTGAGTTGAGTTGAGTTGAGTTGAGTTGAGTTGACTGAGTTGAGTTGACTGAGTTGAGTTGAGTTGAGTTGAGTTGAGCTGAGTTGAGTTGAGTTGAGTTGAGTTGAGTTGAGTTGAGTTGAGTTGAGTTGACTGAGTTGAGTTGACTGAGTTGAGTTGAGTTGAGTTGAGTTGAGTTGAGTTGAGTTGAGTTGAGTTGAGTTGACTGAGTTGAGTTGACTGAGTTGAGTTGAGTTGAGTTGAGTTGAGTTGAGTTGAGTTGACTGAGTTGAGTTGAGTTGAGTTGAGTTGAGTTGAG
Organism: Lumbricus terrestris; assembly: GCA_949752735.1. NCBI lineage: Eukaryota > Metazoa > Annelida > Clitellata > Crassiclitellata > Lumbricidae > Lumbricus > Lumbricus terrestris. Next base: position 43,729,823 of record OX457051.1, read on the forward strand.
TTGACTGAGTTGAGTTGACTGAGTTGAGTTGAGTTGAGTTGAGTTGAGTTGAGTTGAGTTGAGTTGACTGAGTTGACTGAGTTGAGTTGAGTTGAGTTGAGTTGAGTTGAGTTGAGTTGAGTTGAGTTGAGTTGAGTTGAGTTGAGTTGAGTTGACTGAGTTGAGTTGACTGAGTTGAGTTGAGTTGAGTTGAGCTGAGTTGAGTTGAGTTGAGTTGAGTTGAGTTGAGTTGAGTTGACTGAGTTGAGTTGACTGAGTTGAGTTGAGTTGAGTTGAGTTGAGTTGAGTTGAGTTGAGTTGAGTTGACTGAGTTGAGTTGACTGAGTTGAGTTGAGTTGAGTTGAGTTGAGTTGAGTTGAGTTGAGTTGAGTGAGTTGAGTTGACTGAGTTGAGTTGAGTTGAGTTGAGTTGAGTTGAGTTGAGTTGACTGAGTTGAGTTGAGTTGAGTTGAGTTGAGTTGCCGTCTATCTTGCCGTCTATCTTGCCGTCTATCTTGCCGTCTATCTTGCCGTCTATCTTGCCGTGCCGTCTATCTTGCCGTCTATCTTGGCGTCTATCTTGCCGTCTATCTTGCCGTCTATCTTGCCGTCTATCTTGCCGTCTATCTTGCCGTCTATCTTGCCGTCTATCTTGCCGTCTATCTTGCCGTTTATCTTGCCGTCTATCTTGCCGTCTATCTTGCCGTCTATCTTGCCGTGCCGTCTATCTTGCCGTCTATCTTGCCGTCTATCTTGCCGTGCCGTCCATCTTGCCGTCTATCTTGCCGTCTATCTTGCCGTGCCGTCTATCTTGCCGTCTATATTGCCGTCTATCTTGCCGGCTATCTTGCCGTCTATCTTGCCGTCTATCTTGCCGTCTATCTTGCCGTCTATCTTGCCGTCTATCTTGCCGTCTATCTTGCCGAGTTGAGTTGAGTTGAGTTGAGTTGAGTTGAGTTGAGTTGAGTTGACTGAGTTGAGTTGACTGAGTTGAGTTGAGTTGAGTTGAGTTGAGTTGAGTTGAGTTGGGTTGAGTTGACTGAGTTGAGTTGACTGAGTTGAGTTGAGTTGAGTTGAGTTGAGTTGAGTTGAGTTGACTGAGTTGAGTTGACTGAGTTGAGTTGAGTTGAGTTGAGTTGAGTTGAGTTGACTGAGTTGAGTTGACTGAGTTGAGTTGAGTTGAGTTGAGTTGAGCTGAGTTGAGTTGAGTTGAGTTGAGTTGAGTTGAGTTGAGTTGAGTTGAGTTGACTGAGTTGAGTTGACTGAGTTGAGTTGAGTTGAGTTGAGTTGAGTTGAGTTGAGTTGAGTTGAGTTGACTGAGTTGAGTTGACTGAGTTGAGTTGAGTTGAGTTGAGTTGAGTTGAGTTGAGTTGAGTTGACTGAGTTGAGTTGACTGAGTTGAGTTGAGTTGAGTTGAGTTGAGTTGAGTTGAGTTGAGTTGAGTTGAGTTGTGTTGAGTTGACTGAGTTGAGTTGACTGAGTTGAGTTGAGTTGAGTTGAGTTGAGTTGAGTTGAGTTGAGTTGAGTTGAGTTGAGTTGACTGAGTTGAGTTGAGTTGAGTTGAGTTGAGTTGAGTTGAGTTGACTGAGTTGAGTTGACTGAGTTGAGTTGAGTTGAGTTGAGTTGAGTTGAGTTGAGTTGAGTTGACTGAGTTGAGTTGACTGAGTTGAGTTGAGTTGAGTTGAGCTGAGTTGAGTTGAGTTGAGTTGAGTTGAGTTGAGTTGAGTTGACTGAGTTGAGTTGACTGAGTTGAGTTGAGTTGAGTTGAGTTGAGTTGAGTTGAGTTGAGTTGAGTTGAGTTGACTGAGTTGAGTTGACTGAGTTGAGTTGAGTTGAGTTGAGTTGAGTTGAGTTGAGTTGAGTTGAGTGAGTTGAGTTGACTGAGTTGAGTTGAGTTGAGTTGAGTTGAGTTGAGTTGAGTTGACTGAGTTGAGTTGAGTTGAGTTGAGTTGAGTTGCCGTCTATCTTGCCGTCTATCTTGCCGTCTATCTTGCCGTCTATCTTGCCGTCTATCTTGCCGTGCCGTCTATCTTGCCGTCTATCTTGGCGTCTATCTTGCCGTCTATCTTGCCGTCTATCTTGCCGTCTATCTTGCCGTCTATCTTGCCGTCTATCTTGCCGTCTATCTTGCCGTCTATCTTGCCGTCTATCTTGCCGTCTATCTTGCCGTCTATCTTGCCGTCTATCTTGCCGTGCCGTCTATCTTGCCGTCTATCTTGCCGTCTATCTTGCCGTGCCGTCTATCTTGCCGTCTATCTTGCCGTCTATCTTGCCGTGCCGTCTATCTTGCCGTCTATATTGCCGTCTATCTTGCCGGCTATCTTGCCGGCTATCTTGCCGTCTATCTTGCCGTCTATCTTGCCGTCTATCTTGCCGTCTATCTTGCCGTCTATCTTGCCGAGTTGAGTTGAGTTGAGTTGAGTTGAGTTGAGTTGAGTTGAGTTGAGTTGACTGAGTTGAGTTGACTGAGTTGAGTTGAGTTGAGTTGAGTTGAGTTGAGTTGAGTTGAGTTGAGTTCACTGAGTTGAGTTGACTGAGTTGAGTTGAGTTGAGTTGAGTTGAGTTGAGTTGAGTTGAGTTGACTGAGTTGAGTTGACTGAGTTGAGTGGAGTTGAGTTGAGTTGAGTTGACTGAGTTGAGTTGACTGAGTTGAGTTGAGTTGAGTTGAGTTGAGCTGAGTTGAGTTGAGTTGAGTTGAGTTGAGTTGAGTTGAGTTGAGTTGAGTTGACTGAGTTGAGTTGACTGAGTTGAGTTGAGTTGAGTTGAGTTGAGTTGAGTTGACTGAGTTGAGTTGACTGAGTTGAGTTGAGTTGAGTTGAGTTGAGTTGAGTTGAGTTGACTGAGTTGAGTTGAGTTGAGTTGAGTTGAGTTGAGTTGACTGAGTTGAGTTGACTGAGTTGAGTTGAGTTGAGTTGAGTTGAGTTGAGTTGAGTTGACTGAGTTGAGTTGACTGAGTTGAGTTGAGTTGAGTTGAGTTGAGTTGAGTTGAGTTGAGTTGAGTTGAGTTGAGTTGAGTTGAGTTGAGTTGAGTTGAGTTGAGTTGAGTTGACTGAGTTGAGTTGACTGAGTTGAGTTGAGTTGAGTTGAGTTGAGTTGAGTTGACTGAGTTGAGTTGAATTGAGTTGAGTTGAGTTGAGTTGAGTTGAGTTGAGTTGAGTTGAGTTGAGTTGACTGAGTTGAGTTGACTGAGTTGAGTTGAGTTGAGTTGAGTTGAGTTGAGTTGAGTTGAGTTGACTGAGTTGAGTTGACTGAGTTGAGTTGAGTTGAGTTGAGCTGAGTTGAGTTGAGTTGAGATGAGTTGAGTTGAGTCGAGTTGAGTTGAGTTGAGTTGAGTTGAGTTGACTGAGTTGAGTTGACTGAGTTGAGTTGAGTTGAGTTGAGTTGAGTTGACTGAGTTGAGTTGACTGAGTTGAGTTGAGTTGAGTTGAGTTGAGTTGAGTTGAGTTGAGTTGACTGAGTTGAGTTGAGTTGAGTTGAGTTGAGTTGAGTTGAGTTGAGTTGAGTTGACTGAGTTGAGTTGACTGAGTTGAGGTGAGTTGAGTTGAGTTGAGTTGAGTTGAGCTGAGTTGAGTTGAGTTGAGTTGACTGAGTTGAGTTGACTGAGTTCAGTTGAGTTGAGTTGAGTTGAGTTGAGTTGAGTTGACTGAGTTGAGTTGACTGAGTTGAGTTGAGTTTAGTTGAGTTGAGTTGAGTTGAGTTGAGTTGACTGAGTTGAGTTGACTGAGTTGAGTTGAGTTGAGTTGAGTTGAGTTGAGTTGATTTGAGTTGAGTTGAGTTGAGTTGAGTTGAGTTGAGTTGACTAAGTTGAGTTGACTGAGTTGAGTTGAGTTGAGTTGAGTTGAGTTGAGTTGAGTTGAGTTGACTGAGTTGAGTTGACTGAGTTGAGTTGACTGAGTTGAGTTGAGTTGAGTTGAGTTGAGTTGAGTTGACTGAGTTGAGTTGACTGAGTTGAGTTGAGTTGAGTTGACTGAGTTGAGTTGAGCTGAGTTGAGTTGAGTTGAGTTGAGTTGAGTTGAGTTGAATTGAGTTGACTGAGTTGAGTTGACTGAGTTGAGTTGAGTTGAGTTGAGTTGAGTTGAGTTGAGTTGAGTTGACTGAGTTGAGTTGAATGAGTGGAGTTGAGTTGAGTTGAGTTGAGTTTAGTTGAGTTGAGTTTAGTTGAGTTGAGTTTAGTTGAGTTGAGTTGAGTTGAGTTGAGTTGAGTTGACTGAGTTGAGTTGACTGAGTTGAGTTGAGTTGAGTTGAGTTGAGTTGAGCTGAGTTGAGTTGAGTTAAATTGAGTTGAGTTGAGCTGAGTTGAGTTGAGTTGAGTTGAGTTGAGGTGACTGAGTTGAGTTGACTGAGTTGAGTTGAGTTGAGTTGAGTTGAGTTGAGTTGAGTTGAGTTGAGTTGACTGAGTTGAGTTGAGTTGAGTTGAGTTGAGTGGAGTTGAGTTGAGTTGAGTTGACTGAGTTGAGTTGACTGAGTTGAGTTGAGTTGAGTTGAGTTGAGTTGAGTTGAGTTGAGTTGAGTTGACTGAGTTGAGTTGACTGAGTTGAGTTGAGTTGAGTTGAGTTGAGTTGAGTTGAGTTGAGTTGAGTTGAGTTGAGTTGTGTTGAGTTGACTGAGTTGAGTTGACTGAGTTGAGTTGAGTTGAGTTGAGTTGAGTTGAGTTGAGTTGAGTTGAGTTGAGTTGAGTTGAGTTGAGTTGAGTTGACTGAGTTGAGTTGACTGAGTTGAGTTGAGTTGAGTTGAGTTGAGTTGACTGAGTTGAGTTGAGTTGACTGAGTTGAGTTGACTGAGTTGAGTTGAGTTGAGCTGAGTTGAGTTGAGTTGAGTTGAGTTGAGTTGAGTTGAGTTGACTGAGTTGAGTTGACTGAGTTGAGTTGAGTTGAGTTGAGTTGAGTTGAGTTGAGTTGACTGAGTTGAGTTGACTGAGTTGAGTTGAGTTGAGTTGAGTTGAGTTGAGTTGACTGAGTTGAGTTGACTGAGTTGAGTTGAGTTGAGTTGAGTTGAGTTGAGTTGAGTTGACTGAGTTGAGTTGACTGAGTTGAGTTGAGTTGAGTTGAGTTGAGTTGAGTTGAGTTGAGTTGAGTTGAGTTGACTGAGTTGAGTTGACTGAGTTGAGTTGAGTTGAGTTGAGCTGAGTTGAGTTGAGTTGAGTTGAGTTGAGTTGAGTTGAGTTGACTGAGTTGAGTTGACTGAGTTGAGTTGAGTTGAGTTGAGTTGAGTTGAGTTGAGTTGAGTTGACTGAGTTGAGTTGACTGAGTTGAGTTGAGTTGAGTTGAGTTGAGTTGAGTGAGTTGAGTTGACTGAGTTGAGTTGAGTTGAGTTGAGTTGAGTTGAGTTGACTGAGTTGAGTTGAGTTGAGTTGAGTTGAGTTGCCGTCTATCTTGCCGTCTATCTTGCCGTCTATCTTGCCGTCTATCTTGCCGTCTATCTTGCCGTGCCGTCTATCTTGCCGTCTATCTTGGCGTCTATCTTGCCGTCTATCTTGCCGTCTATCTTGCCGTCTATCTTGCCGTCTATCTTGCCGTCTATCTTGCCGTCTATCTTGCCGTCTACGTCTATCTTGCCGTCTATCTTGCCGTCTATCTTGCCGTCTATCTTGCCGTCTATCTTGCCGTCTATCTTGCCGTCTATCTTGCCGTGCCGTCTATCTTGCCGTCTATCTTGCCGTCTATCTTGCCGTGCCGTCTATCTTGCCGTCTATCTTGCCGTCTATCTTGCCGTGCCGTCTATCTTGCCGTCTATCTTGCCGTCTATCTTGCCGTGCCGTCTATTATGCCGTCTATCTTGCCGTCTATCTTGCCGTCTATCTTGCCGTCTATCTTGCCGTCTATCTTGCCGTCTATCTTGCCGTGCCGTCTATCTTGCCGTCTATCTTGCCGTCTATCTTGCCGTGCCGTCTATCTTGCCGCCTATCTTGCCGTCTATCTTGCCGTGCCGTCTATCTTGCCGTCTATATTGCCGTCTATCTTGCCGGCTATCTTGCCGTCTATCTTGCCGTCTATCTTGCCGTCTATCTTGCCGTCTATCTTGCCGTCTATCTTGCCGTCTATCTTGCCGAGTTGAGTTGAGTTGAGTTGAGTTGAGTTGAGTTGAGTTGAGTTGACTGAGTTGAGTTGACTGAGTTGAGTTGAGCTGAGTTGAGTTGAGTTGAGTTGAGTTGAGTTGACTGAGTTGAGTTGACTGAGTTGAGTTGAGTTGAGTTGAGTTGAGCTGAGTTGAGTTGAGTTGAGTTGAGTTGAGTTGAGTTGAGTTGAGTTGAGTTGAGTTGACTGAGTTGAGTTGACTGAGTTCAGTTGAGTTGAGTTGAGTTGAGTTGAGTTGAGTTGAGTTGACTGAGTTGAGTTGACTGAGTTGAGTTGAGTTGAGTTGAGTTGAGTTGAGTTGAGTTGAGTTGAGTTGACTGAGTTGAGTTGACTGAGTTGAGTTGAGTTGAGTTGAGTTGAGTTGAGTTGAGTTGAGTTGAGTTGAGTTGTGTTGAGTTGACTGAGTTGAGTTGACTGAGTTGAGTTGAGTTGAGTTGAGTTGAGTTGAGTTGAGTTGAGTTGAGTTGAGTTGAGTTGAGTTGAGTTGACTGAGTTGAGTTGAGTTGAGTTGAGTTGAGTTGAGTTGAGTTGACTGAGTTGAGTTGACTGAGTTGAGTTGAGTTGAGTTGAGTTGAGTTGAGTTGAGTTGAGTTGAGTTGACTGAGTTGAGTTGACTGAGTTGAGTTGAGTTGAGTTGAGCTGAGTTGAGTTGAGTTGAGTTGAGTTGAGTTGAGTTGAGTTGACTGAGTTGAGTTGACTGAGTTGAGTTGAGTTGAGTTGAGTTGAGTTGAGTTGAGTTGAGTTGAGTTGAGTTGACTGAGTTGAGTTGACTGAGTTGAGTTGAGTTGAGTTGAGTTGAGTTGAGTTGAGTTGAGTGAGTTGAGTTGACTGAGTTGAGTTGAGTTGAGTTGAGTTGAGTTGAGTTGAGTTGACTGAGTTGAGTTGAGTTGAGTTGAGTTGAGTTGCCGTCTATCTTGCCGTCTATCTTGCCGTCTATCTTGCCGTCTATCTTGCCGTCTATCTTGCCGTGCCGTCTATCTTGCCGTCTATCTTGGCGTCTATCTTGCCGTCTATCTTGCCGTCTATCTTGCCGTCTATCTTGCCGTCTATCTTGCCGTCTATCTTGCCGTCTATCTTGCCGTCTATCTTGCCGTCTATCTTGCCGTCTATCTTGCCGTCTATCTTGCCGTCTATCTTGCCGTGCCGTCTATCTTGCCGTCTATCTTGCCGTCTATCTTGCCGTGCCGTCTATCTTGCCGTCTATCTTGCCGTCTATCTTGCCGTGCCGTCTATCTTGCCGTCTATATTGCCGTCTATCTTGCCGGCTATCTTGCCGTCTATCTTGCCGTCTATCTTGCCGTCTATCTTGCCGTCTATCTTGCCGTCTATCTTGCCGTCTATCTTGCCGAGTTGAGTTGAGTTGAGTTGAGTTGAGTTGAGTTGAGTTGAGTTGAGTTGACTGAGTTGAGTTGACTGAGTTGAGTTGAGTTGAGTTGAGTTGAGTTGAGTTGAGTTGACTGAGTTGAGTTGACTGAGTTGAGTTGAGTTGAGTTGAGTTGAGTTGAGTTGAGTTGATGAGTTGAGTTGAGTTGACTGAGTTGAGTTGACTGAGTTGAGTTGAGTTGAGTTGAGTTGAGCTGAGTTGAGTTGAGTTGAGTTGAGTTGAGTTGAGTTGAGTTGAGTTGACTGAGTTGAGTTGACTGAGTTGAGTTGAGTTGAGTTGAGTTGAGTTGAGTTGACTGAGTTGAGTTGACTGAGTTGAGTTGAGTTGAGTTGAGTTGAGTTGAGTTGAGTTGACTGAGTTGAGTTGACTGAGTTGAGTTGAGTTGAGTTGAGTTGAGTTGAGTTGAGTTGAGTTGAGTTGAGTTGAGTTGAGTTGAGTTGAGTTGAGTTGACTGAGTTGAGTTGACTGAGTTGAGTTGAGTTGAGTTGAGTTGAGTTGAGTTGAGTTGACTGAGTTGAGTTGACTGAGTTGAGTTGAGTTGAGTTGAGCTGAGTTGAGTTGAGTTGAGTTGAGTTGAGTTGAGTTGAGTTGACTGAGTTGAGTTGACTGAGTTGAGTTGAGTTGAGTTGAGTTGAGTTGAGTTGAGTTGAGTTGACTGAGTTGAGTTGACTGAGTTGAGTTGAGTTGAGTTGAGTTGAGTTGAGTTGACTGAGTTGAGTTGACTGAGTTGAGTTGAGTTGAGTTGAGTTGAGTTGAGTTGAGTTGAGTTGACTGAGTTGAGTTGACTGAGTTGAGTTGAGTTGAGTTGAGTTGAGTTGAGTTGAGTTGAGTTGAGTTGAGTTGAGTTGAGTTGACTGAGTTGAGTTGACTGAGTTGAGTTGAGTTGAGTTGAGCTGAGTTGAGTTGAGTTGAGTTGAGTTGAGTTGAGTTGAGTTGACTGAGTTGAGTTGACTGAGTTGAGTTGAGTTGAGTTGAGTTGAGTTGAGTTGAGTTGAGTTGAGTTGACTGAGTTGAGTTGACTGAGTTGAGTTGAGTTGAGTTGAGTTGAGTTGAGTGAGTTGAGTTGACTGAGTTGAGTTGAGTTGAGTTGAGTTGAGTTGAGTTGAGTTGACTGAGTTGAGTTGAGTTGAGTTGAGTTGAGTTGCCGTCTATCTTGCCGTCTATCTTGCCGTCTATCTTGCCGTCTATCTTGCCGTCTATCTTGCCGTGCCGTCTATCTTGCCGTCTATCTTGGCGTCTATTTTGCCGTCTATCTTGCCGTCTATCTTGCCGTCTATCTTGCCGTCTATCTTGCCGTCTATCTTGCCGTCTATCTTGCCGTCTATCTTGCCGTCTATCTTGCCGTCTATCTTGCCGTCTATCTTGCCGTCTATCTTGCCGTCTATCTTGCCGTGCCGTCTATCTTGCCGTCTATCTTGCCGTCTATCTTGCCGTGCCGTCTATCTTGCCGTCTATCTTGCCGTCTATCTTGCCGTGCCCTCTATCTTGCCGTCTATCTTGCCGTCTATCTTGCCGTGCCGTCTATTATGCCGTCTATCTTGCCGTCTATCTTGCCGTCTATCTTGCCGTCTATCTTGCCGTCTATCTTGCCGTCTATCTTGCCGTGCCGTCTATCTTGCCGTCTATCTTGCCGTCTATCTTGCCGTGCCGTCTATCTTGCCGTCTATCTTGCCGTCTATCTTGCCGTGCCGTCTATCTTGCCGTCTATATTGCCGTCTATCTTGCCGGCTATCTTGCCGTCTATCTTGCCGTCTATCTTGCCGTCTATCTTGCCGTCTATCTTGCCGTCTATCTTGCCGTCTATCTTGCCGAGTTGAGTTGAGTTGAGTTGAGTTGAGTTGAGTTGAGTTGAGTTGACTGAGTTGAGTTGACTGAGTTGAGTTGAGTTGAGTTGAGTTGAGTTGAGTTGAGTTGAGTTGACTGAGTTGAGTTGACTGAGTTGAGTTGAGTTGAGTTGAGTTGAGCTGAGTTGAGTTGAGTTGAGTTGAGTTGAGTTGAGTTGAGTTGAGTTGACTGAGTTGAGTTGACTGAGTTGAGTTGAGTTGAGTTGAGTTGAGTTGAGTTGAGTTGAGTTGAGTTGACTGAGTTGAGTTGACTGAGTTGAGTTGAGTTGAGTTGAGTTGAGTTGAGTTGAGTTGAGTTGACTGAGTTGAGTTGACTGAGTTGAGTTGAGTTGAGTTGAGTTGAGTTGAGTTGAGTTGAGTTGAGTTGAGTTGTGTTGAGTTGACTGAGTTGAGTTGACTGAGTTGAGTTGAGTTGAGTTGAGTTGAGTTGAGTTGAGTTGAGTTGAGTTGAGTTGAGTTGAGTTGAGTTGACTGAGTTGAGTTGAGTTGAGTTGAGTTGAGTTGAGTTGAGTTGACTGAGTTGAGTTGACTGAGTTGAGTTGAGTTGAGTTGAGTTGAGTTGAGTTGAGTTGAGTTGAGTTGACTGAGTTGAGTTGACTGAGTTGAGTTGAGTTGAGTTGAGCTGAGTTGAGTTGAGTTGAGTTGAGTTGAGTTGAGTTGAGTTGACTGAGTTGAGTTGACTGAGTTGAGTTGAGTTGAGTTGAGTTGAGTTGAGTTGAGTTGAGTTGAGTTGACTGAGTTGAGTTGACTGAGTTGAGTTGAGTTGAGTTGAGTTGAGTTGAGTTGAGTTGAGTTGAGTTGAGTGAGTTGAGTTGACTGAGTTGAGTTGAGTTGAGTTGAGTTGAGTTGAGTTGAGTTGACTGAGTTGAGTTGAGTTGAGTTGAGTTGAGTTGCCGTCTATCTTGCCGTCTATCTTGCCGTCTATCTTGCCGTCTATCTTGCCGTCTATCTTGCCGTGCCGTCTATCTTGCCGTCTATCTTGGCGTCTATCTTGCCGTCTATCTTGCCGTCTATCTTGCCGTCTATCTTGCCGTCTATCTTGCCGTCTATCTTGCCGTCTATCTTGCCGTCTATCTTGCCGTCTATCTTGCCGTCTATCTTGCCGTCTATCTTGCCGTCTATCTTGCCGTGCCGTCTATCTTGCCGTCTATCTTGCCGTCTATCTTGCCGTGCCGTCTATCTTGCCGTCTATCTTGCCGTCTATCTTGCCGTGCCGTCTATCTTGCCGTCTATATTGCCGTCTATCTTGCCGGCTATCTTGCCGTCTATCTTGCCGTCTATCTTGCCGTCTATCTTGCCGTCTATCTTGCCGTCTATCTTGCCGTCTATCTTGCCGAGTTGAGTTGAGTTGAGTTGAGTTGAGTTGAGTTGAGTTGAGTTGAGTTGACTGAGTTGAGTTGACTGAGTTGAGTTGAGTTGAGTTGAGTTGAGTTGAGTTGAGTTGACTGAGTTGAGTTGACTGAGTTGAGTTGAGTTGAGTTGAGTTGAGTTGAGTTGAGTTGAGTTGACTGAGTTGAGTTGACTGAGTTGAGTTGAGTTGAGTTGAGTTGAGTTGACTGAGTTGAGTTGACTGAGTTGAGTTGAGTTGAGTTGAGTTGAGCTGAGTTGAGTTGAGTTGAGTTGAGTTGAGTTGAGTTGAGTTGAGTTGACTGAGTTGAGTTGACTGAGTTGAGTTGAGTTGAGTTGAGTTGAGTTGAGTTGACTGAGTTGAGTTGACTGAGTTGAGTTGAGTTGAGTTGAGTTGAGTTGAGTTGAGTTGAGTTGACTGAGTTGAGTTGACTGAGTTGAGTTGAGTTGAGTTGAGTTGAGTTGAGTTGAGTTGAGTTGAGTTGAGTTGAGTTGAGTTGAGTTGAGTTGAGTTGAGTTGAGTTGAGTTGACTGAGTTGAGTTGACTGAGTTGAGTTGAGTTGAGTTGAGTTGAGTTGAGTTGAGTTGACTGAGTTGAGTTGAATTGAGTTGAGTTGAGTTGAGTTGAGTTGAGTTGAGTTGAGTTGAGTTGAGTTGACTGAGTTGAGTTGACTGAGTTGAGTTGAGTTGAGTTGAGTTGAGTTGAGTTGAGTTGACTGAGTTGAGTTGACTGAGTTGAGTTGAGTTGAGTTGAGCTGAGTTGAGTTGAGTTGAGATGAGTTGAGTTGAGTCGAGTTGAGTTGAGTTGAGTTGAGTTGAGTTGACTGAGTTGAGTTGACTGAGTTGAGTTGAGTTGAGTTGAGTTGAGTTGAGTTGACTGAGTTGAGTTGACTGAGTTGAGTTGAGTTGAGTTGAGTTGAGTTGAGTTGAGTTGAGTTGACTGAGTTGAGTTGAGTTGAGTTGAGTTGAGTTGAGTTGAGTTGAGTTGACTGAGTTGAGTTGACTGAGTTGAGGTGAGTTGAGTTGAGTTGAGTTGAGTTGAGTTGAGCTGAGTTGAGTTGAGTTGAGTTGACTGAGTTGAGTTGACTGAGTTCAGTTGAGTTGAGTTGAGTTGAGTTGAGTTGAGTTGACTGAGTTGAGTTGACTGAGTTGAGTTGAGTTGAGTTGAGTTGAGTTGAGTTGAGTTGAGTTGACTGAGTTGAGTTGACTGAGTTGAGTTGAGTTGAGTTGAGTTGAGTTGAGTTGATTTGAGTTGAGTTGAGTTGAGTTGAGTTGAGTTGAGTTGACTAAGTTGAGTTGACTGAGTTGAGTTGAGTTGAGTTGAGTTGAGTTGAGTTGAGTTGAGTTGACTGAGTTGAGTTGACTGAGTTGAGTTGACTGAGTTGAGTTGAGTTGAGTTGAGTTGAGTTGAGTTGAGTTGACTGAGTTGAGTTGACTGAGTTGAGTTGAGTTGAGTTGACTGAGTTGAGTTGAGCTGAGTTGAGTTGAGTTGAGTTGAGTTGAGTTGAGTTGAGTTGAGTTGACTGAGTTGAGTTGACTGAGTTGAGTTGAGTTGAGTTGAGTTGAGTTGAGTTGAGTTGAGTTGACTGAGTTGAGTTGAATGAGTGGAGTTGAGTTGAGTTGAGTTGAGTTTAGTTGAGTTGAGTTTAGTTGAGTTGAGTTTAGTTGAGTTGAGTTGAGTTGAGTTGAGTTGAGTTGACTGAGTTGAGTTGACTGAGTTGAGTTGAGTTGAGTTGAGTTGAGTTGAGCTGAGTTGAGTTGAGTTAAATTGAGTTGAGTTGAGCTGAGTTGAGTTGAGTTGAGTTGAGTTGAGGTGACTGAGTTGAGTTGACTGAGTTGAGTTGAGTTGAGTTGAGTTGAGTTGAGTTGAGTTGAGTTGAGTTGAGTTGACTGAGTTGAGTTGAGTTGAGTTGAGTTGAGTGGAGTTGAGTTGAGTTGAGTTGACTGAGTTGAGTTGACTGAGTTGAGTTGAGTTGAGTTGAGTTGAGTTGAGTTGAGTTGAGTTGAGTTGACTGAGTTGAGTTGACTGAGTTGAGTTGAGTTGAGTTGAGTTGAGTTGAGTTGAGTTGAGTTGAGTTGAGTTGAGTTGAGTTGTGTTGAGTTGACTGAGTTGAGTTGACTGAGTTGAGTTGAGTTGAGTTGAGCTGAGTTGAGTTGAGTTGAGTTGAGTTGAGTTGAGTTGAGTTGACTGAGTTGAGTTGAGTTGAGCTGAGTTGAGTTGAGTTAAATTGAGTTGAGTTGAGCTGAGTTGAGTTGAGTTGAGTTGAGTTGAGGTGACTGAGTTGAGTTGACTGAGTTGAGTTGAGTTGAGTTGAGTTGAGTTGAGTTGAGTTGAGTTGAGTTGACTGAGTTGAGTTGAGTTGAGTTGAGTTGAGTGGAGTTGAGTTGAGTTGAGTTGACTGAGTTGAGTTGACTGAGTTGAGTTGAGTTGAGTTGAGTTGAGTTGAGTTGAGTTGAGTTGAGTTGACTGAGTTGAGTTGACTGAGTTGAGTTGAGTTGAGTTGAGTTGAGTTGAGTTGAGTTGAGTTGAGTTGAGTTGAGTTGAGTTGTGTTGAGTTGACTGAGTTGAGTTGACTGAGTTGAGTTGAGTTGAGTTGAGTTGAGTTGAGTTGAGTTGAGTTGAGTTGAGTTGAGTTGAGTTGAGTTGACTGAGTTGAGTTGACTGAGTTGAGTTGAGTTGAGTTGAGTTGAGTTGACTGAGTTGAGTTGAGTTGACTGAGTTGAGTTGACTGAGTTGAGTTGAGTTGAGTTGAGCTGAGTTGAGTTGAGTTGAGTTGAGTTGAGTTGAGTTGAGTTGACTGAGTTGAGTTGACTGAGTTGAGTTGAGTTGAGTTGAGTTGAGTTGAGTTGAGTTGAGTTGAGTTGACTGAGTTGAGTTGACTGAGTTGAGTTGAGTTGAGTTGAGTTGAGTTGAGTTGACTGAGTTGAGTTGACTGAGTTGAGTTGAGTTGAGTTGAGTTGAGTTGAGTTGAGTTGAGTTGACTGAGTTGAGTTGACTGAGTTGAGTTGAGTTGAGTTGAGTTGAGTTGAGTTGAGTTGAGTTGAGTTGAGTTGAGTTGACTGAGTTGAGTTGACTGAGTTGAGTTGAGTTGAGTTGAGCTGAGTTGAGTTGAGTTGAGTTGAGTTGAGTTGAGTTGACTGAGTTGAGTTGACTGAGTTGAGTTGAGTTGAGTTGAGTTGAGTTGAGTTGAGTTGAGTTGACTGAGTTGAGTTGACTGAGTTGAGTTGAGTTGAGTTGAGTTGAGTTGAGTGAGTTGAGTTGACTGAGTTGAGTTGAGTTGAGTTGAGTTGAGTTGAGTTGAGTTGAGTTGACTGAGTTGAGTTGACTGAGTTGAGTTGAGTTGAGTTGAGTTGAGTTGACTGAGTTGAGTTGACTGAGTTGAGTTGAGTTGAGTTGAGTTGAGCTGAGTTGAGTTGAGTTGAGTTGAGTTGAGTTGAGTTGAGTTGAGTTGAGTTGACTGAGTTGAGTTGACTGAGTTGAGTTGAGTTGAGTTGAGTTGAGTTGAGTTGAGTTGAGTTGAGTTGACTGAGTTGAGTTGACTGAGTTGAGTTGAGTTGAGTTGAGTTGAGTTGAGTTGAGTTGACTGAGTTGAGTTGAGTTGAGTTGAGTTGAGTTGAGTTGACTGAGTTGAGTTGACTGAGTTGAGTTGAGTTGAGTTGAGTTGAGTTGAGTTGAGTTGAGTTGACTGAGTTGACTGAGTTGAGTTGAGTTGAGTTGAGTTGAGTTGAGTTGAGTTGAGTTGAGTTGAGTTGAGTTGAGTTGAGTTGAGTTGAGTTGAGTTGACTGAGTTGAGTTGACTGAGTTGAGTTGAGTTGAGTTGAGCTGAGTTGAGTTGAGTTGAGTTGAGTTGAGTTGAGTTGAGTTGACTGAGTTGAGTTGACTGAGTTGAGTTGAGTTGAGTTGAGTTGAGTTGAGTTGAGTTGAGTTGAGTTGACTGAGTTGAGTTGACTGAGTTGAGTTGAGTTGAGTTGAGTTGAGTTGAGTTGAGTTGAGTTGAGTGAGTTGAGTTGACTGAGTTGAGTTGAGTTGAGTTGAGTTGAGTTGAGTTGAGTTGACTGAGTTGAGTTGAGTTGAGTTGAGTTGAGTTGCCGTCTATCTTGCCGTCTATCTTGCCGTCTATCTTGCCGTCTATCTTGCCGTCTATCTTGCCGTGCCGTCTATCTTGCCGTCTATCTTGGCGTCTATCTTGCCGTCTATCTTGCCGTCTATCTTGCCGTCTATCTTGCCGTCTATCTTGCCGTCTATCTTGCCGTCTATCTTGCCGTCTATCTTGCCGTTTATCTTGCCGTCTATCTTGCCGTCTATCTTGCCGTCTATCTTGCCGTGCCGTCTATCTTGCCGTCTATCTTGCCGTCTATCTTGCCGTGCCGTCCATCTTGCCGTCTATCTTGCCGTCTATCTTGCCGTGCCGTCTATCTTGCCGTCTATATTGCCGTCTATCTTGCCGGCTATCTTGCCGTCTATCTTGCCGTCTATCTTGCCGTCTATCTTGCCGTCTATCTTGCCGTCTATCTTGCCGTCTATCTTGCCGAGTTGAGTTGAGTTGAGTTGAGTTGAGTTGAGTTGAGTTGAGTTGACTGAGTTGAGTTGACTGAGTTGAGTTGAGTTGAGTTGAGTTGAGTTGAGTTGAGTTGGGTTGAGTTGACTGAGTTGAGTTGACTGAGTTGAGTTGAGTTGAGTTGAGTTGAGTTGAGTTGAGTTGACTGAGTTGAGTTGACTGAGTTGAGTTGAGTTGAGTTGAGTTGAGTTGAGTTGACTGAGTTGAGTTGACTGAGTTGAGTTGAGTTGAGTTGAGTTGAGCTGAGTTGAGTTGAGTTGAGTTGAGTTGAGTTGAGTTGAGTTGAGTTGAGTTGACTGAGTTGAGTTGACTGAGTTGAGTTGAGTTGAGTTGAGTTGAGTTGAGTTGAGTTGAGTTGAGTTGAGTTGACTGAGTTGAGTTGACTGAGTTGAGTTGAGTTGAGTTGAGTTGAGTTGAGTTGAGTTGAGTTGACTGAGTTGAGTTGACTGAGTTGAGTTGAGTTGAGTTGAGTTGAGTTGAGTTGAGTTGAGTTGAGTTGAGTTGTGTTGAGTTGACTGAGTTGAGTTGACTGAGTTGAGTTGAGTTGAGTTGAGTTGAGTTGAGTTGAGTTGAGTTGAGTTGAGTTGAGTTGAGTTGACTGAGTTGAGTTGAGTTGAGTTGAGTTGAGTTGAGTTGAGTTGACTGAGTTGAGTTGACTGAGTTGAGTTGAGTTGAGTTGAGTTGAGTTGAGTTGAGTTGAGTTGAGTTGAGTTGACTGAGTTGAGTTGACTGAGTTGAGTTGAGTTGAGTTGAGCTGAGTTGAGTTGAGTTGAGTTGAGTTGAGTTGAGTTGAGTTGACTGAGTTGAGTTGACTGAGTTGAGTTGAGTTGAGTTGAGTTGAGTTGAGTTGAGTTGAGTTGAGTTGAGTTGAGTTGACTGAGTTGAGTTGACTGAGTTGAGTTGAGTTGAGTTGAGTTGAGTTGAGTTGAGTTGAGTGAGTTGAGTTGACTGAGTTGAGTTGAGTTGAGTTGAGTTGAGTTGAGTTGAGTTGACTGAGTTGAGTTGAGTTGAGTTGAGTTGAGTTGCCGTCTATCTTGCCGTCTATCTTGCCGTCTATCTTGCCGTCTATCTTGCCGTCTATCTTGCCGTGCCGTCTATCTTGCCGTCTATCTTGGCGTCTATCTTGCCGTCTATCTTGCCGTCTATCTTGCCGTCTATCTTGCCGTCTATCTTGCCGTCTATCTTGCCGTCTATCTTGCCGTCTATCTTGCCGTCTATCTTGCCGTCTATCTTGCCGTCTATCTTGCCGTCTATCTTGCCGTGCCGTCTATCTTGCCGTCTATCTTGCCGTCTATCTTGCCGTGCCGTCTATCTTGCCGTCTATCTTGCCGTCTATCTTGCCGTGCCGTCTATCTTGCCGTCTATATTGCCGTCTATCTTGCCGGCTATCTTGCCGGCTATCTTGCCGTCTATCTTGCCGTCTATCTTGCCGTCTATCTTGCCGTCTATCTTGCCGTCTATCTTGCCGAGTTGAGTTGAGTTGAGTTGAGTTGAGTTGAGTTGAGTTGAGTTGAGTTGACTGAGTTGAGTTGACTGAGTTGAGTTGAGTTGAGTTGAGTTGAGTTGAGTTGAGTTGAGTTGAGTTCACTGAGTTGAGTTGACTGAGTTGAGTTGAGTTGAGTTGAGTTGAGTTGAGTTGAGTTGAGTTGACTGAGTTGAGTTGACTGAGTTGAGTGGAGTTGAGTTGAGTTGAGTTGACTGAGTTGAGTTGACTGAGTTGAGTTGAGTTGAGTTGAGCTGAGTTGAGCTGAGTTGAGTTGAGTTGAGTTGAGTTGAGTTGAGTTGAGTTGACTGAGTTGAGTTGACTGAGTTGAGTTGAGTTGAGTTGAGTTGAGTTGAGTTGACTGAGTTGAGTTGACTGAGTTGAGTTGAGTTGAGTTGAGTTGAGTTGAGTTGACTGAGTTGAGTTGAGTTGAGTTGAGTTGAGTTGAGTTGACTGAGTTGAGTTGACTGAGTTGAGTTGAGTTGAGTTGAGTTGAGTTGAGTTGAGTTGACTGAGTTGAGTTGACTGAGTTGAGTTGAGTTGAGTTGAGTTGAGTTGAGTTGAGTTGAGTTGAGTTGAGTTGAGTTGAGTTGAGTTGAGTTGAGTTGAGTTGAGTTGAGTTGACTGAGTTGAGTTGACTGAGTTGAGTTGAGTTGAGTTGAGTTGAGTTGAGTTGACTGAGTTGAGTTGAATTGAGTTGAGTTGAGTTGAGTTGAGTTGAGTTGAGTTGAGTTGAGTTGAGTTGACTGAGTTGAGTTGACTGAGTTGAGTTGAGTTGAGTTGAGTTGAGTTGAGTTGAGTTGAGTTGACTGAGTTGAGTTGACTGAGTTGAGTTGAGTTGAGTTGAGCTGAGTTGAGTTGAGTTGAGATGAGTTGAGTTGAGTCGAGTTGAGTTGAGTTGAGTTGAGTTGAGTTGACTGAGTTGAGTTGACTGAGTTGAGTTGAGTTGAGTTGAGTTGAGTTGAGTTGACTGAGTTGAGTTGACTGAGTTGAGTTGAGTTGAGTTGAGTTGAGTTGAGTTGAGTTGAGTTGACTGAGTTGAGTTGAGTTGAGTTGAGTTGAGTTGAGTTGAGTTGAGTTGAGTTGAGTTGACTGAGTTGAGTTGACTGAGTTGAGGTGAGTTGAGTTGAGTTGAGTTGAGTTGAGTTGAGCTGAGTTGAGTTGAGTTGAGTTGACTGAGTTGAGTTGACTGAGTTCAGTTGAGTTGAGTTGAGTTGAGTTGAGTTGAGTTGACTGAGTTGAGTTGACTGAGTTGAGTTGAGTTGAGTTGAGTTGAGTTGAGTTGAGTTGAGTTGAGTTGACTGAGTTGAGTTGACTGAGTTGAGTTGAGTTGAGTTGAGTTGAGTTGATTTGAGTTGAGTTGAGTTGAGTTGAGTTGAGTTGAGTTGACTAAGTTGAGTTGACTGAGTTGAGTTGAGTTGAGTTGAGTTGAGTTGAGTTGAGTTGAGTTGACTGAGTTGAGTTGACTGAGTTGAGTTGACTGAGTTGAGTTGAGTTGAGTTGAGTTGAGTTGAGTTGACTGAGTTGAGTTGACTGAGTTGAGTTGAGTTGAGTTGACTGAGTTGAGTTGAGCTGAGTTGAGTTGAGTTGAGTTGAGTTGAGTTGAGTTGAGTTGAGTTGACTGAGTTGAGTTGACTGAGTTGAGTTGAGTTGAGTTGAGTTGAGTTGAGTTGAGTTGAGTTGACTGAGTTGAGTTGAATGAGTGGAGTTGAGTTGAGTTGAGTTGAGTTTAGTTGAGTTGAGTTTAGTTGAGTTGAGTTTAGTTGAGTTGAGTTGAGTTGAGTTGAGTTGAGTTGACTGAGTTGAGTTGACTGAGTTGAGTTGAGTTGAGTTGAGTTGAGTTGAGCTGAGTTGAGTTGAGTTAAATTGAGTTGAGTTGAGCTGAGTTGAGTTGAGTTGAGTTGAGTTGAGGTGACTGAGTTGAGTTGACTGAGTTGAGTTGAGTTGAGTTGAGTTGAGTTGAGTTGAGTTGAGTTGAGTTGACTGAGTTGAGTTGAGTTGAGTTGAGTTGAGTGGAGTTGAGTTGAGTTGAGTTGACTGAGTTGAGTTGACTGAGTTGAGTTGAGTTGAGTTGAGTTGAGTTGACTGAGTTGAGTTGAGTTGACTGAGTTGAGTTGACTGAGTTGAGTTGAGTTGAGCTGAGTTGAGTTGAGTTGAGTTGAGTTGAGTTGAGTTGAGTTGAGTTGTGTTGAGTTGACTGAGTTGAGTTGACTGAGTTGAGTTGAGTTGAGTTGAGTTGAGTTGAGTTGAGTTGAGTTGAGTTGAGTTGAGTTGACTGAGTTGAGTTGACTGAGTTGAGTTGAGTTGAGTTGAGTTGAGTTGACTGAGTTGAGTTGAGTTGACTGAGTTGAGTTGACTGAGTTGAGTTGAGTTGAGCTGAGTTGAGTTGAGTTGAGTTGAGTTGAGTTGAGTTGAGTTGACTGAGTTGAGTTGACTGAGTTGAGTTGAGTTGAGTTGAGTTGAGTTGAGTTGAGTTGACTGAGTTGAGTTGACTGAGTTGAGTTGAGTTGAGTTGAGTTGAGTTGAGTTGACTGAGTTGAGTTGACTGAGTTGAGTTGAGTTGAGTTGAGTTGAGTTGAGTTGAGTTGACTGAGTTGAGTTGACTGAGTTGAGTTGAGTTGAGTTGAGTTGAGTTGAGTTGAGTTGAGTTGAGTTGAGTTGACTGAGTTGAGTTGACTGAGTTGAGTTGAGTTGAGTTGAGCTGAGTTGAGTTGAGTTGAGTTGAGTTGAGTTGAGTTGAGTTGACTGAGTTGAGTTGACTGAGTTGAGTTGAGTTGAGTTGAGTTGAGTTGAGTTGAGTTGACTGAGTTGAGTTGACTGAGTTGAGTTGAGTTGAGTTGAGTTGAGTTGAGTGAGTTGAGTTGACTGAGTTGAGTTGAGTTGAGTTGAGTTGAGTTGAGTTGAGTTGACTGAGTTGAGTTGAGTTGAGTTGAGTTGAGTTGCCGTCTATCTTGCCGTCTATCTTGCCGTCTATCTTGCCGTCTATCTTGCCGTCTATCTTGCCGTGCCGTCTATCTTGCCGTCTATCTTGGCGTCTATCTTGCCGTCTATCTTGCCGTCTATCTTGCCGTCTATCTTGCCGTCTATCTTGCCGTCTATCTTGCCGTCTATCTTGCCGTCTATCTTGCCGTCTATCTTGCCGTCTATCTTGCCGTCTATCTTGCCGTCTATCTTGCCGTGCCGTCTATCTTGCCGTCTATCTTGCCGTCTATCTTGCCGTGCCGTCTATCTTGCCGTCTATCTTGCCGTCTATCTTGCCGTGCCGTCTATCTTGCCGTCTATCTTGCCGTCTATCTTGCCGTGCCGTCTATTATGCCGTCTATCTTGCCGTCTATCTTGCCGTCTATCTTGCCGTCTATCTTGCCGTCTATCTTGCCGTCTATCTTGCCGTGCCGTCTATCTTGCCGTCTATCTTGCCGTCTATCTTGCCGTGCCGTCTATCTTGCCGCCTATCTTGCCGTCTATCTTGCCGTGCCGTCTATCTTGCCGTCTATATTGCCGTCTATCTTGCCGGCTATCTTGCCGTCTATCTTGCCGTCTATCTTGCCGTCTATCTTGCCGTCTATCTTGCCGTCTATCTTGCCGTCTATCTTGCCGAGTTGAGTTGAGTTGAGTTGAGTTGAGTTGAGTTGAGTTGAGTTGACTGAGTTGAGTTGACTGAGTTGAGTTGAGCTGAGTTGAGTTGAGTTGAGTTGAGTTGAGTTGACTGAGTTGAGTTGACTGAGTTGAGTTGAGTTGAGTTGAGTTGAGCTGAGTTGAGTTGAGTTGAGTTGAGTTGAGTTGAGTTGAGTTGAGTTGAGTTGAGTTGACTGAGTTGAGTTGACTGAGTTCAGTTGAGTTGAGTTGAGTTGAGTTGAGTTGAGTTGAGTTGACTGAGTTGAGTTGACTGAGTTGAGTTGAGTTGAGTTGAGTTGAGTTGAGTTGAGTTGAGTTGACTGAGTTGAGTTGACTGAGTTGAGTTGAGTTGAGTTGAGTTGAGTTGAGTTGAGTTGAGTTGAGTTGAGTTGTGTTGAGTTGACTGAGTTGAGTTGACTGAGTTGAGTTGAGTTGAGTTGAGTTGAGTTGAGTTGAGTTGAGTTGAGTTGAGTTGAGTTGAGTTGAGTTGACTGAGTTGAGTTGAGTTGAGTTGAGTTGAGTTGAGTTGAGTTGACTGAGTTGAGTTGACTGAGTTGAGTTGAGTTGAGTTGAGTTGAGTTGAGTTGAGTTGAGTTGACTGAGTTGAGTTGACTGAGTTGAGTTGAGTTGAGTTGAGCTGAGTTGAGTTGAGTTGAGTTGAGTTGAGTTGAGTTGAGTTGACTGAGTTGAGTTGACTGAGTTGAGTTGAGTTGAGTTGAGTTGAGTTGAGTTGAGTTGAGTTGAGTTGAGTTGACTGAGTTGAGTTGACTGAGTTGAGTTGAGTTGAGTT
The DNA here is from genome assembly GCA_949752735.1 of Lumbricus terrestris. Classification (NCBI taxonomy): domain Eukaryota; kingdom Metazoa; phylum Annelida; class Clitellata; order Crassiclitellata; family Lumbricidae; genus Lumbricus; species Lumbricus terrestris. Next base: position 43,750,897 of record OX457051.1, read on the forward strand.
GAGTTGAGTTGAGTTGAGTTGAGTGAGTTGAGTTGACTGAGTTGAGTTGAGTTGAGTTGAGTTGAGTTGAGTTGAGTTGACTGAGTTGAGTTGAGTTGAGTTGAGTTGAGTTGCCGTCTATCTTGCCGTCTATCTTGCCGTCTATCTTGCCGTCTATCTTGCCGTCTATCTTGCCGTGCCGTCTATCTTGCCGTCTATCTTGGCGTCTATCTTGCCGTCTATCTTGCCGTCTATCTTGCCGTCTATCTTGCCGTCTATCTTGCCGTCTATCTTGCCGTCTATCTTGCCGTCTATCTTGCCGTCTATCTTGCCGTCTATCTTGCCGTCTATCTTGCCGTGCCGTCTATCTTGCCGTCTATCTTGCCGTCTATCTTGCCGTGCCGTCTATCTTGCCGTCTATCTTGCCGTCTATCTTGCCGTGCCGTCTATCTTGCCGTCTATATTGCCGTCTATCTTGCCGGCTATCTTGCCGTCTATCTTGCCGTCTATCTTGCCGTCTATCTTGCCGTCTATCTTGCCGTCTATCTTGCCGTCTATCTTGCCGAGTTGAGTTGAGTTGAGTTGAGTTGAGTTGAGTTGAGTTGAGTTGAGTTGAGTTGACTGAGTTGAGTTGACTGAGTTGAGTTGAGTTGAGTTGAGTTGAGTTGAGTTGAGTTGACTGAGTTGAGTTGACTGAGTTGAGTTGAGTTGAGTTGAGTTGAGTTGAGTTGAGTTGAGTTGACTGAGTTGAGTTGACTGAGTTGAGTTGAGTTGAGTTGAGTTGAGTTGACTGAGTTGAGTTGACTGAGTTGAGTTGAGTTGAGTTGAGTTGAGCTGAGTTGAGTTGAGTTGAGTTGAGTTGAGTTGAGTTGAGTTGAGTTGAGTTGACTGAGTTGAGTTGACTGAGTTGAGTTGAGTTGAGTTGAGTTGAGTTGAGTTGACTGAGTTGAGTTGACTGAGTTGAGTTGAGTTGAGTTGAGTTGAGTTGAGTTGAGTTGACTGAGTTGAGTTGACTGAGTTGAGTTGAGTTGAGTTGAGTTGAGTTGAGTTGAGTTGAGTTGAGTTGAGTTGAGTTGAGTTGAGTTGAGTTGAGTTGACTGAGTTGAGTTGACTGAGTTGAGTTGAGTTGAGTTGAGTTGAGTTGAGTTGAGTTGACTGAGTTGAGTTGACTGAGTTGAGTTGAGTTGAGTTGAGCTGAGTTGAGTTGAGTTGAGTTGAGTTGAGTTGAGTTGACTGAGTTGAGTTGACTGAGTTGAGTTGAGTTGAGTTGAGTTGAGTTGAGTTGAGTTGAGTTGACTGAGTTGAGTTGACTGAGTTGAGTTGAGTTGAGTTGAGTTGAGTTGAGTTGACTGAGTTGAGTTGACTGAGTTGAGTTGAGTTGAGTTGAGTTGAGTTGAGTTGAGTTGAGTTGACTGAGTTGAGTTGACTGAGTTGAGTTGAGTTGAGTTGAGTTGAGTTGAGTTGAGTTGAGTTGAGTTGAGTTGAGTTGACTGAGTTGAGTTGACTGAGTTGAGTTGAGTTGAGTTGAGCTGAGTTGAGTTGAGTTGAGTTGAGTTGAGTTGAGTTGAGTTGACTGAGTTGAGTTGACTGAGTTGAGTTGAGTTGAGTTGAGTTGAGTTGAGTTGAGTTGAGTTGAGTTGACTGAGTTGAGTTGACTGAGTTGAGTTGAGTTGAGTTGAGTTGAGTTGAGTGAGTTGAGTTGACTGAGTTGAGTTGAGTTGAGTTGAGTTGAGTTGAGTTGAGTTGACTGAGTTGAGTTGAGTTGAGTTGAGTTGAGTTGCCGTCTATCTTGCCGTCTATCTTGCCGTCTATCTTGCCGTCTATCTTGCCGTCTATCTTGCCGTCTATCTTGCCGTGCCGTCTATCTTGCCGTCTATCTTGGCGTCTATTTTGCCGTCTATCTTGCCGTCTATCTTGCCGTCTATCTTGCCGTCTATCTTGCCGTCTATCTTGCCGTCTATCTTGCCGTCTATCTTGCCGTCTATCTTGCCGTCTATCTTGCCGTCTATCTTGCCGTCTATCTTGCCGTCTATCTTGCCGTGCCGTCTATCTTGCCGTCTATCTTGCCGTCTATCTTGCCGTGCCGTCTATCTTGCCGTCTATCTTGCCGTCTATCTTGCCGTGCCCTCTATCTTGCCGTCTATCTTGCCGTCTATCTTGCCGTGCCGTCTATTATGCCGTCTATCTTGCCGTCTATCTTGCCGTCTATCTTGCCGTCTATCTTGCCGTCTATCTTGCCGTCTATCTTGCCGTGCCGTCTATCTTGCCGTCTATCTTGCCGTCTATCTTGCCGTGCCGTCTATCTTGCCGTCTATCTTGCCGTCTATCTTGCCGTGCCGTCTATCTTGCCGTCTATATTGCCGTCTATCTTGCCGGCTATCTTGCCGTCTATCTTGCCGTCTATCTTGCCGTCTATCTTGCCGTCTATCTTGCCGTCTATCTTGCCGTCTATCTTGCCGAGTTGAGTTGAGTTGAGTTGAGTTGAGTTGAGTTGAGTTGAGTTGACTGAGTTGAGTTGACTGAGTTGAGTTGAGTTGAGTTGAGTTGAGTTGAGTTGAGTTGACTGAGTTGAGTTGACTGAGTTGAGTTGAGTTGAGTTGAGTTGAGCTGAGTTGAGTTGAGTTGAGTTGAGTTGAGTTGAGTTGAGTTGAGTTGAGTTGACTGAGTTGAGTTGACTGAGTTGAGTTGAGTTGAGTTGAGTTGAGTTGAGTTGAGTTGAGTTGAGTTGACTGAGTTGAGTTGACTGAGTTGAGTTGAGTTGAGTTGAGTTGAGTTGAGTTGAGTTGAGTTGACTGAGTTGAGTTGACTGAGTTGAGTTGAGTTGAGTTGAGTTGAGTTGAGTTGAGTTGAGTTGAGTTGAGTTGTGTTGAGTTGACTGAGTTGAGTTGACTGAGTTGAGTTGAGTTGAGTTGAGTTGAGTTGAGTTGAGTTGAGTTGAGTTGAGTTGAGTTGAGTTGAGTTGACTGAGTTGAGTTGAGTTGAGTTGAGTTGAGTTGAGTTGAGTTGACTGAGTTGAGTTGACTGAGTTGAGTTGAGTTGAGTTGAGTTGAGTTGAGTTGAGTTGAGTTGAGTTGACTGAGTTGAGTTGACTGAGTTGAGTTGAGTTGAGTTGAGCTGAGTTGAGTTGAGTTGAGTTGAGTTGAGTTGAGTTGAGTTGACTGAGTTGAGTTGACTGAGTTGAGTTGAGTTGAGTTGAGTTGAGTTGAGTTGAGTTGAGTTGAGTTGACTGAGTTGAGTTGACTGAGTTGAGTTGAGTTGAGTTGAGTTGAGTTGAGTTGAGTTGAGTTGAGTGAGTTGAGTTGACTGAGTTGAGTTGAGTTGAGTTGAGTTGAGTTGAGTTGAGTTGACTGAGTTGAGTTGAGTTGAGTTGAGTTGAGTTGCCGTCTATCTTGCCGTCTATCTTGCCGTCTATCTTGCCGTCTATCTTGCCGTCTATCTTGCCGTGCCGTCTATCTTGCCGTCTATCTTGGCGTCTATCTTGCTGTCTATCTTGCCGTCTATCTTGCCGTCTATCTTGCCGTCTATCTTGCCGTCTATCTTGCCGTCTATCTTGCCGTCTATCTTGCCGTCTATCTTGCCGTCTATCTTGCCGTCTATCTTGCCGTCTATCTTGCCGTGCCGTCTATCTTGCCGTCTATCTTGCCGTCTATCTTGCCGTGCCGTCTATCTTGCCGTCTATCTTGCCGTCTATCTTGCCGTGCCGTCTATCTTGCCGTCTATATTGCCGTCTATCTTGCCGGCTATCTTGCCGTCTATCTTGCCGTCTATCTTGCCGTCTATCTTGCCGTCTATCTTGCCGTCTATCTTGCCGTCTATCTTGCCGAGTTGAGTTGAGTTGAGTTGAGTTGAGTTGAGTTGAGTTGAGTTGAGTTGACTGAGTTGAGTTGACTGAGTTGAGTTGAGTTGAGTTGAGTTGAGTTGAGTTGAGTTGACTGAGTTGAGTTGACTGAGTTGAGTTGAGTTGAGTTGAGTTGAGTTGAGTTGAGTTGAGTTGACTGAGTTGAGTTGACTGAGTTGAGTTGAGTTGAGTTGAGTTGACTGAGTTGAGTTGACTGAGTTGAGTTGAGTTGAGTTGAGTTGAGCTGAGTTGAGTTGAGTTGAGTTGAGTTGAGTTGAGTTGAGTTGAGTTGAGTTGACTGAGTTGAGTTGACTGAGTTGAGTTGAGTTGAGTTGAGTTGAGTTGAGTTGACTGAGTTGAGTTGACTGAGTTGAGTTGAGTTGAGTTGAGTTGAGTTGAGTTGAGTTGAGTTGACTGAGTTGAGTTGACTGAGTTGAGTTGAGTTGAGTTGAGTTGAGTTGAGTTGAGTTGAGTTGAGTTGAGTTGAGTTGAGTTGAGTTGAGTTGAGTTGAGTTGAGTTGAGTTGACTGAGTTGAGTTGACTGAGTTGAGTTGAGTTGAGTTGAGTTGAGTTGAGTTGAGTTGACTGAGTTGAGTTGAATTGAGTTGAGTTGAGTTGAGTTGAGTTGAGTTGAGTTGAGTTGAGTTGAGTTGACTGAGTTGAGTTGACTGAGTTGAGTTGAGTTGAGTTGAGTTGAGTTGAGTTGAGTTGACTGAGTTGAGTTGACTGAGTTGAGTTGAGTTGAGTTGAGCTGAGTTGAGTTGAGTTGAGATGAGTTGAGTTGAGTCGAGTTGAGTTGAGTTGAGTTGAGTTGAGTTGACTGAGTTGAGTTGACTGAGTTGAGTTGAGTTGAGTTGAGTTGAGTTGAGTTGACTGAGTTGAGTTGACTGAGTTGAGTTGAGTTGAGTTGAGTTGAGTTGAGTTGAGTTGAGTTGACTGAGTTGAGTTGAGTTGAGTTGAGTTGAGTTGAGTTGAGTTGAGTTGACTGAGTTGAGTTGACTGAGTTGAGGTGAGTTGAGTTGAGTTGAGTTGAGTTGAGTTGAGCTGAGTTGAGTTGAGTTGAGTTGACTGAGTTGAGTTGACTGAGTTCAGTTGAGTTGAGTTGAGTTGAGTTGAGTTGAGTTGACTGAGTTGAGTTGACTGAGTTGAGTTGAGTTGAGTTGAGTTGAGTTGAGTTGAGTTGAGTTGAGTTGACTGAGTTGAGTTGACTGAGTTGAGTTGAGTTGAGTTGAGTTGAGTTGAGTTGATTTGAGTTGAGTTGAGTTGAGTTGAGTTGAGTTGAGTTGACTAAGTTGAGTTGACTGAGTTGAGTTGAGTTGAGTTGAGTTGAGTTGAGTTGAGTTGAGTTGACTGAGTTGAGTTGACTGAGTTGAGTTGACTGAGTTGAGTTGAGTTGAGTTGAGTTGAGTTGAGTTGAGTTGACTGAGTTGAGTTGACTGAGTTGAGTTGAGTTGAGTTGACTGAGTTGAGTTGAGCTGAGTTGAGTTGAGTTGAGTTGAGTTGAGTTGAGTTGAGTTGAGTTGACTGAGTTGAGTTGACTGAGTTGAGTTGAGTTGAGTTGAGTTGAGTTGAGTTGAGTTGAGTTGACTGAGTTGAGTTGAATGAGTGGAGTTGAGTTGAGTTGAGTTGAGTTTAGTTGAGTTGAGTTTAGTTGAGTTGAGTTTAGTTGAGTTGAGTTGAGTTGAGTTGAGTTGAGTTGACTGAGTTGAGTTGACTGAGTTGAGTTGAGTTGAGTTGAGTTGAGTTGAGCTGAGTTGAGTTGAGTTAAATTGAGTTGAGTTGAGCTGAGTTGAGTTGAGTTGAGTTGAGTTGAGGTGACTGAGTTGAGTTGACTGAGTTGAGTTGAGTTGAGTTGAGTTGAGTTGAGTTGAGTTGAGTTGAGTTGAGTTGACTGAGTTGAGTTGAGTTGAGTTGAGTGGAGTTGAGTTGAGTTGAGTTGACTGAGTTGAGTTGACTGAGTTGAGTTGAGTTGAGTTGAGTTGAGTTGAGTTGAGTTGAGTTGAGTTGACTGAGTTGAGTTGACTGAGTTGAGTTGAGTTGAGTTGAGTTGAGTTGAGTTGAGTTGAGTTGAGTTGAGTTGAGTTGTGTTGAGTTGACTGAGTTGAGTTGACTGAGTTGAGTTGAGTTGAGTTGAGTTGAGTTGAGTTGAGTTGAGTTGAGTTGAGTTGAGTTGAGTTGACTGAGTTGAGTTGACTGAGTTGAGTTGAGTTGAGTTGAGTTGAGTTGACTGAGTTGAGTTGAGTTGACTGAGTTGAGTTGACTGAGTTGAGTTGAGTTGAGTTGAGCTGAGTTGAGTTGAGTTGAGTTGAGTTGAGTTGAGTTGAGTTGACTGAGTTGAGTTGACTGAGTTGAGTTGAGTTGAGTTGAGTTGAGTTGAGTTGAGTTGAGTTGAGTTGACTGAGTTGAGTTGACTGAGTTGAGTTGAGTTGAGTTGAGTTGAGTTGAGTTGACTGAGTTGAGTTGACTGAGTTGAGTTGAGTTGAGTTGAGTTGAGTTGAGTTGAGTTGAGTTGACTGAGTTGAGTTGACTGAGTTGAGTTGAGTTGAGTTGAGTTGAGTTGAGTTGAGTTGAGTTGAGTTGACTGAGTTGAGTTGACTGAGTTGAGTTGAGTTGAGTTGAGCTGAGTTGAGTTGAGTTGAGTTGAGTTGAGTTGAGTTGACTGAGTTGAGTTGACTGAGTTGAGTTGAGTTGAGTTGAGTTGAGTTGAGTTGAGTTGAGTTGAGTTGACTGAGTTGAGTTGACTGAGTTGAGTTGAGTTGAGTTGAGTTGAGTTGAGTGAGTTGAGTTGACTGAGTTGAGTTGAGTTGAGTTGAGTTGAGTTGAGTTGAGTTGACTGAGTTGAGTTGAGTTGAGTTGAGTTGAGTTGCCGTCTATCTTGCCGTCTATCTTGCCGTCTATCTTGCCGTCTATCTTGCCGTCTATCTTGCCGTGCCGTCTATCTTGCCGTCTATCTTGGCGTCTATCTTGCCGTCTATCTTGCCGTCTATCTTGCCGTCTATCTTGCCGTCTATCTTGCCGTCTATCTTGCCGTCTATCTTGCCGTCTATCTTGCCGTCTATCTTGCCGTCTATCTTGCCGTCTATCTTGCCGTCTATCTTGCCGTCTATCTTGCCGTGCCGTCTATCTTGCCGTCTATCTTGCCGTCTATCTTGCCGTGCCGTCTATCTTGCCGTCTATCTTGCCGTCTATCTTGCCGTGCCGTCTATCTTGCCGTCTATCTTGCCGTCTATCTTGCCGTGCCGTCTATTATGCCGTCTATCTTGCCGTCTATCTTGCCGTCTATCTTGCCGTCTATCTTGCCGTCTATCTTGCCGTCTATCTTGCCGTGCCGTCTATCTTGCCGTCTATCTTGCCGTCTATCTTGCCGTGCCGTCTATCTTGCCGTCTATCTTGCCGTCTATCTTGCCGTGCCGTCTATCTTGCCGTCTATATTGCCGTCTATCTTGCCGGCTATCTTGCCGTCTATCTTGCCGTCTATCTTGCCGTCTATCTTGCCGTCTATCTTGCCGTCTATCTTGCCGTCTATCTTGCCGAGTTGAGTTGAGTTGAGTTGAGTTGAGTTGAGTTGAGTTGACTGAGTTGAGTTGACTGAGTTGAGTTGAGTTGAGTTGAGTTGAGTTGAGTTGAGTTGAGTTGACTGAGTTGAGTTGACTGAGTTGAGTTGAGTTGAGTTGAGTTGAGTTGAGTTGAGTTGAGTTGAGTTGACTGAGTTGAGTTGACTGAGTTGAGTTGAGTTGAGTTGAGTTGAGTTGACTGAGTTGAGTTGACTGAGTTGAGTTGAGTTGAGTTGAGTTGAGCTGAGTTGAGTTGAGTTGAGTTGAGTTGAGTTGAGTTGACTGAGTTGAGTTGACTGAGTTGAGTTGAGTTGAGTTGAGTTGAGTTGAGTTGAGTTGAGTTGAGTTGAGTTGACTGAGTTGAGTTGACTGAGTTGAGTTGAGTTGAGTTGAGTTGAGTTGAGTTGAGTTGACTGAGTTGAGTTGAGTTGAGTTGAGTTGAGTTGAGTTGAGTTGACTGAGTTGAGTTGACTGAGTTGAGTTGAGTTGAGTTGAGTTGAGTTGAGTTGAGTTGAGTTGAGTTGACTGAGTTGAGTTGACTGAGTTGAGTTGAGTTGAGTTGAGTTGAGTTGAGTTGAGTTGAGTTGAGTTGTGTTGAGTTGACTGAGTTGAGTTGACTGAGTTGAGTTGAGTTGAGTTGAGTTGAGTTGAGTTGAGTTGAGTTGAGTTGAGTTGAGTTGACTGAGTTGAGTTGAGTTGAGTTGAGTTGAGTTGAGTTGAGTTGAGTTGACTGAGTTGAGTTGACTGAGTTGAGTTGAGTTGAGTTGAGTTGAGTTGAGTTGAGTTGAGTTGAGTTGAGTTGAGTTGACTGAGTTGAGTTGACTGAGTTGAGTTGAGTTGAGCTGAGCTGAGTTGAGTTGAGTTGAGTTGAGTTGAGTTGAGTTGACTGAGTTGAGTTGACTGAGTTGAGTTGAGTTGAGTTGAGTTGAGTTGAGTTGAGTTGAGTTGAGTTGAGTTGACTGAGTTGAGTTGACTGAGTTGAGTTGAGTTGAGTTGAGTTGAGTTGAGTTGAGTGAGTTGAGTTGACTGAGTTGAGTTGAGTTGAGTTGAGTTGAGTTGAGTTGAGTTGACTGAGTTGAGTTGAGTTGAGTTGAGTTGAGTTGCCGTCTATCTTGCCGTCTATCTTGCCGTCTATCTTGCCGTCTATCTTGCCGTCTATCTTGCCGTGCCGTCTATCTTGCCGTCTATCTTGGCGTCTATCTTGCCGTCTATCTTGCCGTCTATCTTGGCGTCTATCTTGCCGTCTATCTTGCCGTCTATCTTGCCGTCTATCTTGCCGTCTATCTTGCCGTCTATCTTGCCGTCTATCTTGCCGTCTATCTTGCCGTCTATCTTGCCGTGCCGTCTATCTTGCCGTCTATCTTGCCGTCTATCTTGCCGTGCCGTCTATCTTGCCGTCTATCTTGCCGTCTATCTTGCCGTGCCGTCTATCTTGCCGTCTATATTGCCGTCTATCTTGCCGGCTATCTTGCCGTCTATCTTGCCGTCTATCTTGCCGTCTATCTTGCCGTCTATCTTGCCGTCTATCTTGCCGTCTATCTTGCCGAGTTGAGTTGAGTTGAGTTGAGTTGAGTTGAGTTGAGTTGAGTTGACTGAGTTGAGTTGACTGAGTTGAGTTGAGTTGAGTTGAGTTGAGTTGAGTTGAGTTGAGTTGACTGAGTTGAGTTGACTGAGTTGAGTTGAGTTGAGTTGAGTTGAGTTGAGTTGAGTTGAGTTGACTGAGTTGAGTTGACTGAGTTGAGTTGAGTTGAGTTGAGTTGAGTTGAGTTGACTGAGTTGAGTTGACTGAGTTGAGTTGAGTTGAGTTGAGTTGAGCTGAGTTGAGTTGAGTTGAGTTGAGTTGAGTTGAGTTGAGTTGAGTTGACTGAGTTGAGTTGAATGAGTTGAGTTGAGTTGAGTTGAGTTGAGTTGAGTTGACTGAGTTGAGTTGACTGAGTTGAGTTGAGTTGAGTTGAGTTGAGTTGAGTTGAGTTGACTGAGTTGAGTTGAGTTGAGTTGAGTTGAGTTGAGTTGACTGAGTTGAGTTGACTGAGTTGAGTTGAGTTGAGTTGAGTTGAGTTGAGTTGAGTTGAGTTGACTGAGTTGAGTTGACTGAGTTGAGTTGAGTTGAGTTGAGTTGAGTTGAGTTGAGTTGAGTTGAGTTGAGTTGAGTTGAGTTGAGTTGAGTTGAGTTGAGTTGAGTTGAGTTGAGTTGACTGAGTTGAGTTGACTGAGTTGAGTTGAGTTGAGTTGAGTTGAGTTGAGTTGACTGAGTTGAGTTGAATTGAGTTGAGTTGAGTTGAGTTGAGTTGAGTTGAGTTGAGTTGACTGAGTTGAGTTGACTGAGTTGAGTTGAGTTGAGTTGAGTTGAGTTGAGTTGAGTTGAGTTGAGTTGACTGAGTTGAGTTGACTGAGTTGAGTTGAGTTGAGTTGAGCTGAGTTGAGTTGAGTTGAGATGAGTTGAGTTGAGTCGAGTTGAGTTGAGTTGAGTTGAGTTGAGTTGACTGAGTTGAGTTGACTGAGTTGAGTTGAGCTGAGTTGAGTTGAGTTGAGTTGACTGAGTTGAGTTGAGTTGAGTTGAGTTGACTGAGTTGAGTTGACTGAGTTGAGTTGACTGAGTTGAGTTGAGTTGAGTTGAGTTGAGTTGAGTTGAGTTGAGTTGATTTGAGTTGAGTTGAGTTGAGTTGAGTTGAGTTGAGTTGACTAAGTTGAGTTGACTGAGTTGAGTTGAGTTGAGTTGAGTTGAGTTGAGTTGAGTTGAGTTGAGTTGACTGAGTTGAGTTGACTGAGTTGAGTTGACTGAGTTGAGTTGAGTTGAGTTGAGTTGAGTTGAGTTGAGTTGACTGAGTTGAGTTGACTGAGTTGAGTTGAGTTGAGTTGACTGAGTTGAGTTGAGCTGAGTTGAGTTGAGTTGAGTTGAGTTGAGTTGAGTTGAGTTGAGTTGACTGAGTTGAGTTGACTGAGTTGAGTTGAGTTGAGTTGAGTTGAGTTGAGTTGAGTTGAGTTGACTGAGTTGAGTTGAATGAGTGGAGTTGAGTTGAGTTGAGTTGAGTTTAGTTGAGTTGAGTTTAGTTGAGTTGAGTTTAGTTGAGTTGAGTTGAGTTGAGTTGAGTTGAGTTGACTGAGTTGAGTTGACTGAGTTGAGTTGAGTTGAGTTGAGTTGAGTTGAGTTGAGCTGAGTTGAGTTGAGTTAAATTGAGTTGAGTTGAGCTGAGTTGAGTTGAGTTGAGGTGACTGAGTTGAGTTGACTGAGTTGAGTTGAGTTGAGTTGAGTTGAGTTGAGTTGAGTTGAGTTGAGTTGACTGAGTTGAGTTGAGTTGAGTTGAGTTGAGTGGAGTTGAGTTGAGTTGAGTTGACTGAGTTGAGTTGACTGAGTTGAGTTGAGTTGAGTTGAGTTGAGTTGAGTTGAGTTGAGTTGACTGAGTTGAGTTGACTGAGTTGAGTTGAGTTGAGTTGAGTTGAGTTGAGTTGAGTTGAGTTGAGTTGAGTTGAGTTGAGTTGTGTTGAGTTGACTGAGTTGAGTTGACTGAGTTGAGTTGAGTTGAGTTGAGTTGAGTTGAGTTGAGTTGAGTTGAGTTGAGTTGAGTTGAGTTGAGTTGAGTTGACTGAGTTGAGTTGACTGAGTTGAGTTGAGTTGAGTTGAGTTGAGTTGACTGAGTTGAGTTGAGTTGACTGAGTTGAGTTGACTGAGTTGAGTTGAGTTGAGTTGAGCTGAGTTGAGTTGAGTTGAGTTGAGTTGAGTTGAGTTGAGTTGAGTTGACTGAGTTGAGTTGACTGAGTTGAGTTGAGTTGAGTTGAGTTGAGTTGAGTTGAGTTGAGTTGAGTTGACTGAGTTGAGTTGACTGAGTTGAGTTGAGTTGAGTTGAGTTGAGTTGAGTTGAGTTGACTGAGTTGAGTTGACTGAGTTGAGTTGAGTTGAGTTGAGTTGAGTTGAGTTGACTGAGTTGAGTTGACTGAGTTGAGTTGAGTTGAGTTGAGTTGAGTTGAGTTGAGTTGAGTTGAGTTGAGTTGAGTTGAGTTGAGTTGAGTTGAGTTGAGTTGAGTTGACTGAGTTGAGTTGAGTTGAGTTGAGTTGAGTGGAGTTGAGTTGAGTTGAGTTGACTGAGTTGAGTTGACTGAGTTGAGTTGAGTTGAGTTGAGTTGAGTTGAGTTGAGTTGAGTTGACTGAGTTGAGTTGACTGAGTTGAGTTGAGTTGAGTTGAGTTGAGTTGAGTTGAGTTGAGTTGAGTTGAGTTGAGTTGAGTTGAGTTGTGTTGAGTTGACTGAGTTGAGTTGACTGAGTTGAGTTGAGTTGAGTTGAGTTGAGTTGAGTTGAGTTGATTTGAGTTGAGTTGAGTTGAGTTGAGTTGACTGAGTTGAGTTGACTGAGTTGAGTTGAGTTGAGTTGAGTTGAGTTGACTGAGTTGAGTTGAGTTGACTGAGTTGAGTTGACTGAGTTGAGTTGAGTTGAGTTGAGCTGAGTTGAGTTGAGTTGAGTTGAGTTGAGTTGAGTTGAGTTGACTGAGTTGAGTTGACTGAGTTGAGTTGAGTTGAGTTGAGTTGAGTTGAGTTGAGTTGAGTTGACTGAGTTGAGTTGACTGAGTTGAGTTGAGTTGAGTTGAGTTGAGTTGAGTTGACTGAGTTGAGTTGACTGAGTTGAGTTGAGTTGAGTTGAGTTGAGTTGAGTTGACTGAGTTGAGTTGACTGAGTTGAGTTGAGTTGAGTTGAGTTGAGTTGAGTTGAGTTGAGTTGAGTTGAGTTGAGTTGACTGAGTTGAGTTGACTGAGTTGAGTTGAGTTGAGTTGAGCTGAGTTGAGTTGAGTTGAGTTGAGTTGAGTTGAGTTGAGTTGACTGAGTTGAGTTGACTGAGTTGAGTTGAGTTGAGTTGAGTTGAGTTGAGTTGAGTTGAGTTGAGTTGACTGAGTTGAGTTGACTGAGTTGAGTTGAGTTGAGTTGAGTTGAGTGAGTTGAGTTGACTGAGTTGAGTTGAGTTGAGTTGAGTTGAGTTGAGTTGAGTTGAGTTGACTGAGTTGAGTTGAGTTGAGTTGAGTTGAGTTGCCGTCTATCTTGCCGTCTATCTTGCCGTCTATCTTGCCGTCTATCTTGCCGTCTATCTTGCCGTGCCGTCTATCTTGCCGTCTATCTTGGCGTCTATCTTGCCGTCTATCTTGCCGTCTATCTTGCCGTCTATCTTGCCGTCTATCTTGCCGTCTATCTTGCCGTCTATCTTGCCGTCTATCTTGCCGTCTATCTTGCCGTCTATCTTGCCGTCTATCTTGCCGTCTATCTTGCCGTGCCGTCTATCTTGCCGTCTATCTTGCCGTCTATCTTGCCGTGCCGTCTATCTTGCCGTCTATCTTGCCGTCTATCTTGCCGTGCCGTCTATCTTGCCGTCTATCTTGCCGTCTAACTTGCCGGCTATCTTGCCGTCTATCTTGCCGTCTATCTTGCCGTCTATCTTGCCGTCTATCTTGCCGTCTATCTTGCCGTCTATCTTGCCGAGTTGAGTTGAGTTGAGTTGAGTTGAGTTGAGTTGAGTTGAGTTGAGTTGACTGAGTTGAGTTGACTGAGTTGAGTTGAGTTGAGTTGAGTTGAGTTGAGTTGAGTTGAGTTGACTGAGTTGAGTTGACTGAGTTGAGTTGAGTTGAGTTGAGTTGAGTTGAGTTGAGTTGACTGAGTTGAGTTGACTGAGTTGAGTTGAGTTGAGTTGAGTTGAGTTGAGTTGACTGAGTTGAGTTGACTGAGTTGAGTTGAGTTGAGTTGAGTTGAGCTGAGTTGAGTTGAGTTGAGTTGAGTTGAGTTGAGTTGAGTTGAGTTGACTGAGTTGAGTTGACTGAGTTGAGTTGAGTTGAGTTGAGTTGAGTTGAGTTGAGTTGAGTTGACTGAGTTGAGTTGACTGAGTTGAGTTGAGTTGAGTTGAGTTGAGTTGAGTTGAGATGAGTTGACTGAGTTGAGTTGAGTTGAGTTGAGTTGACTGAGTTGAGTTGACTGAGTTGAGTTGAGTTGAGTTGAGTTGAGTTGAGTTGACTGAGTTGAGTTGACTGAGTTGAGTTGAGTTGAGTTGAGTTGAGTTGAGTTGAGTTGAGTTGAGTTGAGTTGTGTTGAGTTGACTGAGTTGAGTTGACTGAGTTGAGTTGAGTTGAGTTGAGTTGAGTTGAGTTGAGTTGAGTTGAGTTGAGTTGAGTTGAGTTGACTGAGTTGAGTTGACTGAGTTGAGTTGAGTTGAGTTGAGTTGAGTTGACTGAGTTGAGTTGAATTGAGTTGAGTTGAGTTGAGTTGAGTTGAGTTGAGTTGAGTTGAGTTGACTGAGTTGAGTTGACTGAGTTGAGTTGAGTTGAGTTGAGTTGAGTTGAGTTGAGTTGAGTTGAGTTGACTGAGTTGAGTTGACTGAGTTGAGTTGAGTTGAGTTGAGCTGAGTTGAGTTGAGTTGAGATGAGTTGAGTTGAGTCGAGTTGAGTTGAGTTGAGTTGAGTTGAGTTGACTGAGTTGAGTTGACTGAGTTGAGTTGAGTTGAGTTGAGTTGAGTTGACTGAGTTGAGTTGACTGAGTTGAGTTGAGTTGAGTTGAGTTGAGTTGAGTTGAGTTGACTGAGTTGAGTTGAGTTGAGTTGAGTTGAGTTGAGTTGAGTTGAGTTGAGTTGACTGAGTTGAGTTGACTGAGTTGAGGTGAGTTGAGTTGAGTTGAGTTGAGTTGAGTTGAGCTGAGTTGAGTTGAGTTGAGTTGACTGAGTTGAGTTGACTGAGTTGAGTTGAGTTGAGTTGAGTTGAGTTGAGTTGAGTTGAGTTGACTGAGTTGAGTTGATTGAGTTGAGTTGAGTTGAGTTGAGTTGAGTTGAGTTGAGTTGACTGAGTTGAGTTGACTGAGTTGAGTTGAGTTGAGTTGAGTTGAGTTGAGTTGATTTGAGTTGAGTTGAGTTGAGTTGAGTTGAGTTGAGTTGACTAAGTTGAGTTGACTGAGTTGAGTTGAGTTGAGTTGAGTTGAGTTGAGTAGAGTTGAGTTGACTGAGTTGAGTTGACTGAGTTGAGTTGACTGAGTTGAGTTGAGTTGAGTTGAGTTGAGTTGAGTTGAGTTGACTGAGTTGAGTTGACTGAGTTGAGTTGAGTTGAGTTGACTGAGTTGAGTTGAGCTGAGTTGAGTTGAGTTGAGTTGAGTTGAGTTGACTGAGTTGAGTTGACTGAGTTGAGTTGAGTTGAGTTGAGTTGAGTTGAGTTGATTTGAGTTGAGTTGAGTTGAGTTGAGTTGAGTTGAGTTGACTAAGTTGAGTTGACTGAGTTGAGTTTAGTTGAGTTGAGTTTAGTTGAGTTGAGTTGAGTTGACTGAGTTGAGTTGACTGAGTTGAGTTGACTGAGTTGAGTTGAGTTGAGTTGAGTTGAGTTGAGTTGAGTTGACTGAGTTGAGTTGACTGAGTTGAGTTGAGTTGAGTTGACTGAGTTGAGTTGAGCTGAGTTGAGTTGAGTTGAGTTGAGTTGAGTTGAGTTGACTGAGTTGAGTTGACTGAGTTGAGTTGAGTTGAGTTGAGTTGAGTTGAGTTGAGTTGACTGAGTTGAGTTGAATGAGTGGAGTTGAGTTGAGTTGAGTTGAGTTTAGTTGAGTTGAGTTTAGTTGAGTTGAGTTTAGTTGAGTTGAGTTGAGTTGAGTTGACTGAGTTGAGTTGACTGAGTTGAGTTGAGTTGAGTTGAGTTGAGTTGAGCTGAGTTGAGTTGAGTTAAATTGAGTTGAGTTGAGCTGAGTTGAGTTGAGTTGAGTTGAGTTGAGGTGACTGAGTTGAGTTGACTGAGTTGAGTTGAGTTGAGTTGAGTTGAGTTGAGTTGAGTTGAGTTGAGTTGACTGAGTTGAGTTGAGTTGAGTTGAGTTGAGTGGAGTTGAGTTGAGTTGAGTTGAGTTGAGTTGAGTTGACTGAGTTGAGTTGACTGAGTTGAGTTGAGTTGAGTTGAGTTGAGTTGAGTTGAGTTGAGTTGAGTTGAGTTGATTTGACTGAGTTGAGTTGACTGAGTTGAGTTGAGTTGAGTTGAGCTGAGTTGAGTTGAGTTGAGTTGAGTTGAGTTGAGTTGACTGAGTTGAGTTGACTGAGTTGAGTTGAGTTGAGTTGAGTTGAGTTGAGTTGAGTTGAGTTTAGTTGACTGAGTTGAGTTGACTGAGTTGAGTTCAGTTGAGTTGAGTTGAGTTGAGTTGAGTTGAGTTGAGTTGAGTTGACTAAGTTGAGTTGAGTTGAGTTGAGTTGAGTTGAGCTGAGTTGAGTTGAGTTGAGTTGAGTTGAGTTGAGTTGACTGAGTTGAGTTGACTGAGTTGAGGTGAGTTGAGTTGAGTTGAGTTGAGTTGAGTTGAGTTGAGTTGACCGAGTTGAGTTGACTGAGTTGAGTTGAGTTGAGTTGAGTTGAGTTGAGTTGAGTTGAGTTGACTGAGTTGAGTTGAATTGAGTTGAGTTGAGTTGAGTTGAGTTGAGTTGAGTTGAGTTGAGTTGTGTTGAGTTGACTGAGTTGAGTTGACTGAGTTGAGTTGAGTTGAGTTGAGGTGAGTTGAGTTGAGTTGAGTTGAGTTGAGTTGAGTTGAGTTGAGTTGAGTTGAGTTGACTGAGTTGAGTTGACTGAGTTGAGTTGAGTTGAGTTGAGTTGAGTTGAGTTGAGTTGACTGAGTTGAGTTGAATTGAGTTGAGTTGAGTTGAGTTGAGTTGAGTTGAGTTGAGTTGAGTTGAGTTGACTGAGTTGAGTTGACTGAGTTGAGTTGAGTTGAGTTGAGTTGAGTTGAGTTGAGTTGACTGAGTTGAGTTGACTGAGTTGAGTTGAGTTGAGTTGAGCTGAGTTGAGTTGAGTTGAGATGAGTTGAGTTGAGTCGAGTTGAGTTGAGTTGAGTTGAGTTGAGTTGACTGAGTTGAGTTGACTGAGTTGAGTTGAGTTGAGTTGAGTTGAGTTGACTGAGTTGAGTTGACTGAGTTGAGTTGAGTTGAGTTGAGTTGAGTTGAGTTGAGTTGACTGAGTTGAGTTGAGTTGAGTTGAGTTGAGTTGAGTTGAGTTGAGTTGACTGAGTTGAGTTGACTGAGTTGAGGTGAGTTGAGTTGAGTTGAGTTGAGTTGAGTTGAGCTGAGTTGAGTTGACTGAGTTGAGTTGACTGAGTTGAGTTGAGTTGAGTTGAGTTGAGTTGAGTTGAGTTGACTGAGTTGAGTTGACTGAGTTGAGTTGACTGAGTTGAGTTGAGTTGAGTTGAGTTGAGTTGAGTTGAGTTGAGTTGACTGAGTTGAGTTGACTGAGTTGAGTTGAGTTGAGTTGAGTTGAGTTGAGTTGATTTGAGTTGAGTTGAGTTGAGTTGAGTTGAGTTGACTGAGTTGAGTTGACTGAGTTGAGTTGAGTTGAGTTGAGTTGAGTTGAGTTGAGTTGAGTTGACTGAGTTGAGTTGACTGAGTTGAGTTGACTGAGTTGAGTTGAGTTGAGTTGAGTTGAGTTGAGTTGACTGAGTTGAGTTGACTGAGTTGAGTTGAGTTGAGTTGACTGAGTTGAGTTGAGCTGAGTTGAGTTGAGTTGAGTTGAGTTGAGTTGAGTTGAGTTGAGTTGACTGAGTTGAGTTGACTGAGTTGAGTTGAGTTGAGTTGAGTTGAGTTGACTGAGTTGAGTTGAATGAGTGGAGTTGAGTTGAGTTGAGTTGAGTTTAGTTGAGTTGAGTTTAGTTGAGTTGAGTTTAGTTGAGTTGAGTTGAGTTGAGTTGAGTTGAGTTGACTGAGTTGAGTTGACTGAGTTGAGTTGAGTTGAGTTGAGTTGAGTTGAGCTGAGTTGAGTTGAGTTAAATTGAGTTGAGTTGAGCTGAGTTGAGTTGAGTTGAGTTGAGTTGAGGTGACTGAGTTGAGTTGACTGAGTTGAGTTGAGTTGAGTTGAGTTGAGTTGAGTTGAGTTGACTGAGTTGAGTTGAGTTGAGTTGAGTTGAGTGGAGTTGAGTTGAGTTGAGTTGAGTTGAGTTGAGTTGACTGAGTTGAGTTGACTGAGTTGAGTTGAGTTGAGTTGAGTTGAGTTGAGTTGATTTGACTGAGTTGAGTTGACTGAGTTGAGTTGAGTTGAGTTGAGCTGAGTTGAGTTGAGTTGAGTTGAGTTGAGTTGAGTTGAGTTGAGTTGACTGAGTTGAGTTGACTGAGTTGAGTTGAGTTGAGTTGAGTTGAGTTGAGTTGAGTTGAGTTTAGTTGACTGAGTTGAGTTGACTGAGTTGAGTTGAGTTGAGTTGAGTTGAGTTGAGTTGAGTTGAGTTGAGTTGAGTTGACTAAGTTGAGTTGAGTTGAGTTGAGTTGAGTTGAGCTGAGTTGAGTTGAGTTGAGTTGAGTTGAGTTGAGTTGAGTTGACTGAGTTGAGTTGACTGAGTTGAGGTGAGTTGAGTTGAGTTGAGTTGAGTTGAGTTGACCGAGTTGAGTTGACTGAGTTGAGTTGAGTTGAGTTGAGTTGAGTTGAGTTGAGTTGAGTTGAGTTGACTGAGTTGAGTTGACTGAGTTGAGTTGAGTTGAGTTGAGTTGAGTTGAGTTGAGTTGAGTTGAGTTGACTGAGTTGAGTTGAGTTGAGTTGAGTTGAGTTGACTGAGTTGAGTTGACTGAGTTGAGTTGAGTTGAGTTGACTGAGTTGAGTTGAGCTGAGTTGAGTTGAGTTGAGTTGAGTTGAGTTGAGTTGAGTTGAGTTGAGTTGACTGAGTTGAGTTGACTGAGTTGAGTTGAGTTGAGTTGAGTTGAGTTGAGCTGAGTTGAGTTGAGTTAAATTGAGTTGAGTTGAGCTGAGTTGAGTTGAGTTGAGTTGAGTTGAGGTGACTGAGTTGAGTTGACTGAGTTGAGTTGAGTTGAGTTGAGTTGAGTTGAGTTGAGTTGAGTTGACTGAGTTGAGTTGAGTTGAGTTGAGTTGAGTGGAGTTGAGTTGAGTTGAGTTGAGTTGAGTTGAGTTGACTGAGTTGAGTTGACTGAGTTGAGTTGAGTTGAGTTGAGTTGAGTTGAGTTGATTTGACTGAGTTGAGTTGACTGAGTTGAGTTGAGTTGAGTTGAGCTGAGTTGAGTTGAGTTGAGTTGAGTTGAGTTGAGTTGAGTTGAGTTGAGTTGACTGAGTTGAGTTGACTGAGTTGAGTTGAGTTGAGTTGAGTTGAGTTGAGTTGAGTTGAGTTTAGTTGACTGAGTTGAGTTGACTGAGTTGAGTTGAGTTGAGTTGAGTTGAGTTGAGTTGAGTTGAGTTGAGTTGAGTTGACTAAGTTGAGTTGAGTTGAGTTGAGTTGAGTTGAGCTGAGTTGAGTTGAGTTGAGTTGAGTTGAGTTGACTGAGTTGAGTTGACTGAGTTGAGTTGACTGAGTTGAGTTGAGTTGAGTTGACCGAGTTGAGTTGACTGAGTTGAGTTGAGTTGAGTTGAGTTGAGTTGAGTTGAGTTGAGTTGAGTTGAGTTGAGTTGACTGAGTTGAGTTGACTGAGTTGAGTTGAGTTGAGTTGAGTTGAGTTGAGTTGAGTTGAGTTGAGTTGAGTTGAGTTGACTGAGTTGAGTTGAGTTGAGTTGAGTTGAGTTGAGTTGACTGAGTTGACTGAGTTGAGTTGAGTTGAGTTGAGTTGAGTTGAGTTGAGTTGAGTTGAGTTGAGTTGAGTTGAGTTGACTGAGTTGAGTTGACTGAGTTGAGTTGAGTTGAGTTGAGCTGAGTTGAGTTGAGTTGAGTTGAGTTGAGTTGAGTTGAGTTGAGTTGAGTTGACTGAGTTGAGTTGACTGAGTTGAGTTGAGTTGAGTTGAGTTGAGTTGAGTTGAGTTGACTGAGTTGAGTTGACTGAGTTGAGTTAAGTTGAGTTGAGATGAGTTGAGTTGAGTTGAGTTGAGTTGACTGAGTTGAGTTGAGTTGAGTTGAGTTGAGTTGAGTTGAGTTGAGTTGAGTTGAGTTGGGTTGATTTGACTGAGTTGAGTTGACTGAGTTGAGGTGAGTTGAGTTGAGTTGAGTTGAGTTGAGTTGAGTTGAGTTGAGTTGACTGAGTTGAGTTGACTGAGTTGAGTTGAGTTGAGTGGAGTTGAGTTGAGTTGAGTTGACTGAGTTGAGTTGACTGAGTTGAGTTGAGTTGAGTTGAGTTGAGTTGAGTTGAGTTGAGTTGAGTTGACTGAGTTGAGTTGACTGAGTTGAGTTGAGTTGAGTTGAGTTGAGTTGAGTTGAGTTGAGTTGAGTTGAGTTGAGTTGAGTTGTGTTGAGTTGACTGAGTTGAGTTGACTGAGTTGAGTTGAGTTGAGTTGAGTTGAGTTGACTGAGTTGAGTTGAGTTGACTGAGTTGAGTTGACTGAGTTGAGTTGAGTTGAGTTGAGCTGAGTTGAGTTGAGTTGAGTTGAGTTGAGTTGAGTTGAGTTGACTGAGTTGAGTTGACTGAGTTGAGTTGAGTTGAGTTGAGTTGAGTTGAGTTGAGTTGAGTTGAGTTGAGTTGACTGAGTTGAGTTGACTGAGTTGAGTTGAGTTGAGTTGAGTTGAGTTGAGTTGACTGAGTTGAGTTGACTGAGTTGAGTTGAGTTGAGTTGAGTTGAGTTGAGTTGAGTTGAGTTGACTGAGTTGAGTTGACTGAGTTGAGTTGAGTTGAGTTGAGTTGAGTTGAGTTGAGTTGAGTTGAGTTGAGTTGAGTTGACTGAGTTGAGTTGACTGAGTTGAGTTGAGTTGAGTTGAGCTGAGTTGAGTTGAGTTGAGTTGAGTTGAGTTGAGTTGAGTTGACTGAGTTGAGTTGACTGAGTTGAGTTGAGTTGAGTTGAGTTGAGTTGAGTTGAGTTGAGTTGAGTTGACTGAGTTGAGTTGACTGAGTTGAGTTGAGTTGGGTTGAGTTGAGTTGAGTGAGTTGAGTTGACTGAGTTGAGTTGAGTTGAGTTGAGTTGAGTTGAGTTGAGTTGAGTTGACTGAGTTGAGTTGAGTTGAGTTGAGTTGAGTTGCCGTCTATCTTGCCGTCTATCTTGCCGTCTATCTTGCCGTCTATCTTGCCGTCTATCTTGCCGTGCCGTCTATCTTGCCGTCTATCTTGGCGTCTATCTTGCCGTCTATCTTGCCGTCTATCTTGCCGTCTATCTTGCCGTCTATCTTGCCGTCTATCTTGCCGTCTATCTTGCCGTCTATCTTGCCGTCTATCTTGCCGTCTATCTTGCCGTCTATCTTGCCGTCTATCTTGCCGTCTATCTTGCCGTGCCGTCTATCTTGCCGTCTATCTTGCCGTCTATCTTGCCGTGCCGTCTATCTTGCCGTCTATCTTGCCGTCTATCTTGCCGTGCCGTCTATCTTGCCGTCTATCTTGCCGTCTATCTTGCCGTGCCGTCTATTATGCCGTCTATCTTGCCGTCTATCTTGCCGTCTATCTTGCCGTCTATCTTGCCGTCTATCTTGCCGTCTATCTTGCCGTGCCGTCTATCTTGCCGTCTATCTTGCCGTCTATCTTGCCGTGCCGTCTATCTTGCCGTCTATCTTGCCGTCTATCTTGCCGTGCCGTCTATCTTGCCGTCTATATTGCCGTCTATCTTGCCGGCTATCTTGCCGTCTATCTTGCCGTCTATCTTGCCGTCTATCTTGCCGTCTATCTTGCCGTCTATCTTGCCGTCTATCTTGCCGAGTTGAGTTGAGTTGAGTTGAGTTGAGTTGAGTTGAGTTGAGTTGACTGAGTTGAGTTGACTGAGTTGAGTTGAGTTGAGTTGAGTTGAGTTGAGTTGAGTTGAGTTGACTGAGTTGAGTTGACTGAGTTGAGTTGAGTTGAGTTGAGTTGAGTTGAGTTGAGTTGAGTTGAGTTGACTGAGTTGAGTTGACTGAGTTGAGTTGAGTTGAGTTGAGTTGAGTTGAGTTGACTGAGTTGAGTTGACTGAGTTGAGTTGAGTTGAGTTGAGTTGAGCTGAGTTGAGTTGAGTTGAGTTGAGTTGAGTTGAGTTGAGTTGACTGAGTTGAGTTGACTGAGTTGAGTTGAGTTGAGTTGAGTTGAGTTGAGTTGAGTTGAGTTGAGTTGAGTTGACTGAGTTGAGTTGACTGAGTTGAGTTGAGTTGAGTTGAGTTGAGTTGAGTTGAGTTGACTGAGTTGAGTTGAGTTGAGTTGAGTTGAGTTGAGTTGAGTTGACTGAGTTGAGTTGACTGAGTTGAGTTGAGTTGAGTTGAGCTGAGTTGAGTTGAGTTGAGTTGAGTTGAGTTGAGTTGACTGAGTTGAGTTGACTGAGTTGAGTTGAGTTGAGTTGAGTTGAGTTGAGTTGAGTTGACTGAGTTGAGTTGACTGAGTTGAGTTGAGTTGAGTTGAGTTGAGTTGAGTGAGTTGAGTTGACTGAGTTGAGTTGAGTTGAGTTGAGTTGAGTTGAGTTGAGTTGACTGAGTTGAGTTGAGTTGAGTTGAGTTGAGTTGCCGTCTATCTTGCCGTCTATCTTGCCGTCTATCTTGCCGTCTATCTTGCCGTCTATCTTGCCGTGCCGTCTATCTTGCCGTCTATCTTGGCGTCTATCTTGCCGTCTATCTTGCCGTCTATCTTGCCGTCTATCTTGCCGTCTATCTTGCCGTCTATCTTGCCGTCTATCTTGCCGTCTATCTTGCCGTCTATCTTGCCGTCTATCTTGCCGTCTATCTTGCCGTCTATCTTGCCGTGCCGTCTATCTTGCCGTCTATCTTGCCGTCTATCTTGCCGTGCCGTCTATCTTGCCGTCTATCTTGCCGTCTATCTTGCCGTGCCGTCTATCTTGCCGTCTATCTTGCCGTCTATCTTGCCGTGCCGTCTATTATGCCGTCTATCTTGCCGTCTATCTTGCCGTCTATCTTGCCGTCTATCTTGCCGTCTATCTTGCCGTCTATCTTGCCGTGCCGTCTATCTTGCCGTCTATCTTGCCGTCTATCTTGCCGTGCCGTCTATCTTGCCGCCTATCTTGCCGTCTATCTTGCCGTGCCGTCTATCTTGCCGTCTATATTGCCGTCTATCTTGCCGGCTATCTTGCCGTCTATCTTGCCGTCTATCTTGCCGTCTATCTTGCCGTCTATCTTGCCGTCTATCTTGCCGTCTATCTTGCCGAGTTGAGTTGAGTTGAGTTGAGTTGAGTTGAGTTGAGTTGAGTTGACTGAGTTGAGTTGACTGAGTTGAGTTGAGCTGAGTTGAGTTGAGTTGAGTTGAGTTGAGTTGACTGAGTTGAGTTGACTGAGTTGAGTTGAGTTGAGTTGAGTTGAGCTGAGTTGAGTTGAGTTGAGTTGAGTTGAGTTGAGTTGAGTTGAGTTGAGTTGAGTTGACTGAGTTGAGTTGACTGAGTTCAGTTGAGTTGAGTTGAGTTGAGTTGAGTTGAGTTGAGTTGACTGAGTTGAGTTGACTGAGTTGAGTTGAGTTGAGTTGAGTTGAGTTGAGTTGAGTTGAGTTGACTGAGTTGAGTTGACTGAGTTGAGTTGAGTTGAGTTGAGTTGAGTTGAGTTGAGTTGAGTTGAGTTGAGTTGTGTTGAGTTGACTGAGTTGAGTTGACTGAGTTGAGTTGAGTTGAGTTGAGTTGAGTTGAGTTGAGTTGAGTTGAGTTGAGTTGAGTTGAGTTGAGTTGACTGAGTTGAGTTGAGTTGAGTTGAGTTGAGTTGAGTTGAGTTGACTGAGTTGAGTTGACTGAGTTGAGTTGAGTTGAGTTGAGTTGAGTTGAGTTGAGTTGAGTTGACTGAGTTGAGTTGACTGAGTTGAGTTGAGTTGAGTTGAGCTGAGTTGAGTTGAGTTGAGTTGAGTTGAGTTGAGTTGAGTTGACTGAGTTGAGTTGACTGAGTTGAGTTGAGTTGAGTTGAGTTGAGTTGAGTTGAGTTGAGTTGAGTTGAGTTGACTGAGTTGAGTTGACTGAGTTGAGTTGAGTTGAGTTGAGTTGAGTTGAGTTGAGTTGAGTGAGTTGAGTTGACTGAGTTGAGTTGAGTTGAGTTGAGTTGAGTTGAGTTGAGTTGACTGAGTTGAGTTGAGTTGAGTTGAGTTGAGTTGCCGTCTATCTTGCCGTCTATCTTGCCGTCTATCTTGCCGTCTATCTTGCCGTCTATCTTGCCGTGCCGTCTATCTTGCCGTCTATCTTGGCGTCTATCTTGCCGTCTATCTTGCCGTCTATCTTGCCGTCTATCTTGCCGTCTATCTTGCCGTCTATCTTGCCGTCTATCTTGCCGTCTATCTTGCCGTCTATCTTGCCGTCTATCTTGCCGTCTATCTTGCCGTGCCGTCTATCTTGCCGTCTATCTTGCCGTCTATCTTGCCGTGCCGTCTATCTTGCCGTCTATCTTGCCGTCTATCTTGCCGTGCCGTCTATCTTGCCGTCTATATTGCCGTCTATCTTGCCGGCTATCTTGCCGTCTATCTTGCCGTCTATCTTGCCGTCTATCTTGCCGTCTATCTTGCCGTCTATCTTGCCGTCTATCTTGCCGAGTTGAGTTGAGTTGAGTTGAGTTGAGTTGAGTTGAGTTGAGTTGAGTTGAGTTGACTGAGTTGAGTTGACTGAGTTGAGTTGAGTTGAGTTGAGTTGAGTTGAGTTGAGTTGACTGAGTTGAGTTGACTGAGTTGAGTTGAGTTGAGTTGAGTTGAGTTGAGTTGAGTTGAGTTGACTGAGTTGAGTTGACTGAGTTGAGTTGAGTTGAGTTGAGTTGAGTTGACTGAGTTGAGTTGACTGAGTTGAGTTGAGTTGAGTTGAGTTGAGCTGAGTTGAGTTGAGTTGAGTTGAGTTGAGTTGAGTTGAGTTGAGTTGAGTTGACTGAGTTGAGTTGACTGAGTTGAGTTGAGTTGAGTTGAGTTGAGTTGAGTTGACTGAGTTGAGTTGACTGAGTTGAGTTGAGTTGAGTTGAGTTGAGTTGAGTTGAGTTGACTGAGTTGAGTTGACTGAGTTGAGTTGAGTTGAGTTGAGTTGAGTTGAGTTGAGTTGAGTTGAGTTGAGTTGAGTTGAGTTGAGTTGAGTTGAGTTGACTGAGTTGAGTTGACTGAGTTGAGTTGAGTTGAGTTGAGTTGAGTTGAGTTGAGTTGACTGAGTTGAGTTGACTGAGTTGAGTTGAGTTGAGTTGAGCTGAGTTGAGTTGAGTTGAGTTGAGTTGAGTTGAGTTGACTGAGTTGAGTTGACTGAGTTGAGTTGAGTTGAGTTGAGTTGAGTTGAGTTGAGTTGAGTTGACTGAGTTGAGTTGACTGAGTTGAGTTGAGTTGAGTTGAGTTGAGTTGAGTTGACTGAGTTGAGTTGACTGAGTTGAGTTGAGTTGAGTTGAGTTGAGTTGAGTTGAGTTGAGTTGACTGAGTTGAGTTGACTGAGTTGAGTTGAGTTGAGTTGAGTTGAGTTGAGTTGAGTTGAGTTGAGTTGAGTTGAGTTGACTGAGTTGAGTTGACTGAGTTGAGTTGAGTTGAGTTGAGCTGAGTTGAGTTGAGTTGAGTTGAGTTGAGTTGAGTTGAGTTGACTGAGTTGAGTTGACTGAGTTGAGTTGAGTTGAGTTGAGTTGAGTTGAGTTGAGTTGAGTTGAGTTGACTGAGTTGAGTTGACTGAGTTGAGTTGAGTTGAGTTGAGTTGAGTTGAGTGAGTTGAGTTGACTGAGTTGAGTTGAGTTGAGTTGAGTTGAGTTGAGTTGAGTTGACTGAGTTGAGTTGAGTTGAGTTGAGTTGAGTTGCCGTCTATCTTGCCGTCTATCTTGCCGTCTATCTTGCCGTCTATCTTGCCGTCTATCTTGCCGTCTATCTTGCCGTGCCGTCTATCTTGCCGTCTATCTTGGCGTCTATTTTGCCGTCTATCTTGCCGTCTATCTTGCCGTCTATCTTGCCGTCTATCTTGCCGTCTATCTTGCCGTCTATCTTGCCGTCTATCTTGCCGTCTATCTTGCCGTCTATCTTGCCGTCTATCTTGCCGTCTATCTTGCCGTCTATCTTGCCGTGCCGTCTATCTTGCCGTCTATCTTGCCGTCTATCTTGCCGTGCCGTCTATCTTGCCGTCTATCTTGCCGTCTATCTTGCCGTGCCCTCTATCTTGCCGTCTATCTTGCCGTCTATCTTGCCGTGCCGTCTATTATGCCGTCTATCTTGCCGTCTATCTTGCCGTCTATCTTGCCGTCTATCTTGCCGTCTATCTTGCCGTCTATCTTGCCGTGCCGTCTATCTTGCCGTCTATCTTGCCGTCTATCTTGCCGTGCCGTCTATCTTGCCGTCTATCTTGCCGTCTATCTTGCCGTGCCGTCTATCTTGCCGTCTATATTGCCGTCTATCTTGCCGGCTATCTTGCCGTCTATCTTGCCGTCTATCTTGCCGTCTATCTTGCCGTCTATCTTGCCGTCTATCTTGCCGTCTATCTTGCCGAGTTGAGTTGAGTTGAGTTGAGTTGAGTTGAGTTGAGTTGAGTTGACTGAGTTGAGTTGACTGAGTTGAGTTGAGTTGAGTTGAGTTGAGTTGAGTTGAGTTGACTGAGTTGAGTTGACTGAGTTGAGTTGAGTTGAGTTGAGTTGAGCTGAGTTGAGTTGAGTTGAGTTGAGTTGAGTTGAGTTGAGTTGAGTTGAGTTGACTGAGTTGAGTTGACTGAGTTGAGTTGAGTTGAGTTGAGTTGAGTTGAGTTGAGTTGAGTTGAGTTGACTGAGTTGAGTTGACTGAGTTGAGTTGAGTTGAGTTGAGTTGAGTTGAGTTGAGTTGAGTTGACTGAGTTGAGTTGACTGAGTTGAGTTGAGTTGAGTTGAGTTGAGTTGAGTTGAGTTGAGTTGAGTTGAGTTGTGTTGAGTTGACTGAGTTGAGTTGACTGAGTTGAGTTGAGTTGAGTTGAGTTGAGTTGAGTTGAGTTGAGTTGAGTTGAGTTGAGTTGAGTTGAGTTGACTGAGTTGAGTTGAGTTGAGTTGAGTTGAGTTGAGTTGAGTTGACTGAGTTGAGTTGACTGAGTTGAGTTGAGTTGAGTTGAGTTGAGTTGAGTTGAGTTGAGTTGAGTTGACTGAGTTGAGTTGACTGAGTTGAGTTGAGTTGAGTTGAGCTGAGTTGAGTTGAGTTGAGTTGAGTTGAGTTGAGTTGAGTTGACTGAGTTGAGTTGACTGAGTTGAGTTGAGTTGAGTTGAGTTGAGTTGAGTTGAGTTGAGTTGAGTTGACTGAGTTGAGTTGACTGAGTTGAGTTGAGTTGAGTTGAGTTGAGTTGAGTTGAGTTGAGTTGAGTGAGTTGAGTTGACTGAGTTGAGTTGAGTTGAGTTGAGTTGAGTTGAGTTGAGTTGACTGAGTTGAGTTGAGTTGAGTTGAGTTGAGTTGCCGTCTATCTTGCCGTCTATCTTGCCGTCTATCTTGCCGTCTATCTTGCCGTCTATCTTGCCGTGCCGTCTATCTTGCCGTCTATCTTGGCGTCTATCTTGCTGTCTATCTTGCCGTCTATCTTGCCGTCTATCTTGCCGTCTATCTTGCCGTCTATCTTGCCGTCTATCTTGCCGTCTATCTTGCCGTCTATCTTGCCGTCTATCTTGCCGTCTATCTTGCCGTCTATCTTGCCGTGCCGTCTATCTTGCCGTCTATCTTGCCGTCTATCTTGCCGTGCCGTCTATCTTGCCGTCTATCTTGCCGTCTATCTTGCCGTGCCGTCTATCTTGCCGTCTATATTGCCGTCTATCTTGCCGGCTATCTTGCCGTCTATCTTGCCGTCTATCTTGCCGTCTATCTTGCCGTCTATCTTGCCGTCTATCTTGCCGTCTATCTTGCCGAGTTGAGTTGAGTTGAGTTGAGTTGAGTTGAGTTGAGTTGAGTTGAGTTGACTGAGTTGAGTTGACTGAGTTGAGTTGAGTTGAGTTGAGTTGAGTTGAGTTGAGTTGACTGAGTTGAGTTGACTGAGTTGAGTTGAGTTGAGTTGAGTTGAGTTGAGTTGAGTTGAGTTGACTGAGTTGAGTTGACTGAGTTGAGTTGAGTTGAGTTGAGTTGACTGAGTTGAGTTGACTGAGTTGAGTTGAGTTGAGTTGAGTTGAGCTGAGTTGAGTTGAGTTGAGTTGAGTTGAGTTGAGTTGAGTTGAGTTGAGTTGACTGAGTTGAGTTGACTGAGTTGAGTTGAGTTGAGTTGAGTTGAGTTGAGTTGACTGAGTTGAGTTGACTGAGTTGAGTTGAGTTGAGTTGAGTTGAGTTGAGTTGAGTTGAGTTGACTGAGTTGAGTTGACTGAGTTGAGTTGAGTTGAGTTGAGTTGAGTTGAGTTGAGTTGAGTTGAGTTGAGTTGAGTTGAGTTGAGTTGAGTTGAGTTGAGTTGAGTTGAGTTGACTGAGTTGAGTTGACTGAGTTGAGTTGAGTTGAGTTGAGTTGAGTTGAGTTGAGTTGACTGAGTTGAGTTGAATTGAGTTGAGTTGAGTTGAGTTGAGTTGAGTTGAGTTGAGTTGAGTTGAGTTGACTGAGTTGAGTTGACTGAGTTGAGTTGAGTTGAGTTGAGTTGAGTTGAGTTGAGTTGACTGAGTTGAGTTGACTGAGTTGAGTTGAGTTGAGTTGAGCTGAGTTGAGTTGAGTTGAGATGAGTTGAGTTGAGTCGAGTTGAGTTGAGTTGAGTTGAGTTGAGTTGACTGAGTTGAGTTGACTGAGTTGAGTTGAGTTGAGTTGAGTTGAGTTGAGTTGACTGAGTTGAGTTGACTGAGTTGAGTTGAGTTGAGTTGAGTTGAGTTGAGTTGAGTTGAGTTGACTGAGTTGAGTTGAGTTGAGTTGAGTTGAGTTGAGTTGAGTTGAGTTGACTGAGTTGAGTTGACTGAGTTGAGGTGAGTTGAGTTGAGTTGAGTTGAGTTGAGTTGAGCTGAGTTGAGTTGAGTTGAGTTGACTGAGTTGAGTTGACTGAGTTCAGTTGAGTTGAGTTGAGTTGAGTTGAGTTGAGTTGACTGAGTTGAGTTGACTGAGTTGAGTTGAGTTGAGTTGAGTTGAGTTGAGTTGAGTTGAGTTGAGTTGACTGAGTTGAGTTGACTGAGTTGAGTTGAGTTGAGTTGAGTTGAGTTGAGTTGATTTGAGTTGAGTTGAGTTGAGTTGAGTTGAGTTGAGTTGACTAAGTTGAGTTGACTGAGTTGAGTTGAGTTGAGTTGAGTTGAGTTGAGTTGAGTTGAGTTGACTGAGTTGAGTTGACTGAGTTGAGTTGACTGAGTTGAGTTGAGTTGAGTTGAGTTGAGTTGAGTTGAGTTGACTGAGTTGAGTTGACTGAGTTGAGTTGAGTTGAGTTGACTGAGTTGAGTTGAGCTGAGTTGAGTTGAGTTGAGTTGAGTTGAGTTGAGTTGAGTTGAGTTGACTGAGTTGAGTTGACTGAGTTGAGTTGAGTTGAGTTGAGTTGAGTTGAGTTGAGTTGAGTTGACTGAGTTGAGTTGAATGAGTGGAGTTGAGTTGAGTTGAGTTGAGTTTAGTTGAGTTGAGTTTAGTTGAGTTGAGTTTAGTTG
Source organism: Lumbricus terrestris (assembly GCA_949752735.1). Classification (NCBI taxonomy): domain Eukaryota; kingdom Metazoa; phylum Annelida; class Clitellata; order Crassiclitellata; family Lumbricidae; genus Lumbricus; species Lumbricus terrestris. Next base: position 43,779,491 of record OX457051.1, read on the forward strand.
AGTTGAGTTGAGTTGAGTTGAGTTGAGTTGACTGAGTTGAGTTGACTGAGTTGAGTTGAGTTGAGTTGAGTTGAGTTGAGCTGAGTTGAGTTGAGTTAAATTGAGTTGAGTTGAGCTGAGTTGAGTTGAGTTGAGTTGAGTTGAGGTGACTGAGTTGAGTTGACTGAGTTGAGTTGAGTTGAGTTGAGTTGAGTTGAGTTGAGTTGAGTTGAGTTGAGTTGACTGAGTTGAGTTGAGTTGAGTTGAGTGGAGTTGAGTTGAGTTGAGTTGACTGAGTTGAGTTGACTGAGTTGAGTTGAGTTGAGTTGAGTTGAGTTGAGTTGAGTTGAGTTGAGTTGACTGAGTTGAGTTGACTGAGTTGAGTTGAGTTGAGTTGAGTTGAGTTGAGTTGAGTTGAGTTGAGTTGAGTTGAGTTGTGTTGAGTTGACTGAGTTGAGTTGACTGAGTTGAGTTGAGTTGAGTTGAGTTGAGTTGAGTTGAGTTGAGTTGAGTTGAGTTGAGTTGAGTTGACTGAGTTGAGTTGACTGAGTTGAGTTGAGTTGAGTTGAGTTGAGTTGACTGAGTTGAGTTGAGTTGACTGAGTTGAGTTGACTGAGTTGAGTTGAGTTGAGTTGAGCTGAGTTGAGTTGAGTTGAGTTGAGTTGAGTTGAGTTGAGTTGACTGAGTTGAGTTGACTGAGTTGAGTTGAGTTGAGTTGAGTTGAGTTGAGTTGAGTTGAGTTGAGTTGACTGAGTTGAGTTGACTGAGTTGAGTTGAGTTGAGTTGAGTTGAGTTGAGTTGACTGAGTTGAGTTGACTGAGTTGAGTTGAGTTGAGTTGAGTTGAGTTGAGTTGAGTTGAGTTGACTGAGTTGAGTTGACTGAGTTGAGTTGAGTTGAGTTGAGTTGAGTTGAGTTGAGTTGAGTTGAGTTGACTGAGTTGAGTTGACTGAGTTGAGTTGAGTTGAGTTGAGCTGAGTTGAGTTGAGTTGAGTTGAGTTGAGTTGAGTTGACTGAGTTGAGTTGACTGAGTTGAGTTGAGTTGAGTTGAGTTGAGTTGAGTTGAGTTGAGTTGAGTTGACTGAGTTGAGTTGACTGAGTTGAGTTGAGTTGAGTTGAGTTGAGTTGAGTGAGTTGAGTTGACTGAGTTGAGTTGAGTTGAGTTGAGTTGAGTTGAGTTGAGTTGACTGAGTTGAGTTGAGTTGAGTTGAGTTGAGTTGCCGTCTATCTTGCCGTCTATCTTGCCGTCTATCTTGCCGTCTATCTTGCCGTCTATCTTGCCGTGCCGTCTATCTTGCCGTCTATCTTGGCGTCTATCTTGCCGTCTATCTTGCCGTCTATCTTGCCGTCTATCTTGCCGTCTATCTTGCCGTCTATCTTGCCGTCTATCTTGCCGTCTATCTTGCCGTCTATCTTGCCGTCTATCTTGCCGTCTATCTTGCCGTCTATCTTGCCGTCTATCTTGCCGTGCCGTCTATCTTGCCGTCTATCTTGCCGTCTATCTTGCCGTGCCGTCTATCTTGCCGTCTATCTTGCCGTCTATCTTGCCGTGCCGTCTATCTTGCCGTCTATCTTGCCGTCTATCTTGCCGTGCCGTCTATTATGCCGTCTATCTTGCCGTCTATCTTGCCGTCTATCTTGCCGTCTATCTTGCCGTCTATCTTGCCGTCTATCTTGCCGTGCCGTCTATCTTGCCGTCTATCTTGCCGTCTATCTTGCCGTGCCGTCTATCTTGCCGTCTATCTTGCCGTCTATCTTGCCGTGCCGTCTATCTTGCCGTCTATATTGCCGTCTATCTTGCCGGCTATCTTGCCGTCTATCTTGCCGTCTATCTTGCCGTCTATCTTGCCGTCTATCTTGCCGTCTATCTTGCCGTCTATCTTGCCGAGTTGAGTTGAGTTGAGTTGAGTTGAGTTGAGTTGAGTTGACTGAGTTGAGTTGACTGAGTTGAGTTGAGTTGAGTTGAGTTGAGTTGAGTTGAGTTGAGTTGACTGAGTTGAGTTGACTGAGTTGAGTTGAGTTGAGTTGAGTTGAGTTGAGTTGAGTTGAGTTGAGTTGACTGAGTTGAGTTGACTGAGTTGAGTTGAGTTGAGTTGAGTTGAGTTGACTGAGTTGAGTTGACTGAGTTGAGTTGAGTTGAGTTGAGTTGAGCTGAGTTGAGTTGAGTTGAGTTGAGTTGAGTTGAGTTGACTGAGTTGAGTTGACTGAGTTGAGTTGAGTTGAGTTGAGTTGAGTTGAGTTGAGTTGAGTTGAGTTGAGTTGACTGAGTTGAGTTGACTGAGTTGAGTTGAGTTGAGTTGAGTTGAGTTGAGTTGAGTTGACTGAGTTGAGTTGAGTTGAGTTGAGTTGAGTTGAGTTGAGTTGACTGAGTTGAGTTGACTGAGTTGAGTTGAGTTGAGTTGAGTTGAGTTGAGTTGAGTTGAGTTGAGTTGACTGAGTTGAGTTGACTGAGTTGAGTTGAGTTGAGTTGAGTTGAGTTGAGTTGAGTTGAGTTGAGTTGTGTTGAGTTGACTGAGTTGAGTTGACTGAGTTGAGTTGAGTTGAGTTGAGTTGAGTTGAGTTGAGTTGAGTTGAGTTGAGTTGAGTTGACTGAGTTGAGTTGAGTTGAGTTGAGTTGAGTTGAGTTGAGTTGAGTTGACTGAGTTGAGTTGACTGAGTTGAGTTGAGTTGAGTTGAGTTGAGTTGAGTTGAGTTGAGTTGAGTTGAGTTGAGTTGACTGAGTTGAGTTGACTGAGTTGAGTTGAGTTGAGCTGAGCTGAGTTGAGTTGAGTTGAGTTGAGTTGAGTTGAGTTGACTGAGTTGAGTTGACTGAGTTGAGTTGAGTTGAGTTGAGTTGAGTTGAGTTGAGTTGAGTTGAGTTGAGTTGACTGAGTTGAGTTGACTGAGTTGAGTTGAGTTGAGTTGAGTTGAGTTGAGTTGAGTGAGTTGAGTTGACTGAGTTGAGTTGAGTTGAGTTGAGTTGAGTTGAGTTGAGTTGACTGAGTTGAGTTGAGTTGAGTTGAGTTGAGTTGCCGTCTATCTTGCCGTCTATCTTGCCGTCTATCTTGCCGTCTATCTTGCCGTCTATCTTGCCGTGCCGTCTATCTTGCCGTCTATCTTGGCGTCTATCTTGCCGTCTATCTTGCCGTCTATCTTGGCGTCTATCTTGCCGTCTATCTTGCCGTCTATCTTGCCGTCTATCTTGCCGTCTATCTTGCCGTCTATCTTGCCGTCTATCTTGCCGTCTATCTTGCCGTCTATCTTGCCGTGCCGTCTATCTTGCCGTCTATCTTGCCGTCTATCTTGCCGTGCCGTCTATCTTGCCGTCTATCTTGCCGTCTATCTTGCCGTGCCGTCTATCTTGCCGTCTATATTGCCGTCTATCTTGCCGGCTATCTTGCCGTCTATCTTGCCGTCTATCTTGCCGTCTATCTTGCCGTCTATCTTGCCGTCTATCTTGCCGTCTATCTTGCCGAGTTGAGTTGAGTTGAGTTGAGTTGAGTTGAGTTGAGTTGAGTTGACTGAGTTGAGTTGACTGAGTTGAGTTGAGTTGAGTTGAGTTGAGTTGAGTTGAGTTGAGTTGACTGAGTTGAGTTGACTGAGTTGAGTTGAGTTGAGTTGAGTTGAGTTGAGTTGAGTTGAGTTGACTGAGTTGAGTTGACTGAGTTGAGTTGAGTTGAGTTGAGTTGAGTTGAGTTGACTGAGTTGAGTTGACTGAGTTGAGTTGAGTTGAGTTGAGTTGAGCTGAGTTGAGTTGAGTTGAGTTGAGTTGAGTTGAGTTGAGTTGAGTTGACTGAGTTGAGTTGAATGAGTTGAGTTGAGTTGAGTTGAGTTGAGTTGAGTTGACTGAGTTGAGTTGACTGAGTTGAGTTGAGTTGAGTTGAGTTGAGTTGAGTTGAGTTGACTGAGTTGAGTTGAGTTGAGTTGAGTTGAGTTGAGTTGACTGAGTTGAGTTGACTGAGTTGAGTTGAGTTGAGTTGAGTTGAGTTGAGTTGAGTTGAGTTGACTGAGTTGAGTTGACTGAGTTGAGTTGAGTTGAGTTGAGTTGAGTTGAGTTGAGTTGAGTTGAGTTGAGTTGAGTTGAGTTGAGTTGAGTTGAGTTGAGTTGAGTTGAGTTGAGTTGACTGAGTTGAGTTGACTGAGTTGAGTTGAGTTGAGTTGAGTTGAGTTGAGTTGACTGAGTTGAGTTGAATTGAGTTGAGTTGAGTTGAGTTGAGTTGAGTTGAGTTGAGTTGACTGAGTTGAGTTGACTGAGTTGAGTTGAGTTGAGTTGAGTTGAGTTGAGTTGAGTTGAGTTGAGTTGACTGAGTTGAGTTGACTGAGTTGAGTTGAGTTGAGTTGAGCTGAGTTGAGTTGAGTTGAGATGAGTTGAGTTGAGTCGAGTTGAGTTGAGTTGAGTTGAGTTGAGTTGACTGAGTTGAGTTGACTGAGTTGAGTTGAGCTGAGTTGAGTTGAGTTGAGTTGACTGAGTTGAGTTGAGTTGAGTTGAGTTGACTGAGTTGAGTTGACTGAGTTGAGTTGACTGAGTTGAGTTGAGTTGAGTTGAGTTGAGTTGAGTTGAGTTGAGTTGATTTGAGTTGAGTTGAGTTGAGTTGAGTTGAGTTGAGTTGACTAAGTTGAGTTGACTGAGTTGAGTTGAGTTGAGTTGAGTTGAGTTGAGTTGAGTTGAGTTGAGTTGACTGAGTTGAGTTGACTGAGTTGAGTTGACTGAGTTGAGTTGAGTTGAGTTGAGTTGAGTTGAGTTGAGTTGACTGAGTTGAGTTGACTGAGTTGAGTTGAGTTGAGTTGACTGAGTTGAGTTGAGCTGAGTTGAGTTGAGTTGAGTTGAGTTGAGTTGAGTTGAGTTGAGTTGACTGAGTTGAGTTGACTGAGTTGAGTTGAGTTGAGTTGAGTTGAGTTGAGTTGAGTTGAGTTGACTGAGTTGAGTTGAATGAGTGGAGTTGAGTTGAGTTGAGTTGAGTTTAGTTGAGTTGAGTTTAGTTGAGTTGAGTTTAGTTGAGTTGAGTTGAGTTGAGTTGAGTTGAGTTGACTGAGTTGAGTTGACTGAGTTGAGTTGAGTTGAGTTGAGTTGAGTTGAGTTGAGCTGAGTTGAGTTGAGTTAAATTGAGTTGAGTTGAGCTGAGTTGAGTTGAGTTGAGGTGACTGAGTTGAGTTGACTGAGTTGAGTTGAGTTGAGTTGAGTTGAGTTGAGTTGAGTTGAGTTGAGTTGACTGAGTTGAGTTGAGTTGAGTTGAGTTGAGTGGAGTTGAGTTGAGTTGAGTTGACTGAGTTGAGTTGACTGAGTTGAGTTGAGTTGAGTTGAGTTGAGTTGAGTTGAGTTGAGTTGACTGAGTTGAGTTGACTGAGTTGAGTTGAGTTGAGTTGAGTTGAGTTGAGTTGAGTTGAGTTGAGTTGAGTTGAGTTGAGTTGAGTTGTGTTGAGTTGACTGAGTTGAGTTGACTGAGTTGAGTTGAGTTGAGTTGAGTTGAGTTGAGTTGAGTTGAGTTGAGTTGAGTTGAGTTGAGTTGAGTTGAGTTGACTGAGTTGAGTTGACTGAGTTGAGTTGAGTTGAGTTGAGTTGAGTTGACTGAGTTGAGTTGAGTTGACTGAGTTGAGTTGACTGAGTTGAGTTGAGTTGAGTTGAGCTGAGTTGAGTTGAGTTGAGTTGAGTTGAGTTGAGTTGAGTTGAGTTGACTGAGTTGAGTTGACTGAGTTGAGTTGAGTTGAGTTGAGTTGAGTTGAGTTGAGTTGAGTTGAGTTGACTGAGTTGAGTTGACTGAGTTGAGTTGAGTTGAGTTGAGTTGAGTTGAGTTGAGTTGACTGAGTTGAGTTGACTGAGTTGAGTTGAGTTGAGTTGAGTTGAGTTGAGTTGACTGAGTTGAGTTGACTGAGTTGAGTTGAGTTGAGTTGAGTTGAGTTGAGTTGAGTTGAGTTGAGTTGAGTTGAGTTGAGTTGAGTTGAGTTGAGTTGAGTTGAGTTGACTGAGTTGAGTTGAGTTGAGTTGAGTTGAGTGGAGTTGAGTTGAGTTGAGTTGACTGAGTTGAGTTGACTGAGTTGAGTTGAGTTGAGTTGAGTTGAGTTGAGTTGAGTTGAGTTGACTGAGTTGAGTTGACTGAGTTGAGTTGAGTTGAGTTGAGTTGAGTTGAGTTGAGTTGAGTTGAGTTGAGTTGAGTTGAGTTGAGTTGTGTTGAGTTGACTGAGTTGAGTTGACTGAGTTGAGTTGAGTTGAGTTGAGTTGAGTTGAGTTGAGTTGAGTTGAGTTGAGTTGAGTTGAGTTGAGTTGACTGAGTTGAGTTGACTGAGTTGAGTTGAGTTGAGTTGAGTTGAGTTGACTGAGTTGAGTTGAGTTGACTGAGTTGAGTTGACTGAGTTGAGTTGAGTTGAGTTGAGCTGAGTTGAGTTGAGTTGAGTTGAGTTGAGTTGAGTTGAGTTGACTGAGTTGAGTTGACTGAGTTGAGTTGAGTTGAGTTGAGTTGAGTTGAGTTGAGTTGAGTTGACTGAGTTGAGTTGACTGAGTTGAGTTGAGTTGAGTTGAGTTGAGTTGAGTTGACTGAGTTGAGTTGACTGAGTTGAGTTGAGTTGAGTTGAGTTGAGTTGAGTTGACTGAGTTGAGTTGACTGAGTTGAGTTGAGTTGAGTTGAGTTGAGTTGAGTTGAGTTGAGTTGAGTTGAGTTGAGTTGACTGAGTTGAGTTGACTGAGTTGAGTTGAGTTGAGTTGAGCTGAGTTGAGTTGAGTTGAGTTGAGTTGAGTTGAGTTGAGTTGACTGAGTTGAGTTGACTGAGTTGAGTTGAGTTGAGTTGAGTTGAGTTGAGTTGAGTTGAGTTGAGTTGACTGAGTTGAGTTGACTGAGTTGAGTTGAGTTGAGTTGAGTTGAGTGAGTTGAGTTGACTGAGTTGAGTTGAGTTGAGTTGAGTTGAGTTGAGTTGAGTTGAGTTGACTGAGTTGAGTTGAGTTGAGTTGAGTTGAGTTGCCGTCTATCTTGCCGTCTATCTTGCCGTCTATCTTGCCGTCTATCTTGCCGTCTATCTTGCCGTGCCGTCTATCTTGCCGTCTATCTTGGCGTCTATCTTGCCGTCTATCTTGCCGTCTATCTTGCCGTCTATCTTGCCGTCTATCTTGCCGTCTATCTTGCCGTCTATCTTGCCGTCTATCTTGCCGTCTATCTTGCCGTCTATCTTGCCGTCTATCTTGCCGTCTATCTTGCCGTGCCGTCTATCTTGCCGTCTATCTTGCCGTCTATCTTGCCGTGCCGTCTATCTTGCCGTCTATCTTGCCGTCTATCTTGCCGTGCCGTCTATCTTGCCGTCTATCTTGCCGTCTAACTTGCCGGCTATCTTGCCGTCTATCTTGCCGTCTATCTTGCCGTCTATCTTGCCGTCTATCTTGCCGTCTATCTTGCCGTCTATCTTGCCGAGTTGAGTTGAGTTGAGTTGAGTTGAGTTGAGTTGAGTTGAGTTGAGTTGACTGAGTTGAGTTGACTGAGTTGAGTTGAGTTGAGTTGAGTTGAGTTGAGTTGAGTTGAGTTGACTGAGTTGAGTTGACTGAGTTGAGTTGAGTTGAGTTGAGTTGAGTTGAGTTGAGTTGACTGAGTTGAGTTGACTGAGTTGAGTTGAGTTGAGTTGAGTTGAGTTGAGTTGACTGAGTTGAGTTGACTGAGTTGAGTTGAGTTGAGTTGAGTTGAGCTGAGTTGAGTTGAGTTGAGTTGAGTTGAGTTGAGTTGAGTTGAGTTGACTGAGTTGAGTTGACTGAGTTGAGTTGAGTTGAGTTGAGTTGAGTTGAGTTGAGTTGAGTTGACTGAGTTGAGTTGACTGAGTTGAGTTGAGTTGAGTTGAGTTGAGTTGAGTTGAGATGAGTTGACTGAGTTGAGTTGAGTTGAGTTGAGTTGACTGAGTTGAGTTGACTGAGTTGAGTTGAGTTGAGTTGAGTTGAGTTGAGTTGACTGAGTTGAGTTGACTGAGTTGAGTTGAGTTGAGTTGAGTTGAGTTGAGTTGAGTTGAGTTGAGTTGAGTTGTGTTGAGTTGACTGAGTTGAGTTGACTGAGTTGAGTTGAGTTGAGTTGAGTTGAGTTGAGTTGAGTTGAGTTGAGTTGAGTTGAGTTGAGTTGACTGAGTTGAGTTGACTGAGTTGAGTTGAGTTGAGTTGAGTTGAGTTGACTGAGTTGAGTTGAATTGAGTTGAGTTGAGTTGAGTTGAGTTGAGTTGAGTTGAGTTGAGTTGACTGAGTTGAGTTGACTGAGTTGAGTTGAGTTGAGTTGAGTTGAGTTGAGTTGAGTTGAGTTGAGTTGACTGAGTTGAGTTGACTGAGTTGAGTTGAGTTGAGTTGAGCTGAGTTGAGTTGAGTTGAGATGAGTTGAGTTGAGTCGAGTTGAGTTGAGTTGAGTTGAGTTGAGTTGACTGAGTTGAGTTGACTGAGTTGAGTTGAGTTGAGTTGAGTTGAGTTGACTGAGTTGAGTTGACTGAGTTGAGTTGAGTTGAGTTGAGTTGAGTTGAGTTGAGTTGACTGAGTTGAGTTGAGTTGAGTTGAGTTGAGTTGAGTTGAGTTGAGTTGAGTTGACTGAGTTGAGTTGACTGAGTTGAGGTGAGTTGAGTTGAGTTGAGTTGAGTTGAGTTGAGCTGAGTTGAGTTGAGTTGAGTTGACTGAGTTGAGTTGACTGAGTTGAGTTGAGTTGAGTTGAGTTGAGTTGAGTTGAGTTGAGTTGACTGAGTTGAGTTGATTGAGTTGAGTTGAGTTGAGTTGAGTTGAGTTGAGTTGAGTTGACTGAGTTGAGTTGACTGAGTTGAGTTGAGTTGAGTTGAGTTGAGTTGAGTTGATTTGAGTTGAGTTGAGTTGAGTTGAGTTGAGTTGAGTTGACTAAGTTGAGTTGACTGAGTTGAGTTGAGTTGAGTTGAGTTGAGTTGAGTAGAGTTGAGTTGACTGAGTTGAGTTGACTGAGTTGAGTTGACTGAGTTGAGTTGAGTTGAGTTGAGTTGAGTTGAGTTGAGTTGACTGAGTTGAGTTGACTGAGTTGAGTTGAGTTGAGTTGACTGAGTTGAGTTGAGCTGAGTTGAGTTGAGTTGAGTTGAGTTGAGTTGACTGAGTTGAGTTGACTGAGTTGAGTTGAGTTGAGTTGAGTTGAGTTGAGTTGATTTGAGTTGAGTTGAGTTGAGTTGAGTTGAGTTGAGTTGACTAAGTTGAGTTGACTGAGTTGAGTTTAGTTGAGTTGAGTTTAGTTGAGTTGAGTTGAGTTGACTGAGTTGAGTTGACTGAGTTGAGTTGACTGAGTTGAGTTGAGTTGAGTTGAGTTGAGTTGAGTTGAGTTGACTGAGTTGAGTTGACTGAGTTGAGTTGAGTTGAGTTGACTGAGTTGAGTTGAGCTGAGTTGAGTTGAGTTGAGTTGAGTTGAGTTGAGTTGACTGAGTTGAGTTGACTGAGTTGAGTTGAGTTGAGTTGAGTTGAGTTGAGTTGAGTTGACTGAGTTGAGTTGAATGAGTGGAGTTGAGTTGAGTTGAGTTGAGTTTAGTTGAGTTGAGTTTAGTTGAGTTGAGTTTAGTTGAGTTGAGTTGAGTTGAGTTGACTGAGTTGAGTTGACTGAGTTGAGTTGAGTTGAGTTGAGTTGAGTTGAGCTGAGTTGAGTTGAGTTAAATTGAGTTGAGTTGAGCTGAGTTGAGTTGAGTTGAGTTGAGTTGAGGTGACTGAGTTGAGTTGACTGAGTTGAGTTGAGTTGAGTTGAGTTGAGTTGAGTTGAGTTGAGTTGAGTTGACTGAGTTGAGTTGAGTTGAGTTGAGTTGAGTGGAGTTGAGTTGAGTTGAGTTGAGTTGAGTTGAGTTGACTGAGTTGAGTTGACTGAGTTGAGTTGAGTTGAGTTGAGTTGAGTTGAGTTGAGTTGAGTTGAGTTGAGTTGATTTGACTGAGTTGAGTTGACTGAGTTGAGTTGAGTTGAGTTGAGCTGAGTTGAGTTGAGTTGAGTTGAGTTGAGTTGAGTTGACTGAGTTGAGTTGACTGAGTTGAGTTGAGTTGAGTTGAGTTGAGTTGAGTTGAGTTGAGTTTAGTTGACTGAGTTGAGTTGACTGAGTTGAGTTCAGTTGAGTTGAGTTGAGTTGAGTTGAGTTGAGTTGAGTTGAGTTGACTAAGTTGAGTTGAGTTGAGTTGAGTTGAGTTGAGCTGAGTTGAGTTGAGTTGAGTTGAGTTGAGTTGAGTTGACTGAGTTGAGTTGACTGAGTTGAGGTGAGTTGAGTTGAGTTGAGTTGAGTTGAGTTGAGTTGAGTTGACCGAGTTGAGTTGACTGAGTTGAGTTGAGTTGAGTTGAGTTGAGTTGAGTTGAGTTGAGTTGACTGAGTTGAGTTGAATTGAGTTGAGTTGAGTTGAGTTGAGTTGAGTTGAGTTGAGTTGAGTTGTGTTGAGTTGACTGAGTTGAGTTGACTGAGTTGAGTTGAGTTGAGTTGAGGTGAGTTGAGTTGAGTTGAGTTGAGTTGAGTTGAGTTGAGTTGAGTTGAGTTGAGTTGACTGAGTTGAGTTGACTGAGTTGAGTTGAGTTGAGTTGAGTTGAGTTGAGTTGAGTTGACTGAGTTGAGTTGAATTGAGTTGAGTTGAGTTGAGTTGAGTTGAGTTGAGTTGAGTTGAGTTGAGTTGACTGAGTTGAGTTGACTGAGTTGAGTTGAGTTGAGTTGAGTTGAGTTGAGTTGAGTTGACTGAGTTGAGTTGACTGAGTTGAGTTGAGTTGAGTTGAGCTGAGTTGAGTTGAGTTGAGATGAGTTGAGTTGAGTCGAGTTGAGTTGAGTTGAGTTGAGTTGAGTTGACTGAGTTGAGTTGACTGAGTTGAGTTGAGTTGAGTTGAGTTGAGTTGACTGAGTTGAGTTGACTGAGTTGAGTTGAGTTGAGTTGAGTTGAGTTGAGTTGAGTTGACTGAGTTGAGTTGAGTTGAGTTGAGTTGAGTTGAGTTGAGTTGAGTTGACTGAGTTGAGTTGACTGAGTTGAGGTGAGTTGAGTTGAGTTGAGTTGAGTTGAGTTGAGCTGAGTTGAGTTGACTGAGTTGAGTTGACTGAGTTGAGTTGAGTTGAGTTGAGTTGAGTTGAGTTGAGTTGACTGAGTTGAGTTGACTGAGTTGAGTTGACTGAGTTGAGTTGAGTTGAGTTGAGTTGAGTTGAGTTGAGTTGAGTTGACTGAGTTGAGTTGACTGAGTTGAGTTGAGTTGAGTTGAGTTGAGTTGAGTTGATTTGAGTTGAGTTGAGTTGAGTTGAGTTGAGTTGACTGAGTTGAGTTGACTGAGTTGAGTTGAGTTGAGTTGAGTTGAGTTGAGTTGAGTTGAGTTGACTGAGTTGAGTTGACTGAGTTGAGTTGACTGAGTTGAGTTGAGTTGAGTTGAGTTGAGTTGAGTTGACTGAGTTGAGTTGACTGAGTTGAGTTGAGTTGAGTTGACTGAGTTGAGTTGAGCTGAGTTGAGTTGAGTTGAGTTGAGTTGAGTTGAGTTGAGTTGAGTTGACTGAGTTGAGTTGACTGAGTTGAGTTGAGTTGAGTTGAGTTGAGTTGACTGAGTTGAGTTGAATGAGTGGAGTTGAGTTGAGTTGAGTTGAGTTTAGTTGAGTTGAGTTTAGTTGAGTTGAGTTTAGTTGAGTTGAGTTGAGTTGAGTTGAGTTGAGTTGACTGAGTTGAGTTGACTGAGTTGAGTTGAGTTGAGTTGAGTTGAGTTGAGCTGAGTTGAGTTGAGTTAAATTGAGTTGAGTTGAGCTGAGTTGAGTTGAGTTGAGTTGAGTTGAGGTGACTGAGTTGAGTTGACTGAGTTGAGTTGAGTTGAGTTGAGTTGAGTTGAGTTGAGTTGACTGAGTTGAGTTGAGTTGAGTTGAGTTGAGTGGAGTTGAGTTGAGTTGAGTTGAGTTGAGTTGAGTTGACTGAGTTGAGTTGACTGAGTTGAGTTGAGTTGAGTTGAGTTGAGTTGAGTTGATTTGACTGAGTTGAGTTGACTGAGTTGAGTTGAGTTGAGTTGAGCTGAGTTGAGTTGAGTTGAGTTGAGTTGAGTTGAGTTGAGTTGAGTTGACTGAGTTGAGTTGACTGAGTTGAGTTGAGTTGAGTTGAGTTGAGTTGAGTTGAGTTGAGTTTAGTTGACTGAGTTGAGTTGACTGAGTTGAGTTGAGTTGAGTTGAGTTGAGTTGAGTTGAGTTGAGTTGAGTTGAGTTGACTAAGTTGAGTTGAGTTGAGTTGAGTTGAGTTGAGCTGAGTTGAGTTGAGTTGAGTTGAGTTGAGTTGAGTTGAGTTGACTGAGTTGAGTTGACTGAGTTGAGGTGAGTTGAGTTGAGTTGAGTTGAGTTGAGTTGACCGAGTTGAGTTGACTGAGTTGAGTTGAGTTGAGTTGAGTTGAGTTGAGTTGAGTTGAGTTGAGTTGAGTTGACTGAGTTGAGTTGACTGAGTTGAGTTGAGTTGAGTTGAGTTGAGTTGAGTTGAGTTGAGTTGAGTTGAGTTGACTGAGTTGAGTTGAGTTGAGTTGAGTTGAGTTGACTGAGTTGAGTTGACTGAGTTGAGTTGAGTTGAGTTGACTGAGTTGAGTTGAGCTGAGTTGAGTTGAGTTGAGTTGAGTTGAGTTGAGTTGAGTTGAGTTGAGTTGACTGAGTTGAGTTGACTGAGTTGAGTTGAGTTGAGTTGAGTTGAGTTGAGCTGAGTTGAGTTGAGTTAAATTGAGTTGAGTTGAGCTGAGTTGAGTTGAGTTGAGTTGAGTTGAGGTGACTGAGTTGAGTTGACTGAGTTGAGTTGAGTTGAGTTGAGTTGAGTTGAGTTGAGTTGAGTTGACTGAGTTGAGTTGAGTTGAGTTGAGTTGAGTGGAGTTGAGTTGAGTTGAGTTGAGTTGAGTTGAGTTGACTGAGTTGAGTTGACTGAGTTGAGTTGAGTTGAGTTGAGTTGAGTTGAGTTGATTTGACTGAGTTGAGTTGACTGAGTTGAGTTGAGTTGAGTTGAGCTGAGTTGAGTTGAGTTGAGTTGAGTTGAGTTGAGTTGAGTTGAGTTGAGTTGACTGAGTTGAGTTGACTGAGTTGAGTTGAGTTGAGTTGAGTTGAGTTGAGTTGAGTTGAGTTTAGTTGACTGAGTTGAGTTGACTGAGTTGAGTTGAGTTGAGTTGAGTTGAGTTGAGTTGAGTTGAGTTGAGTTGAGTTGACTAAGTTGAGTTGAGTTGAGTTGAGTTGAGTTGAGCTGAGTTGAGTTGAGTTGAGTTGAGTTGAGTTGACTGAGTTGAGTTGACTGAGTTGAGTTGACTGAGTTGAGTTGAGTTGAGTTGACCGAGTTGAGTTGACTGAGTTGAGTTGAGTTGAGTTGAGTTGAGTTGAGTTGAGTTGAGTTGAGTTGAGTTGAGTTGACTGAGTTGAGTTGACTGAGTTGAGTTGAGTTGAGTTGAGTTGAGTTGAGTTGAGTTGAGTTGAGTTGAGTTGAGTTGACTGAGTTGAGTTGAGTTGAGTTGAGTTGAGTTGAGTTGACTGAGTTGACTGAGTTGAGTTGAGTTGAGTTGAGTTGAGTTGAGTTGAGTTGAGTTGAGTTGAGTTGAGTTGACTGAGTTGAGTTGACTGAGTTGAGTTGAGTTGAGTTGAGCTGAGTTGAGTTGAGTTGAGTTGAGTTGAGTTGAGTTGAGTTGAGTTGAGTTGACTGAGTTGAGTTGACTGAGTTGAGTTGAGTTGAGTTGAGTTGAGTTGAGTTGAGTTGACTGAGTTGAGTTGACTGAGTTGAGTTAAGTTGAGTTGAGATGAGTTGAGTTGAGTTGAGTTGAGTTGACTGAGTTGAGTTGAGTTGAGTTGAGTTGAGTTGAGTTGAGTTGAGTTGAGTTGAGTTGGGTTGATTTGACTGAGTTGAGTTGACTGAGTTGAGGTGAGTTGAGTTGAGTTGAGTTGAGTTGAGTTGAGTTGAGTTGAGTTGACTGAGTTGAGTTGACTGAGTTGAGTTGAGTTGAGTGGAGTTGAGTTGAGTTGAGTTGACTGAGTTGAGTTGACTGAGTTGAGTTGAGTTGAGTTGAGTTGAGTTGAGTTGAGTTGAGTTGAGTTGACTGAGTTGAGTTGACTGAGTTGAGTTGAGTTGAGTTGAGTTGAGTTGAGTTGAGTTGAGTTGAGTTGAGTTGAGTTGAGTTGTGTTGAGTTGACTGAGTTGAGTTGACTGAGTTGAGTTGAGTTGAGTTGAGTTGAGTTGAGTTGAGTTGAGTTGAGTTGACTGAGTTGAGTTGACTGAGTTGAGTTGAGTTGAGTTGAGTTGAGTTGACTGAGTTGAGTTGAGTTGACTGAGTTGAGTTGACTGAGTTGAGTTGAGTTGAGTTGAGCTGAGTTGAGTTGAGTTGAGTTGAGTTGAGTTGAGTTGAGTTGACTGAGTTGAGTTGACTGAGTTGAGTTGAGTTGAGTTGAGTTGAGTTGAGTTGAGTTGAGTTGAGTTGACTGAGTTGAGTTGACTGAGTTGAGTTGAGTTGAGTTGAGTTGAGTTGAGTTGACTGAGTTGAGTTGACTGAGTTGAGTTGAGTTGAGTTGAGTTGAGTTGAGTTGAGTTGAGTTGACTGAGTTGAGTTGACTGAGTTGAGTTGAGTTGAGTTGAGTTGAGTTGAGTTGAGTTGAGTTGAGTTGAGTTGAGTTGACTGAGTTGAGTTGACTGAGTTGAGTTGAGTTGAGTTGAGCTGAGTTGAGTTGAGTTGAGTTGAGTTGAGTTGAGTTGAGTTGACTGAGTTGAGTTGACTGAGTTGAGTTGAGTTGAGTTGAGTTGAGTTGAGTTGAGTTGAGTTGAGTTGACTGAGTTGAGTTGACTGAGTTGAGTTGAGTTGGGTTGAGTTGAGTTGAGTGAGTTGAGTTGACTGAGTTGAGTTGAGTTGAGTTGAGTTGAGTTGAGTTGAGTTGAGTTGACTGAGTTGAGTTGAGTTGAGTTGAGTTGAGTTGCCGTCTATCTTGCCGTCTATCTTGCCGTCTATCTTGCCGTCTATCTTGCCGTCTATCTTGCCGTGCCGTCTATCTTGCCGTCTATCTTGGCGTCTATCTTGCCGTCTATCTTGCCGTCTATCTTGCCGTCTATCTTGCCGTCTATCTTGCCGTCTATCTTGCCGTCTATCTTGCCGTCTATCTTGCCGTCTATCTTGCCGTCTATCTTGCCGTCTATCTTGCCGTCTATCTTGCCGTCTATCTTGCCGTGCCGTCTATCTTGCCGTCTATCTTGCCGTCTATCTTGCCGTGCCGTCTATCTTGCCGTCTATCTTGCCGTCTATCTTGCCGTGCCGTCTATCTTGCCGTCTATCTTGCCGTCTATCTTGCCGTGCCGTCTATTATGCCGTCTATCTTGCCGTCTATCTTGCCGTCTATCTTGCCGTCTATCTTGCCGTCTATCTTGCCGTCTATCTTGCCGTGCCGTCTATCTTGCCGTCTATCTTGCCGTCTATCTTGCCGTGCCGTCTATCTTGCCGTCTATCTTGCCGTCTATCTTGCCGTGCCGTCTATCTTGCCGTCTATATTGCCGTCTATCTTGCCGGCTATCTTGCCGTCTATCTTGCCGTCTATCTTGCCGTCTATCTTGCCGTCTATCTTGCCGTCTATCTTGCCGTCTATCTTGCCGAGTTGAGTTGAGTTGAGTTGAGTTGAGTTGAGTTGAGTTGAGTTGACTGAGTTGAGTTGACTGAGTTGAGTTGAGTTGAGTTGAGTTGAGTTGAGTTGAGTTGAGTTGACTGAGTTGAGTTGACTGAGTTGAGTTGAGTTGAGTTGAGTTGAGTTGAGTTGAGTTGAGTTGAGTTGACTGAGTTGAGTTGACTGAGTTGAGTTGAGTTGAGTTGAGTTGAGTTGAGTTGACTGAGTTGAGTTGACTGAGTTGAGTTGAGTTGAGTTGAGTTGAGCTGAGTTGAGTTGAGTTGAGTTGAGTTGAGTTGAGTTGAGTTGACTGAGTTGAGTTGACTGAGTTGAGTTGAGTTGAGTTGAGTTGAGTTGAGTTGAGTTGAGTTGAGTTGAGTTGACTGAGTTGAGTTGACTGAGTTGAGTTGAGTTGAGTTGAGTTGAGTTGAGTTGAGTTGACTGAGTTGAGTTGAGTTGAGTTGAGTTGAGTTGAGTTGA
Source organism: Lumbricus terrestris (assembly GCA_949752735.1). Lineage (NCBI taxonomy): Eukaryota > Metazoa > Annelida > Clitellata > Crassiclitellata > Lumbricidae > Lumbricus > Lumbricus terrestris. The sequence continues at coordinate 43,795,443 of OX457051.1, forward strand.
GTTGACTGAGTTGAGTTGACTGAGTTGAGTTGAGTTGAGTTGAGCTGAGTTGAGTTGAGTTGAGTTGAGTTGAGTTGAGTTGAGTTGACTGAGTTGAGTTGACTGAGTTGAGTTGAGTTGAGTTGAGTTGAGTTGAGTTGAGTTGACTGAGTTGAGTTGACTGAGTTGAGTTGAGTTGAGTTGAGTTGAGTTGAGTGAGTTGAGTTGACTGAGTTGAGTTGAGTTGAGTTGAGTTGAGTTGAGTTGAGTTGACTGAGTTGAGTTGAGTTGAGTTGAGTTGAGTTGCCGTCTATCTTGCCGTCTATCTTGCCGTCTATCTTGCCGTCTATCTTGCCGTCTATCTTGCCGTGCCGTCTATCTTGCCGTCTATCTTGGCGTCTATCTTGCCGTCTATCTTGCCGTCTATCTTGCCGTCTATCTTGCCGTCTATCTTGCCGTCTATCTTGCCGTCTATCTTGCCGTCTATCTTGCCGTCTATCTTGCCGTCTATCTTGCCGTCTATCTTGCCGTCTATCTTGCCGTGCCGTCTATCTTGCCGTCTATCTTGCCGTCTATCTTGCCGTGCCGTCTATCTTGCCGTCTATCTTGCCGTCTATCTTGCCGTGCCGTCTATCTTGCCGTCTATCTTGCCGTCTATCTTGCCGTGCCGTCTATTATGCCGTCTATCTTGCCGTCTATCTTGCCGTCTATCTTGCCGTCTATCTTGCCGTCTATCTTGCCGTCTATCTTGCCGTGCCGTCTATCTTGCCGTCTATCTTGCCGTCTATCTTGCCGTGCCGTCTATCTTGCCGCCTATCTTGCCGTCTATCTTGCCGTGCCGTCTATCTTGCCGTCTATATTGCCGTCTATCTTGCCGGCTATCTTGCCGTCTATCTTGCCGTCTATCTTGCCGTCTATCTTGCCGTCTATCTTGCCGTCTATCTTGCCGTCTATCTTGCCGAGTTGAGTTGAGTTGAGTTGAGTTGAGTTGAGTTGAGTTGAGTTGACTGAGTTGAGTTGACTGAGTTGAGTTGAGCTGAGTTGAGTTGAGTTGAGTTGAGTTGAGTTGACTGAGTTGAGTTGACTGAGTTGAGTTGAGTTGAGTTGAGTTGAGCTGAGTTGAGTTGAGTTGAGTTGAGTTGAGTTGAGTTGAGTTGAGTTGAGTTGAGTTGACTGAGTTGAGTTGACTGAGTTCAGTTGAGTTGAGTTGAGTTGAGTTGAGTTGAGTTGAGTTGACTGAGTTGAGTTGACTGAGTTGAGTTGAGTTGAGTTGAGTTGAGTTGAGTTGAGTTGAGTTGACTGAGTTGAGTTGACTGAGTTGAGTTGAGTTGAGTTGAGTTGAGTTGAGTTGAGTTGAGTTGAGTTGAGTTGTGTTGAGTTGACTGAGTTGAGTTGACTGAGTTGAGTTGAGTTGAGTTGAGTTGAGTTGAGTTGAGTTGAGTTGAGTTGAGTTGAGTTGAGTTGAGTTGACTGAGTTGAGTTGAGTTGAGTTGAGTTGAGTTGAGTTGAGTTGACTGAGTTGAGTTGACTGAGTTGAGTTGAGTTGAGTTGAGTTGAGTTGAGTTGAGTTGAGTTGACTGAGTTGAGTTGACTGAGTTGAGTTGAGTTGAGTTGAGCTGAGTTGAGTTGAGTTGAGTTGAGTTGAGTTGAGTTGAGTTGACTGAGTTGAGTTGACTGAGTTGAGTTGAGTTGAGTTGAGTTGAGTTGAGTTGAGTTGAGTTGAGTTGAGTTGACTGAGTTGAGTTGACTGAGTTGAGTTGAGTTGAGTTGAGTTGAGTTGAGTTGAGTTGAGTGAGTTGAGTTGACTGAGTTGAGTTGAGTTGAGTTGAGTTGAGTTGAGTTGAGTTGACTGAGTTGAGTTGAGTTGAGTTGAGTTGAGTTGCCGTCTATCTTGCCGTCTATCTTGCCGTCTATCTTGCCGTCTATCTTGCCGTCTATCTTGCCGTGCCGTCTATCTTGCCGTCTATCTTGGCGTCTATCTTGCCGTCTATCTTGCCGTCTATCTTGCCGTCTATCTTGCCGTCTATCTTGCCGTCTATCTTGCCGTCTATCTTGCCGTCTATCTTGCCGTCTATCTTGCCGTCTATCTTGCCGTCTATCTTGCCGTGCCGTCTATCTTGCCGTCTATCTTGCCGTCTATCTTGCCGTGCCGTCTATCTTGCCGTCTATCTTGCCGTCTATCTTGCCGTGCCGTCTATCTTGCCGTCTATATTGCCGTCTATCTTGCCGGCTATCTTGCCGTCTATCTTGCCGTCTATCTTGCCGTCTATCTTGCCGTCTATCTTGCCGTCTATCTTGCCGTCTATCTTGCCGAGTTGAGTTGAGTTGAGTTGAGTTGAGTTGAGTTGAGTTGAGTTGAGTTGAGTTGACTGAGTTGAGTTGACTGAGTTGAGTTGAGTTGAGTTGAGTTGAGTTGAGTTGAGTTGACTGAGTTGAGTTGACTGAGTTGAGTTGAGTTGAGTTGAGTTGAGTTGAGTTGAGTTGAGTTGACTGAGTTGAGTTGACTGAGTTGAGTTGAGTTGAGTTGAGTTGAGTTGACTGAGTTGAGTTGACTGAGTTGAGTTGAGTTGAGTTGAGTTGAGCTGAGTTGAGTTGAGTTGAGTTGAGTTGAGTTGAGTTGAGTTGAGTTGAGTTGACTGAGTTGAGTTGACTGAGTTGAGTTGAGTTGAGTTGAGTTGAGTTGAGTTGACTGAGTTGAGTTGACTGAGTTGAGTTGAGTTGAGTTGAGTTGAGTTGAGTTGAGTTGACTGAGTTGAGTTGACTGAGTTGAGTTGAGTTGAGTTGAGTTGAGTTGAGTTGAGTTGAGTTGAGTTGAGTTGAGTTGAGTTGAGTTGAGTTGAGTTGACTGAGTTGAGTTGACTGAGTTGAGTTGAGTTGAGTTGAGTTGAGTTGAGTTGAGTTGACTGAGTTGAGTTGACTGAGTTGAGTTGAGTTGAGTTGAGCTGAGTTGAGTTGAGTTGAGTTGAGTTGAGTTGAGTTGACTGAGTTGAGTTGACTGAGTTGAGTTGAGTTGAGTTGAGTTGAGTTGAGTTGAGTTGAGTTGACTGAGTTGAGTTGACTGAGTTGAGTTGAGTTGAGTTGAGTTGAGTTGAGTTGACTGAGTTGAGTTGACTGAGTTGAGTTGAGTTGAGTTGAGTTGAGTTGAGTTGAGTTGAGTTGACTGAGTTGAGTTGACTGAGTTGAGTTGAGTTGAGTTGAGTTGAGTTGAGTTGAGTTGAGTTGAGTTGAGTTGAGTTGACTGAGTTGAGTTGACTGAGTTGAGTTGAGTTGAGTTGAGCTGAGTTGAGTTGAGTTGAGTTGAGTTGAGTTGAGTTGAGTTGACTGAGTTGAGTTGACTGAGTTGAGTTGAGTTGAGTTGAGTTGAGTTGAGTTGAGTTGAGTTGAGTTGACTGAGTTGAGTTGACTGAGTTGAGTTGAGTTGAGTTGAGTTGAGTTGAGTGAGTTGAGTTGACTGAGTTGAGTTGAGTTGAGTTGAGTTGAGTTGAGTTGAGTTGACTGAGTTGAGTTGAGTTGAGTTGAGTTGAGTTGCCGTCTATCTTGCCGTCTATCTTGCCGTCTATCTTGCCGTCTATCTTGCCGTCTATCTTGCCGTCTATCTTGCCGTGCCGTCTATCTTGCCGTCTATCTTGGCGTCTATTTTGCCGTCTATCTTGCCGTCTATCTTGCCGTCTATCTTGCCGTCTATCTTGCCGTCTATCTTGCCGTCTATCTTGCCGTCTATCTTGCCGTCTATCTTGCCGTCTATCTTGCCGTCTATCTTGCCGTCTATCTTGCCGTCTATCTTGCCGTGCCGTCTATCTTGCCGTCTATCTTGCCGTCTATCTTGCCGTGCCGTCTATCTTGCCGTCTATCTTGCCGTCTATCTTGCCGTGCCCTCTATCTTGCCGTCTATCTTGCCGTCTATCTTGCCGTGCCGTCTATTATGCCGTCTATCTTGCCGTCTATCTTGCCGTCTATCTTGCCGTCTATCTTGCCGTCTATCTTGCCGTCTATCTTGCCGTGCCGTCTATCTTGCCGTCTATCTTGCCGTCTATCTTGCCGTGCCGTCTATCTTGCCGTCTATCTTGCCGTCTATCTTGCCGTGCCGTCTATCTTGCCGTCTATATTGCCGTCTATCTTGCCGGCTATCTTGCCGTCTATCTTGCCGTCTATCTTGCCGTCTATCTTGCCGTCTATCTTGCCGTCTATCTTGCCGTCTATCTTGCCGAGTTGAGTTGAGTTGAGTTGAGTTGAGTTGAGTTGAGTTGAGTTGACTGAGTTGAGTTGACTGAGTTGAGTTGAGTTGAGTTGAGTTGAGTTGAGTTGAGTTGACTGAGTTGAGTTGACTGAGTTGAGTTGAGTTGAGTTGAGTTGAGCTGAGTTGAGTTGAGTTGAGTTGAGTTGAGTTGAGTTGAGTTGAGTTGAGTTGACTGAGTTGAGTTGACTGAGTTGAGTTGAGTTGAGTTGAGTTGAGTTGAGTTGAGTTGAGTTGAGTTGACTGAGTTGAGTTGACTGAGTTGAGTTGAGTTGAGTTGAGTTGAGTTGAGTTGAGTTGAGTTGACTGAGTTGAGTTGACTGAGTTGAGTTGAGTTGAGTTGAGTTGAGTTGAGTTGAGTTGAGTTGAGTTGAGTTGTGTTGAGTTGACTGAGTTGAGTTGACTGAGTTGAGTTGAGTTGAGTTGAGTTGAGTTGAGTTGAGTTGAGTTGAGTTGAGTTGAGTTGAGTTGAGTTGACTGAGTTGAGTTGAGTTGAGTTGAGTTGAGTTGAGTTGAGTTGACTGAGTTGAGTTGACTGAGTTGAGTTGAGTTGAGTTGAGTTGAGTTGAGTTGAGTTGAGTTGAGTTGACTGAGTTGAGTTGACTGAGTTGAGTTGAGTTGAGTTGAGCTGAGTTGAGTTGAGTTGAGTTGAGTTGAGTTGAGTTGAGTTGACTGAGTTGAGTTGACTGAGTTGAGTTGAGTTGAGTTGAGTTGAGTTGAGTTGAGTTGAGTTGAGTTGACTGAGTTGAGTTGACTGAGTTGAGTTGAGTTGAGTTGAGTTGAGTTGAGTTGAGTTGAGTTGAGTGAGTTGAGTTGACTGAGTTGAGTTGAGTTGAGTTGAGTTGAGTTGAGTTGAGTTGACTGAGTTGAGTTGAGTTGAGTTGAGTTGAGTTGCCGTCTATCTTGCCGTCTATCTTGCCGTCTATCTTGCCGTCTATCTTGCCGTCTATCTTGCCGTGCCGTCTATCTTGCCGTCTATCTTGGCGTCTATCTTGCTGTCTATCTTGCCGTCTATCTTGCCGTCTATCTTGCCGTCTATCTTGCCGTCTATCTTGCCGTCTATCTTGCCGTCTATCTTGCCGTCTATCTTGCCGTCTATCTTGCCGTCTATCTTGCCGTCTATCTTGCCGTGCCGTCTATCTTGCCGTCTATCTTGCCGTCTATCTTGCCGTGCCGTCTATCTTGCCGTCTATCTTGCCGTCTATCTTGCCGTGCCGTCTATCTTGCCGTCTATATTGCCGTCTATCTTGCCGGCTATCTTGCCGTCTATCTTGCCGTCTATCTTGCCGTCTATCTTGCCGTCTATCTTGCCGTCTATCTTGCCGTCTATCTTGCCGAGTTGAGTTGAGTTGAGTTGAGTTGAGTTGAGTTGAGTTGAGTTGAGTTGACTGAGTTGAGTTGACTGAGTTGAGTTGAGTTGAGTTGAGTTGAGTTGAGTTGAGTTGACTGAGTTGAGTTGACTGAGTTGAGTTGAGTTGAGTTGAGTTGAGTTGAGTTGAGTTGAGTTGACTGAGTTGAGTTGACTGAGTTGAGTTGAGTTGAGTTGAGTTGACTGAGTTGAGTTGACTGAGTTGAGTTGAGTTGAGTTGAGTTGAGCTGAGTTGAGTTGAGTTGAGTTGAGTTGAGTTGAGTTGAGTTGAGTTGAGTTGACTGAGTTGAGTTGACTGAGTTGAGTTGAGTTGAGTTGAGTTGAGTTGAGTTGACTGAGTTGAGTTGACTGAGTTGAGTTGAGTTGAGTTGAGTTGAGTTGAGTTGAGTTGAGTTGACTGAGTTGAGTTGACTGAGTTGAGTTGAGTTGAGTTGAGTTGAGTTGAGTTGAGTTGAGTTGAGTTGAGTTGAGTTGAGTTGAGTTGAGTTGAGTTGAGTTGAGTTGAGTTGACTGAGTTGAGTTGACTGAGTTGAGTTGAGTTGAGTTGAGTTGAGTTGAGTTGAGTTGACTGAGTTGAGTTGAATTGAGTTGAGTTGAGTTGAGTTGAGTTGAGTTGAGTTGAGTTGAGTTGAGTTGACTGAGTTGAGTTGACTGAGTTGAGTTGAGTTGAGTTGAGTTGAGTTGAGTTGAGTTGACTGAGTTGAGTTGACTGAGTTGAGTTGAGTTGAGTTGAGCTGAGTTGAGTTGAGTTGAGATGAGTTGAGTTGAGTCGAGTTGAGTTGAGTTGAGTTGAGTTGAGTTGACTGAGTTGAGTTGACTGAGTTGAGTTGAGTTGAGTTGAGTTGAGTTGAGTTGACTGAGTTGAGTTGACTGAGTTGAGTTGAGTTGAGTTGAGTTGAGTTGAGTTGAGTTGAGTTGACTGAGTTGAGTTGAGTTGAGTTGAGTTGAGTTGAGTTGAGTTGAGTTGACTGAGTTGAGTTGACTGAGTTGAGGTGAGTTGAGTTGAGTTGAGTTGAGTTGAGTTGAGCTGAGTTGAGTTGAGTTGAGTTGACTGAGTTGAGTTGACTGAGTTCAGTTGAGTTGAGTTGAGTTGAGTTGAGTTGAGTTGACTGAGTTGAGTTGACTGAGTTGAGTTGAGTTGAGTTGAGTTGAGTTGAGTTGAGTTGAGTTGAGTTGACTGAGTTGAGTTGACTGAGTTGAGTTGAGTTGAGTTGAGTTGAGTTGAGTTGATTTGAGTTGAGTTGAGTTGAGTTGAGTTGAGTTGAGTTGACTAAGTTGAGTTGACTGAGTTGAGTTGAGTTGAGTTGAGTTGAGTTGAGTTGAGTTGAGTTGACTGAGTTGAGTTGACTGAGTTGAGTTGACTGAGTTGAGTTGAGTTGAGTTGAGTTGAGTTGAGTTGAGTTGACTGAGTTGAGTTGACTGAGTTGAGTTGAGTTGAGTTGACTGAGTTGAGTTGAGCTGAGTTGAGTTGAGTTGAGTTGAGTTGAGTTGAGTTGAGTTGAGTTGACTGAGTTGAGTTGACTGAGTTGAGTTGAGTTGAGTTGAGTTGAGTTGAGTTGAGTTGAGTTGACTGAGTTGAGTTGAATGAGTGGAGTTGAGTTGAGTTGAGTTGAGTTTAGTTGAGTTGAGTTTAGTTGAGTTGAGTTTAGTTGAGTTGAGTTGAGTTGAGTTGAGTTGAGTTGACTGAGTTGAGTTGACTGAGTTGAGTTGAGTTGAGTTGAGTTGAGTTGAGCTGAGTTGAGTTGAGTTAAATTGAGTTGAGTTGAGCTGAGTTGAGTTGAGTTGAGTTGAGTTGAGGTGACTGAGTTGAGTTGACTGAGTTGAGTTGAGTTGAGTTGAGTTGAGTTGAGTTGAGTTGAGTTGAGTTGAGTTGACTGAGTTGAGTTGAGTTGAGTTGAGTGGAGTTGAGTTGAGTTGAGTTGACTGAGTTGAGTTGACTGAGTTGAGTTGAGTTGAGTTGAGTTGAGTTGAGTTGAGTTGAGTTGAGTTGACTGAGTTGAGTTGACTGAGTTGAGTTGAGTTGAGTTGAGTTGAGTTGAGTTGAGTTGAGTTGAGTTGAGTTGAGTTGTGTTGAGTTGACTGAGTTGAGTTGACTGAGTTGAGTTGAGTTGAGTTGAGTTGAGTTGAGTTGAGTTGAGTTGAGTTGAGTTGAGTTGAGTTGACTGAGTTGAGTTGACTGAGTTGAGTTGAGTTGAGTTGAGTTGAGTTGACTGAGTTGAGTTGAGTTGACTGAGTTGAGTTGACTGAGTTGAGTTGAGTTGAGTTGAGCTGAGTTGAGTTGAGTTGAGTTGAGTTGAGTTGAGTTGAGTTGACTGAGTTGAGTTGACTGAGTTGAGTTGAGTTGAGTTGAGTTGAGTTGAGTTGAGTTGAGTTGAGTTGACTGAGTTGAGTTGACTGAGTTGAGTTGAGTTGAGTTGAGTTGAGTTGAGTTGACTGAGTTGAGTTGACTGAGTTGAGTTGAGTTGAGTTGAGTTGAGTTGAGTTGAGTTGAGTTGACTGAGTTGAGTTGACTGAGTTGAGTTGAGTTGAGTTGAGTTGAGTTGAGTTGAGTTGAGTTGAGTTGACTGAGTTGAGTTGACTGAGTTGAGTTGAGTTGAGTTGAGCTGAGTTGAGTTGAGTTGAGTTGAGTTGAGTTGAGTTGACTGAGTTGAGTTGACTGAGTTGAGTTGAGTTGAGTTGAGTTGAGTTGAGTTGAGTTGAGTTGAGTTGACTGAGTTGAGTTGACTGAGTTGAGTTGAGTTGAGTTGAGTTGAGTTGAGTGAGTTGAGTTGACTGAGTTGAGTTGAGTTGAGTTGAGTTGAGTTGAGTTGAGTTGACTGAGTTGAGTTGAGTTGAGTTGAGTTGAGTTGCCGTCTATCTTGCCGTCTATCTTGCCGTCTATCTTGCCGTCTATCTTGCCGTCTATCTTGCCGTGCCGTCTATCTTGCCGTCTATCTTGGCGTCTATCTTGCCGTCTATCTTGCCGTCTATCTTGCCGTCTATCTTGCCGTCTATCTTGCCGTCTATCTTGCCGTCTATCTTGCCGTCTATCTTGCCGTCTATCTTGCCGTCTATCTTGCCGTCTATCTTGCCGTCTATCTTGCCGTCTATCTTGCCGTGCCGTCTATCTTGCCGTCTATCTTGCCGTCTATCTTGCCGTGCCGTCTATCTTGCCGTCTATCTTGCCGTCTATCTTGCCGTGCCGTCTATCTTGCCGTCTATCTTGCCGTCTATCTTGCCGTGCCGTCTATTATGCCGTCTATCTTGCCGTCTATCTTGCCGTCTATCTTGCCGTCTATCTTGCCGTCTATCTTGCCGTCTATCTTGCCGTGCCGTCTATCTTGCCGTCTATCTTGCCGTCTATCTTGCCGTGCCGTCTATCTTGCCGTCTATCTTGCCGTCTATCTTGCCGTGCCGTCTATCTTGCCGTCTATATTGCCGTCTATCTTGCCGGCTATCTTGCCGTCTATCTTGCCGTCTATCTTGCCGTCTATCTTGCCGTCTATCTTGCCGTCTATCTTGCCGTCTATCTTGCCGAGTTGAGTTGAGTTGAGTTGAGTTGAGTTGAGTTGAGTTGACTGAGTTGAGTTGACTGAGTTGAGTTGAGTTGAGTTGAGTTGAGTTGAGTTGAGTTGAGTTGACTGAGTTGAGTTGACTGAGTTGAGTTGAGTTGAGTTGAGTTGAGTTGAGTTGAGTTGAGTTGAGTTGACTGAGTTGAGTTGACTGAGTTGAGTTGAGTTGAGTTGAGTTGAGTTGACTGAGTTGAGTTGACTGAGTTGAGTTGAGTTGAGTTGAGTTGAGCTGAGTTGAGTTGAGTTGAGTTGAGTTGAGTTGAGTTGACTGAGTTGAGTTGACTGAGTTGAGTTGAGTTGAGTTGAGTTGAGTTGAGTTGAGTTGAGTTGAGTTGAGTTGACTGAGTTGAGTTGACTGAGTTGAGTTGAGTTGAGTTGAGTTGAGTTGAGTTGAGTTGACTGAGTTGAGTTGAGTTGAGTTGAGTTGAGTTGAGTTGAGTTGACTGAGTTGAGTTGACTGAGTTGAGTTGAGTTGAGTTGAGTTGAGTTGAGTTGAGTTGAGTTGAGTTGACTGAGTTGAGTTGACTGAGTTGAGTTGAGTTGAGTTGAGTTGAGTTGAGTTGAGTTGAGTTGAGTTGTGTTGAGTTGACTGAGTTGAGTTGACTGAGTTGAGTTGAGTTGAGTTGAGTTGAGTTGAGTTGAGTTGAGTTGAGTTGAGTTGAGTTGACTGAGTTGAGTTGAGTTGAGTTGAGTTGAGTTGAGTTGAGTTGAGTTGACTGAGTTGAGTTGACTGAGTTGAGTTGAGTTGAGTTGAGTTGAGTTGAGTTGAGTTGAGTTGAGTTGAGTTGAGTTGACTGAGTTGAGTTGACTGAGTTGAGTTGAGTTGAGCTGAGCTGAGTTGAGTTGAGTTGAGTTGAGTTGAGTTGAGTTGACTGAGTTGAGTTGACTGAGTTGAGTTGAGTTGAGTTGAGTTGAGTTGAGTTGAGTTGAGTTGAGTTGAGTTGACTGAGTTGAGTTGACTGAGTTGAGTTGAGTTGAGTTGAGTTGAGTTGAGTTGAGTGAGTTGAGTTGACTGAGTTGAGTTGAGTTGAGTTGAGTTGAGTTGAGTTGAGTTGACTGAGTTGAGTTGAGTTGAGTTGAGTTGAGTTGCCGTCTATCTTGCCGTCTATCTTGCCGTCTATCTTGCCGTCTATCTTGCCGTCTATCTTGCCGTGCCGTCTATCTTGCCGTCTATCTTGGCGTCTATCTTGCCGTCTATCTTGCCGTCTATCTTGGCGTCTATCTTGCCGTCTATCTTGCCGTCTATCTTGCCGTCTATCTTGCCGTCTATCTTGCCGTCTATCTTGCCGTCTATCTTGCCGTCTATCTTGCCGTCTATCTTGCCGTGCCGTCTATCTTGCCGTCTATCTTGCCGTCTATCTTGCCGTGCCGTCTATCTTGCCGTCTATCTTGCCGTCTATCTTGCCGTGCCGTCTATCTTGCCGTCTATATTGCCGTCTATCTTGCCGGCTATCTTGCCGTCTATCTTGCCGTCTATCTTGCCGTCTATCTTGCCGTCTATCTTGCCGTCTATCTTGCCGTCTATCTTGCCGAGTTGAGTTGAGTTGAGTTGAGTTGAGTTGAGTTGAGTTGAGTTGACTGAGTTGAGTTGACTGAGTTGAGTTGAGTTGAGTTGAGTTGAGTTGAGTTGAGTTGAGTTGACTGAGTTGAGTTGACTGAGTTGAGTTGAGTTGAGTTGAGTTGAGTTGAGTTGAGTTGAGTTGACTGAGTTGAGTTGACTGAGTTGAGTTGAGTTGAGTTGAGTTGAGTTGAGTTGACTGAGTTGAGTTGACTGAGTTGAGTTGAGTTGAGTTGAGTTGAGCTGAGTTGAGTTGAGTTGAGTTGAGTTGAGTTGAGTTGAGTTGAGTTGACTGAGTTGAGTTGAATGAGTTGAGTTGAGTTGAGTTGAGTTGAGTTGAGTTGACTGAGTTGAGTTGACTGAGTTGAGTTGAGTTGAGTTGAGTTGAGTTGAGTTGAGTTGACTGAGTTGAGTTGAGTTGAGTTGAGTTGAGTTGAGTTGACTGAGTTGAGTTGACTGAGTTGAGTTGAGTTGAGTTGAGTTGAGTTGAGTTGAGTTGAGTTGACTGAGTTGAGTTGACTGAGTTGAGTTGAGTTGAGTTGAGTTGAGTTGAGTTGAGTTGAGTTGAGTTGAGTTGAGTTGAGTTGAGTTGAGTTGAGTTGAGTTGAGTTGAGTTGAGTTGACTGAGTTGAGTTGACTGAGTTGAGTTGAGTTGAGTTGAGTTGAGTTGAGTTGACTGAGTTGAGTTGAATTGAGTTGAGTTGAGTTGAGTTGAGTTGAGTTGAGTTGAGTTGACTGAGTTGAGTTGACTGAGTTGAGTTGAGTTGAGTTGAGTTGAGTTGAGTTGAGTTGAGTTGAGTTGACTGAGTTGAGTTGACTGAGTTGAGTTGAGTTGAGTTGAGCTGAGTTGAGTTGAGTTGAGATGAGTTGAGTTGAGTCGAGTTGAGTTGAGTTGAGTTGAGTTGAGTTGACTGAGTTGAGTTGACTGAGTTGAGTTGAGCTGAGTTGAGTTGAGTTGAGTTGACTGAGTTGAGTTGAGTTGAGTTGAGTTGACTGAGTTGAGTTGACTGAGTTGAGTTGACTGAGTTGAGTTGAGTTGAGTTGAGTTGAGTTGAGTTGAGTTGAGTTGATTTGAGTTGAGTTGAGTTGAGTTGAGTTGAGTTGAGTTGACTAAGTTGAGTTGACTGAGTTGAGTTGAGTTGAGTTGAGTTGAGTTGAGTTGAGTTGAGTTGAGTTGACTGAGTTGAGTTGACTGAGTTGAGTTGACTGAGTTGAGTTGAGTTGAGTTGAGTTGAGTTGAGTTGAGTTGACTGAGTTGAGTTGACTGAGTTGAGTTGAGTTGAGTTGACTGAGTTGAGTTGAGCTGAGTTGAGTTGAGTTGAGTTGAGTTGAGTTGAGTTGAGTTGAGTTGACTGAGTTGAGTTGACTGAGTTGAGTTGAGTTGAGTTGAGTTGAGTTGAGTTGAGTTGAGTTGACTGAGTTGAGTTGAATGAGTGGAGTTGAGTTGAGTTGAGTTGAGTTTAGTTGAGTTGAGTTTAGTTGAGTTGAGTTTAGTTGAGTTGAGTTGAGTTGAGTTGAGTTGAGTTGACTGAGTTGAGTTGACTGAGTTGAGTTGAGTTGAGTTGAGTTGAGTTGAGTTGAGCTGAGTTGAGTTGAGTTAAATTGAGTTGAGTTGAGCTGAGTTGAGTTGAGTTGAGGTGACTGAGTTGAGTTGACTGAGTTGAGTTGAGTTGAGTTGAGTTGAGTTGAGTTGAGTTGAGTTGAGTTGACTGAGTTGAGTTGAGTTGAGTTGAGTTGAGTGGAGTTGAGTTGAGTTGAGTTGACTGAGTTGAGTTGACTGAGTTGAGTTGAGTTGAGTTGAGTTGAGTTGAGTTGAGTTGAGTTGACTGAGTTGAGTTGACTGAGTTGAGTTGAGTTGAGTTGAGTTGAGTTGAGTTGAGTTGAGTTGAGTTGAGTTGAGTTGAGTTGAGTTGTGTTGAGTTGACTGAGTTGAGTTGACTGAGTTGAGTTGAGTTGAGTTGAGTTGAGTTGAGTTGAGTTGAGTTGAGTTGAGTTGAGTTGAGTTGAGTTGAGTTGACTGAGTTGAGTTGACTGAGTTGAGTTGAGTTGAGTTGAGTTGAGTTGACTGAGTTGAGTTGAGTTGACTGAGTTGAGTTGACTGAGTTGAGTTGAGTTGAGTTGAGCTGAGTTGAGTTGAGTTGAGTTGAGTTGAGTTGAGTTGAGTTGAGTTGACTGAGTTGAGTTGACTGAGTTGAGTTGAGTTGAGTTGAGTTGAGTTGAGTTGAGTTGAGTTGAGTTGACTGAGTTGAGTTGACTGAGTTGAGTTGAGTTGAGTTGAGTTGAGTTGAGTTGAGTTGACTGAGTTGAGTTGACTGAGTTGAGTTGAGTTGAGTTGAGTTGAGTTGAGTTGACTGAGTTGAGTTGACTGAGTTGAGTTGAGTTGAGTTGAGTTGAGTTGAGTTGAGTTGAGTTGAGTTGAGTTGAGTTGAGTTGAGTTGAGTTGAGTTGAGTTGACTGAGTTGAGTTGAGTTGAGTTGAGTTGAGTGGAGTTGAGTTGAGTTGAGTTGACTGAGTTGAGTTGACTGAGTTGAGTTGAGTTGAGTTGAGTTGAGTTGAGTTGAGTTGAGTTGACTGAGTTGAGTTGACTGAGTTGAGTTGAGTTGAGTTGAGTTGAGTTGAGTTGAGTTGAGTTGAGTTGAGTTGAGTTGAGTTGAGTTGTGTTGAGTTGACTGAGTTGAGTTGACTGAGTTGAGTTGAGTTGAGTTGAGTTGAGTTGAGTTGAGTTGAGTTGAGTTGAGTTGAGTTGAGTTGAGTTGACTGAGTTGAGTTGACTGAGTTGAGTTGAGTTGAGTTGAGTTGAGTTGACTGAGTTGAGTTGAGTTGACTGAGTTGAGTTGACTGAGTTGAGTTGAGTTGAGTTGAGCTGAGTTGAGTTGAGTTGAGTTGAGTTGAGTTGAGTTGAGTTGACTGAGTTGAGTTGACTGAGTTGAGTTGAGTTGAGTTGAGTTGAGTTGAGTTGAGTTGAGTTGACTGAGTTGAGTTGACTGAGTTGAGTTGAGTTGAGTTGAGTTGAGTTGAGTTGACTGAGTTGAGTTGACTGAGTTGAGTTGAGTTGAGTTGAGTTGAGTTGAGTTGACTGAGTTGAGTTGACTGAGTTGAGTTGAGTTGAGTTGAGTTGAGTTGAGTTGAGTTGAGTTGAGTTGAGTTGAGTTGACTGAGTTGAGTTGACTGAGTTGAGTTGAGTTGAGTTGAGCTGAGTTGAGTTGAGTTGAGTTGAGTTGAGTTGAGTTGAGTTGACTGAGTTGAGTTGACTGAGTTGAGTTGAGTTGAGTTGAGTTGAGTTGAGTTGAGTTGAGTTGAGTTGACTGAGTTGAGTTGACTGAGTTGAGTTGAGTTGAGTTGAGTTGAGTGAGTTGAGTTGACTGAGTTGAGTTGAGTTGAGTTGAGTTGAGTTGAGTTGAGTTGACTGAGTTGAGTTGAGTTGAGTTGAGTTGAGTTGCCGTCTATCTTGCCGTCTATCTTGCCGTCTATCTTGCCGTCTATCTTGCCGTCTATCTTGCCGTGCCGTCTATCTTGCCGTCTATCTTGGCGTCTATCTTGCCGTCTGTCTTGCCGTCTATCTTGCCGTCTATCTTGCCGTCTATCTTGCCGTCTATCTTGCCGTCTATCTTGCCGTCTATCTTGCCGTCTATCTTGCCGTCTATCTTGCCGTCTATCTTGCCGTCTATCTTGCCGTGCCGTCTATCTTGCCGTCTATCTTGCCGTCTATCTTGCCGTGCCGTCTATCTTGCCGTCTATCTTGCCGTCTATCTTGCCGTGCCGTCTATCTTGCCGTCTATCTTGCCGTCTAACTTGCCGGCTATCTTGCCGTCTATCTTGCCGTCTATCTTGCCGTCTATCTTGCCGTCTATCTTGCCGTCTATCTTGCCGTCTATCTTGCCGAGTTGAGTTGAGTTGAGTTGAGTTGAGTTGAGTTGAGTTGAGTTGACTGAGTTGAGTTGACTGAGTTGAGTTGAGTTGAGTTGAGTTGAGTTGAGTTGAGTTGAGTTGACTGAGTTGAGTTGACTGAGTTGAGTTGAGTTGAGTTGAGTTGAGTTGAGTTGAGTTGACTGAGTTGAGTTGACTGAGTTGAGTTGAGTTGAGTTGAGTTGAGTTGAGTTGACTGAGTTGAGTTGACTGAGTTGAGTTGAGTTGAGTTGAGTTGAGCTGAGTTGAGTTGAGTTGAGTTGAGTTGAGTTGAGTTGAGTTGAGTTGACTGAGTTGAGTTGACTGAGTTGAGTTGAGTTGAGTTGAGTTGAGTTGAGTTGAGTTGAGTTGACTGAGTTGAGTTGACTGAGTTGAGTTGAGTTGAGTTGAGTTGAGTTGAGTTGAGATGAGTTGACTGAGTTGAGTTGAGTTGAGTTGAGTTGACTGAGTTGAGTTGACTGAGTTGAGTTGAGTTGAGTTGAGTTGAGTTGAGTTGACTGAGTTGAGTTGACTGAGTTGAGTTGAGTTGAGTTGAGTTGAGTTGAGTTGAGTTGAGTTGAGTTGAGTTGTGTTGAGTTGACTGAGTTGAGTTGACTGAGTTGAGTTGAGTTGAGTTGAGTTGAGTTGAGTTGAGTTGAGTTGAGTTGAGTTGAGTTGACTGAGTTGAGTTGACTGAGTTGAGTTGAGTTGAGTTGAGTTGAGTTGACTGAGTTGAGTTGAATTGAGTTGAGTTGAGTTGAGTTGAGTTGAGTTGAGTTGAGTTGAGTTGACTGAGTTGAGTTGACTGAGTTGAGTTGAGTTGAGTTGAGTTGAGTTGAGTTGAGTTGAGTTGAGTTGACTGAGTTGAGTTGACTGAGTTGAGTTGAGTTGAGTTGAGCTGAGTTGAGTTGAGTTGAGATGAGTTGAGTTGAGTCGAGTTGAGTTGAGTTGAGTTGAGTTGAGTTGACTGAGTTGAGTTGACTGAGTTGAGTTGAGTTGAGTTGAGTTGAGTTGACTGAGTTGAGTTGACTGAGTTGAGTTGAGTTGAGTTGAGTTGAGTTGAGTTGAGTTGACTGAGTTGAGTTGAGTTGAGTTGAGTTGAGTTGAGTTGAGTTGAGTTGAGTTGACTGAGTTGAGTTGACTGAGTTGAGGTGAGTTGAGTTGAGTTGAGTTGAGTTGAGTTGAGCTGAGTTGAGTTGAGTTGAGTTGACTGAGTTGAGTTGACTGAGTTGAGTTGAGTTGAGTTGAGTTGAGTTGAGTTGAGTTGAGTTGACTGAGTTGAGTTGATTGAGTTGAGTTGAGTTGAGTTGAGTTGAGTTGAGTTGAGTTGACTGAGTTGAGTTGACTGAGTTGAGTTGAGTTGAGTTGAGTTGAGTTGAGTTGATTTGAGTTGAGTTGAGTTGAGTTGAGTTGAGTTGAGTTGACTAAGTTGAGTTGACTGAGTTGAGTTGAGTTGAGTTGAGTTGAGTTGAGTAGAGTTGAGTTGACTGAGTTGAGTTGACTGAGTTGAGTTGACTGAGTTGAGTTGAGTTGAGTTGAGTTGAGTTGAGTTGAGTTGACTGAGTTGAGTTGACTGAGTTGAGTTGAGTTGAGTTGACTGAGTTGAGTTGAGCTGAGTTGAGTTGAGTTGAGTTGAGTTGAGTTGACTGAGTTGAGTTGACTGAGTTGAGTTGAGTTGAGTTGAGTTGAGTTGAGTTGATTTGAGTTGAGTTGAGTTGAGTTGAGTTGAGTTGAGTTGACTAAGTTGAGTTGACTGAGTTGAGTTTAGTTGAGTTGAGTTTAGTTGAGTTGAGTTGAGTTGACTGAGTTGAGTTGACTGAGTTGAGTTGACTGAGTTGAGTTGAGTTGAGTTGAGTTGAGTTGAGTTGAGTTGACTGAGTTGAGTTGACTGAGTTGAGTTGAGTTGAGTTGACTGAGTTGAGTTGAGCTGAGTTGAGTTGAGTTGAGTTGAGTTGAGTTGAGTTGACTGAGTTGAGTTGACTGAGTTGAGTTGAGTTGAGTTGAGTTGAGTTGAGTTGAGTTGACTGAGTTGAGTTGAATGAGTGGAGTTGAGTTGAGTTGAGTTGAGTTTAGTTGAGTTGAGTTTAGTTGAGTTGAGTTTAGTTGAGTTGAGTTGAGTTGAGTTGACTGAGTTGAGTTGACTGAGTTGAGTTGAGTTGAGTTGAGTTGAGTTGAGCTGAGTTGAGTTGAGTTAAATTGAGTTGAGTTGAGCTGAGTTGAGTTGAGTTGAGTTGAGTTGAGGTGACTGAGTTGAGTTGACTGAGTTGAGTTGAGTTGAGTTGAGTTGAGTTGAGTTGAGTTGAGTTGAGTTGACTGAGTTGAGTTGAGTTGAGTTGAGTTGAGTGGAGTTGAGTTGAGTTGAGTTGAGTTGAGTTGAGTTGACTGAGTTGAGTTGACTGAGTTGAGTTGAGTTGAGTTGAGTTGAGTTGAGTTGAGTTGAGTTGAGTTGATTTGACTGAGTTGAGTTGACTGAGTTGAGTTGAGTTGAGTTGAGCTGAGTTGAGTTGAGTTGAGTTGAGTTGAGTTGAGTTGACTGAGTTGAGTTGACTGAGTTGAGTTGAGTTGAGTTGAGTTGAGTTGAGTTGAGTTGAGTTTAGTTGACTGAGTTGAGTTGACTGAGTTGAGTTCAGTTGAGTTGAGTTGAGTTGAGTTGAGTTGAGTTGAGTTGAGTTGACTAAGTTGAGTTGAGTTGAGTTGAGTTGAGTTGAGCTGAGTTGAGTTGAGTTGAGTTGAGTTGAGTTGAGTTGACTGAGTTGAGTTGACTGAGTTGAGGTGAGTTGAGTTGAGTTGAGTTGAGTTGAGTTGAGTTGAGTTGACCGAGTTGAGTTGACTGAGTTGAGTTGAGTTGAGTTGAGTTGAGTTGAGTTGAGTTGAGTTGACTGAGTTGAGTTGAATTGAGTTGAGTTGAGTTGAGTTGAGTTGAGTTGAGTTGAGTTGAGTTGTGTTGAGTTGACTGAGTTGAGTTGACTGAGTTGAGTTGAGTTGAGTTGAGGTGAGTTGAGTTGAGTTGAGTTGAGTTGAGTTGAGTTGAGTTGAGTTGAGTTGAGTTGACTGAGTTGAGTTGACTGAGTTGAGTTGAGTTGAGTTGAGTTGAGTTGAGTTGAGTTGACTGAGTTGAGTTGAATTGAGTTGAGTTGAGTTGAGTTGAGTTGAGTTGAGTTGAGTTGAGTTGAGTTGACTGAGTTGAGTTGACTGAGTTGAGTTGAGTTGAGTTGAGTTGAGTTGAGTTGAGTTGACTGAGTTGAGTTGACTGAGTTGAGTTGAGTTGAGTTGAGCTGAGTTGAGTTGAGTTGAGATGAGTTGAGTTGAGTCGAGTTGAGTTGAGTTGAGTTGAGTTGAGTTGACTGAGTTGAGTTGACTGAGTTGAGTTGAGTTGAGTTGAGTTGAGTTGACTGAGTTGAGTTGACTGAGTTGAGTTGAGTTGAGTTGAGTTGAGTTGAGTTGAGTTGACTGAGTTGAGTTGAGTTGAGTTGAGTTGAGTTGAGTTGAGTTGAGTTGACTGAGTTGAGTTGACTGAGTTGAGGTGAGTTGAGTTGAGTTGAGTTGAGTTGAGTTGAGCTGAGTTGAGTTGACTGAGTTGAGTTGACTGAGTTGAGTTGAGTTGAGTTGAGTTGAGTTGAGTTGAGTTGACTGAGTTGAGTTGACTGAGTTGAGTTGACTGAGTTGAGTTGAGTTGAGTTGAGTTGAGTTGAGTTGAGTTGAGTTGACTGAGTTGAGTTGACTGAGTTGAGTTGAGTTGAGTTGAGTTGAGTTGAGTTGATTTGAGTTGAGTTGAGTTGAGTTGAGTTGAGTTGACTGAGTTGAGTTGACTGAGTTGAGTTGAGTTGAGTTGAGTTGAGTTGAGTTGAGTTGAGTTGACTGAGTTGAGTTGACTGAGTTGAGTTGACTGAGTTGAGTTGAGTTGAGTTGAGTTGAGTTGAGTTGACTGAGTTGAGTTGACTGAGTTGAGTTGAGTTGAGTTGACTGAGTTGAGTTGAGCTGAGTTGAGTTGAGTTGAGTTGAGTTGAGTTGAGTTGAGTTGAGTTGACTGAGTTGAGTTGACTGAGTTGAGTTGAGTTGAGTTGAGTTGAGTTGACTGAGTTGAGTTGAATGAGTGGAGTTGAGTTGAGTTGAGTTGAGTTTAGTTGAGTTGAGTTTAGTTGAGTTGAGTTTAGTTGAGTTGAGTTGAGTTGAGTTGAGTTGAGTTGACTGAGTTGAGTTGACTGAGTTGAGTTGAGTTGAGTTGAGTTGAGTTGAGCTGAGTTGAGTTGAGTTAAATTGAGTTGAGTTGAGCTGAGTTGAGTTGAGTTGAGTTGAGTTGAGGTGACTGAGTTGAGTTGACTGAGTTGAGTTGAGTTGAGTTGAGTTGAGTTGAGTTGAGTTGAGTTGACTGAGTTGAGTTGAGTTGAGTTGAGTTGAGTGGAGTTGAGTTGAGTTGAGTTGAGTTGAGTTGAGTTGACTGAGTTGAGTTGACTGAGTTGAGTTGAGTTGAGTTGAGTTGAGTTGAGTTGATTTGACTGAGTTGAGTTGACTGAGTTGAGTTGAGTTGAGTTGAGCTGAGTTGAGTTGAGTTGAGTTGAGTTGAGTTGAGTTGAGTTGAGTTGACTGAGTTGAGTTGACTGAGTTGAGTTGAGTTGAGTTGAGTTGAGTTGAGTTGAGTTGAGTTTAGTTGACTGAGTTGAGTTGACTGAGTTGAGTTGAGTTGAGTTGAGTTGAGTTGAGTTGAGTTGAGTTGAGTTGAGTTGACTAAGTTGAGTTGAGTTGAGTTGAGTTGAGTTGAGCTGAGTTGAGTTGAGTTGAGTTGAGTTGAGTTGAGTTGAGTTGACTGAGTTGAGTTGACTGAGTTGAGGTGAGTTGAGTTGAGTTGAGTTGAGTTGAGTTGACCGAGTTGAGTTGACTGAGTTGAGTTGAGTTGAGTTGAGTTGAGTTGAGTTGAGTTGAGTTGAGTTGAGTTGACTGAGTTGAGTTGACTGAGTTGAGTTGAGTTGAGTTGAGTTGAGTTGAGTTGAGTTGAGTTGAGTTGAGTTGACTGAGTTGAGTTGAGTTGAGTTGAGTTGAGTTGACTGAGTTGAGTTGACTGAGTTGAGTTGAGTTGAGTTGACTGAGTTGAGTTGAGCTGAGTTGAGTTGAGTTGAGTTGAGTTGAGTTGAGTTGAGTTGAGTTGAGTTGACTGAGTTGAGTTGACTGAGTTGAGTTGAGTTGAGTTGAGTTGAGTTGAGCTGAGTTGAGTTGAGTTAAATTGAGTTGAGTTGAGCTGAGTTGAGTTGAGTTGAGTTGAGTTGAGGTGACTGAGTTGAGTTGACTGAGTTGAGTTGAGTTGAGTTGAGTTGAGTTGAGTTGAGTTGAGTTGACTGAGTTGAGTTGAGTTGAGTTGAGTTGAGTGGAGTTGAGTTGAGTTGAGTTGAGTTGAGTTGAGTTGACTGAGTTGAGTTGACTGAGTTGAGTTGAGTTGAGTTGAGTTGAGTTGAGTTGATTTGACTGAGTTGAGTTGACTGAGTTGAGTTGAGTTGAGTTGAGCTGAGTTGAGTTGAGTTGAGTTGAGTTGAGTTGAGTTGAGTTGAGTTGAGTTGACTGAGTTGAGTTGACTGAGTTGAGTTGAGTTGAGTTGAGTTGAGTTGAGTTGAGTTGAGTTTAGTTGACTGAGTTGAGTTGACTGAGTTGAGTTGAGTTGAGTTGAGTTGAGTTGAGTTGAGTTGAGTTGAGTTGACTAAGTTGAGTTGAGTTGAGTTGAGTTGAGTTGAGCTGAGTTGAGTTGAGTTGAGTTGAGTTGAGTTGACTGAGTTGAGTTGACTGAGTTGAGTTGACTGAGTTGAGTTGAGTTGAGTTGACCGAGTTGAGTTGACTGAGTTGAGTTGAGTTGAGTTGAGTTGAGTTGAGTTGAGTTGAGTTGAGTTGAGTTGAGTTGACTGAGTTGAGTTGACTGAGTTGAGTTGAGTTGAGTTGAGTTGAGTTGAGTTGAGTTGAGTTGAGTTGAGTTGAGTTGACTGAGTTGAGTTGAGTTGAGTTGAGTTGAGTTGAGTTGACTGAGTTGACTGAGTTGAGTTGAGTTGAGTTGAGTTGAGTTGAGTTGAGTTGAGTTGAGTTGAGTTGAGTTGAGTTGACTGAGTTGAGTTGACTGAGTTGAGTTGAGTTGAGTTGAGCTGAGTTGAGTTGAGTTGAGTTGAGTTGAGTTGAGTTGAGTTGAGTTGAGTTGACTGAGTTGAGTTGACTGAGTTGAGTTGAGTTGAGTTGAGTTGAGTTGAGTTGAGTTGACTGAGTTGAGTTGACTGAGTTGAGTTAAGTTGAGTTGAGATGAGTTGAGTTGAGTTGAGTTGAGTTGACTGAGTTGAGTTGAGTTGAGTTGAGTTGAGTTGAGTTGAGTTGAGTTGAGTTGAGTTGAGTTGGGTTGATTTGACTGAGTTGAGTTGACTGAGTTGAGGTGAGTTGAGTTGAGTTGAGTTGAGTTGAGTTGAGTTGAGTTGACTGAGTTGAGTTGACTGAGTTGAGTTGAGTTGAGTGGAGTTGAGTTGAGTTGAGTTGACTGAGTTGAGTTGACTGAGTTGAGTTGAGTTGAGTTGAGTTGAGTTGAGTTGAGTTGAGTTGAGTTGACTGAGTTGAGTTGACTGAGTTGAGTTGAGTTGAGTTGAGTTGAGTTGAGTTGAGTTGAGTTGAGTTGAGTTGAGTTGAGTTGTGTTGAGTTGACTGAGTTGAGTTGACTGAGTTGAGTTGAGTTGAGTTGAGTTGAGTTGAGTTGAGTTGAGTTGAGTTGAGTTGACTGAGTTGAGTTGACTGAGTTGAGTTGAGTTGAGTTGAGTTGAGTTGACTGAGTTGAGTTGAGTTGACTGAGTTGAGTTGACTGAGTTGAGTTGAGTTGAGTTGAGCTGAGTTGAGTTGAGTTGAGTTGAGTTGAGTTGAGTTGAGTTGACTGAGTTGAGTTGACTGAGTTGAGTTGAGTTGAGTTGAGTTGAGTTGAGTTGAGTTGAGTTGAGTTGACTGAGTTGAGTTGACTGAGTTGAGTTGAGTTGAGTTGAGTTGAGTTGAGTTGACTGAGTTGAGTTGACTGAGTTGAGTTGAGTTGAGTTGAGTTGAGTTGAGTTGAGTTGAGTTGACTGAGTTGAGTTGACTGAGTTGAGTTGAGTTGAGTTGAGTTGAGTTGAGTTGAGTTGAGTTGAGTTGAGTTGAGTTGACTGAGTTGAGTTGACTGAGTTGAGTTGAGTTGAGTTGAGCTGAGTTGAGTTGAGTTGAGTTGAGTTGAGTTGAGTTGAGTTGACTGAGTTGAGTTGACTGAGTTGAGTTGAGTTGAGTTGAGTTGAGTTGAGTTGAGTTGAGTTGAGTTGACTGAGTTGAGTTGACTGAGTTGAGTTGAGTTGGGTTGAGTTGAGTTGAGTGAGTTGAGTTGACTGAGTTGAGTTGAGTTGAGTTGAGTTGAGTTGAGTTGAGTTGAGTTGACTGAGTTGAGTTGAGTTGAGTTGAGTTGAGTTGCCGTCTATCTTGCCGTCTATCTTGCCGTCTATCTTGCCGTCTATCTTGCCGTCTATCTTGCCGTGCCGTCTATCTTGCCGTCTATCTTGGCGTCTATCTTGCCGTCTATCTTGCCGTCTATCTTGCCGTCTATCTTGCCGTCTATCTTGCCGTCTATCTTGCCGTCTATCTTGCCGTCTATCTTGCCGTCTATCTTGCCGTCTATCTTGCCGTCTATCTTGCCGTCTATCTTGCCGTCTATCTTGCCGTGCCGTCTATCTTGCCGTCTATTTTGCCGTCTATCTTGCCGTGCCGTCTATCTTGCCGTCTATCTTGCCGTCTATCTTGCCGTGCCGTCTATCTTGCCGTCTATCTTGCCGTCTATCTTGCCGTGCCGTCTATTATGCCGTCTATCTTGCCGTCTATCTTGCCGTCTATCTTGCCGTCTATCTTGCCGTCTATCTTGCCGTCTATCTTGCCGTGCCGTCTATCTTGCCGTCTATCTTGCCGTCTATCTTGCCGTGCCGTCTATCTTGCCGTCTATCTTGCCGTCTATCTTGCCGTGCCGTCTATCTTGCCGTCTATATTGCCGTCTATCTTGCCGGCTATCTTGCCGTCTATCTTGCCGTCTATCTTGCCGTCTATCTTGCCGTCTATCTTGCCGTCTATCTTGCCGTCTATCTTGCCGAGTTGAGTTGAGTTGAGTTGAGTTGAGTTGAGTTGAGTTGAGTTGACTGAGTTGAGTTGACTGAGTTGAGTTGAGTTGAGTTGAGTTGAGTTGAGTTGAGTTGAGTTGACTGAGTTGAGTTGACTGAGTTGAGTTGAGTTGAGTTGAGTTGAGTTGAGTTGAGTTGAGTTGAGTTGACTGAGTTGAGTTGACTGAGTTGAGTTGAGTTGAGTTGAGTTGAGTTGAGTTGACTGAGTTGAGTTGACTGAGTTGAGTTGAGTTGAGTTGAGTTGAGCTGAGTTGAGTTGAGTTGAGTTGAGTTGAGTTGAGTTGAGTTGACTGAGTTGAGTTGACTGAGTTGAGTTGAGTTGAGTTGAGTTGAGTTGAGTTGAGTTGAGTTGAGTTGAGTTGACTGAGTTGAGTTGACTGAGTTGAGTTGAGTTGAGTTGAGTTGAGTTGAGTTGAGTTGACTGAGTTGAGTTGAGTTGAGTTGAGTTGAGTTGAGTTGAGTTGACTGAGTTGAGTTGACTGAGTTGAGTTGAGTTGAGTTGAGTTGAGTTGAGTTGAGTTGAGTTGAGTTGACTGAGTTGAGTTGACTGAGTTGAGTTGAGTTGAGTTGAGTTGAGTTGAGTTGAGTTGAGTTGTGTTGAGTTGACTGAGTTGAGTTGACTGAGTTGAGTTGAGTTGAGTTGAGTTGAGTTGAGTTGAGTTGAGTTGAGTTGAGTTGAGTTGACTGAGTTGAGTTGAGTTGAGTTGAGTTGAGTTGAGTTGAGTTGACTGAGTTGAGTTGACTGAGTTGAGTTGAGTTGAGTTGAGTTGAGTTGAGTTGAGTTGAGTTGAGTTGAGTTGAGTTGAGTTGACTGAGTTGAGTTGACTGAGTTGAGTTGAGTTGAGCTGAGCTGAGTTGAGTTGAGTTGAGTTGAGTTGAGTTGAGTTGAGTTGACTGAGTTGAGTTGACTGAGTTGAGTTGAGTTGAGTTGAGTTGAGTTGAGTTGAGTTGAGTTGAGTTGAGTTGACTGAGTTGAGTTGACTGAGTTGAGTTGAGTTGAGTTGAGTTGAGTTGAGTTGAGTGAGTTGAGTTGACTGAGTTGAGTTGAGTTGAGTTGAGTTGAGTTGAGTTGAGTTGACTGAGTTGAGTTGAGTTGAGTTGAGTTGAGTTGCCGTCTATCTTGCCGTCTATCTTGCCGTCTATCTTGCCGTCTATCTTGCCGTCTATCTTGCCGTGCCGTCTATCTTGCCGTCTATCTTGGCGTCTATCTTGCCGTCTATCTTGCCGTCTATCTTGCCGTCTATCTTGCCGTCTATCTTGCCGTCTATCTTGCCGTCTATCTTGCCGTCTATCTTGCCGTCTATCTTGCCGTCTATCTTGCCGTCTATCTTGCCGTGCCGTCTATCTTGCCGTCTATCTTGCCGTCTATCTTGCCGTGCCGTCTATCTTGCCGTCTATCTTGCCGTCTATCTTGCCGTGCCGTCTATCTTGCCGTCTATATTGCCGTCTATCTTGCCGGCTATCTTGCCGTCTATCTTGCCGTCTATCTTGCCGTCTATCTTGCCGTCTATCTTGCCGTCTATCTTGCCGTCTATCTTGCCGAGTTGAGTTGAGTTGAGTTGAGTTGAGTTGAGTTGAGTTGAGTTGACTGAGTTGAGTTGACTGAGTTGAGTTGAGTTGAGTTGAGTTGAGTTGAGTTGAGTTGAGTTGACTGAGTTGAGTTGACTGAGTTGAGTTGAGTTGAGTTGAGTTGAGTTGAGTTGAGTTGAGTTGACTGAGTTGAGTTGACTGAGTTGAGTTGAGTTGAGTTGAGTTGAGTTGAGTTGACTGAGTTGAGTTGACTGAGTTGAGTTGAGTTGAGTTGAGTTGAGCTGAGTTGAGTTGAGTTGAGTTGAGTTGAGTTGAGTTGAGTTGAGTTGACTGAGTTGAGTTGACTGAGTTGAGTTGAGTTGAGTTGAGTTGAGTTGAGTTGACTGAGTTGAGTTGACTGAGTTGAGTTGAGTTGAGTTGAGTTGAGTTGAGTTGACTGAGTTGAGTTGAGTTGAGTTGAGTTGAGTTGAGTTGACTGAGTTGAGTTGACTGAGTTGAGTTGAGTTGAGTTGAGTTGAGTTGAGTTGAGTTGAGTTGACTGAGTTGAGTTGACTGAGTTGAGTTGAGTTGAGTTGAGTTGAGTTGAGTTGAGTTGAGTTGAGTTGAGTTGAGTTGAGTTGAGTTGAGTTGAGTTGAGTTGAGTTGAGTTGAGTTGAGTTGAGTTGACTGAGTTGAGTTGACTGAGTTGAGTTGAGTTGAGTTGAGTTGAGTTGACTGAGTTGAGTTGAATTGAGTTGAGTTGAGTTGAGTTGAGTTGAGTTGAGTTGAGTTGAGTTGACTGAGTTGAGTTGACTGAGTTGAGTTGAGTTGAGTTGAGTTGAGTTGAGTTGAGTTGAGTTGAGTTGACTGAGTTGAGTTGACTGAGTTGAGTTGAGTTGAGTTGAGCTGAGTTGAGTTGAGTTGAGATGAGTTGAGTTGAGTCGAGTTGAGTTGAGTTGAGTTGAGTTGAGTTGACTGAGTTGAGTTGACTGAGTTGAGTTGAGCTGAGTTGAGTTGAGTTGAGTTGACTGAGTTGAGTTGAGTTGAGTTGAGTTGACTGAGTTGAGTTGACTGAGTTGAGTTGACTGAGTTGAGTTGAGTTGAGTTGAGTTGAGTTGAGTTGAGTTGAGTTGCCGTCTATCTTGCCGTCTATCTTGCCGTCTATCTTGCCGTCTATCTTGCCGTCTATCTTGCCGTGCCGTCTATCTTGCCGTCTATCTTGGCGTCTATCTTGCCGTCTATCTTGCCGTCTATCTTGCCGTCTATCTTGCCGTCTATCTTGCCGTCTATCTTGCCGTCTATCTTGCCGTCTATCTTGCCGTCTATCTTGCCGTCTATCTTGCCGTCTATCTTGCCGTCTATCTTGCCGTCTATCTTGCCGTCTATCTTGCCGTGCCGTCTATCTTGCCGTCTATCTTGCCGTCTATCTTGCCGTGCCGTCTATCTTGCCGTCTATCTTGCCGTCTATCTTGCCGTGCCGTCTATCTTGCCGTCTATCTTGCCGTCTATCTTGCCGTGCCGTCTATTATGCCGTCTATCTTGCCGTCTATCTTGCCGTCTATCTTGCCGTCTATCTTGCCGTCTATCTTGCCGTCTATCTTGCCGTGCCGTCTATCTTGCCGTCTATCTTGCCGTCTATCTTGCCGTGCCGTCTATCTTGCCGTCTATCTTGCCGTCTATCTTGCCGTGCCGTCTATCTTGCCGTCTATATTGCCGTCTATCTTGCCGGCTATCTTGCCGTCTATCTTGCCGTCTATCTTGCCGTCTATCTTGCCGTCTATCTTGCCGTCTATCTTGCCGTCTATCTTGCCGAGTTGAGTTGAGTTGAGTTGAGTTGAGTTGAGTTGAGTTGAGTTGACTGAGTTGAGTTGACTGAGTTGAGTTGAGTTGAGTTGAGTTGAGTTGAGTTGAGTTGACTGAGTTGAGTTGACTGAGTTGAGTTGAGTTGAGTTGAGTTGAGTTGAGTTGAGTTGAGTTGAGTTGACTGAGTTGAGTTGACTGAGTTGAGTTGAGTTGAGTTGAGTTGAGTTGAGTTGACTGAGTTGAGTTGACTGAGTTGAGTTGAGTTGAGTTGAGTTGAGCTGAGTTGAGTTGAGTTGAGTTGAGTTGAGTTGAGTTGAGTTGACTGAGTTGAGTTGACTGAGTTGAGTTGAGTTGAGTTGAGTTGAGTTGAGTTGAGTTGAGTTGAGTTGAGTTGACTGAGTTGAGTTGACTGAGTTGAGTTGAGTTGAGTTGAGTTGAGTTGAGTTGAGTTGACTGAGTTGAGTTGAGTTGAGTTGAGTTGAGTTGAGTTGAGTTGACTGAGTTGAGTTGACTGAGTTGAGTTGAGTTGAGTTGAGTTGAGTTGAGTTGAGTTGAGTTGAGTTGAGTTGACTGAGTTGAGTTGACTGAGTTGAGTTGAGTTGAGTTGAGTTGAGTTGAGTTGAGTTGAGTTGTGTTGAGTTGACTGAGTTGAGTTGACTGAGTTGAGTTGAGTTGAGTTGAGTTGAGTTGAGTTGAGTTGAGTTGAGTTGAGTTGAGTTGACTGAGTTGAGTTGAGTTGAGTTGAGTTGAGTTGAGTTGAGTTGAGTTGACTGAGTTGAGTTGACTGAGTTGAGTTGAGTTGAGTTGAGTTGAGTTGAGTTGAGTTGAGTTGAGTTGAGTTGAGTTGAGTTGACTGAGTTGAGTTGACTGAGTTGAGTTGAGTTGAGCTGAGCTGAGTTGAGTTGAGTTGAGTTGAGTTGAGTTGAGTTGACTGAGTTGAGTTGACTGAGTTGAGTTGAGTTGAGTTGAGTTGAGTTGAGTTGAGTTGAGTTGAGTTGACTGAGTTGAGTTGACTGAGTTGAGTTGAGTTGAGTTGAGTTGAGTTGAGTTGAGTGAGTTGAGTTGACTGAGTTGAGTTGAGTTGAGTTGAGTTGAGTTGAGTTGAGTTGACTGAGTTGAGTTGAGTTGAGTTGAGTTGAGTTGCCGTCTATCTTGCCGTCTATCTTGCCGTCTATCTTGCCGTCTATCTTGCCGTCTATCTTGCCGTGCCGTCTATCTTGCCGTCTATCTTGGCGTCTATCTTGCCGTCTATCTTGCCGTCTATCTTGCCGTCTATCTTGCCGTCTATCTTGCCGTCTATCTTGCCGTCTATCTTGCCGTCTATCTTGCCGTCTATCTTGCCGTCTATCTTGCCGTCTATCTTGCCGTCTATCTTGCCGTGCCGTCTATCTTGCCGTCTATCTTGCCGTCTATCTTGCCGTGCCGTCTATCTTGCCGTCTATCTTGCCGTCTATCTTGCCGTGCCGTCTATCTTGCCGTCTATATTGCCGTCTATCTTGCCGGCTATCTTGCCGTCTATCTTGCCGTCTATCTTGCCGTCTATCTTGCCGTCTATCTTGCCGTCTATCTTGCCGTCTATCTTGCCGAGTTGAGTTGAGTTGAGTTGAGTTGAGTTGAGTTGAGTTGAGTTGACTGAGTTGAGTTGACTGAGTTGAGTTGAGTTGAGTTGAGTTGAGTTGAGTTGAGTTGAGTTGACTGAGTTGAGTTGACTGAGTTGAGTTGAGTTGAGTTGAGTTGAGTTGAGTTGAGTTGAGTTGACTGAGTTGAGTTGACTGAGTTGAGTTGAGTTGAGTTGAGTTGAGTTGAGTTGACTGAGTTGAGTTGACTGAGTTGAGTTGAGTTGAGTTGAGTTGAGCTGAGTTGAGTTGAGTTGAGTTGAGTTGAGTTGAGTTGAGTTGAGTTGAGTTGAGTTGACTGAGTTGAGTTGACTGAGTTGAGTTGAGTTGAGTTGAGTTGAGTTGAGTTGACTGAGTTGAGTTGACTGAGTTGAGTTGAGTTGAGTTGAGTTGAGTTGAGTTGACTGAGTTGAGTTGAGTTGAGTTGAGTTGAGTTGAGTTGACTGAGTTGAGTTGACTGAGTTGAGTTGAGTTGAGTTGAGTTGAGTTGAGTTGAGTTGAGTTGACTGAGTTGAGTTGACTGAGTTGAGTTGAGTTGAGTTGAGTTGAGTTGAGTTGAGTTGAGTTGAGTTGAGTTGAGTTGAGTTGAGTTGAGTTGAGTTGAGTTGAGTTGAGTTGAGTTGAGTTGAGTTGAGTTGACTGAGTTGAGTTGACTGAGTTGAGTTGAGTTGAGTTGAGTTGAGTTGACTGAGTTGAGTTGAATTGAGTTGAGTTGAGTTGAGTTGAGTTGAGTTGAGTTGAGTTGAGTTGACTGAGTTGAGTTGACTGAGTTGAGTTGAGTTGAGTTGAGTTGAGTTGAGTTGAGTTGAGTTGACTGAGTTGAGTTGACTGAGTTGAGTTGAGTTGAGTTGAGCTGAGTTGAGTTGAGTTGAGATGAGTTGAGTTGAGTCGAGTTGAGTTGAGTTGAGTTGAGTTGAGTTGACTGAGTTGAGTTGACTGAGTTGAGTTGAGCTGAGTTGAGTTGAGTTGAGTTGACTGAGTTGAGTTGAGTTGAGTTGAGTTGACTGAGTTGAGTTGACTGAGTTGAGTTGACTGAGTTGAGTTGAGTTGAGTTGAGTTGAGTTGAGTTGAGTTGATTTGAGTTGAGTTGAGTTGAGTTGAGTTGAGTTGAGTTGACTAAGTTGAGTTGACTGAGTTGAGTTGAGTTGAGTTGAGTTGAGTTGAGTTGAGTTGAGTTGACTGAGTTGAGTTGACTGAGTTGAGTTGACTGAGTTGAGTTGAGTTGAGTTGAGTTGAGTTGAGTTGAGTTGACTGAGTTGAGTTGACTGAGTTGAGTTGAGTTGAGTTGACTGAGTTGAGTTGAGCTGAGTTGAGTTGAGTTGAGTTGAGTTGAGTTGAGTTGAGTTGACTGAGTTGAGTTGACTGAGTTGAGTTGAGTTGAGTTGAGTTGAGTTGAGTTGAGTTGAGTTGACTGAGTTGAGTTGAATGAGTGGAGTTGAGTTGAGTTGAGTTGAGTTTAGTTGAGTTGAGTTTAGTTGAGTTGAGTTTAGTTGAGTTGAGTTGAGTTGAGTTGAGTTGAGTTGACTGAGTTGAGTTGACTGAGTTGAGTTGAGTTGAGTTGAGTTGAGTTGAGTTGAGCTGAGTTGAGTTGAGTTAAATTGAGTTGAGTTGAGCTGAGTTGAGTTGAGTTGAGGTGACTGAGTTGAGTTGACTGAGTTGAGTTGAGTTGAGTTGAGTTGAGTTGAGTTGAGTTGAGTTGAGTTGAGTTGACTGAGTTGAGTTGAGTTGAGTTGAGTTGAGTGGAGTTGAGTTGAGTTGAGTTGACTGAGTTGAGTTGACTGAGTTGAGTTGAGTTGAGTTGAGTTGAGTTGAGTTGAGTTGAGTTGACTGAGTTGAGTTGACTGAGTTGAGTTGAGTTGAGTTGAGTTGAGTTGAGTTGAGTTGAGTTGAGTTGAGTTGAGTTGAGTTGAGTTGTGTTGAGTTGACTGAGTTGAGTTGACTGAGTTGAGTTGAGTTGAGTTGAGTTGAGTTGAGTTGAGTTGAGTTGAGTTGAGTTGAGTTGAGTTGAGTTGAGTTGACTGAGTTGAGTTGACTGAGTTGAGTTGAGTTGAGTTGAGTTGAGTTGACTGAGTTGAGTTGAGTTGACTGAGTTGAGTTGACTGAGTTGAGTTGAGTTGAGTTGAGCTGAGTTGAGTTGAGTTGAGTTGAGTTGAGTTGAGTTGAGTTGAGTTGACTGAGTTGAGTTGACTGAGTTGAGTTGAGTTGAGTTGAGTTGAGTTGAGTTGAGTTGAGTTGACTGAGTTGAGTTGACTGAGTTGAGTTGAGTTGAGTTGAGTTGAGTTGAGTTGAGTTGACTGAGTTGAGTTGACTGAGTTGAGTTGGGTTGAGTTGAGTTGAGTTGAGTTGAGTTGACTGAGTTGAGTTGACTGAGTTGAGTTGAGTTGAGTTGAGTTGAGTTGAGTTGAGTTGAGTTGAGTTGAGTTGAGTTGACTGAGTTGAGTTGACTGAGTTGAGTTGAGTTGAGTTGAGCTGAGTTGAGTTGAGTTGAGTTGAGTTGAGTTGAGTTGAGTTGACTGAGTTGAGTTGACTGAGTTGAGTTGAGTTGAGTTGAGTTGAGTTGAGTTGAGTTGAGTTGAGTTGAGTTGACTGAGTTGAGTTGACTGAGTTGAGTTGAGTTGAGTTGAGTTGAGTTGAGTTGAGTGAGTTGAGTTGACTGAGTTGAGTTGAGTTGAGTTGAGTTGAGTTGAGTTGAGTTGACTGAGTTGAGTTGAGTTGAGTTGAGTTGAGTTGCCGTCTATCTTGCCGTCTATCTTGCCGTCTATCTTGCCGTCTATCTTGCCGTCTATCTTGCCGTGCCGTCTATCTTGCCGTCTATCTTGGCGTCTATCTTGCCGTCTATCTTGCCGTCTATCTTGCCGTCTATCTTGCCGTCTATCTTGCCGTCTATCTTGCCGTCTATCTTGCCGTCTATCTTGCCGTCTATCTTGCCGTCTATCTTGCCGTCTATCTTGCCGTCTATCTTGCCGTGCCGTCTATCTTGCCGTCTATCTTGCCGTCTATCTTGCCGTGCCGTCTATCTTGCCGTCTATCTTGCCGTCTATCTTGCCGTGCCGTCTATCTTGCCGTCTATCTTGCCGTCTATCTTGCCGGCTATCTTGCCGTCTATCTTGCCGTCTATCTTGCCGTCTATCTTGCCGTCTATCTTGCCGTCTATCTTGCCGTCTATCTTGCCGAGTTGAGTTGAGTTGAGTTGAGTTGAGTTGAGTTGAGTTGAGTTGAGTTGACTGAGTTGAGTTGACTGAGTTGAGTTGAGTTGAGTTGAGTTGAGTTGAGTTGGGTTGAGTTGACTGAGTTGAGTTGACTGAGTTGAGTTGAGTTGAGTTGAGTTGAGTTGAGTTGAGTTGACTGAGTTGAGTTGACTGAGTTGAGTTGAGTTGAGTTGAGTTGAGTTGAGTTGAGTTGAGTTGAGTTGAGTTGACTGAGTTGAGTTGACTGAGTTGAGTTGAGTTGAGTTGAGTTGAGTTGAGTTGAGTGAGTTGAGTTGACTGAGTTGAGTTGAGTTGAGTTGAGTTGAGTTGAGTTGAGTTGACTGAGTTGAGTTGAGTTGAGTTGAGTTGAGTTGCCGTCTATCTTGCCGTCTATCTTGCCGTCTATCTTGCCGTCTATCTTGCCGTCTATCTTGCCGTGCCGTCTATCTTGCCGTCTATCTTGGCGTCTATCTTGCCGTCTATCTTGCCGTCTATCTTGCCGTCTATCTTGCCGTCTATCTTGCCGTCTATCTTGCCGTCTATCTTGCCGTCTATCTTGCCGTCTATCTTGCCGTCTATCTTGCCGTCTATCTTGCCGTCTATCTTGCCGTGCCGTCTATCTTGCCGTCTATCTTGCCGTCTATCTTGCCGTGCCGTCTATCTTGCCGTCTATCTTGCCGTCTATCTTGCCGTGCCGTCTATCTTGCCGTCTATCTTGCCGTCTATCTTGCCGGCTATCTTGCCGTCTATCTTGCCGTCTATCTTGCCGTCTATCTTGCCGTCTATCTTGCCGTCTATCTTGCCGTCTATCTTGCCGAGTTGAGTTGAGTTGAGTTGAGTTGAGTTGAGTTGAGTTGAGTTGAGTTGACTGAGTTGAGTTGACTGAGTTGAGTTGAGTTGAGTTGAGTTGAGTTGAGTTGAGTTGAGTTGACTGAGTTGAGTTGACTGAGTTGAGTTGAGTTGAGTTGAGTTGAGTTGAGTTGAGTTGACTGAGTTGAGTTGACTGAGTTGAGTTGAGTTGAGTTGAGTTGAGTTGAGTTGACTGAGTTGAGTTGACTGAGTTGAGTTGAGTTGAGTTGAGTTGAGCTGAGTTGAGTTGAGTTGAGTTGAGTTGAGTTGAGTTGAGTTGAGTTGACTGAGTTGAGTTGACTGAGTGGAGTTGAGTTGAGTTGAGTTGAGTTGAGTTGAGTTGAGTTGACTGAGTTGAGTTGACTGAGTTGAGTTGAGTTGAGTTGAGTTGTGTTGAGTTGAGATGAGTTGACTGAGTTGAGTTGAGTTGAGTTGAGTTGAGTTGAGTTGACTGAGTTGAGTTGACTGAGTTGAGTTGAGTTGAGTTGAGTTGAGTTGAGTTGACTGAGTTGAGTTGACTGAGTTGAGTTGAGTTGAGTTGAGTTGAGTTGAGTTGAGTTGAGTTGAGTTGAGTTGTGTTGAGTTGACTGAGTTGAGTTGACTGAGTTGAGTTGAGTTGAGTTGAGTTGAGTTGAGTTGAGTTGAGTTGAGTTGAGTTGAGTTGAGTTGACTGAGTTGAGTTGACTGAGTTGAGTTGAGTTGAGTTGAGTTGAGTTGACTGAGTTGAGTTGAATTGAGTTGAGTTGAGTTGAGTTGAGTTGAGTTGAGTTGAGTTGAGTTGACTGAGTTGAGTTGACTGAGTTGAGTTGAGTTGAGTTGAGTTGAGTTGAGTTGAGTTGAGTTGACTGAGTTGAGTTGACTGAGTTGAGTTGAGTTGAGTTGAGCTGAGTTGAGTTGAGTTGAGATGAGTTGAGTTGAGTCGAGTTGAGTTGAGTTGAGTTGAGTTGAGTTGACTGAGTTGAGTTGACTGAGTTGAGTTGAGTTGAGTTGAGTTGAGTTGAGTTGACTGAGTTGAGTTGACTGAGTTGAGTTGAGTTGAGTTGAGTTGAGTTGAGTTGAGTTGAGTTGACTGAGTTGAGTTGAGTTGAGTTGAGTTGAGTTGAGTTGAGTTGAGTTGAGTTGACTGAGTTGAGTTGACTGAGTTGAGGTGAGTTGAGTTGAGTTGAGTTGAGTTGAGTTGAGCTGAGTTGAGTTGAGTTGAGTTGACTGAGTTGAGTTGACTGAGTTGAGTTGAGTTGAGTTGAGTTGAGTTGAGTTGAGTTGAGTTGACTGAGTTGAGTTGATTGAGTTGAGTTGAGTTGAGTTGAGTTGAGTTGAGTTGACTGAGTTGAGTTGACTGAGTTGAGTTGAGTTGAGTTGAGTTGAGTTGAGTTGATTTGAGTTGAGTTGAGTTGAGTTGAGTTGAGTTGAGTTGACTAAGTTGAGTTGACTGAGTTGAGTTGAGTTGAGTTGAGTTGAGTTGAGTTGAGTTGAGTTGACTGAGTTGAGTTGACTGAGTTGAGTTGACTGAGTTGAGTTGAGTTGAGTTGAGTTGAGTTGAGTTGAGTTGACTGAGTTGAGTTGACTGAGTTGAGTTGAGTTGAGTTGACTGAGTTGAGTTGAGCTGAGTTGAGTTGAGTTGAGTTGAGTTGAGTTGACTGAGTTGAGTTGACTGAGTTGAGTTGAGTTGAGTTGAGTTGAGTTGAGTTGATTTGAGTTGAGTTGAGTTGAGTTGAGTTGAGTTGAGTTGACTAAGTTGAGTTGACTGAGTTGAGTTTAGTTGAGTTGAGTTTAGTTGAGTTGAGTTGAGTTGACTGAGTTGAGTTGACTGAGTTGAGTTGACTGAGTTGAGTTGAGTTGAGTTGAGTTGAGTTGAGTTGAGTTGACTGAGTTGAGTTGACTGAGTTGAGTTGAGTTGAGTTGACTGAGTTGAGTTGAGCTGAGTTGAGTTGAGTTGAGTTGAGTTGAGTTGAGTTGACTGAGTTGAGTTGACTGAGTTGAGTTGAGTTGAGTTGAGTTAAGTTGAGTTGAGTTGACTGAGTTGAGTTGAATGAGTGGAGTTGAGTTGAGTTGAGTTGAGTTTAGTTGAGTTGAGTTTAGTTGAGTTGAGTTTAGTTGAGTTGAGTTGAGTTGAGTTGAGTTGACTGAGTTGAGTTGACTGAGTTGAGTTGAGTTGAGTTGAGTTGAGTTGAGCTGAGTTGAGTTGAGTTAAATTGAGTTGAGTTGAGCTGAGTTGAGTTGAGTTGAGTTGAGTTGAGGTGACTGAGTTGAGTTGACTGAGTTGAGTTGAGTTGAGTTGAGTTGAGTTGAGTTGAGTTGAGTTGACTGAGTTGAGTTGAGTTGAGTTGAGTTGAGTGGAGTTGAGTTGAGTTGAGTTGAGTTGAGTTGAGTTGACTGAGTTGAGTTGACTGAGTTGAGTTGAGTTGAGTTGAGTTGAGTTGAGTTGAGTTGATTTGACTGAGTTGAGTTGACTGAGTTGAGTTGAGTTGAGTTGAGCTGAGTTGAGTTGAGTTGAGTTGAGTTGAGTTGAGTTGACTGAGTTGAGTTGACTGAGTTGAGTTGAGTTGAGTTGAGTTGAGTTGAGTTGAGTTGAGTTTAGTTGACTGAGTTGAGTTGACTGAGTTGAGTTCAGTTGAGTTGAGTTGAGTTGAGTTGAGTTGAGTTGAGTTGAGTTGACTAAGTTGAGTTGAGTTGAGTTGAGTTGAGTTGAGCTGAGTTGAGTTGAGTTGAGTTGAGTTGAGTTGAGTTGACTGAGTTGAGTTGACTGAGTTGAGGTGAGTTGAGTTGAGTTGAGTTGAGTTGAGTTGAGTTGAGTTGACCGAGTTGAGTTGACTGAGTTGAGTTGAGTTGAGTTGAGTTGAGTTGAGTTGAGTTGAGTTGACTGAGTTGAGTTGAATTGAGTTGAGTTGAGTTGAGTTGAGTTGAGTTGAGTTGAGTTGACTGAGTTGAGTTGACTGAGTTGAGTTGAGTTGAGTTGAGTTGAGTTGAGTTGAGTTGAGTTGAGTTGAGTTGAGTTGTGTTGAGTTGACTGAGTTGAGTTGACTGAGTTGAGTTGAGTTGAGTTGAGGTGAGTTGAGTTGAGTTGAGTTGAGTTGAGTTGAGTTGAGTTGAGTTGACTGAGTTGAGTTGACTGAGTTGAGTTGAGTTGAGTTGAGTTGAGTTGAGTTGAGTTGACTGAGTTGAGTTGAATTGAGTTGAGTTGAGTTGAGTTGAGTTGAGTTGAGTTGAGTTGAGTTGACTGAGTTGAGTTGACTGAGTTGAGTTGAGTTGAGTTGAGTTGAGTTGAGTTGACTGAGTTGAGTTGACTGAGTTGAGTTGAGTTGAGTTGAGCTGAGTTGAGTTGAGTTGAGATGAGTTGAGTTGAGTCGAGTTGAGTTGAGTTGAGTTGAGTTGAGTTGACTGAGTTGAGTTGACTGAGTTGAGTTGAGTTGAGTTGAGTTGAGTTGACTGAGTTGAGTTGACTGAGTTGAGTTGAGTTGAGTTGAGTTGAGTTGAGTTGACTGAGTTGAGTTGAGTTGAGTTGAGTTGAGTTGAGTTGAGTTGACTGAGTTGAGTTGACTGAGTTGAGGTGAGTTGAGTTGAGT
Source organism: Lumbricus terrestris (assembly GCA_949752735.1). Lineage (NCBI taxonomy): Eukaryota > Metazoa > Annelida > Clitellata > Crassiclitellata > Lumbricidae > Lumbricus > Lumbricus terrestris. The sequence goes on from OX457051.1 coordinate 43,830,682, forward strand.
TGAGTTGAGTTGAGTTGAGCTGAGTTGAGTTGACTGAGTTGAGTTGACTGAGTTGAGTTGAGTTGAGTTGAGTTGAGTTGAGTTGAGTTGACTGAGTTGAGTTGACTGAGTTGAGTTGACTGAGTTGAGTTGAGTTGAGTTGAGTTGAGTTGAGTTGAGTTGAGTTGACTGAGTTGAGTTGACTGAGTTGAGTTGAGTTGAGTTGAGTTGAGTTGAGTTGATTTGAGTTGAGTTGAGTTGAGTTGAGTTGAGTTGACTGAGTTGAGTTGACTGAGTTGAGTTGAGTTGAGTTGAGTTGAGTTGAGTTGAGTTGAGTTGACTGAGTTGAGTTGACTGAGTTGAGTTGACTGAGTTGAGTTGAGTTGAGTTGAGTTGAGTTGAGTTGACTGAGTTGAGTTGACTGAGTTGAGTTGAGTTGAGTTGACTGAGTTGAGTTGAGCTGAGTTGAGTTGAGTTGAGTTGAGTTGAGTTGAGTTGAGTTGAGTTGACTGAGTTGAGTTGACTGAGTTGAGTTGAGTTGAGTTGAGTTGAGTTGAGTTGAGTTGACTGAGTTGAGTTGAATGAGTGGAGTTGAGTTGAGTTGAGTTGAGTTTAGTTGAGTTGAGTTTAGTTGAGTTGAGTTTAGTTGAGTTGAGTTGAGTTGAGTTGAGTTGAGTTGACTGAGTTGAGTTGACTGAGTTGAGTTGAGTTGAGTTGAGTTGAGTTGAGCTGAGTTGAGTTGAGTTAAATTGAGTTGAGTTGAGCTGAGTTGAGTTGAGTTGAGTTGAGTTGAGGTGACTGAGTTGAGTTGACTGAGTTGAGTTGAGTTGAGTTGAGTTGAGTTGAGTTGAGTTGAGTTGACTGAGTTGAGTTGAGTTGAGTTGAGTTGAGTGGAGTTGAGTTGAGTTGAGTTGAGTTGAGTTGACTGAGTTGAGTTGACTGAGTTGAGTTGAGTTGAGTTGAGTTGAGTTGAGTTGAGTTGAGTTGAGTTGAGTTGAGTTGAGTTGAGTTGAGTTGAGTTGACTGAGTTGAGTTGACTGAGTTGAGTTGAGTTGAGTTGAGTTGAGTTGAGTTGAGTTGAGTTTAGTTGACTGAGTTGAGTTGACTGAGTTGAGTTGAGTTGAGTTGAGTTGAGTTGAGTTGAGTTGAGTTGAGTTGAGTTGACTAAGTTGAGTTGAGTTGAGTTGAGTTGAGTTGAGCTGAGTTGAGTTGAGTTGAGCTGAGTTGAGTTGAGTTGAGTTGACTGAGTTGAGTTGACTGAGTTGAGGTGAGTTGAGTTGAGTTGAGTTGAGTTGAGTTGACCGAGTTGAGTTGACTGAGTTGAGTTGAGTTGAGTTGAGTTGAGTTGAGTTGAGTTGAGTTGAGTTGAGTTGAGTTGACTGAGTTGAGTTGACTGAGTTGAGTTGAGTTGAGTTGAGTTGAGTTGAGTTGAGTTGAGTTGACTGAGTTGAGTTGAGTTGAGTTGAGTTGAGTTGACTGAGTTGAGTTGACTGAGTTGAGTTGAGTTGAGTTGACTGAGTTGAGTTGAGCTGAGTTGAGTTGAGTTGAGTTGAGTTGAGTTGAGTTGAGTTGAGTTGAGTTGACTGAGTTGAGTTGACTGAGTTGAGTTGAGTTGAGTTGAGTTGAGTTGAGCTGAGTTGAGTTGAGTTAAATTGAGTTGAGTTGAGCTGAGTTGAGTTGAGTTGAGTTGAGTTGAGGTGACTGAGTTGAGTTGACTGAGTTGAGTTGAGTTGAGTTGAGTTGAGTTGAGTTGAGTTGAGTTGACTGAGTTGAGTTGAGTTGAGTTGAGTTGAGTGGAGTTGAGTTGAGTTGAGTTGAGTTGAGTTGACTGAGTTGAGTTGACTGAGTTGAGTTGAGTTGAGTTGAGTTGAGTTGAGTTGAGTTGATTTGACTGAGTTGAGTTGACTGAGTTGAGTTGAGTTGAGTTGAGCTGAGTTGAGTTGAGTTGAGTTGAGTTGAGTTGAGTTGAGTTGAGTTGAGTTGACTGAGTTGAGTTGACTGAGTTGAGTTGAGTTGAGTTGAGTTGAGTTGAGTTGAGTTGAGTTTAGTTGACTGAGTTGAGTTGACTGAGTTGAGTTGAGTTGAGTTGAGTTGAGTTGAGTTGAGTTGAGTTGAGTTGAGTTGACTAAGTTGAGTTGAGTTGAGTTGAGTTGAGTTGAGCTGAGTTGAGTTGAGTTGAGTTGAGTTGAGTTGAGTTGAGTTGAGTTGACTGAGTTGAGTTGACTGAGTTGAGGTGAGTTGAGTTGAGTTGAGTTGAGTTGACCGAGTTGAGTTGACTGAGTTGAGTTGAGTTGAGTTGAGTTGAGTTGAGTTGAGTTGAGTTGAGTTGAGTTGACTGAGTTGAGTTGACTGAGTTGAGTTGAGTTGAGTTGAGTTGAGTTGAGTTGAGTTGAGTTGAGTTGAGTTGAGTTGACTGAGTTGAGTTGAGTTGAGTTGAGTTGAGTTGAGTTGACTGAGTTGACTGAGTTGAGTTGAGTTGAGTTGAGTTGAGTTGAGTTGAGTTGAGTTGAGTTGAGTTGAGTTGAGTTGAGTTGACTGAGTTGAGTTGACTGAGTTGAGTTGAGTTGAGTTGAGCTGAGTTGAGTTGAGTTGAGTTGAGTTGAGTTGAGTTGAGTTGAGTTGACTGAGTTGAGTTGACTGAGTTGAGTTGAGTTGAGTTGAGTTGAGTTGAGTTGAGTTGACTGAGTTGAGTTGACTGAGTTGAGTTAAGTTGAGTTGAGATGAGTTGAGTTGAGTTGAGTTGAGTTGACTGAGTTGAGTTGAGTTGAGTTGAGTTGAGTTGAGTTGAGTTGAGTTGAGTTGAGTTGGGTTGATTTGACTGAGTTGAGTTGACTGAGTTGAGGTGAGTTGAGTTGAGTTGAGTTGAGTTGAGTTGAGTTGAGTTGAGTTGACTGAGTTGAGTTGACTGAATTGAGTTGAGTTGAGTTGAGTTGAGTTGAGTTGAGTTGAGTTGAGTTGAGTTGTGTTGAGTTGAGTTGACTGAGTTGAGTTGAGTTGAGTTGAGTTGCCGTCTATCTTGCCGTCTATCTTGCCGTCTATCTTGCCGTCTATCTTGCCGTCTATCTTGCCGTCTATCTTGCCGTCTATCTTGCCGTCTATCTTGCCGCCTATCTTGCCGTCTATCTTGCCGTCTATCTTGCCGTCTATCTTGCCGTCTATCTTGCCGTCTATCTTGCCGTCTATCTTGCCGGGCCGTCTATCTTGCCGTCTATCTTGCCGTCTATCTTGCCGTCTATCTTGCCGTCTATCTTGCCGTCTATCTTGCCGTCTATCTTGCCGTCTATCTTGCCGTCTATCTTGCCGTCTATCTTGCCGTCTATCTTGCCGTCTATCTTGCCGTCTATCTTGCCGTCTATCTTGCCGTCTATCTTGCCGTCTATCTTGCCGTCTATCTTGCCGTCTATCTTGCCGTGCCGTCTATCTTGCCGTCTATCTTGCCGTCTATCTTGCCGTGCCGTCTATCTTGCCGTCTATCTTGCCGTCTATCTTGCCGTCTATCTTGCCGTCTTGACTGAGTTGAGTTGACTGAGTTGAGTTGAGTTGAGTTGAGTTGAGCTGAGTTGAGTTGAGTTGAGTTGAGTTGAGTTGAGTTGGGTTGACTGAGTTGAGTTGACTGAGTTGAGTTGAGTTGAGTTGAGTTGAGTTGACTGAGTTGAGTTGACTGAGTTGAGTTGAGTTGAGTTGAGTTGAGTTGAGTTGACTGAGTTGAGTTGAGTTGAGTTGAGTTGAGTTGACTGAGTTGAGTTGACTGAGTTGAGTTGAGTTGAGTTGAGTTGAGTTGAGTTGAGTTGAGTTGACTGAGTTGAGTTGACTGAGTTGAGTTGAGTTGAGTTGAGTTGAGTTGAGTTGAGTTGATTTGAGTTGAGTTGAGTTGAGTTGAGTTGAGTTGAGTTGAGTTGAGTTGAGTTGAGTTGACTGAGTTGAGTTGACTGAGTTGAGTTGAGTTGAGTTGAGTTGAGTTGAGTTGACTGAGTTGAGTTGAATTGAGTTGAGTTGAGTTGAGTTGAGTTGAGTTGAGTTGAGTTGACTGAGTTGAGTTGACTGAGTTGAGTTGAGTTGAGTTGAGTTGAGTTGAGTTGAGTTGAGTTGACTGAGTTGAGTTGACTGAGTTGAGTTGAGTTGAGTTGAGCTGAGTTGAGTTGAGTTGAGATGAGTTGAGTTGAGTCGAGTTGAGTTGAGTTGAGTTGAGTTGAGTTGACTGAGTTGAGTTGACTGAGTTGAGTTGAGTTGAGTTGAGTTGAGTTGAGTTGACTGAGTTGAGTTGACTGAGTTGAGTTGAGTTGAGTTGAGTTGAGTTGAGTTGAGTTGACTGAGTTGAGTTGAGTTGAGTTGAGTTGAGTTGAGTTGAGTTGAGTTGAGTTGAGTTGAGTTGACTGAGTTGAGTTGACTGAGTTGAGTTGAGTTGAGTTGAGTTGAGTTGAGTTGAGTTGAGTTGACTGAGTTGAGTTGACTGAGTTGAGTTGAGTTGAGTTGAGTTGAGTTGAGTTGAGTTGAGTTGACTGAGTTGAGTTGAGTTGAGTTGAGTTGAGTTGAGTTGACTGAGTTGAGTTGACTGAGTTGAGTTGAGTTGAGTTGAGTTGAGTTGAGTTGAGTTGACTGAGTTGAGTTGACTGAGTTGAGTTGAGTTGAGTTGAGTTGAGTTGAGTTGAGTTGAGTTGAGTTGTGTTGAGTTGACTGAGTTGAGTTGACTGAGTTGAGTTGAGTTGAGTTGAGTTGAGTTGAGTTGAGTTGAGTTGAGTTGAGTTGAGTTGAGTTGACTGAGTTGAGTTGACTGAGTTGAGTTGAGTTGAGTTGAGTTGAGTTGACTGAGTTGAGTTGAATTGAGTTGAGTTGAGTTGAGTTGAGTTGAGTTGAGTTGAGTTGACTGAGTTGAGTTGACTGAGTTGAGTTGAGTTGAGTTGAGTTGAGTTGAGTTGAGTTGACTGAGTTGAGTTGACTGAGTTGAGTTGAGTTGAGTTGAGCTGAGTTGAGTTGAGTTGAGATGAGTTGAGTTGAGTCGAGTTGAGTTGAGTTGAGTTGAGTTGACTGAGTTGAGTTGACTGAGTTGAGTTGAGTTGAGTTGAGTTGAGTTGAGTTGACTGAGTTGAGTTGACTGAGTTGAGTTGAGTTGAGTTGAGTTGAGTTGAGTTGAGTTGACTGAGTTGAGTTGAGTTGAGTTGAGTTGAGTTGAGTTGAGTTGAGTTGACTGAGTTGAGTTGACTGAGTTGAGGTGAGTTGAGTTGAGTTGAGTTGAGTTGAGTTGAGCTGAGTTGAGTTGAGTTGAGTTGACTGAGTTGAGTTGACTGAGTTGAGTTGAGTTGAGTTGAGTTGAGTTGAGTTGAGTTGAGTTGACTGAGTTGAGTTGATTGAGTTGAGTTGAGTTGAGTTGAGTTGAGTTGAGTTGAGTTGAGTTGACTGAGTTGAGTTGACTGAGTTGAGTTGAGTTGAGTTGAGTTGAGTTGAGTTGATTTGAGTTGAGTTGAGTTGAGTTGAGTTGAGTTGAGTTGACTAAGTTGAGTTGACTGAGTTGAGTTGAGTTGAGTTGAGTTGAGTTGAGTTGAGTTGAGTTGACTGAGTTGAGTTGACTGAGTTGAGTTGACTGAGTTGAGTTGAGTTGAGTTGAGTTGAGTTGAGTTGAGTTGACTGAGTTGAGTTGACTGAGTTGAGTTGAGTTGAGTTGACTGAGTTGAGTTGAGCTGAGTTGAGTTGAGTTGAATTGAGTTGACTGAGTTGAGTTGACTGAGTTGAGTTGAGTTGAGTTGAGTTGAGTTGATTTGAGTTGAGTTGAGTTGAGTTGAGTTGAGTTGAGTTGACTAAGTTGAGTTGACTGAGTTGAGTTTAGTTGAGTTGAGTTTAGTTGAGTTGAGTTGAGTTGACTGAGTTGAGTTGACTGAGTTGAGTTGACTGAGTTGAGTTGAGTTGAGTTGAGTTGAGTTGAGTTGAGTTGACTGAGTTGAGTTGACTGAGTTGAGTTGAGTTGAGTTGACTGAGTTGAGTTGAGCTGAGTTGAGTTGAGTTGAGTTGAGTTGAGTTGAGTTGACTGAGTTGAGTTGACTGAGTTGAGTTGAGTTGAGTTGAGTTGAGTTGAGTTGAGTTGAGTTGAGTTGACTGAGTTGAGTTGAATGAGTGGAGTTGAGTTGAGTTGAGTTGAGTTTAGTTGAGTTGAGTTTAGTTGAGTTGAGTTTAGTTGAGTTGAGTTGAGTTGAGTTGAGTTGAGTTGACTGAGTTGAGTTGACTGAGTTGAGTTGAGTTGAGTTGAGTTGAGTTGAGCTGAGTTGAGTTGAGTTAAATTGAGTTGAGTTGAGCTGAGTTGAGTTGAGTTGAGTTGAGGTGACTGAGTTGAGTTGACTGAGTTGAGTTGAGTTGAGTTGAGTTGAGTTGAGTTGAGTTGAGTTGACTGAGTTGAGTTGAGTTGAGTTGAGTTGAGTGGAGTTGAGTTGAGTTGAGTTGAGTTGAGTTGAGTTGACTGAGTTGAGTTGACTGAGTTGAGTTGAGTTGAGTTGAGTTGAGTTGAGTTGAGTTGAGTTGAGTTGATTTGACTGAGTTGAGTTGACTGAGTTGAGTTGAGTTGAGTTGAGCTGAGTTGAGTTGAGTTGAGTTGAGTTGAGTTGAGTTGAGTTGAGTTGACTGAGTTGAGTTGACTGAGTTGAGTTGAGTTGAGATGAGTTGAGTTGAGTTGAGTTGAGTTTAGTTGACTGAGTTGAGTTGACTGAGTTGAGTTCAGTTGAGTTGAGTTGAGTTGAGTTGAGTTGAGTTGAGTTGAGTTGACTAAGTTGAGTTGAGTTGAGTTGAGTTGAGTTGAGCTGAGTTGAGTTGAGTTGAGTTGAGTTGAGTTGAGTTGACTGAGTTGAGTTGACTGAGTTGAGGTGAGTTGAGTTGAGTTGAGTTGAGTTGAGTTGAGTTGAGTTGACCGAGTTGAGTTGACTGAGTTGAGTTGAGTTGAGTTGAGTTGAGTTGACTGAGTTGAGTTGAATTGAGTTGAGTTGAGTTGAGTTGAGTTGAGTTGAGTTGACTGAGTTGAGTTGACTGAGTTGAGTTGAGTTGAGTTGAGTTGAGTTGAGTTGAGTTGAGTTGAGTTGAGTTGAGTTGAGTTGTGTTGAGTTGACTGAGTTGAGTTGACTGAGTTGAGTTGAGTTGAGTTGAGGTGAGTTGAGTTGAGTTGAGTTGAGTTGAGTTGAGTTGAGTTGAGTTGAGTTGACTGAGTTGAGTTGACTGAGTTGAGTTGAGTTGAGTTGAGTTGAGTTGAGTTGAGTTGAGTTGACTGAGTTGAGTTGAATTGAGTTGAGTTGAGTTGAGTTGAGTTGAGTTGAGTTGAGTTGAGTTGAGTTGACTGAGTTGAGTTGACTGAGTTGAGTTGAGTTGAGTTGAGTTGAGTTGAGTTGAGTTGAGTTGAGTTGACTGAGTTGAGTTGACTGAGTTGAGTTGAGTGGAGTTGAGCTGAGTTGAGTTGAGTTGAGATGAGTTGAGTTGAGTCGAGTTGAGTTGAGTTGAGTTGAGTTGAGTTGACTGAGTTGAGTTGACTGAGTTGAGTTGAGTTGAGTTGAGTTGAGTTGAGTTGCCTGAGTTGAGTTGACTGAGTTGAGTTGAGTTGAGTTGAGTTGAGTTGAGTTGAGTTGACTGAGTTGAGTTGAGTTGAGTTGAGTTGAGTTGAGTTGAGTTGAGTTGAGTTGAGTTGACTGAGTTGAGTTGACTGAGTTGAGGTGAGTTGAGTTGAGTTGAGTTGAGTTGAGTTGAGTTGAGCTGAGTTGAGTTGAGTTGAGTTGACTGAGTTGAGTTGACTGAGTTGAGTTGAGTTGAGTTGAGTTGAGTTGAGTTGACTGAGTTGAGTTGACTGAGTTGAGTTGAGTTGAGTTGAGTTGAGTTGAGTTGAGTTGAGTTGAGTTGACTGAGTTGAGTTGACTGAGTTGAGTTGAGTTGAGTTGAGTTGAGTTGAGTTGATTTGAGTTGAGTTGAGTTGAGTTGAGTTGAGTTGACTGAGTTGAGTTGACTGAGTTGAGTTGAGTTGAGTTGAGTTGAGTTGAGTTGAGTTGAGTTGACTGAGTTGAGTTGACTGAGTTGAGTTGACTGAGTTGAGTTGAGTTGAGTTGAGTTGAGTTGAGTTGACTGAGTTGAGTTGACTGAGTTGAGTTGAGTTGAGTTGACTGAGTTGAGTTGAGCTGAGTTGAGTTGAGTTGAGTTGAGTTGAGTTGAGTTGAGTTGACTGAGTTGAGTTGACTGAGTTGAGTTGAGTTGAGTTGAGTTGAGTTGAGTTGAGTTGACTGAGTTGAGTTGAATGAGTGGAGTTGAGCTGAGTTGAGTTGAGTTTAGTTGAGTTGAGTTTAGTTGAGTTGAGTTTAGTTGAGTTGAGTTGAGTTGAGTTGAGTTGAGTTGACTGAGTTGAGTTGACTGAGTTGAGTTGAGTTGAGTTGAGTTGAGCTGAGTTGAGTTGAGTTAAATTGAGTTGAGTTGAGCTGAGTTGAGTTGAGTTGAGTTGAGTTGAGTTGACTGAGTTGAGTTGAGTTGAGTTGAGTTGAGTGGAGTTGAGTTGAGTTGAGTTGAGTTGAGTTGAGTTGACTGAGTTGAGTTGACTGAGTTGAGTTGAGTTGAGTTGAGTTGAGTTGAGTTGAGTTGAGTTGATTTGACTGAGTTGAGTTGACTGAGTTGAGTTGAGTTGAGTTGAGCTGAGTTGAGTTGAGTTGAGTTGAGTTGAGTTGAGTTGAGTTGAGTTGAGTTGACTGAGTTGAGTTGACTGAGTTGCGTTGAGTTGAGTTGAGTTGAGTTGAGTTGAGTTTAGTTGACTGAGTTGAGTTGACTGAGTTGAGTTGAGTTGAGTTGAGTTGAGTTGAGTTGAGTTGAGTTGAGTTGAGTTGAGTTGACTAAGTTGAGTTGAGTTGAGTTGAGTTGAGTTGAGCTGAGTTGAGTTGAGTTGAGTTGAGTTGAGTTGAGTTGAGTTGAGTTGACTGAGTTGAGTTGACTGAGTTGAGGTGAGTTGAGTTGAGTTGAGTTGAGTTGAGTTGACCGAGTTGAGTTGACTGAGTTGAGTTGAGTTGAGTTGAGTTGAGTTGAGTTGAGTTGAGTTGAGTTGAGTTGACTGAGTTGAGTTGACTGAGTTGAGTTGAGTTGAGTTGAGTTGAGTTGAGTTGAGTTGAGTTGAGTTGAGTTGACTGAGTTGAGTTGAGTTGAGTTGAGTTGAGTTGACTGAGTTGACTGAGTTGAGTTGAGTTGAGTTGAGTTGAGTTGAGTTGAGTTGAGTTGAGTTGAGTTGAGTTGAGTTGAGTTGAGTTGACTGAGTTGAGTTGACTGAGTTGAGTTGAGTTGAGTTGAGCTGAGTTGAGTTGAGTTGAGTTGAGTTGAGTTGAGTTGAGTTGAGTTGACTGAGTTGAGTTGACTGAGTTGAGTTGAGTTGAGTTGAGTTGAGTTGAGTTGACTGAGTTGAGTTGACTGAGTTGAGTTAAGTTGAGTTGAGATGAGTTGAGTTGAGTTGAGTTGAGTTGACTGAGTTGAGTTGAGTTGAGTTGAGTTGAGTTGAGTTGAGTTGAGTTGAGTTGAGTTGATTTGACTGAGTTGAGTTGACTGAGTTGAGGTGAGTTGAGTTGAGTTGAGTTGAGTTGAGTTGAGTTGAGTTGAGTTGAGTTGACTGAGTTGAGTTGACTGAGTTGAGTTGAGTTGAGTTGAGTTGAGTTGAGTTGAGTTGAGTTGAGTTGAGTTGAGTTGAGTTGAGTTGTGTTGAGTTGAGTTGACTGAGTTGAGTTGAGTTGAGTTGAGTTGCCGTCTATCTTGCCGTCTATCTTGCCGTCTATCTTGCCGTCTATCTTGCCGTCTATCTTGCCGTCTATCTTGCCGTCTATCTTGCCGTCTATCTTGCCGCCTATCTTGCCGTCTATCTTGCCGTCTATCTTGCCGTCTATCTTGCCGTCTATCTTGCCGTCTATCTTGCCGGGCCGTCTATCTTGCCGTCTATCTTGCCGTCTATCTTGCCGTCTATCTTGCCGTCTATCTTGCCGTCTATCTTGCCGTCTATCTTGCCGTCTATCTTGCCGTCTATCTTGCCGTCTATCTTGCCGTCTATCTTGCCGTCTATCTTGCCGTCTATCTTGCCGTCTATCTTGCCGTCTATCTTGCCGTCTATCTTGCCGTCTATCTTGCCGTCTATCTTGCCGTCTATCTTGCCGTCTATCTTGCCGTGCCGTCTATCTTGCCGTCTATCTTGCCGTCTATCTTGCCGTGCCGTCTATCTTGCCGTCTATCTTGCCGTCTATCTTGCCGTCTATCTTGCCGTCTATCTTGCCGTCTATCTTGCCGTCTATCTTGCCGTCTATCTTGCCGTCTATCTTGCCGTCTATCTTGCCGTCTATCTTGCCGTCTATCTTGCCGTCTATCTTGCCGTCTATCTTGCCGTCTATCTTGCCGTGCCGTCTATCTTGCCGTCTATCTTGCCGTCTATCTTGCCGTCTATCGTGCCGTCTATCGTGCCGTCTATCTTGCCGTGCCGTCTATCTTGCCGTCTATCTTGCCGTCTATCTTGCCGTCTATCTTGCCGTCTATCTTGCCGTCTATCTTGCCGTCTATCTTGCCGTCTATCTTGCCGTCTATCTTGCCGTCTATCTTGCCGTCTATCTTGCCGTCTATCTTGCCGTCTATCTTGCCGTCTATCTTGCCGTCTATCTTGCCGTCTATCTGGCCGTCTATCTTGCCGTCTATCTTGCCGTCTATCTTGCCGTCTATCTTGACGTCTATCTTGCCGTGCCGTCTATCTAGCCGTCTATCTTGCCGTCTATCTTGCCGAGTTGAGTTGAGTTGAGTTGAGTTGAGTTGAGTTGAGTTGAGTTGAGTTGAGTTGAGTTGACTGAGTTGAGTTGACTGAGTTGAGTTGAGCTGAGTTGAGTTGAGTTGAGTTGAGTTGAGTTGAGTTGACTGAGTTGAGTTGAATTGAGTTGAGTTGAGTTGAGTTGAGTTGAGTTGAGTTGAGTTGACTGAGTTGAGTTGACTGAGTTGAGTTGAGTTGAGTTGAGTTGAGTTGAGTTGAGTTGAGTTGAGTTGACTGAGTTGAGTTGACTGAGTTGAGTTGAGTTGAGTTGAGCTGAGTTGAGTTGAGTTGAGATGAGTTGAGTTGAGTCGAGTTGAGTTGAGTTGAGTTGAGTTGAGTTGACTGAGTTGAGTTGACTGAGTTGAGTTGAGTTGAGTTGAGTTGAGTTGAGTTGACTGAGTTGAGTTGACTGAGTTGAGTTGAGTTGAGTTGAGTTGAGTTGAGTTGAGTTGAGTTGAGTTGAGTTGACTGAGTTGAGTTGAGTTGAGTTGAGTTGAGTTGAGTTGAGTTGAGTTGACTGAGTTGAGTTGACTGAGTTGAGGTGAGTTGAGTTGAGTTGAGTTGAGTTGAGTTGAGCTGAGTTGAGTTGAGTTGACTGAGTTGAGTTGACTGAGTTGAGTTGAGTTGAGTTGAGTTGAGTTGAGTTGAGTTGAGTTGACTGAGTTGAGTTGACTGAGTTGAGTTGAGTTGAGTTGAGTTGAGTTGAGTTGAGTTGAGTTGAGTTGAGTTGAGTTGAGTTGACTGAGTTGAGTTGACTGAGTTGAGTTGAGTTGAGTTGAGTTGAGTTGATTTGAGTTGAGTTGAGTTGAGTTGAGTTGAGTTGAGTTGAGTTGACTGAGTTGAGTTGACTGAGTTGAGTTGAGTTGAGTTGAGTTGAGTTGAGTTGACTGAGTTGAGTTGACTGAGTTGAGTTGACTGAGTTGAGTTGAGTTGAGTTGAGTTGAGTTGACTGAGTTGAGTTGACTGAGTTGAGTTGAGTTGAGTTGACTGAGTTGAGTTGAGCTGAGTTGAGTTGAGTTGAGTTGAGTTGAGTTGAGTTGACTGAGTTGAGTTGACTGAGTTGAGTTGAGTTGAGTTGAGTTGAGTTGAGTTGAGTTGACTGAGTTGAGTTGAATGAGTGGAGTTGAGTTGAGTTGAGTTGAGTTTAGTTGAGTTGAGTTTAGTTGAGTTGAGTTGAGTTTAGTTGAGTTGAGTTGAGTTGAGTTGAGTTGAGTTGAGTTGACTGAGTTGAGTTGACTGAGTTGAGTTGAGTTGAGTTGAGCTGAGTTGAGTTGAGTTTAATTGAGTTGAGTTGAGCTGAGTTGAGTTGAGTTGAGTTGAGTTGACTGAGTTGAGTTGACTGAGTTGAGTTGAGTTGAGATGAGTTGAGTTGAGTTGAGTTGAGTTGAGTTGACTGAGTTGAGTTGAGTTGAGTTGAGTTGAGTGGAGTTGAGTTGAGTTGAGTTGAGTTGAGTTGACTGAGTTGAGTTGACTGAGTTGAGTTGAGTTGAGTTGAGTTGAGTTGAGTTGAGTTGATTTGACTGAGTTGAGTTGACTGAGTTGAGTTGAGTTGAGTTGAGCTGAGTTGAGTTGAGTTGAGTTGAGTTGAGTTGAGTTGAGTTGACTGAGTTGAGTTGACTGAGTTGAGTTGAGTTGAGTTGAGTTGAGTTGAGTTGAGTTGAGTTTAGTTGACTGAGTTGAGTTGACTGAGTTGAGTTGAGTTGAGTTGAGTTGAGTTGAGTTGAGTTGAGTTGAGTTGACTAAGTTGAGTTGAGTTGAGTTGAGTTGAGTTGAGCTGAGTTGAGTTGAGTTGAGTTGAGTTGAGTTGAGTTGAGTTGACTGAGTTGAGTTGACTGAGTTGAGGTGAGTTGAGTTGAGTTGAGTTGAGTTGAGTTGAGTTGACCGAGTTGAGTTGACTGAGTTGAGTTGAGTTGAGTTGAGTTGAGTTGAGTTGAGTTGAGTTAAGTTGACTGAGTTGAGTTGACTGAGTTGAGTTGAGTTGAGTTGAGTTGAGTTGAGTTGAGCTGAGTTGAGTTGAGTTGACTGAGTTGAGTTGAGTTGAGTTGAGTTGAGTTGAGTTGAGTTGACTGAGTTGACTGAGTTGAGTTGAGTTGAGTTGAGTTGAGTTGTGTTGAGTTGAGTTGAGTTGAGTTGACTGAGTTGAGTTGACTGAGTTGAGTTGAGTTGAGTTGAGCTGAGTTGAGTTGAGTTGAGTTGAGTTGAGTTGAGTTGATTTGAGTTGAGTTGAGTTGAGTTGAGTTGAGTTGAGTTGACTGAGTTGAGTTGACTGAGTTGAGTTGAGTTGAGTTGAGTTGAGTTGAGTTGACTGAGTTGAGTTGACTGAGTTGAGTTGACTGAGTTGAGTTGAGTTGAGTTGAGTTGAGTTGACTGAGTTGAGTTGACTGAGTTGAGTTGAGTTGAGTTGACTGAGTTGAGTTGAGTTGAGTTGAGTTGAGTTGAGTTGAGTTGAGTTGACTGAGTTGAGTTGACTGAGTTGAGTTGAGTTGAGTTGAGTTGAGTTGAGTTGAGTTGAGTTGACTGAGTTGAGTTGAATGAGTGGAGTTGAGTTGAGTTGAGTTTAGTTTAGTTGAGTTGAGTTTAGTTGAGTTGAGTTTAGTTGAGTTGAGTTGAGTTGAGTTGAGTTGAGTTGACTGAGTTGAGTTGACTGAGTTGAGTTGAGTTGAGTTGAGTCGAGCTGAGTTGAGTTGAGTTAAATTGAGTTGAGTTGAGCTGAGTTGAGTTGAGTTGAGTTGAGTTGAGTTGACTGAGTTGAGTTGACTGAGTTGAGTTGAGTTGAGTTGAGTTGAGTTGAGTTGACTGAGTTGAGTTGAGTTGAGTTGAGTGGAGTTGAGTTGAGTTGAGTTGAGTTGAGTTGAGTTGAGTTGACTGAGTTGAGTTGACTGAGTTGAGTGGAGTTGAGTTGAGTTGAGTTGAGTTGAGTTGAGTTGAGTTGAGTTGACTGAGTTGAGTTGACTGAGTTGAGTTGACTGAGTTGAGTTGACTGAGTTGAGTTGAGTTGAGTTGAGTTGAGTTGAGTTGACTGAGTTGAGTTGACTGAGTTGAGTTGAGTTGAGTTGAGTTGAGTTGAGTTTAGTTGACTGAGTTGAGTTGACTGAGTTGAGTTGAGTTGAGTTGAGTTGAGTTGAGTTGAGTTGAGTTGACTAAGTTGAGTTGAGTTGAGTTGAGTTGAGTTGAGTTGAGTTGAGTTGACTGAGTTGAGTTGACTGAGTTGAGGTGAGTTGAGTTGAGTTGAGTTGAGTTGAGTTGAGTTGAGTTGACCGAGTTGAGTTGACTGAGTTGAGTTGAGTTGAGTTGAGTTGAGTTGAGTTGAGTTGAGTTGACTGAGTTGAGTTGACTGAGTTGAGTTGAGTTGAGTTGAGTTGAGTTGAGTTGAGTTGGGTTGAGTTGAGTTGAGTTGAGTTGAGTTGACTGAGTTGAGTTGAGTTGAGTTGAGTTGAGTTGAGTTGACTGAGTTGACTGAGTTGAGTTGAGTTGAGTTGAGTTGAGTTGAGTTGAGTTGAGTTGAGTTGAGTTGACTGAGTTGAGTTGACTGAGTTGAGTTGAGTTGAGTTGAGCTGAGTTGAGTTGAGTTGAGTTGAGTTGAGTTGAGTTGAGTTGAGTTGACTGAGTTGAGTTGACTGAGTTGAGTTGAGTTGAGTTGAGTTGAGTTGAGTTGACTGAGTTGAGTTGACTGAGTTGAGTTAAGTTGAGTTGAGTTGAGTTGAGTTGAGTTGAGTTGAGTTGACTGAGTTGAGTTGAGTTGAGTTGAGTTGAGTTGAGTTGAGTTGACTGAGTTGAGTTGACTGAGTTGAGGTGAGTTGAGTTGAGTTGAGTTGAGTTGAGTTGAGTTGAGTTGAGTTGACTGAGTTGAGTTGACTGAGTTGAGTTGAGTTGAGTTGAGTTGAGTTGAGTTGAGTTGAGTTGAGTTGAGTTGACTGAGTTGAGTTGACTGAGTTGAGTTGAGTTGAGTTGAGTTGAGTTGAGTTGAGTTGAGTTGTGTTGAGTTGAGTTGACTGAGTTGAGTTGAGTTGAGTTGAGTTGCCGTCTATCTTGCCGTCTATCTTGCCGTCTATCTTGCCGTCTATCTTGCCGTCTATCTTGCCGTCTATCTTGCCGTCTATCTTGCCGTCTATCTTGCCGTCTATCTTGCCGTCTATCTTGCCGTCTATCTTGCCGTCTATCTTGCCGTCTATTTTGCCGTCTATCTTGCCGTCTATCTTGCCGTGCCGTCTATCTTGCCGTCTATCTTGCCGTCTATCTTGCCGTCTATCTTGCCGTCTATCTTGCCGTCTATCTTGCCGTCTATCTTGCCGTCTATCTTGCCATCTATCTTGCCGTCTATCTTGCCGTCTATCTTGCCGTCTATCTTGGCGTCTATCTTGCCGTCTTTCTTGCCGTCTATCTTGCCGTCTATCTTGCCGTCTATCTTGCCGTCTATCTTGCCGTCTATCTTGCCGTCTATCTTGCCGTCTATCTTGCCGTCTATCTTGCCGTCTATCTTGCCGTGCCGTCTATCTTGCCGTCTATCTTGCCGTCTATCTTGCCGTGCCGTCTATCTTGCCGTCTATCTTGCCGTCTATCTTGCCGTCTATCTTGCCGTCTATCTTGCCGTCTATCTTGCCGTCTATCTTGCCGTCTATCTTGCCGTCTATCTTGCCGTCTATCTTGCCGTCTATCTTGCCGTCTATCTTGCCGTCTATCTTGCCGTCTATCTTGCCGTGCCGTCTATCTTGCCGTCAATCTTGCCGTCTATCTTGCCGTGCCGTCTATCTTGCCGTCTATCTTGCCGTCTATCTTGCCGTCTATCTTGCCGTCTATCTTGCCGTCTATCTTGCCGTCTATCTTGCCGTCTATCTTGCCGTCTATCTTGCCGTCTATCTTGGCGTCTATCTTGCCGTCTATCTTGCCGTCTATCTTGCCGTCTATCTTGCCGTCTATCTTGCCGTCTATCTTGCCGTCTATCTTGCCGTCTATCTTGCCGTCTATCTTGCCGTCTATCTTGCCGTCTATCTTGCCGTCTATCTTGCCGTCTATCTTGCCGTCTATCTTGCCGTCTATCTTGCCGTCTATCTTGACGTCTATCTTGCCGTGCCGTCTATCTAGCCGTCTATCTTGCCGTCTATCTTGCCGTCTATCTTGCCGAGTTGAGTTGAGTTGAGTTGAGTTGAGTTGAGTTGAGTTGAGTTGAGTTGACTGAGTTGAGTTGACTGAGTTGAGTTGAGTTGAGTTGAGTTGAGTTGAGTTGAGTTGAGTTGAGTTGACTGAGTTGAGTTGACTGAGTTGAGTTGACTGAGTTGAGTTGAGTTGAGTTGAGTTGAGTTAAGTTGAGTTGAGTTGACTGAGTTGAGTTGACTGAGTTGAGTTGAGTTGAGTTGAGTTGAGTTGAGTTGAGTTGACTGAGTTGAGTTGACTGAGTTGAGTTGAGTTGAGTTGAGTTGAGTTGACTGAGTTGAGTTGACTAAGTTGAGTTGAGTTGAGTTGAGTTGAGTTGAGTTGAGTTGACTGAGTTGAGTTGACTGAGTTGAGTTGAGTTGAGTTGAGTTGAGTTGACTGAGTTGAGTTGACTGAGTTGAGTTGACTGAGTTGAGTTGAGTTGAGTTGAGTTGAGTTGAGTTGAGTTGAGTTGACTGAGTTGAGTTGACTGAGTTGAGTTGAGTTGAGTTGAGTTGAGTTGAGTTGAGCTGAGTTGAGTTGAGTTGAGATGAGTTGAGTTGAGTCGAGTTGAGTTGAGTTGAGTTGAGTTGAGTTAACTGAGTTGAATTGACTGAGTTGAGTTGAGTTGACTGAGTTGAGTTGAGTTGAGTTGAGTTGAGTTGAGTTGACTGAGTTGAGTTGACTGAGTTGAGGTGAGTTGAGTTGAGTTGAGTTGAGTTGAGCTGAGTTGAGTTGAGTTGACTGAGTTGAGTTGACTGAGTTGAGTTGAGTTGAGTTGAGTTGAGTTGAGTTGACTGAGTTGAGTTGACTGAGTTGAGTTGAGTTGAGTTGATTTGAGTTGAGTTGAGTTGAGTTGAGTTGACTGAGTTGAGTTGACTGAGTTGAGTTGAGTTGAGTTGAGTTGATTTGAGTTGATTTGAGTTGAGTTGAGTTGAGTTGAGTTGAGTTGAGTTGAGTTGACTGAGTTGAGTTGACTGAGTTGAGTTGAGTTGAGTTGAGTTGAGTTGAGTTGAGTTGAGTTGAGTTGACTGAGTTGAGTTGACTGAGTTGAGTTGACTGAGTTGAGTTGAGTTGAGTTGAGTTGACTGAGTTGAGTTGACTGAGTTGAGTTGAGTTGAGTTGACTGAGTTGAGTTGAGCTGAGTTGAGTTGAGTTGAGTTGAGTTGAGTTGAGTTGAGTTGAGTTGACTGAGTTGAGTTGACTGAGTTGAGTTGAGTTGAGTTGAGTTGAGCTGAGTTGAGTTGAGTTAAATTGAGTTGAGTTGAGCTGAGTTGAGTTGAGTTGAGTTGAGTTGAGTTGACTGAGTTGAGTTGAATGAGTGGAGTTGAGTTGAGTTGAGTTGAGTTGAGTTGAGTTGAGTTGAGTTGAGTTGACTGAGTTGAGTTGAATGAGTGGAGTTGAGTTGAGTTGAGTTGAGTTGAGTTTAGTTGAGTTGAGTTTAGTTGAGTTGAGTTTAGTTGAGTTGAGTTGAGTTGACTTGAGTTGAGTTGAGTTGACTGAGTTGAGTTGACTGAGTTGAGTTGAGTTGAGTTGAGTTGAGCTGAGTTGAGTTGAGTTAAATTGAGTTGAGTTGAGCTGAGTTGAGTTGAGTTGAGTTGAGTTGACTGAGTTGAGTTGACTGAGTTGAGTTGAGTTGAGTTGAGTTGAGTTGAGTTGAGTTGACTGAGTTGAGTTGAGTTGAGTTGAGTTGAGTGGAGTTGAGTTGAGTTGAGTTGAGTTGAGTTGACTGAGTTGAGTTGACTGAGTTGAGTTGAGTTGAGTTGAGTTGAGTTGAGTTGATTTGACTGAGTTGAGTTGACTGAGTTGAGTTGAGTTGAGTTGAGCTGAGTTGAGTTGAGTTGAGTTGAGTTGAGTTGAGTTGAGTTGACTGAGTTGAGTTGACTAAGTTGAGTTGAGTTGAGTTGAGTTGAGTTGAGTTGAGTTGACTGAGTTGAGTTGACTGAGTTGAGTTGAGTTGAGTTGAGTTGAGCTGAGTTGAGTTGAGTTGAGTTGAGTTGACTGAGTTGAGTTGACTGAGTTGAGTTGACTGAGTTGAGTTGAGTTGAGTTGAGTTGAGTTGAGTTGAGTTGACTGAGTTGAGTTGACTGAGTTGAGTTGAGTTGAGTTGAGTTGAGTTGAGCTGAGTTGAGTTGAGTTGAGATGAGTTGAGTTGAGTCGAGTTGAGTTGAGTTGAGTTGAGTTGAGTTAACTGAGTTGAATTGACTGAGTTGAGTTGAGTTGACTGAGTTGAGTTGAGTTGAGTTGAGTTGAGTTGAGTTGAGTTGACTGAGTTGAGTTGACTGAGTTGAGGTGAGTTGAGTTGAGTTGAGTTGAGTTGAGTTGAGCTGAGTTGAGTTGAGTTGACTGAGTTGAGTTGACTGAGTTGAGTTGAGTTGAGTTGAGTTGAGTTGAGTTGACTGAGTTGAGTTGACTGAGTTGAGTTGAGTTGAGTTGATTTGAGTTGAGTTGAGTTGAGTTGAGTTGACTGAGTTGAGTTGACTGAGTTGAGTTGAGTTGACTTGAGTTGAGTTGAGTTGACTGAGTTGAGTTGACTGAGTTGAGTTGAGTTGAGTTGAGTTGAGCTGAGTTGAGTTGAGTTAAATTGAGTTGAGTTGAGCTGAGTTGAGTTGAGTTGAGTTGAGTTGACTGAGTTGAGTTGACTGAGTTGAGTTGAGTTGAGTTGAGTTGAGTTGAGTTGAGTTGAGTTGACTGAGTTGAGTTGAGTTGAGTTGAGTTGAGTGGAGTTGAGTTGAGTTGAGTTGAGTTGAGTTGACTGAGTTGAGTTGACTGAGTTGAGTTGAGTTGAGTTGAGTTGAGTTGAGTTGATTTGACTGAGTTGAGTTGACTGAGTTGAGTTGAGTTGAGTTGAGCTGAGTTGAGTTGAGTTGAGTTGAGTTGAGTTGAGTTGAGTTGACTGAGTTGAGTTGACTGAGTTGAGTTGAGTTGAGTTGAGTTGAGTTGAGTTGAGTTGAGTTGAGTTTAGTTGACTGAGTTGAGTTGACTGAGTTGAGTTGAGTTGAGTTGAGTTGAGTTGAGTTGAGTTGAGTTGACTAAGTTGAGTTGAGTTGAGTTGAGTTGAGTTGAGCTGAGTTGAGTTGAGTTGAGTTGAGTTGACTGAGTTGAGTTGACTGAGTTGAGGTGAGTTGAGTTGAGTTGAGTTGAGTTGAGTTGACCGAGTTGAGTTGACTGAGTTGAGTTGAGTTGAGTTGAGTTGAGTTGAGTTGAGTTGAGTTGACTGAGTTGAGTTGACTGAGTTGAGTTGAGTTGAGTTGAGTTGAGTTGAGTTGAGTTGAGTTGAGTTGAGTTGAGTTGAGTTGACTGAGTTGAGTTGAGTTGAGTTGAGTTGAGTTGAGTTGAGTTGACTGAGTTGACTGAGTTGAGTTGAGTTGAGTTGAGTTGAGTTGAGTTGTGTTGAGTTGAGTTGAGTTGAGTTGACTGAGTTGAATTGACTGAGTTGAGTTGAGTTGAGTTGAGCTGAGTTGAGTTGAGTTGAGTTGAGTTGAGTTGATTTGAGTTGAGTTGAGTTGAGTTGAGTTGAGTTGAGTTGACCGAGTTGAGTTGACTGAGTTGAGTTGAGTTGAGTTGAGTTGAGTTGAGTTGAGTTGAGTTGACTGAGTTGACTGAGTTGAGTTGAGTTGAGTTGAGTTGAGTTGAGTTGAGTTGAGTTGAGTTGACTGAGTTGAGTTGACTGAGTTGAGTTGAGTTGAGTTGAGTTGAGCTGAGTTGAGTTGAGTTGAGTTGAGTTGAGTTGAGTTGAGTTGAGTTGAGTTGAGTTGACTGAGTTGAGTTGACTGAGTTGAGTTGAGTTGAGTTAAGTTGAGTTGAGTTGAGTTGAGTTGAGTTGACTGAGTTGAGTTGACTGAGTTGAGTTGAGTTGAGTTGAGTTGAGTTGAGTTGAGTTGACTGAGTTGAGTTGAGTTGAGTTGAGTTGAGTTGAGTTGAATGTAGTTGAGTTGAGTTGAGTTGACTGAGTTGAGTTGACTGAGTTGAGGTGAGTTGAGTTGAGTTGAGTTGAGTTGAGTTGAGTTGAGTTGAGTTGACTGAGTTGAGTTGACTGAGTTGAGTTGAGTTGAGTTGAGTTGAGTTGAGTTGAGTTGAGTTGAGTTGACTGAGTTGAGTTGACTGAGTTGAGTTGAGTTGAGTTGAGTTGAGTTGAGTTGTGTTGAGTTGAGTTGACTGAGTTGAGTTGAGTTGAGTTGAGTTGCCGTCTATCTTGCCGTCTATCTTGCCGTCTATCTTGCCGTCTATCTTGCCGTCTATCTTGCCGTCTATCTTGCCGTCTATCTTGCCGTCTATCTTGCCGTCTATCTTGCCGTCTATCTTGCCGTCTATCTTGCCGTCTATCTTGCCGTCTATCTTGCCGTCTATCTTGCCGTCTATCTTGCCGTCTATCTTGCCGTCTATCTTGCCGTCTATCTTGGCGTCTATCTTGCCGTCTTTCTTGCCGTCTATCTTGCCGTCTATCTTGCCGTGCCGTCTATCTTGCCGTCTATCTTGCCGTCTATCTTGCCGTCTATCTTGCCGTCTATCTTGCCGTCTATCTTGCCGTCTATCTTGCCGTCTATCTTGCCGTCTATCTTGCCGTCTATCTTGCCGTCTATCTTGCCGTCTACCTTGCCGTCTATCTTGCCGTCTATCTTGCCGTGCCGTCTATCTTGCCGTCTATCTTGCCGTGCCGTCTATCTTGCCGTCTATCTTGCCGTCTATCTTGCCGTCTATCTTGCCGTCTATCTTGCCGTCTATCTTGCCGTCTATCTTGCCGTCTATCTTGCCGTCTATCTTGCCGTCTATCTTGCCGTCTATCTTGCCGTCTATCTTGCCGTCTATCTTGCCGTCTATCTTGCCGTCTATCTTGCCGTCTATCTTGCCGTCTATCTTGCCGTCTATCTTGCCGTCTATCTTGACGTCTATCTTGCCGTGCCGTCTATCTAGCCGTCTATCTTGCCGTCTATCTTGCCGTCTATCTTGCCGAGTTGAGTTGAGTTGAGTTGAGTTGAGTTGAGTTGAGTTGAGTTGACTGAGTTGAGTTGACTGAGTTGAGTTGAGTTGAGTTGAGTTGAGTTGAGTTGAGTTGAGTTGACTGAGTTGAGTTGACTGAGTTGAGTTGAGTTGAGTTGAGTTGAGTTGACTGAGTTGAGTTGACTGAGTTGAGTTGAGTTGAGTTGAGTTGAGTTGAGTTGAGTTGAGTTGACTGAGTTGAGTTGACTGAGTTGAGTTGAGTTGAGTTGAGTTGAGTTGAGTTGAGTTGACTGAGTTGAGTTGACTGAGTTGAGTTGAGTTAAGTTGAGTTGAGCTGAGTTGAGTTGAGTTGAGTTGAGTTGAGTTGAGTTGAGTTGACTGAGTTGAGTTGACTGAGTTGAGTTGAGTTGAGTTGAGTTGAGTTGAGTTGAGTTGAGTTGAGTTGACTGAGTTGAGTTGACTGAGTTGAGTTGAGTTGAGATGAGTTGAGTTGAGTTGAGTTGAGTTGACTGAGTTGAGTTGAGTTGAGTTGAGTTGAGTGGAGTTGAGTTGAGTTGAGTTGAGTTGAGTTGAGTTGAGTTGAGTTGACTGAGTTGAGTTGACTGAGTTGAGTTGAGTTGAGTTGAGTTGAGTTGAGTTGATTTGACTGAGTTGAGTTGACTGAGTTGAGTTGAGTTGAGTTGAGCTGAGTTGAGTTGAGTTGAGTTGAGTTGAGTTGAGTTGACTGAGTTGAGTTGACTGAGTTGAGTTGAGTTGAGTTGAGTTGAGTTGAGTTGAGTTGAGTTTAGTTGACTGAGTTGAGTTGACTGAGTTGAGTTGAGTTGAGTTGAGTTGAGTTGAGTTGAGTTGAGTTGAGTTGACTAAGTTGAGTTGAGTTGAGTTGAGTTGAGCTGAGTTGAGTTGAGTTGAGTTGAGTTGAGTTGAGTTGAGTTGACTGAGTTGAGTTGACTGAGTTGAGGTGAGTTGAGTTGAGTTGAGTTGAGTTGAGTTGAGTTGAGTTGACCGAGTTGAGTTGACTGAGTTGAGTTGAGTTGAGTTGAGTTGAGTTGAGTTGAGTTGAGTTGACTGAGTTGATTTGACTGAGTTGAGTTGAGTTGAGTTGAGTTGAGTTGAGTTGAGCTGAGTTGAGTTGAGTTGACTGAGTTGAGTTGAGTTGAGTTGAGTTGAGTTGAGTTGACTGAGTTGACTGAGTTGAGTTGAGTTGAGTTGAGTTGAGTTGTGTTGAGTTGAGTTGAGTTGAGTTGACTGAGTTGAGTTGACTGAGTTGAGTTGAGTTGAGTTGAGCTGAGTTGAGTTGAGTTGAGTTGAGTTGAGTTGAGTTGATTTGAGTTGAGTTGAGTTGAGTTGAGTTGAGTTGAGTTGACTGAGTTGAGTTGACTGAGTTGAGTTGAGTTGAGTTGAGTTGAGTTGACTGAGTTGAGTTGACTGAGTTGAGTTGACTGAGTTGAGTTGAGTTGAGTTGAGTTGAGTTGACTGAGTTGAGTTGACTGAGTTGAGTTGAGTTGAGTTGACTTAGTTGAGTTGAGTTGAGTTGAGTTGAGTTGAGTTGAGTTGAGTTGACTGAGTTGAGTTGACTGAGTTGAGTTGAGTTGAGTTGAGTTGAGTTGAGTTGAGTTGACTGAGTTGAGTTGAATGAGTGGAGTTGAGTTGAGTTGAGTTTAGTTTAGTTGAGTTGAGTTTAGTTGAGTTGAGTTTAGTTGAGTTGAGTTGAGTTGAGTTGAGTTGAGTTGACTGAGTTGAGTTGACTGAGTTGAGTTGAGTTGAGTTGAGTCGAGCTGAGTTGAGTTGAGTTAAATTGAGTTGAGTTGAGCTGAGTTGAGTTGAGTTGAGTTGAGTTGAGTTGAGTTGACTGAGTTGAGTTGACTGAGTTGAGTTGAGTTGAGTTGAGTTGAGTTGAGTTGAGTTGACTGAGTTGAGTTGAGTTGAGTTGAGTGGAGTTGAGTTGAGTTGAGTTGAGTTGAGTTGAGTTGAGTTGACTGAGTTGAGTTGACTGAGTTGAGTGGAGTTGAGTTGAGTTGAGTTGAGTTGAGTTGAGTTGATTTGACTGAGTTGAGTTGACTGAGTTGAGTTGAGTTGAGTTGAGCTGAGTTGAGTTGAGTTGAGTTGAGTTGAGTTGAGTTGAGTTGAGTTGACTGAGTTGAGTTGACTGAGTTGAGTTGAGTTGAGTTGAGTTGAGTTTAGTTGACTGAGTTGAGTTGACTGAGTTGAGTTGAGTTGAGTTGAGTTGAGTTGAGTTGAGTTGAGTTGACTAAGTTGAGTTGAGTTGAGTTGAGTTGAGTTGAGTTGAGTTGAGTTGAGTTGAGTTGACTGAGTTGAGTTGACTGAGTTGAGGTGAGTTGAGTTGAGTTGAGTTGAGTTGAGTTGAGTTGAGTTGAGTTGACCGAGTTGAGTTGACTGAGTTGAGTTGAGTTGAGTTGAGTTGAGTTGAGTTGAGTTGAGTTGAGTTGAGTTGACTGAGTTGAGTTGACTGAGTTGAGTTGAGTTGAGTTGAGTTGAGTTGAGTTGGGTTGAGTTGAGTTGAGTTGAGTTGAGTTGACTGAGTTGAGTTGAGTTGAGTTGAGTTGAGTTGAGTTGAGTTGAGTTGACTGAGTTGACTGAGTTGAGTTGAGTTGAGTTGAGTTGAGTTGAGTTGAGTTGAGTTGAGTTGAGTTGAGTTGACTGAGTTGAGTTGACTGAGTTGAGTTGAGTTGAGTTGAGCTGAGTTGAGTTGAGTTGAGTTGAGTTGAGTTGAGTTGAGTTGAGTTGACTGAGTTGAGTTGACTGAGTTGAGTTGAGTTGAGTTGAGTTGAGTTGAGTTGAGTTGACTGAGTTGAGTTGACTGAGTTGAGTTAAGTTGAGTTGAGTTGAGTTGAGTTGAGTTGAGTTGACTGAGTTGAGTTGAGTTGAGTTGAGTTGAGTTGAGTTGAGTTGACTGAGTTGAGTTGACTGAGTTGAGGTGAGTTGAGTTGAGTTGAGTTGAGTTGAGTTGAGTTGAGTTGAGTTGACTGAGTTGAGTTGACTGAGTTGAGTTGAGTTGAGTTGAGTTGAGTTGAGTTGAGTTGAGTTGAGTTGAGTTGACTGAGTTGAGTTGACTGAGTTGAGTTGAGTTGAGTTGAGTTGAGTTGAGTTGAGTTGAGTTGTGTTGAGTTGAGTTGACTGAGTTGAGTTGAGTTGAGTTGAGTTGCCGTCTATCTTGCCGTCTATCTTGCCGTCTATCTTGCCGTCTATCTTGCCGTCTATCTTGCCGTCTATCTTGCCGTCTATCTTGCCGTCTATCTTGCCGTCTATCTTGCCGTCTATCTTGCCGTCTATCTTGCCGTCTATCTTGCCGTCTATCTTGCCGTCTATTTTGCCGTCTATCTTGCCGTCTATCTTGCCGTGCCGTCTATCTTGCCGTCTATCTTGCCGTGCCGTCTATCTTGCCGTCTATCTTGCCGTCTATCTTGCCGTCTATCTTGCCGTCTATCTTGCCGTCTATCTTGCCATCTATCTTGCCGTCTATCTTGCCGTCTATCTTGCCGTCTATCTTGGCGTCTATCTTGCCGTCTTTCTTGCCGTCTATCTTGCCGTCTATCTTGCCGTCTATCTTGCCGTCTATCTTGCCGTCTATCTTGCCGTCTATCTTGCCGTCTATCTTGCCGTCTATCTTGCCGTCTATCTTGCCGTGCCGTCTATCTTGCCGTCTATCTTGCCGTCTATCTTGCCGTGCCGTCTATCTTGCCGTCTATCTTGCCGTCTATCTTGCCGTCTATCTTGCCGTCTATCTTGCCGTCTATCTTGCCGTCTATCTTGCCGTCTATCTTGCCGTCTATCTTGCCGTCTATCTTGCCGTCTATCTTGCCGTCTATCTTGCCGTCTATCTTGCCGTCTATCTTGCCGTGCCGTCTATCTTGCCGTCAATCTTGCCGTCTATCTTGCCGTGCCGTCTATCTTGCCGTCTATCTTGCCGTCTATCTTGCCGTCTATCTTGCCGTCTATCTTGCCGTCTATCTTGCCGTCTATCTTGCCGTCTATCTTGCCGTCTATCTTGCCGTCTATCTTGCCGTCTATCTTGCCGTCTATCTTGCCGTCTATCTTGCCGTCTATCTTGCCGTCTATCTTGCCGTCTATCTTGCCGTCTATCTTGCCGTCTATCTTGCCGTCTATCTTGCCGTCTATCTTGCCGTCTATCTTGCCGTCTATCTTGACGTCTATCTTGCCGTGCCGTCTATCTAGCCGTCTATCTTGCCGTCTATCTTGCCGTCTATCTTGCCGAGTTGAGTTGAGTTGAGTTGAGTTGAGTTGAGTTGAGTTGAGTTGAGTTGACTGAGTTGAGTTGACTGAGTTGAGTTGAGTTGAGTTGAGTTGAGTTGAGTTGAGTTGACTGAGTTGAGTTGACTGAGTTGAGTTGACTGAGTTGAGTTGAGTTGAGTTGAGTTGAGTTGAGTTGAGTTGACTGAGTTGAGTTGACTGAGTTGAGTTGAGTTGAGTTGAGTTGAGTTGAGTTGACTGAGTTGAGTTGACTGAGTTGAGTTGAGTTGAGTTGAGTTGAGTTGACTGAGTTGAGTTGACTGAGTTGAGTTGAGTTGAGTTGAGTTGAGTTGAGTTGAGTTGACTGAGTTGAGTTGACTGAGTTGAGTTGAGTTGAGTTGAGTTGAGCTGAGTTGAGTTGAGTTGAGTTGAGTTGAGTTGACTGAGTTGAGTTGACTGAGTTGAGTTGACTGAGTTGAGTTGAGTTGAGTTGAGTTGAGTTGAGTTGAGTTGACTGAGTTGAGTTGACTGAGTTGAGTTGAGTTGAGTTGAGTTGAGTTGAGTTGAGCTGAGTTGAGTTGAGTTGAGATGAGTTGAGTTGAGTCGAGTTGAGTTGAGTTGAGTTGAGTTGAGTTAACTGAGTTGAATTGACTGAGTTGAGTTGAGTTGACTGAGTTGAGTTGAGTTGAGTTGAGTTGAGTTGACTGAGTTGAGTTGACTGAGTTGAGGTGAGTTGAGTTGAGTTGAGTTGAGTTGAGTTGAGCTGAGTTGAGTTGAGTTGACTGAGTTGAGTTGACTGAGTTGAGTTGAGTTGAGTTGAGTTGACTGAGTTGAGTTGACTGAGTTGAGTTGAGTTGAGTTGATTTGAGTTGAGTTGAGTTGAGTTGAGTTGACTGAGTTGAGTTGACTGAGTTGAGTTGAGTTGAGTTGATTTGAGTTGATTTGAGTTGAGTTGAGTTGAGTTGAGTTGAGTTGAGTTGAGTTGAGTTGACTGAGTTGAGTTGACTGAGTTGAGTTGAGTTGAGTTGAGTTGAGTTGAGTTGAGTTGAGTTGAGTTGACTGAGTTGAGTTGACTGAGTTGAGTTGACTGAGTTGAGTTGAGTTGAGTTGAGTTGACTGAGTTGAGTTGACTGAGTTGAGTTGAGTTGAGTTGACTGAGTTGAGTTGAGCTGAGTTGAGTTGAGTTGAGTTGAGTTGAGTTGAGTTGAGTTGAGTTGACTGAGTTGAGTTGACTGAGTTGAGTTGAGTTGAGTTGAGTTGAGCTGAGTTGAGTTGAGTTAAATTGAGTTGAGTTGAGCTGAGTTGAGTTGAGTTGAGTTGAGTTGAGTTGACTGAGTTGAGTTGAATGAGTGGAGTTGAGTTGAGTTGAGTTGAGTTGAGTTGAGTTGAGTTGAGTTGACTGAGTTGAGTTGAATGAGTGGAGTTGAGTTGAGTTGAGTTGAGTTGAGTTTAGTTGAGTTGAGTTTAGTTGAGCTGAGTTTAGTTGAGTTGAGTTGAGTTGACTTGAGTTGAGTTGAGTTGACTGAGTTGAGTTGACTGAGTTGAGTTGAGTTGAGTTGAGTTGAGCTGAGTTGAGTTGAGTTAAATTGAGTTGAGTTGAGCTGAGTTGAGTTGAGTTGAGTTGAGTTGAGTTGACTGAGTTGAGTTGACTGAGTTGAGTTGAGTTGAGTTGAGTTGAGTTGAGTTGAGTTGAGTTGACTGAGTTGAGTTGAGTTGAGTTGAGTTGAGTTGAGTGGAGTTGAGTTGAGTTGAGTTGAGTTGAGTTGACTGAGTTGAGTTGACTGAGTTGAGTTGAGTTGAGTTGAGTTGAGTTGAGTTGATTTGACTGAGTTGAGTTGACTGAGTTGAGTTGAGTTGAGTTGAGCTGAGTTGAGTTGAGTTGAGTTGAGTTGAGTTGAGTTGAGTTGACTGAGTTGAGTTGACTGAGTTGAGTTGAGTTGAGTTGAGTTGAGTTGAGTTGAGTTGAGTTGAGTTTAGTTGACTGAGTTGAGTTGACTGAGTTGAGTTGAGTTGAGTTGAGTTGAGTTGAGTTGAGTTGAGTTGAGTTGACTAAGTTGAGTTGAGTTGAGTTGAGTTGAGTTGAGCTGAGTTGAGTTGAGTTGAGTTGAGTTGAGTTGACTGAGTTGAGTTGACTGAGTTGAGGTGAGTTGAGTTGAGTTGAGTTGAGTTGAGTTGACCGAGTTGAGTTGACTGAGTTGAGTTGAGTTGAGTTGAGTTGAGTTGAGTTGAGTTGAGTTGAGTTGACTGAGTTGAGTTGACTGAGTTGAGTTGAGTTGAGTTGAGTTGAGTTGAGTTGAGTTGAGTTGAGTTGAGTTGACTGAGTTGAGTTGAGTTGAGTTGAGTTGAGTTGAGTTGAGTTGACTGAGTTGACTGAGTTGAGTTGAGTTGAGTTGAGTTGAGTTGAGTTGTGTTGAGTTGAGTTGAGTTGAGTTGACTGAGTTGAGTTGACTGAGTTGAGTTGAGTTGAGTTGAGCTGAGTTGAGTTGAGTTGAGTTGAGTTGAGTTGATTTGAGTTGAGTTGAGTTGAGTTGAGTTGAGTTGAGTTGACCGAGTTGAGTTGACTGAGTTGAGTTGAGTTGAGTTGAGTTGAGTTGAGTTGAGTTGAGTTGACTGAGTTGACTGAGTTGAGTTGAGTTGAGTTGAGTTGAGTTGAGTTGAGTTGACTGAGTTGAGTTGACTGAGTTGAGTTGAGTTGAGTTGAGCTGAGTTGAGTTGAGTTGAGTTGAGTTGAGTTGAGTTGAGTTGAGTTGAGTTGAGTTGACTGAGTTGAGTTGACTGAGTTGAGTTGAGTTGAGTTAAGTTGAGTTGAGTTGAGTTGAGTTGAGTTGACTGAGTTGAGTTGACTGAGTTGAGTTGAGTTGAGTTGAGTTGAGTTGAGTTGACTGAGTTGAGTTGAGTTGAGTTGAGTTGAGTTGAATGTAGTTGAGTTGAGTTGAGTTGACTGAGTTGAGTTGACTGAGTTGAGGTGAGTTGAGTTGAGTTGAGTTGAGTTGAGTTGAGTTGAGTTGACTGAGTTGAGTTGACTGAGTTGAGTTGAGTTGAGTTGAGTTGAGTTGAGTTGAGTTGAGTTGAGTTGACTGAGTTGAGTTGACTGAGTTGAGTTGAGTTGAGTTGAGTTGAGTTGAGTTGTGTTGAGTTGAGTTGACTGAGTTGAGTTGAGTTGAGTTGAGTTGCCGTCTATCTTGCCGTCTATCTTGCCGTCTATCTTGCCGTCTATCTTGCCGTCTATCTTGCCGTCTATCTTGCCGTCTATCTTGCCGTCTATCTTGCCGTCTATCTTGCCGTCTATCTTGCCGTCTATCTTGCCGTCTATCTTGCCGTCTATCTTGCCGTCTATCTTGCCGTCTATCTTGCCGTGCCGTCTATCTTGCCGTCTATCTTGCCGTCTATCTTGCCGTCTATCTTGCCGTCTATCTTGCCGTCTATCTTGCCGTCTATCTTGCCGTCTATCTTGCCGTCTATCTTGCCGTCTATCTTGGCGTCTATCTTGCCGTCTTTCTTGCCGTCTATCTTGCCGTCTATCTTGCCGTGCCGTCTATCTTGCCGTCTATCTTGCCGTCTATCTTGCCGTCTATCTTGCCGTCTATCTTGCCGTCTATCTTGCCGTCTATCTTGCCGTCTATCTTGCCGTCTATCTTGCCGTCTATCTTGCCGTCTATCTTGCCGTCTACCTTGCCGTCTATCTTGCCGTCTATCTTGCCGTGCCGTCTATCTTGCCGTCTATCTTGCCGTCTATCTTGCCGTGCCGTCTATCTTGCCGTCTATCTTGCCGTCTATCTTGCCGTCTATCTTGCCGTCTATCTTGCCGTCTATCTTGCCGTCTATCTTGCCGTCTATCTTGCCGTCTATCTTGCCGTCTATCTTGCCGTCTATCTTGCCGTCTATCTTGCCGTCTATCTTGCCGTCTATCTTGCCGTCTATCTTGCCGTCTATCTTGCCGTCTATCTTGCCGTCTATCTTGCCGTCTATCTTGCCGTCTATCTTGCCGTCTATCTTGCCGTCTATCTTGCCGTCTATCTTGACGTCTATCTTGCCGTGCCGTCTATCTAGCCGTCTATCTTGCCGTCTATCTTGCCGTCTATCTTGCCGAGTTGAGTTGAGTTGAGTTGAGTTGAGTTGAGTTGAGTTGAGTTGACTGAGTTGAGTTGACTGAGTTGAGTTGAGTTGAGTTGAGTTGAGTTGAGTTGAGTTGACTGAGTTGAGTTGACTGAGTTGAGTTGAGTTGAGTTGAGTTGAGTTGAGTTGACTGAGTTGAGTTGACTGAGTTGAGTTGAGTTGAGTTGAGTTGAGTTGAGTTGACTGAGTTGAGTTGACTGAGTTGAGTTGAGTTGAGTTGAGTTGAGTTGAGTTGACTGAGTTGAGTTGACTGAGTTGAGTTGAGTTAAGTTGAGTTGAGCTGAGTTGAGTTGAGTTGAGTTGAGTTGAGTTGAGTTGAGTTGAGTTGACTGAGTTGAGTTGACTGAGTTGAGTTGAGTTGAGTTGAGTTGAGTTGAGTTGACTGAGTTGAGTTGACTGAGTTGAGTTGAGTTGAGTTGAGTTGAGTTGAGTTGAGTTGACTGAGTTGAGTTGACTGAGTTGAGTTGAGTTGAGTTGAGTTGAGTTGAGTTGACTGAGTTGAGTTGACTGAGTTGAGTTGACTGAGTTGAGTTGAGTTGAGTTGAGCTGAGTTGAGTTGAGTTGAGTTGAGTTTAGTTGAGTTGAGTTGAGTTGAGTTGACTGAGTTGAGTTGACTGAGTTGAGTTGAGTTGAGTTGAGTTGAGTTGGGTTGAGTTGAGTTGACTGAGTTGAGTTGACTGAGTTGAGTTGAGTTGAGTTGAGTTGAGTTGGGTTGAGTTGAGTTGAGTGAGTTGAGTTGACTGAGTTGAGTTGAGTTGAGTTGAGTTGAGTTGCCGTCTATCTTGCCGTCTATCTTGCCGTTTATCTTGCCGTCTATCTTGCCGTCTATCTTGCCGTGCCGTCTATCTTGCCGTCTATCTTGCCGTCTATCTTGCCGTCTATCTTGCCGTCTATCTTGCCGTCTATCTTGCCGTGCCGTCTATTATGCCGTCTATCTTGCCGTCTATCTTGCCGTCTATCATGCCGTCTATCTTGCCGTCTATCTTGCCGTCTATCTTGCCGTCTATCTTGCCGTCTATCTTGCCGTCTATCTTGCCGTCTATCTTGCCGTCTATCTTGCCGTCTATCTTGCCGTCTATCTTGCCGTCTATCTTGCCGTCTATCTTGCCGTCTATCTTGCCGTCTATCTTGCCGTCTATCTTGCCGTCTATCTTGCCGTGCCGTCTATCTTGCCGTCTATCTTGCCGTCGATCTTGCCGTCTATCTTGCCGTCTATCTTGCCGTCTATCTTGCCGTCTATCTTGCCGTCTATCTTGCCGTCTATCTTGCCGTCTAACTTGCCGTCTATCTTGCCGTCTATCTTGCCGTCTGTCTTGCCGTCTATCTTGCCGTCTATCTTGCCGTCTATCTTGCCGTGCCGTCTATCTTGCCGTCTATCTTGCCGTCTATCTTGCCGTCTATCTTGCCGTCTATCTTGCCGTGCCGTCTATCTTGCCGTCTATCTTGCCGTCTATCTTGCCGTCTATCTTGCCGTCTATCTTGCCGTCTATCTTGCCGTCTATCTTGCCGTCTATCTTGCCGTCTATCTTGCCGTCTATCTTGCCGTCTATCTTGCCGTCTATCTTGCCGTCTATCTTGCCGTCTATCTTGCCGTCTATCTCGCCGTGCCGTCTATCTTGCCGTCTATCTTGCCGTGCCGTCTATCTTGCCGTCTATCTTGCCGTCTATCTTGCCGTGCCGTCTATCTTGCCGTCTATCTTGCCGTCTATCTTGCCGTCTATCTTGCCGTCTATCTTGCCGTCTATCTTGCCGTCTATCTTGCCGTCTATCTTGCCGTCTATCTTGCCGTCTATCTTGCCGTCTATCTTGCCGTCTATCTTGCCGTCTATCTTGCCGTGCCGTCTATCTTGCCGTCTATCTTGCCGTCTATCTTGCCGTCTATCGTGCCGTCTATCGTGCCGTCTATCTTGCCGTGCCGTCTATCTTGCCGTCTATCTTGCCGTCTATCTTGCCGTCTATCTTGCCGTCTATCTTGCCGTCTATCTTGCCGTCTATCTTGCCGTCTATCTTGCCGTCTATCTTGCCGTCTATCTTGCCGTCTATCTTGCCGTCTATCTTGCCGTCTATCTTGCCGTCTATCTTGCCGTCTATCTTGCCGTCTATCTTGCCGTCTATCTTGCCGTCTATCTTGCCGTCTATCTTGCCGTCTATCTTGCCGTCTATCTTGCCGTCTATCTTGCCGTCTATCTTGCCGTGCCGTCTATCTAGCCGTCTATCTTGCCGTCTATCTTGCCGTCTATCTTGCCGAGTTGAGTTGAGTTGAGTTGAGTTGAGTTGAGTTGACTGAGTTGAGTTGACTGAGTTGAGTTGAGTTGAGTTGAGTTGAGTTGAGTTGATTTGAGTTGAGTTGAGTTGAGTTGAGTTGAGTTGAGTTGAGTTGACTGAGTTGAGTTGACTGAGTTGAGTTGAGTTGAGTTGAGTTGAGTTGAGTTGACTGAGTTGAGTTGACTGAGTTGAGTTGACTGAGTTGAGTTGAGTTGAGTTGAGTTGACTGAGTTGAGTTGACTGAGTTGAGTTGAGTTGAGTTGACTGAGTTGAGTTGAGCTGAGTTGAGTTGAGTTGAGTTGAGTTGAGTTGAGTTGACTGAGTTGAGTTGACTGAGTTGAGTTGAGTTGAGTTGAGTTGAGCTGAGTTGAGTTGAGTTAAATTGAGTTGAGTTGAGCTGAGTTGAGTTGAGTTGATTTGAGTTGAGTTGAGTTGAGTTGAGTTGAGTTGACTGAGTTGAGTTGACTGAGTTGAGTTGAGTTGAGTTGAGTTGAGTTGAGTTGAGTTGACTGAGTTGAGTTGACTGAGTTGAGTTGACTGAGTTGAGTTGAGTTGAGTTGAGTTGACTGAGTTGAGTTGACTGAGTTGAGTTGAGTTGAGTTGACTGAGTTGAGTTGAGCTGAGTTGAGTTGAGTTGAGTTGAGTTGAGTTGAGTTGAGTTGACTGAGTTGAGTTGACTGAGTTGAGTTGAGTTGAGTTGAGTTGAGCTGAGTTGAGTTGAGTAAAATTGAGTTGAGTTGAGCTGAGTTGAGTTGAGCTGAGTTGAGTTGAGTTGACTGAGTTGAGTTGAATGAGTGGAGTTGAGTTGAGTTGAGTTGAGTTGAGTTGAGTTGAGTTGACTGAGTTGAGTTGAATGAGTGGAGTTGAGTTGAGTTGAGTTGAGTTGAGTTTAGTTGAGTTGAGTTTAGTTGAGTTGAGTTTAGTTGAGTTGAGTTGAGTTGACTTGAGTTGAGTTGAGTTGACTGAGTTGAGTTGACTGAGTTGAGTTGAGTTGAGTTGAGTTGAGCTGAATTGAGTTGAGTTAAATTGAGTTGAGTTGAGCTGAGTTGAGTTGAGTTGAGTTGAGTTGAGTTGACTGAGTTGAGTTGACTGAGTTGAGTTGAGTTGAGTTGAGTTGAGTTGAGTTGAGTTGAGTTGACTGAGTTGAGTTGAGTTGAGTTGAGTGGAGTTGAGTTGAGTTGAGTTGAGTTGAGTTGACTGAGTTGAGTTGACTGAGTTGAGTTGAGTTGAGTTGAGTTGAGTTGAGTTGATTTGACTGAGTTGAGTTGACTGAGTTGAGTTGAGTTGAGTTGAGCTGAGTTGAGTTGAGTTGAGTTGAGTTGAGTTGAGTTGAGTTGAGTTGACTAAGTTGAGTTGAGTTGAGTTGAGTTGAGTTGAGCTGAGTTGAGTTGAGTTGAGTTGAGTTGAGTTGAGTTGACTGAGTTGAGTTGACTGAGTTGAGGTGAGTTGAGTTGAGTTGAGTTGAGTTGACCGAGTTGAGTTGACTGAGTTGAGTTGAGTTGAGTTGAGTTGAGTTGAGTTGAGTTGAGTTGAGTTGACTGAGTTGAGTTGACTGAGTTGAGTTGAGTTGAGTTGAGTTGAGTTGAGTTGAGTTGAGTTGACTGAGTTGAGTTGAGTTGATTTGAGTTGAGTTGAGTTGAGTTGACTGAGTTGACTGAGTTGAGTTGAGTTGAGTTGAGTTGAGTTGTGTTGAGTTGAGTTGAGTTGAGTTGACTGAGTTGAGTTGACTGAGTTGAGTTGAGTTGAGTTGAGCTGAGTTGAGTTGAGTTGAGTTGAGTTGAGTTGAGTTGATTTGATTTGAGTTGAGTTGAGTTGAGTTGAGTTGACCGAGTTGAGTTGACTGAGTTGAGTTGAGTTGAGTTGAGTTGAGTTGAGTTGAGTTGACTGAGTTGACTGAGTTGAGTTGAGTTGAGTTGAGTTGAGTTGAGTTGAGTTGAGTTGAGTTGAGTTGACTGAGTTGAGTTGACTGAGTTGAGTTGAGTTGAGTTGAGCTGAGTTGAGTTGAGTTGAGTTGAGTTGAGTTGAGTTGAGTTGAGTTGACTGAGTTGAGTTGACTGAGTTGAGTTGAGTTGAGTTAAGTTGAGTTGAGTTGAGTTGAGTTGACTGAGTTGAGTTGACTGAGTTGAGTTGAGTTGAGTTGAGTTGAGTTGAGTTGAGTTGAGTTGACTGAGTTGAGTTGAGTTGAGTTGAGTTGAGTTGAGTTGAGTTGAGTTGAGTTGAGTTGACTGAGTTGAGTTGACTGAGTTGAGGTGAGTTGAGTTGAGTTGAGTTGAGTTGAGTTGAGTTGAGTTGAGTTGACTGAGTTGAGTTGACTGAGTTGAGTTGAGTTGAGTTGAGTTGAGTTGAGTTGAGTTGAGTTGAGTTGAGTTGACTGAGTTGAGTTGACTGAGTTGAGTTGAGTTGAGTTGAGTTGAGTTGTGTTGAGTTGAGTTGACTGAGTTGAGTTGAGTTGAGTTGAGTTGCCGTCTATCTTGCCGTCTATCTTGCCGTCTATCTTGCCGTCTATCTTGCCGTCTATCTTGCCGTCTATCTTGCCGTCTATCTTGCCGTCTATCTTGCCGTCTATCTTGCCGTCTATCTTGCCGTCTATCTTGCCGTCTATCTTGCCGTCTATCTTGCCGTCTATCTTGCCGTGCCGTCTATCTTGCCGTCTATCTTGCCGTCTATCTTGCCGTCTATCTTGCCGTCTATCTTGCCGTCTATCTTGCCGTCTATCTTGCCGTCTATCTTGCCGTCTATCTTGCCGTCTATCTTGGCGTCTATCTTGCCGTCTTTCTTGCCGTCTATCTTGCCGTCTATCTTGCCGTGCCGTCTATCTTGCCGTCTATCTTGCCGTCTATCTTGCCGTCTATCTTGCCGTCTATCTTGCCGTCTATCTTGCCGTCTATCTTGCCGTCTATCTTGCCGTCTATCTTGCCGTCTATCTTGCCGTCTATCTTGCCGTCTATCTTGCCGTCTATCTTGCCGTCTATCTTGCCGTGCCGTCTATCTTGCCGTCTATCTTGCCGTCTATCTTGCCGTGCCGTCTATCTTGCCGTCTATCTTGCCGTCTATCTTGCCGTCTATCTTGCCGTCTATCTTGCCGTCTATCTTGCCGTCTATCTTGCCGTCTATCTTGCCGTCTATCTTGCCGTCTATCTTGCCGTCTATCTTGCCGTCTATCTTGCCGTCTATCTTGCCGTCTATCTTGCCGTCTATCTTGCCGTCTATCTTGCCGTCTATCTTGCCGTCTATCTTGCCGTCTATCTTGCCGTCTATCTTGACGTCTATCTTGCCGTGCCGTCTATCTAGCCGTCTATCTTGCCGTCTATCTTGCCGTCTATCTTGCCGAGTTGAGTTGAGTTGAGTTGAGTTGAGTTGAGTTGAGTTGAGTTGAGTTGAGTTGAGTTGACTGAGTTGAGTTGACTGAGTTGAGTTGAGTTGAGTTGAGTTGAGTTGAGTTGACTGAGTTGAGTTGACTGAGTTGAGTTGAGTTGAGTTGAGTTGAGTTGAGTTGAGTTGACTGAGTTGAGTTGACTGAGTTGAGTTGAGTTGAGTTGAGTTGACTGAGTTGAGTTGACTGAGTTGAGTTGAGTTGAGTTGAGTTGAGTTGAGTTGACTGAGTTGAGTTGACTGAGTTGAGTTGAGTTAAGTTGAGTTGAGCTGAGTTGAGTTGAGTTGAGTTGAGTTGAGTTGAGTTGACTGAGTTGAGTTGACTGAGTTGAGTTGAGTTGAGTTGAGTTGAGTTGAGTTGAGTTGAGTTGACTGAGTTGAGTTGACTGAGTTGAGTTGAGTTGAGTTGAGTTGAGTTGACTGAGTTGAGTTGACTGAGTTGAGTTGAGTTGAGTTGAGTTGAGTTGAGTTGAGTTGACTGAGTTGAGTTGACTGAGTTGAGTTGACTGAGTTGAGTTGAGTTGAGTTGAGCTGAGTTGAGTTGAGTTGAGTTGAGTTTAGTTGAGTTGAGTTGAGTTGAGTTGACTGAGTTGAGTTGACTGAGTTGAGTTGAGTTGAGTTGAGTTGAGTTGACTGAGTTGAGTTGACTGAGTTGAGTTGAGTTGAGTTGAGTTGAGTTGGGTTGAGTTGAGTTGAGTGAGTTGAGTTGACTGAGTTGAGTTGAGTTGAGTTGAGTTGAGTTGCCGTCTATCTTGCCGTCTATCTTGCCGTTTATCTTGCCGTCTATCTTGCCGTCTATCTTGCCGTGCCGTCTATCTTGCCGTCTATCTTGCCGTCTATCTTGCCGTCTATCTTGCCGTCTATCTTGCCGTGCCGTCTATTATGCCGTCTATCTTGCCGTCTATCTTGCCGTCTATCATGCCGTCTATCTTGCCGTCTATCTTGCCGTCTATCTTGCCGTCTATCTTGCCGTCTATCTTGCCGTCTATCTTGCCGTCTATCTTGCCGTCTATCTTGCCGTCTATCTTGCCGTCTATCTTGCCGTCTATCTTGCCGTCTATCTTGCCGTCTATCTTGCCGTCTATCTTGCCGTCTATCTTGCCGTCTATCTTGCCGTGCCGTCTATCTTGCCGTCTATCTTGCCGTCTATCTTGCCGTCTATCTTGCCGTCTATCTTGCCGTCTATCTTGCCGTCTATCTTGCCGTCTATCTTGCCGTCTATCTTGCCGTCTAACTTGCCGTCTATCTTGCCGTCTATCTTGCCGTCTGTCTTGCCGTCTATCTTGCCGTCTATCTTGCCGTCTATCTTGCCGTGCCGTCTATCTTGCCGTCTATCTTGCCGTCTATCTTGCCGTCTATCTTGCCGTCTATCTTGCCGTCTATCTTGCCGTCTATCTTGCCGTGCCGTCTATCTTGCCGTCTATCTTGCCGTCTATCTTGCCGTCTATCTTGCCGTCTATCTTGCCGTCTATCTTGCCGTCTATCTTGCCGTCTATCTTGCCGTCTATCTTGCCGTCTATCTTGCCGTCTATCTTGCCGTCTATCTTGCCGTCTATCTTGCCGTCTATCTCGCCGTGCCGTCTATCTTGCCGTCTATCTTGCCGTGCCGTCTATCTTGCCGTCTATCTTGCCGTCTATCTTGCCGTGCCGTCTATCTTGCCGTCTATCTTGCCGTCTATCTTGCCGTCTATCTTGCCGTCTATCTTGCCGTCTATCTTGCCGTCTATCTTGCCGTCTATCTTGCCGTCTATCTTGCCGTCTATCTTGCCGTCTATCTTGCCGTCTATCTTGCCGTCTATCTTGCCGTCTATCTTGCCGTCTATCTTGCCGTCTATCTTGCCGTCTATCTTGCCGTGCCGTCTATCTAGCCGTCTATCTTGCCGTCTATCTTGCCGTCTATCTTGCCGAGTTGAGTTGAGTTGAGTTGAGTTGAGTTGAGTTGAGTTGACTGAGTTGAGTTGACTGAGTTGAGTTGAGTTGAGTTGAGTTGAGTTGAGTTGACTGAGTTGAGTTGACTGAGTTGAGTTGAGTTGAGTTGAGTTGAGTTGAGTTGACTGAGTTGAGTTGACTGAGTTGAGTTGAGTTTAGTTGAGTTGAGCTGAGTTGAGTTGAGTTGAGTTGAGTTGAGTTGAGTTGAGTTGAGTTGAATGAGTTGAGTTGACTGAGTTGAGTTGAGTTGAGTTGAGTTGAGTTGAGTTGACTGAGTTGAGTTGACTGAGTTGAGTTGAGTTGAGTTGAGTTGAGTTGAGTGAGTTGAGTTGACTGAGTTGAGTTGAGTTGAGTTGAGTTGAGTTGAGTTGAGTTGACTGAGTTGAGTTGAGTTGAGTTGAGTTGAGTTGCCGTCTATCTTGCCGTCTATCTTGCCGTCTATCTTGCCGTCTATCTTGCCGTCTATCTTGCCGTGCCGTCTATCTTGTCGTCTATCTTGGCGTCTATCTTGCCGTCTATCTTGCCGTCTATCTTGCCGTCTATCTTGCCGTCTATCTTGCCGTCTATCTTGCCGTCTATCTTGCCGTCTATCTTGCCGTCTATCTTGCCGTCTATCTTGCCGTGCCGTCTATCTTGCCGTCTATCTTGCCGTCTATCTTGCCGTCTATCTTGCCGTGCCGTCTATCTTGCCGTCTATCTTGCCGTCTATCTTGCCGTGCCGTCTATCTTGCCGTCTATCTTGCCGTCTATCTTGCCGGCTATCTTGCCGTCTATCTTGCCGTCTATCTTGCCGTCTATCTTGCCGTCTATCTTGCCGTCTATCTTGCCGTCTATCTTGCCGTCTATCTTGCCGTGCCGTCTATCTTGCCGTCTATCTTGCCGTCTATCTTGCCGTCTATCGTGCCGTCTATCGTGCCGTCTATCTTGCCGTGCCGTCTATCTTGCCGTCTTTCTTGCCGTCTATCTTGCCGTCTATCTTGCCGTCTATCTTGCCGTCTATCTTGCCGTCTATCTTGCCGTCTATCTTGCCGTCTATCTTGCCGTCTATCTTGCCGTCTATCTTGCCGTCTATCTTGGCGCCTATCTTGCCGTCTATCTTGCCGTCTATCTTGCCGTCTATCTTGCCGTCTATCTTGCCGTCTATCTTGCCGTCTATCTTGCCGTCTATCTTGCCGTCTATCTTGCCGTCTATCTTGCCGTCTATCTTGCCGTCTATCTTGACGTCTATCTTGCCGTGCCGTCTATCTAGCCGTCTATCTTGCCGTCTATCTTGCCGTCTATCTTGCCGAGTTGAGTTGAGTTGAGTTGAGTTGAGTTGAGTTGAGTTGAGTTGACTGAGTTGAGTTGAGTTGAGTTGAGTTGAGTTGACTGAGTTGAGTTGACTGAGTTGAGTTGAGTTGAGTTGAGTTGAGTTGACTGAGTTGAGTTGACTGAGTTGAGTTGAGTTGAGTTGAGCTGAGTTGAGTTGAGTTGAGTTGAGTTGAGTTGACTGAGTTGAGTTGACTGAGTTGAGTTGACTGAGTTGAGTTGAGTTGAGTTGAGTTGTGTTGAGTTGAGTTGAGTTGAGTTGACTGAGTTGAGTTGACTGAGTTGAGTTGAGTTGAGTTGAGTTGAGTTGAGTTGAGCTGAGTTGAGTTGAGTTGAGATGAGTTGAGTTGAGTCGAGTTGAGTTGAGTTGAGTTGAGTTGAGTTGACTGAGTTGAATTGACTGAGTTGAGTTGAGTTGACTGAGTTGAGTTGAGTTGAGTTGAGTTGAGTTGAGTTGACTGAGTTGAGTTGACTGAGTTGAGGTGAGTTGAGTTGAGTTGAGTTGAGTTGAGTTGAGCTGAGTTGAGTTGAGTTGACTGAGTTGAGTTGACTGAGTTGAGTTGAGTTGAGTTGAGTTGAGTTGAGTTGACTGAGTTGAGTTGACTGAGTTGAGTTGAGTTGAGTTGAGTAGAGTTGAGTTGAGTTGAGTTGAGTTGAGTTGAGTTGACTGAGTTGAGTTGACTGAGTTGAGTTGAGTTGAGTTGAGTTGAGTTGAGTTGATTTGAGTTGAGTTGAGTTGAGTTGAGTTGAGTTGAGTTGAGTTGACTGAGTTGAGTTGACTGAGTTGAGTTGAGTTGAGTTGAGTTGAGTTGAGTTGAGTTGAGTTGACTGAGTTGAGTTGACTGAGTTGAGTTGACTGAGTTGAGTTGAGTTGAGTTGACTGAGTTGAGTTGACTGAGTTGAGTTGAGTTGAGTTGACTGAGTTGAGTTGAGCTGAGTTGAGTTGAGTTGAGTTGAGTTGAGTTGAGTTGAGTTGAGTTGAGTTGAGTTGACTGAGTTGAGTTGACTGAGTTGAGTTGAGTTGAGTTGAGTTGAGCTGAGTTGAGTTGAGTTAAATTGAGTTGAGTTGAGCTGAGTTGAGTTGAGTTGAGTTGAGTTGAGTTGAGTTGACTGAGTTGAGTTGAATGAGTGGAGTTGAGTTAAGTTGAGTTGAGTTGAGTTGAGTTGAGTTGAGTTGACTGAGTTGAGTTGAATGAGTGGAGTTGAGTTGAGTTGAGTTGAGTTTAGTTGAGTTGAGTTTAGTTGAGTTGAGTTTAGTTGAGTTGAGTTGAGTTGACTTGAGTTGAGTTGAGTTGACTGAGTTGAGTTGACTGAGTTGAGTTGAGTTGAGTTGAGTTGAGCTGAGTTGAGTTGAGTTAAATTGAGTTGAGTTGAGCTGAGTTGAGTTGAGTTGAGTTGAGTTGAGTTGACTGAGTTGAGTTGACTGAGTTGAGTTGAGTTGAGTTGAGTTGAGTTGAGTTGAGTTGACTGAGTTGAGTTGAGTTGAGTTGAGTTGAGTGGAATTGAGTTGAGTTGAGTTGAGTTGAGTTGACTGAGTTGAGTTGACTGAGTTCAGTTGAGTTGAGTTGAGTTGAGTTGAGTTGAGTTGATTTGACTGAGTTGAGTTGACTGAGTTGAGTTGAGTTGAGTTGAGCTGAGTTGAGTTGAGTTGAGTTGAGTTGCCGTCTATCATGCCGTCTATCTTGCCGTCTATCTTGCCGTCTATCTTGCCGTCTATCTTGCCGTCTATCTTGCCGTCTATCTTGCCGTCTATCTTGCCGTCTATCTTGCCGTCTATCTTGCCGTCTATCTTGCCGTCTATCTTGCCGTCTATCTTGCCGTCTATCTTGCCGTCTATCTTGCCGTCTATCTTGCCGTCTATCTTGCCGTGCCGTCTATCTTGCCGTCTATCTTGCCGTCTATCTTGCCGTCTATCTTGCCGTCTATCTTGCCGTCTATCTTGCCGTCTATCTTGCCGTCTATCTTGCCGTCTATCTTGCCGTCTAACTTGCCGTCTATCTTGCCGTCTATCTTGCCGTCTGTCTTGCCGTCTATCTTGCCGTCTATCTTGCCGTCTATCTTGCCGTGCCGTCTATCTTGCCGTCTATCTTGCCGTCTATCTTGCCGTCTATCTTGCCGTCTATCTTGCCGTCTATCTTGCCGTGCCGTCTATCTTGCCGTCTATCTTGCCGTCTATCTTGCCGTCTATCTTGCCGTCTATCTTGCCGTCTATCTTGCCGTCTATCTTGCCGTCTATCTTGCCGTCTATCTTGCCGTCTATCTTGCCGTCTATCTTGCCGTCTATCTTGCCGTCTATCTTGCCGTCTATCTTGCCGTCTATCTCGCCGTGCCGTCTATCTTGCCGTCTATCTTGCCGTGCCGTCTATCTTGCCGTCTATCTTGCCGTCTATCTTGCCGTGCCGTCTATCTTGCCGTCTATCTTGCCGTCTATCTTGCCGTCTATCTTGCCGTCTATCTTGCCGTCTATCTTGCCGTCTATCTTGCCGTCTATCTTGCCGTCTATCTTGCCGTCTATCTTGCCGTCTATCTTGCCGTCTATCTTGCCGTCCATCTTGCCGTGCCGTCTATCTTGCCGTCTATCTTGCCGTCTATCTTGCCGTCTATCGTGCCGTCTATCGTGCCGTCTATCTTGCCGTGCCGTCTATCTTGCCGTCTATCTTGCCGTCTATCTTGCCGTCTATCTTGCCGTCTATCTTGCCGTCTATCTTGCCGTCTATCTTGCCGTCTATCTTGCCGTCTATCTTGCCGTCTATCTTGCCGTCTATCTTGCCGTCTATCTTGCCGTCTATCTTGCCGTCTATCTTGCCGTCTATCTTGCCGTCTATCTTGCCGTCTATCTTGCCGTCTATCTTGCCGTCTATCTTGCCGTCTATCTTGCCGTCTATCTTGCCGTCTATCTTGCCGTGCCGTCTATCTAGCCGTCTATCTTGCCGTCTATCTTGCCGTCTATCTTGCCGAGTTGAGTTGAGTTGAGTTGAGTTGAGTTGAGTTGACTGAGTTGAGTTGACTGAGTTGAGTTGAGTTGAGTTGAGTTGAGTTGAGTTGATTTGAGTTGAGTTGAGTTGAGTTGAGTTGAGTTGAGTTGAGTTGACTGAGTTGAGTTGACTGAGTTGAGTTGAGTTGAGTTGAGTTGAGTTGAGTTGAGTTGAGTTGACTGAGTTGAGTTGACTGAGTTGAGTTGACTGAGTTGAGTTGAGTTGAGTTGAGTTGAGTTGAGTTGACTGAGTTGAGTTGAGTTGAGTTGAGTTGAGTTGCCGTCTATCTTGCCGTCTATCTTGCCGTCTATCTTGCCGTCTATCTTGCCGTCTATCTTGCCGTGCCGTCTATCTTGTCGTCTATCTTGGCGTCTATCTTGCCGTCTATCTTGCCGTCTATCTTGCCGTCTATCTTGCCGTCTATCTTGCCGTCTATCTTGCCGTCTATCTTGCCGTCTATCTTGCCGTCTATCTTGCCGTCTATCTTGCCGTGCCGTCTATCTTGCCGTCTATCTTGCCGTCTATCTTGCCGTGCCGTCTATCTTGCCGTCTATCTTGCCGTCTATCTTGCCGTGCCGTCTATCTTGCCGTCTATCTTGCCGTCTATCTTGCCGGCTATCTTGCCGTCTATCTTGCCGTCTATCTTGCCGTCTATCTTGCCGTCTATCTTGCCGTCTATCTTGCCGTCTATCTTGCCGTCTATCTTGCCGTGCCGTCTATCTTGCCGTCTATCTTGCCGTCTATCTTGCCGTCTATCGTGCCGTCTATCGTGCCGTCTATCTTGCCGTGCCGTCTATCTTGCCGTCTTTCTTGCCGTCTATCTTGCCGTCTATCTTGCCGTCTATCTTGCCGTCTATCTTGCCGTCTATCTTGCCGTCTATCTTGCCGTCTATCTTGCCGTCTATCTTGCCGTCTATCTTGCCGTCTATCTTGGCGCCTATCTTGCCGTCTATCTTGCCGTCTATCTTGCCGTCTATCTTGCCGTCTATCTTGCCGTCTATCTTGCCGTCTATCTTGCCGTCTATCTTGCCGTCTATCTTGCCGTCTATCTTGCCGTCTATCTTGCCGTCTATCTTGACGTCTATCTTGCCGTGCCGTCTATCTAGCCGTCTATCTTGCCGTCTATCTTGCCGTCTATCTTGCCGAGTTGAGTTGAGTTGAGTTGAGTTGAGTTGAGTTGAGTTGAGTTGACTGAGTTGAGTTGAGTTGAGTTGAGTTGAGTTGACTGAGTTGAGTTGACTGAGTTGAGTTGAGTTGAGTTGAGTTGAGTTGACTGAGTTGAGTTGACTGAGTTGAGTTGAGTTGAGTTGAGCTGAGTTGAGTTGAGTTGAGTTGAGTTGAGTTGACTGAGTTGAGTTGACTGAGTTGAGTTGACTGAGTTGAGTTGAGTTGAGTTGAGTTGTGTTGAGTTGAGTTGAGTTGAGTTGACTGAGTTGAGTTGACTGAGTTGAGTTGAGTTGAGTTGAGTTGAGTTGAGTTGAGTTGA
The DNA here is from genome assembly GCA_949752735.1 of Lumbricus terrestris. NCBI lineage: Eukaryota > Metazoa > Annelida > Clitellata > Crassiclitellata > Lumbricidae > Lumbricus > Lumbricus terrestris. The sequence goes on from OX457051.1 coordinate 43,873,157, forward strand.
GCTGAGTTGAGTTGAGTTGAGATGAGTTGAGTTGAGTCGAGTTGAGTTGAGTTGAGTTGAGTTGAGTTGACTGAGTTGAATTGACTGAGTTGAGTTGAGTTGACTGAGTTGAGTTGAGTTGAGTTGAGTTGAGTTGAGTTGACTGAGTTGAGTTGACTGAGTTGAGGTGAGTTGAGTTGAGTTGAGTTGAGTTGAGTTGAGCTGAGTTGAGTTGAGTTGACTGAGTTGAGTTGACTGAGTTGAGTTGAGTTGAGTTGAGTTGAGTTGAGTTGACTGAGTTGAGTTGACTGAGTTGAGTTGAGTTGAGTTGAGTAGAGTTGAGTTGAGTTGAGTTGAGTTGAGTTGAGTTGACTGAGTTGAGTTGACTGAGTTGAGTTGAGTTGAGTTGAGTTGAGTTGAGTTGATTTGAGTTGAGTTGAGTTGAGTTGAGTTGAGTTGAGTTGAGTTGACTGAGTTGAGTTGACTGAGTTGAGTTGAGTTGAGTTGAGTTGAGTTGAGTTGAGTTGAGTTGACTGAGTTGAGTTGACTGAGTTGAGTTGACTGAGTTGAGTTGAGTTGACTGAGTTGAGTTGACTGAGTTGAGTTGAGTTGAGTTGACTGAGTTGAGTTGAGCTGAGTTGAGTTGAGTTGAGTTGAGTTGAGTTGAGTTGAGTTGAGTTGAGTTGAGTTGACTGAGTTGAGTTGACTGAGTTGAGTTGAGTTGAGTTGAGTTGAGCTGAGTTGAGTTGAGTTAAATTGAGTTGAGTTGAGCTGAGTTGAGTTGAGTTGAGTTGAGTTGAGTTGAGTTGACTGAGTTGAGTTGAATGAGTGGAGTTGAGTTAAGTTGAGTTGAGTTGAGTTGAGTTGAGTTGAGTTGACTGAGTTGAGTTGAATGAGTGGAGTTGAGTTGAGTTGAGTTGAGTTTAGTTGAGTTGAGTTTAGTTGAGTTGAGTTTAGTTGAGTTGAGTTGAGTTGACTTGAGTTGAGTTGAGTTGACTGAGTTGAGTTGACTGAGTTGAGTTGAGTTGAGTTGAGTTGAGCTGAGTTGAGTTGAGTTAAATTGAGTTGAGTTGAGCTGAGTTGAGTTGAGTTGAGTTGAGTTGAGTTGACTGAGTTGAGTTGACTGAGTTGAGTTGAGTTGAGTTGAGTTGAGTTGAGTTGAGTTGACTGAGTTGAGTTGAGTTGAGTTGAGTTGAGTGGAATTGAGTTGAGTTGAGTTGAGTTGAGTTGACTGAGTTGAGTTGACTGAGTTCAGTTGAGTTGAGTTGAGTTGAGTTGAGTTGAGTTGATTTGACTGAGTTGAGTTGACTGAGTTGAGTTGAGTTGAGTTGAGCTGAGTTGAGTTGAGTTGAGTTGAGTTGCCGTCTATCATGCCGTCTATCTTGCCGTCTATCTTGCCGTCTATCTTGCCGTCTATCTTGCCGTCTATCTTGCCGTCTATCTTGCCGTCTATCTTGCCGTCTATCTTGCCGTCTATCTTGCCGTCTATCTTGCCGTCTATCTTGCCGTCTATCTTGCCGTCTATCTTGCCGTCTATCTTGCCGTCTATCTTGCCGTCTATCTTGCCGTGCCGTCTATCTTGCCGTCTATCTTGCCGTCTATCTTGCCGTCTATCTTGCCGTCTATCTTGCCGTCTATCTTGCCGTCTATCTTGCCGTCTATCTTGCCGTCTATCTTGCCGTCTAACTTGCCGTCTATCTTGCCGTCTATCTTGCCGTCTGTCTTGCCGTCTATCTTGCCGTCTATCTTGCCGTCTATCTTGCCGTGCCGTCTATCTTGCCGTCTATCTTGCCGTCTATCTTGCCGTCTATCTTGCCGTCTATCTTGCCGTCTATCTTGCCGTGCCGTCTATCTTGCCGTCTATCTTGCCGTCTATCTTGCCGTCTATCTTGCCGTCTATCTTGCCGTCTATCTTGCCGTCTATCTTGCCGTCTATCTTGCCGTCTATCTTGCCGTCTATCTTGCCGTCTATCTTGCCGTCTATCTTGCCGTCTATCTTGCCGTCTATCTTGCCGTCTATCTCGCCGTGCCGTCTATCTTGCCGTCTATCTTGCCGTGCCGTCTATCTTGCCGTCTATCTTGCCGTCTATCTTGCCGTGCCGTCTATCTTGCCGTCTATCTTGCCGTCTATCTTGCCGTCTATCTTGCCGTCTATCTTGCCGTCTATCTTGCCGTCTATCTTGCCGTCTATCTTGCCGTCTATCTTGCCGTCTATCTTGCCGTCTATCTTGCCGTCTATCTTGCCGTCCATCTTGCCGTGCCGTCTATCTTGCCGTCTATCTTGCCGTCTATCTTGCCGTCTATCGTGCCGTCTATCGTGCCGTCTATCTTGCCGTGCCGTCTATCTTGCCGTCTATCTTGCCGTCTATCTTGCCGTCTATCTTGCCGTCTATCTTGCCGTCTATCTTGCCGTCTATCTTGCCGTCTATCTTGCCGTCTATCTTGCCGTCTATCTTGCCGTCTATCTTGCCGTCTATCTTGCCGTCTATCTTGCCGTCTATCTTGCCGTCTATCTTGCCGTCTATCTTGCCGTCTATCTTGCCGTCTATCTTGCCGTCTATCTTGCCGTCTATCTTGCCGTCTATCTTGCCGTCTATCTTGCCGTGCCGTCTATCTAGCCGTCTATCTTGCCGTCTATCTTGCCGTCTATCTTGCCGAGTTGAGTTGAGTTGAGTTGAGTTGAGTTGAGTTGACTGAGTTGAGTTGACTGAGTTGAGTTGAGTTGAGTTGAGTTGAGTTGAGTTGATTTGAGTTGAGTTGAGTTGAGTTGAGTTGAGTTGAGTTGAGTTGACTGAGTTGAGTTGACTGAGTTGAGTTGAGTTGAGTTGAGTTGAGTTGAGTTGAGTTGAGTTGACTGAGTTGAGTTGACTGAGTTGAGTTGACTGAGTTGAGTTGAGTTGAGTTGAGTTGACTGAGTTGAGTTGACTGAGTTGAGTTGAGTTGAGTTGACTGAGTTGAGTTGAGCTGAGTTGAGTTGAGTTGAGTTGAGTTGAGTTGACTGAGTTGAGTTGACTGAGTTGAGTTGAGTTGAGTTGAGTTGAGCTGAGTTGAGTTGAGTTAAATTGAGTTGAGTTGAGCTGAGTTGAGTTGAGTTGAGTTGAGTTGATTTGAGTTGAGTTGAGTTGAGTTGAGTTGAGTTGAGTTGAGTTGACTGAGTTGAGTTGACTGAGTTGAGTTGAGTTGAGTTGAGTTGAGTTGAGTTGACTGAGTTGAGTTGACTGAGTTGAGTTGACTGAGTTGAGTTGAGTTGAGTTGAGTTGACTGAGTTGAGTTGACTGAGTTGAGTTGAGTTGAGTTGACTGAGTTGAGTTGAGCTGAGTTGAGTTGAGTTGAGTTGAGTTGAGTTGAGTTGAGTTGAGTTGACTGAGTTGAGTTGACTGAGTTGAGTTGAGTTGAGTTGAGTTGAGCTGAGTTGAGTTGAGTTAAATTGAGTTGAGTTGAGCTGAGTTGAGTTGAGTTGAGTTGAGTTGAGTTGACTGAGTTGAGTTGAATGAGTGGAGTTGAGTTGAGTTGAGTTGAGTTGAGTTGAGTTGAGTTGACTGAGTTGAGTTGAATGAGTGGAGTTGAGTTGAGTTGAGTTGAGTTTAGTTGAGTTGAGTTTAGTTGAGTTGAGTTTAGTTGAGTTGAGTTGAGTTGACTTGAGTTGAGTTGAGTTGACTGAGTGGAGTTGACTGAGTTGAGTTGAGTTGAGTTGAGTTGAGCTGAGTTGAGTTGAGTTAAATTGAGTTGAGTTGAGCTGAGTTGAGTTGAGTTGAGTTGAGTTGAGTTGACTGAGTTGAGTTGACTGAGTTGAGTTGAGTTGAGTTGAGTTGAGTTGAGTTGAGTTGACTGAGTTGAGTTGAGTTGAGTTGAGTTGAGTGGAGTTGAGTTGAGTTGAGTTGAGTTGAGTTGACTGAGTTGAGTTGACTGAGTTGAGTTGAGTTGAGTTGAGTTGAGTTGAGTTGATTTGACTGAGTTGAGTTGACTGAGTTGAGTTGAGTTGAGTTGAGCTGAGTTGAGTTGAGTTGAGTTGAGTTGAGTTGAGTTGAGTTGACTGAGTTGAGTTGACTGAGTTGAGTTGAGTTGAGTTGAGTTGAGTTGAGTTGAGTTGAGTTGAGTTTAGTTGACTGAGTTGAGTTGACTGAGTTGAGTTGAGTTGAGTTGAGTTGAGTTGAGTTGAGTTGAGTTGAGTTGACTAAGTTGAGTTGAGTTGAGTTGAGTTGAGTTGAGCTGAGTTGAGTTGAGTTGAGTTGAGTTGAGTTGAGTTGACTGAGTTGAGTTGACTGAGTTGAGGTGAGTTGAGTTGAGTTGAGTTGAGTTGAGTTGACCGAGTTGAGTTGACTGAGTTGAGTTGAGTTGAGTTGAGTTGAGTTGAGTTGACTGAGTTGAGTTGACTGAGTTGAGTTGAGTTGAGTTGAGTTGAGTTGAGTTGAGTTGAGTTGAGTTGAGTTGACTGAGTTGAGTTGAGTTGATTTGAGTTGAGTTGAGTTGAGTTGACTGAGTTGACTGAGTTGAGTTGAGTTGAGTTGAGTTGAGTTGAGTTGTGTTGAGTTGAGTTGAGTTGAGTTGACTGAGTTGAGTTGACTGAGTTGAGTTGAGTTGAGTTGAGCTGAGTTGAGTTGAGTTGAGTTGAGTTGAGTTGAGTTGATTTGAGTTGAGTTGAGTTGAGTTGAGTTGACCGAGTTGAGTTGACTGAGTTGAGTTGAGTTGAGTTGAGTTGAGTTGAGTTGAGTTGAGTTGACTGAGTTGACTGAGTTGAGTTGAGTTGAGTTGAGTTGAGTTGAGTTGAGTTGAGTTGACTGAGTTGAGTCGACTGAGTTGAGTTGAGTTGAGTTGAGCTGAGTTGAGTTGAGTTGAGTTGAGTTGAGTTGAGTTGAGTTGAGTTGAGTTGAGTTGACTGAGTTGAGTTGACTGAGTTGAGTTGAGTTGAGTTAAGTTGAGTTGAGTTGAGTTGAGTTGACTGAGTTGAGTTGACTGAGTTGAGTTGAGTTGAGTTGAGTTGAGTTGAGTTGAGTTGAGTTGACTGAGTTGAGTTGAGTTGAGTTGAGTTGAGTTGAGTTGAGTTGAGTTGAGTTGAGTTGAGTTGAGTTGACTGAGTTGAGTTGACTGAGTTGAGGTGAGTTGAGTTGAGTTGAGTTGAGTTGAGTTGAGTTGAGTTGAGTTGACTGAGTTGAGTTGACTGAGTTGAGTTGAGTTGAGTTGAGTTGAGTTGAGTTGAGTTGAGTTGACTGAGTTGAGTTGACTGAGTTGAGTTGAGTTGAGTTGAGTTGAGTTGAGTTGTGTTGAGTTGAGTTGACTGAGTTGAGTTGAGTTGAGTTGAGTTGCCGTCTATCTTGCCGTCTATCTTGCCGTCTATCTTGCCGTCTATCTTGCCGTCTATCTTGCCGTCTATCTTGCCGTCTATCTTGCCGTCTATCTTGCCGTCTATCTTGCCGTCTATCTTGCCGTCTATCTTGCCGTCTATCTTGCCGTCTATCTTGCCGTCTATCTTGCCGTCTATCTTGCCGTGCCGTCTATCTTGCCGTCTATCTTGCCGTCTATCTTGCCGTCTATCTTGCCGTCTATCTTGCCGTCTATCTTGCCGTCTATCTTGCCGTCTATCTTGCCGTCTATCTTGCCGTCTATCTTGGCGTCTATCTTGCCGTCTTTCTTGCCGTCTATCTTGCCGTCTATCTTGCCGTGCCGTCTATCTTGCCGTCTATCTTGCCGTCTATCTTGCCGTCTATCTTGCCGTCTATCTTGCCGTCTATCTTGCCGTCTATCTTGCCGTCTATCTTGCCGTCTATCTTGCCGTCTATCTTGCCGTCTATCTTGCCGTCTATCTTGCCGTCTATCTTGCCGTCTATCTTGCCGTGCCGTCTATCTTGCCGTCTATCTTGCCGTCTATCTTGCCGTGCCGTCTATCTTGCCGTCTATCTTGCCGTCTATCTTGCCGTCTATCTTGCCGTCTATCTTGCCGTCTATCTTGCCGTCTATCTTGCCGTCTATCTTGCCGTCTATCTTGCCGTCTATCTTGCCGTCTATCTTGCCGTCTATCTTGCCGTCTATCTTGCCGTCTATCTTGCCGTCTATCTTGCCGTCTATCTTGCCGTCTATCTTGCCGTCTATCTTGCCGTCTATCTTGCCGTCTATCTTGCCGTCTATCTTGACGTCTATCTTGCCGTGCCGTCTATCTAGCCGTCTATCTTGCCGTCTATCTTGCCGTCTATCTTGCCGAGTTGAGTTGAGTTGAGTTGAGTTGAGTTGAGTTGAGTTGAGTTGACTGAGTTGAGTTGACTGAGTTGAGTTGAGTTGAGTTGAGTTGAGCTGAGTTGAGTTGAGTTGTCTGAGTTGAGTTGACTGAGTTGAGTTGAGTTGAGTTGAGTTGAGTTGAGTTGAGTTGACTGAGTTGAGTTGACTGAGTTGAGTTGAGTTGAGTTGAGTTGAGTTGAGTTGACTGAGTTGAGTTGACTGAGTTGAGTTGAGTTAAGTTGAGTTGAGCTGAGTTGAGTTGAGTTGAGTTGAGTTGAGTTGACTGAGTTGAGTTGACTGAGTTGAGTTGAGTTGAGTTGAGTTGAGTTGAGTTGAGTTGAGTTGAGTTGACTGAGTTGAGTTGACTGAGTTGAGTTGAGTTGAGTTGAGTTGAGTTGAGTTGAGTTGACTGAGTTGAGTTGACTGAGTTGAGTTGAGTTGAGTTGAGTTGAGTTGAGTTGAGTTGACTGAGTTGAGTTGACTGAGTTGAGTTGACTGAGTTGAGTTGAGTTGAGTTGAGCTGAGTTGAGTTGAGTTGAGTTGAGTTTAGTTGAGTTGAGTTGAGTTGAGTTGACTGAGTTGAGTTGACTGAGTTGAGTTGAGTTGAGTTGAGTTGAGTTGAGTTGAGATGACTGAGTTGAGTTGACTGAGTTGAGTTGAGTTGAGTTGAGTTGAGTTGGGTTGAGTTGAGTTGAGTGAGTTGAGTTGACTGAGTTGAGTTGAGTTGAGTTGAGTTGAGTTGCCGTCTATCTTGCCGTCTATCTTGCCGTCTATCTTGCCGTGCCGTCTATCTTGCCGTCTATCTTGCCGTCTATCTTGCCGTCTATCTTGCCGTCTATCTTGCCGTCTATCTTGCCGTGCCGTCTATTATGCCGTCTATCTTGCCGTCTATCTTGCCGTCTATCATGCCGTCTATCTTGCCGTCTATCTTGCCGTCTATCTTGCCGTCTATCTTGCCGTCTATCTTGCCGTCTATCTTGCCGTCTATCTTGCCGTCTATCTTGCCGTCTATCTTGCCGTCTATCTTGCCGTCTATCTTGCCGTCTATCTTGCCGTCTATCTTGCCGTCTATCTTGCCGTCTATCTTGCCGTCTATCTTGCCGTGCCGTCTATCTTGCCGTCTATCTTGCCGTCTATCTTGCCGTCTATCTTGCCGTCTATCTTGCCGTCTATCTTGCCGTCTATCTTGCCGTCTATCTTGCCGTCTATCTTGCCGTCTAACTTGCCGTCTATCTTGCCGTCTATCTTGCCGTCTGTCTTGCCGTCTATCTTGCCGTCTATCTTGCCGTCTATCTTGCCGTGCCGTCTATCTTGCCGTCTATCTTGCCGTCTATCTTGCCGTCTATCTTGCCGTCTATCTTGCCGTCTATCTTGCCGTGCCGTCTATCTTGCCGTCTATCTTGCCGTCTATCTTGCCGTCTATCTTGCCGTCTATCTTGCCGTCTATCTTGCCGTCTATCTTGCCGTCTATCTTGCCGTCTATCTTGCCGTCTATCTTGCCGTCTATCTTGCCGTCTATCTTGCCGTGCCGTCTATCTTGCCGTCTATCTTGCCGTCTATCTCGCCGTGCCGTCTATCTTGCCGTCTATCTTGCCGTGCCGTCTATCTTGCCGTCTATCTTGCCGTCTATCTTGCCGTGCCGTCTATCTTGCCGTCTATCTTGCCGTCTATCTTGCCGTCTATCTTGCCGTCTATCTTGCCGTCTATCTTGCCGTCTATCTTGCCGTCTATCTTGCCGTCTATCTTGCCGTCTATCTTGCCGTCTATCTTGCCGTCTATCTTGCCGTGCCGTCTATCTTGCCGTCTATCTTGCCGTCTATCTTGCCGTCTATCGTGCCGTCTATCGTGCCGTCTATCTTGCCGTGCCGTCTATCTTGCCGTCTATCTTGCCGTCTATCTTGCCGTCTATCTTGCCGTCTATCTTGCCGTCTATCTTGCCGTCTATCTTGCCGTCTATCTTGCCGTCTATCTTGCCGTCTATCTTGCCGTCTATCTTGCGGTCTATCTTGCCGTCTATCTTGCCGTCTATCTTGCCGTCTATCTTGCCGTCTATCTTGCCGTCTATCTTGCCGTCTATCTTGCCGTCTATCTTGCCGTCTATCTTGCCGTCTATCTTGCCGTGCCGTCTATCTAGCCGTCTATCTTGCCGTCTATCTTGCCGTCTATCTTGCCGAGTTGAGTTGAGTTGAGTTGAGTTGAGTTGAGTTGAGTTGAGTTGAGTTGAGTTGACTGAGTTGAGTTGACTGAGTTGAGTTGAGTTGAGTTGAGTTGAGTTGAGTTGAGTTGACTGAGTTGAGTTGACTGAGTTGAGTTGAGTTGAGTTGAGTTGAGTTGAGTTGACTGAGTTGAGTTGACTGAGTTGAGTTGAGTTTAGTTGAGTTGAGCTGAGTTGAGTTGAGTTGAGTTGAGTTGAGTTGAGTTGAGTTGAGTTGACTGAGTTGAGTTGACTGAGTTGAGTTGAGTTGAGTTGAGTTGAGTTGACTGAGTTGAGTTGACTGAGTTGAGTTGAGTTGAGTTGAGTTGAGTTGAGTGAGTTGAGTTGACTGAGTTGAGTTGAGTTGAGTTGAGTTGAGTTGAGTTGAGTTGAGTTGACTGAGTTGAGTTGAGTTGAGTTGAGTTGAGTTGCCGTCTATCTTGCCGTCTATCTTGCCGTCTATCTTGCCGTCTATCTTGCCGTCTATCTTGCCGTGCCGTCTATCTTGTCGTCTATCTTGGCGTCTATCTTGCCGTCTATCTTGCCGTCTATCTTGCCGTCTATCTTGCCGTCTATCTTGCCGTCTATCTTGCCGTCTATCTTGCCGTCTATCTTGCCGTCTATCTTGCCGTCTATCTTGCCGTGCCGTCTATCTTGCCGTCTATCTTGCCGTCTATCTTGCCGTGCCGTCTATCTTTCCGTCTATCTTGCCGTCTATCTTGCCGTGCCGTCTATCTTGCCGTCTATCTTGCCGTCTATCTTGCCGGCTATCTTGCCGTCTATCTTGCCGTCTATCTTGCCGTCTATCTTGCCGTCTATCTTGCCGTCTATCTTGCCGTCTATCTTGCCGTCTATCTTGCCGTGCCGTCTATCTTGCCGTCTATCTTGCCGTCTATCTTGCCGTCTATCGTGCCGTCTATCGTGCCGTCTATCTTGCCGTGCCGTCTATCTTGCCGTCTATCTTGCCGTCTATCTTGCCGTCTATCTTGCCGTCTATCTTGCCGTCTATCTTGCCGTCTATCTTGCCGTCTATCTTGCCGTCTATCTTGCCGTCTATCTTGCCGTCTATCTTGCCGCCTATCTTGCCGTCTATCTTGCCGTCTATCTTGCCGTCTATCTTGCCGTCTATCTTGCCGTCTATCTTGCCGTCTATCTTGCCGTCTATCTTGCCGTCTATCTTGCCGTCTATCTTGCCGTCTATCTTGCCGTCTATCTTGCCGTCTATCTTGACGTCTATCTTGCCGTGCCGTCTATCTAGCCGTCTATCTTGCCGTCTATCTTGCCGTCTATCTTGCCGAGTTGAGTTGAGTTGAGTTGAGTTGAGTTGAGTTGAGTTGAGTTGAGTTGACTGAGTTGAGTTGAGTTGAGTTGAGTTGAGTAGACTGAGTTGAGTTGACTGAGTTGAGTTGAGTTGAGTTGAGTTGAGTTGACTGAGTTGAGTTGACTGAGTTGAGTTGAGTTGAGTTGAGTTGAGCTGAGTTGAGTTGAGTTGAGTTGAGTTGAGTTGACTGAGTTGAGTTGACTGAGTTGAGTTGACTGAGTTGAGTTGAGTTGAGTTGAGTTGTGTTGAGTTGAGTTGAGTTGAGTTGACTGAGTTGAGTTGACTGAGTTGAGTTGAGTTGAGTTGAGTTGAGTTGAGTTGAGCTGAGTTGAGTTGAGTTGAGATGAGTTGAGTTGAGTCGAGTTGAGTTGAGTTGAGTTGAGTTGAGTTGAGTTGACTGAGTTGAATTGACTGAGTTGAGTTGAGTTGACTGAGTTGAGTTGAGTTGAGTTGAGTTGAGTTGACTGAGTTGAGTTGACTGAGTTGAGGTGAGTTGAGTTGAGTTGAGTTGAGTTGAGTTGAGCTGAGTTGAGTTGAGTTGACTGAGTTGAGTTGACTGAGTTGAGTTGAGTTGAGTTGAGTTGAGTTGAGTTGAGTTGAGTTGACTGAGTTGAGTTGACTGAGTTGAGTTCAGTTGAGTTGAGTTGAGTTGAGTTGAGTTGAGTTGAGTTGAGTTGACTGAGTTGAGTTGACTGAGTTGAGTTGAGTTGAGTTGAGTTGAGTTGATTTGAGTTGAGTTGAGTTGAGTTGAGTTGAGTTGAGTTGAGTTGACTGAGTTGAGTTGACTGAGTTGAGTTGAGTTGAGTTGAGTTGAGTTGAGTTGAGTTGAGTTGAGTTGACTGAGTTGAGTTGACTGAGTTGAGTTGACTGAGTTGAGTTGAGTTGAGTTGAGTTGACTGAGTTGAGTTGACTGAGTTGAGTTGAGTTGAGTTGACTGAGTTGAGTTGAGCTGAGTTGAGTTGAGTTGAGTTGAGTTGAGTTGAGTTGAGTTGAGTTGAGTTGAGTTGACTGAGTTGAGTTGACTGAGTTGAGTTGAGTTGAGTTGAGTTGAGCTGAGTTGAGTTGAGTTAAATTGAGTTGAGTTGAGCTGAGTTGAGTTGAGTTGAGTTGAGTTGAGTTGAGTTGACTGAGTTGAGTTGAATGAGTGGAGTTGAGTTAAGTTGAGTTGAGTTGAGTTGAGTTGAGTTGAGTTGACTGAGTTGAGTTGAATGAGTGGAGTTGAGTTGAGTTGAGTTGAGTTTAGTTGAGTTGAGTTTAGTTGAGTTGAGTTTAGTTGAGTTGAGTTGAGTTGACTTGAGTTGAGTTGAGTTGACTGAGTTGAGTTGACTGAGTTGAGTTGAGTTGAGTTGAGTTGAGCTGAGTTGAGTTGAGTTAAATTGAGTTGAGTTGAGCTGAGTTGAGTTGAGTTGAGTTGAGTTGAGTTGACTGAGTTGAGTTGACTGAGTTGAGTTGAGTTGAGTTGAGTTGAGTTGAGTTGAGTTGACTGAGTTGAGTTGAGTTGAGTTGAGTTGAGTGGAGTTGAGTTGAGTTGAGTTGAGTTGAGTTGACTGAGTTGAGTTGACTGAGTTGAGTTGAGTTGAGTTGAGTTGATTTGACTGAGTTGAGTTGACTGAGTTGAGTTGAGTTGAGTTGAGCTGAGTTGAGTTGAGTTGAGTTGAGTTGAGTTGAGTTGAGTTGAGTTGAGTTTAGTTGACTGAGTTGAGTTGACTGAGTTGAGTTGAGTTGAGTTGAGTTGAGTTGAGTTGAGTTGAGTTGAGTTGACTAAGTTGAGTTGAGTTGAGTTGAGTTGAGTTGAGCTGAGTTGAGTTGAGTTGAGTTGAGTTGAGTTGAGTTGAGTTGACCGAGTTGAGTTGACTGAGTTGAGTTGAGTTGAGTTGAGTTGAGTTGAGTTGAGTTGACTGAGTTGAGTTGACTGAGTTGAGTTGAGTTGAGTTGAGTTGAGTTGAGTTGAGTTGACTGAGTTGAGTTGAGTTGAGTTGAGTTGAGTTGAGTTGACTGAGTTGACTGAGTTGAGTTGAGTTGAGTTGAGTTGAGTTGAGTTGTGTTGAGTTGAGTTGAGTTGAGTTGACTGAGTTGAGTTGACTGAGTTGAGTTGAGTTGAGTTGAGCTGAGTTGAGTTGAGTTGAGTTGAGTTGAGTTGAGTTGATTTGAGTTGAGTTGAGTTGAGTTGAGTTGAGATGACTGAGTTGAGTTGAGTTGAGTTGAGTTGAGTTGAGTTGACTGAGTTGAGTTGACTGAGTTGAGTTGACTGAGTTGAGTTGAGTTGAGTTGAGTTGAGTTGACTGAGTTGAGTTGACTGAGTTGAGTTGAGTTGAGTTGACTGAGTTGAGTTGAGCTGAGTTGAGTTGAGTTGAGTTGAGTTGAGTTGAGTTGACTGAGTTGAGTTGACTGAGTTGAGTTGAGTTGAGTTGAGTTGAGTTGGGTTGAGTTGAGTTGAGTTGACTGAGTTGAGTTGAATGAGTGGAGTTGAGTTGAGTTGAGTTGAGTTTAGTTGAGTTGAGTTTAGTTGAGTTGAGTTTAGTTGAGTTGAGTTGAGTTGAGTTGAGTTGACTGAGTTGAGTTGACTGAGTTGAGTTGAGTTGAGTTGAGTTGAGCTGAGTTGAGTTGAGTTAAATTGAGTTGAGTTGAGCTGAGTTGAGTTGAGTTGAGTTGAGTTGAGTTGACTGAGTTGAGTTGACTGAGTTGAGTTGAGTTGAGTTGAGTTGAGTTGAGTTGAGTTGAGTTGAGTTGAGTTGACTGAGTTGAGTTGAGTTGAGTTGAGTTGAGTTGAGTTGAGTTGAGTTGAGTTGAGTTGACTGAGTTGAGTTGACTGAGTTGAGTTGAGTTGAGTTGAGTTGAGTTGAGTTGATTTGACTGAGTTGAGTTGACTGAGTTGAGTTGAGTTGAGTTGAGCTGAGTTGAGTTGAGTTGAGTTGAGTTGAGTTGAGTTGAGTTGACTGAGTTGAGTTGACTGAGTTGAGTTGAGTTGAGTTGCTGCCGCTAAGCTGCCGCTAAGCTGCCGTTAAGCTGCCGCTAAGCTGCCGCTAAGCTGCCGCCAAGCTGCCGCTAAGCTGCCGCTAAGCTGCCAAGCTGCCGCTAAGCTGCCGCTAAGCTGCCAAGCTGCCGCTAAGCTGCCGCTAAGCTGCCGCTAAGCTGCCGCTAAGCTGCCGCTAAGCTGCCAAGCTGCCGCTAAGCTGCCAAGCTGCCGCTAAGCTGCCGCTAAGCTGCCGTTAAGCTGCCGTTAAGCTGCCGCTAAGCTGCCGTTAAGCTGCCGCTAAGCTGCCGCTAAGCTGCCAAGCTAAGCGGCAGCTTAGCGGCAGCTTAGCGGCAGCTTAGCGGCAGCTTAACGGCAGCTTAGCGGCAGCTTGGCGGCAGCTTAGCGGCAGCTTAGCGGCAGCTTAACGGCAGCTTAGCGGCAGCTTAGCGGCAGCTTAGCGGCAGCTTGGCAGCTTAGCGGCAGCTTAGCGGCAGCTTGGCAGCTTAGCGGCAGCTTAGCGGCAGCTTGGCGGCAGCTTAGCGGCAGCTTAGCGGCAGCTTAACGGCAGCTTAACGGCAGCTTAGCGGCAGCTTGGCAGCTTAGCGGCAGCTTGGCAGCTTAGCGGCAGCTTAGCGGCAGCTTAGCGGCAGCTTGGCAGCTTAGCGGCAGCTTAGCGGCAGCTTAACGGCAGCTTAGCGGCAGCTTGGCAGCTTAGCGGCAGCTTAGCGGCAGCTTAGCGGCAGCTTAACGGCAGCTTAGCGGCAGCTTAACGGCAGCTTAGCGGCAGCTTAGCGGCAGCTTGGCAGCTTAGCGGCAGCTTAGCGGCAGCTTAACGGCAGCTTAGCGGCAGCTTAGCGGCAGCTTGACAGCTTAGCGGCAGCTTGGCAGCTTAGCGGCAGCTTAGCGGCAGCTTAACGGCAGCTTAGCGGCAGCTTAGCGGCAGCTTGGCAGCTTAGCGGCAGCTTAGCGGCAGCTTAACGGCAGCTTAGCGGCAGCTTAGCGGCAGCTTTGGCAGCTTAGCGGCAGCTTAGCGGCAGCTTAACGGCAGCTTAGCGGCAGCTTAGCGGCAGCTTGGCAGCTTAGCGGCAGCTTAGCGGCAGCTTAACGGCAGCTTAGCGGCAGCTTAACGGCAGCTTAGCGGCAGCTTAGCGCAGCTTGGCAGCCTAGCGGCAGCTTAGCGGCAGCTTAACGGCAGCTTAGCGGCAGCTTAGCGGGCAGCTTAGCGGCAGCTTGGCAGCTTAGCGGCAGCTTGGCAGCTTAGCGGCAGCTTAGCGGCAGCTTAACGGCAGCTTAGCGGCAGCTTGGCAGCTTAGCGGCAGCTTAGCGGCAGCTTGGCGGCAGCTTAGCGGCAGCTTAGCGGCAGCTTAACGGCAGCTTAGCGGCAGCTTGGCAGCCTTAGCGGGCAGCTTAGCGGCAGCTTAACGGCAGCTTAGCGGCAGCTTGGCGGCAGCTTAGCGGCAGCTTAGCGGCAGCTTAACGGCAGCTTAGCGGCAGCTTAGCGGCAGCTTGGCAGCAGCTTGGCAGCTTAGCGGCAGCTTGGCAGCTTAGCGGCAGCTTAGCGGCAGCTTGGCGGCAGCTTAGCGGCAGCTTAGCGGCAGCTTAACGGCAGCTTAGCGGCAGCTTGGCAGCTTAGCGGCAGCTTAACGGCAGCTTAGCGGCAGCTTGGCGGCAGCTTAGCGGCAGCTTAGCGGCAGCTTAACGGCAGCTTAGCGGCAGCTTAGCGGCAGCTTGGCAGCTTAGCGGCAGCTTAGCGGCAGCTTAACGGCAGCTTAGCGGCAGCTTAGCGGCAGCTTGGCGGC